>OY720230.1:10229447-10854447 GCA_963082605.1 Rhodophaea formosa
TTCATTCCAGTTCCTATTCATCGAAGGCGCTGACATCCCGGACCTGGGTTCACGGCCCGTGAAGATCAAGGAAAGCCTGCGTACTGTCTCGCCGCAGGGCCATCTCACCACCATCAACAAGACCATCTTCAAACAGAATGGTGAGTGATACTGATATCAAAGTTTTCATTTTTGATTTGGCATTAGGTGTTTTGTAAAACTGAGACTTGTAATATTTTATTTTAAGTTAGTATTTATTTTTTAAGTTTTAATTAGTTATATTTCAAACAAGTATCGGGTAAAAAGTTGCGGGGTAAAAAGACCCCTAGGTCATGAAACCCAAAGGCGTGTTAGTGGGCGTAAAGGTGGAAAGCGGAATCAAAATAGTGATGGATTGCTAGCCGCATCGCCTATTGATATGATTCATCACGCCCATTCCCTCGATCGGCTTTTATGATCTACGAATTTGTGGCCCCTGATACAAATTTAATAGCCTGAGCCCGAATCCGATCCAATATTTGCCTATAGTCTCTATTGCCTAGCCTAAATAAAACTTAAGGTCCTCTGATAATAGTCATAGTATCTTCTTCGTTTCGTAGTTTGTGATACTTATGGCTAAAGATTGTACTATGCTACCACATTTATGGCAAATAAATGAACTTTGACTTTGACTTTGACTTTAGGACCTGCTACATTCATCATCATCAGGTCAGTTTAGTCTCCACGGCAAGAGAACGACTCTCTCTGTACTACCAGAGCCATATATTAGTCAGAGCAGTCAAAGGACCTAACCTATATTCTCTACTCTGGCCATGGGTTAAAGAGGTCTCTTGATGTTTATAAGCTATGCTTAGCTGGAATGTCCTAAGTCCTACGACATCCACGGGAAGACTTGGAGAGGTCCTATTCTACTCTGCCGGGAACCTACAGCCTGCTACACTCGTAAAAATTCTATATCTGCTATTATGTTTCTCAGGTCACAACAACAGCCAGCTGACCGAGTCAGCACTGAGAGAACTGGAGCTAAGTCCAGCCAGTGCTGCTAGCAAGTCCACACTCATCATTCATTCGGTACAAAGGGTATGCTCTCGTTTCTTTAGACATTAGGTCCTTACCTATGAAATTGGCTTTTTTTTCCCACTTGCCCTTTGTTCCTAATGACAATAATTTTAGTTTACCTAATATTTTTCTTTTGAAGATTTTGATTGCGATATTACTAAACATATGTGAGATGAATTCGATGTAGTCTGTCTGGGTAAATGGTTTGCAGTACACCCATAAGCAAAAAAAAAACTGTAATGAAAGAGCGAAGCCTCCTGGCAAAGGCATTATTATGCTGAAATGGAGGTTCCAACAACTACCATGTAAAACGTAATTAATAAGTTACGTACCTAATAAAAAAAATCTTATTTTATTTATTTTTTCAACTAGCAATTTTGGAAAGTAAATGAATTAATATAAATATTTAATTTGGAAATTACTTATATATCCTTATTAGTGTTCTAAGGCAGCGTAACAAAATTAAACCGCCGTGCGCGACACATCAACGTTTACTGCGTATGTACAGCGCGTACCGAGTCTTTGTAGCTGTAGCTGCCGATAGCGGCCGGCCGTCGCCTTGTCAAAGCGCGCAAACCATTTGCACGGACAAACTATATACAACAATTTCGAAATCAAACTCAAAGGCCTTGATATATCAGCCCTTGATATTAAGTAAACATTTGTAAAAATTTGTTTTTATTTGAGTGCATTTTTATTACCTTTGTAAAAAGTTTTAATTTTTGACTAACAAGATTTTGTTTTGTCTTTTTCATCGACTGCGTTTGCTGTGATGATTTAAAAACCAATTTAGGAGCCAAAGAAATCTATAAAGGTGAGTTATATTATGTAAAAATAGATGTAAATCATATTTTGGTAAAATAAAATTTAAAAAAGACGTTTTATAATAATTAATTAAACATTTGAATCTTGGTTAACTTTGTATGTTAATATTATTGTTTTAGAAGCATGATTTGATTCTGTTTTGTTTTATTTTTATTTTTTAGATGACAGTTTGTGGTTTTATGGTTATAAGTTTTGCTTATTTTCTTTTTTAATTATACTAAAATTAATAAAACCGTACAATTTATTAAACGGTGTTGCCAGATTTTTTGATTTGACCCCTATCTTGCCTGATGGGGTCTGGGGTGGTATGATGAGGTCTAAGGTGGTACAGGTATACTCAAATAATGCCCATTCACTCTTGCCTTGAAAATCCCTAAATTGTACGAGTTGGGTAACAGTGACGCCAGGATAAAATTTCATACCTTAGCAGTTAAATTTAAAGAGAGCAATGATCCACAAACTGTAATCCAAAAAATTGCATAGTTTGTCTGCTGTGTCTAACTAACGCTACCCCTAGGTCGAACTAACAGACTCCGGCAAATTTATCGAAGTGGAACGCGAAGAAAACCAAAAAACAGAACCTACCACGCCCACGCCCGCCACAGATAACGAACCCAAAGACACGTCACAAACGTCAACGCCAAATACTTCGCCCGGGAAAACTGTCAGGATTAAGGAAAATGGCGCGAAAATGAATGGAGATAGCGAACCGGTAAGTTGTTTGGACTAACATGAATGTGATTTTTGGTTTTCGATGTTGTTTCGTTTTGTTGTCTAGCTTTAATTTCCCTTTTGTAGTTTTTCAGAATCTTGATCTAAAATAATATTTTTGGTCATTTATTACCTAATAAAAGTACTTTCTAATGTAGCATAGGTACTCAACATCGAGATAGTACTTACTCAAGAATTTTTTTTCTTTTTGTGATGCAAACCAATATTGTGAAATTAATTTAACAAATAAATAAAACTTTGTCACAATTTTGATTTGATGGTTCTAAATCTGGAGATTTTTCGAATTGTGGGTAGCAGTTTGATATTTTCCATTAATAATTTGATCGAAATTTTAAAACTAAGCTCTTGTTCCTGATATTGTCTGGAAAAAACGGACTTTTTTGGTAGAAATAAGCGACTGTTCTTCTATTAGGTTCTCTATAAATAAAAGCTTTATTTTACTAAAGTAATGGCATAAAAATTTGTAAATGTGTTAACTGAACGCTGAACGATATTGGTTTATTAAAAAATATTTCTCGTTGCTCTAAAAGTAGCCCAGAAATTAAAATTCACATATATTAAATGCCTTTAATAAACATGCAACGCGAAAGTTTAAAAGTTATTAAATTCAAGTAGTTTTAGAAAATAACTTTTATTCTTTTTTTACAGCAAGGAGACTACGTTCAGAAACCAGAGAACGCGCCACCAGAGCCCGCGCCGCGGCAAAAGAGGAGGAGAGACTTCTTCGGCACCATTAAGAGAAGGTTGCTTGTTCTTCAACATTAATAAACAATGATTACCATTACAAAACATTAGTTTTGAGCACTGTGCTATGATTGTTGAAAATGATGTGGCTAAGAATTATGTTAGCCACAGCATTTTCAAGAAATCGACAATAGGCTCAGACAGACGCCTTCATTCGGCTTTTTTAACGCCAAAAGTAATGTCAAATTGAAAAAGCTGTGTTGCCAACTCAGAATAGGTTGCCAACTAGCAAAAATATTACATACATATAAGCTCAGACGCCTTCATTCGGCTTTTTTAACGCCAAAAGTAATGTCAAATTGAAAAAGCTGTGTTGCCAACTCAGAATAGGTTGCCAACTAGCAAAAATATTACATACATACATATTATCACGTCTTTATCCCTTACGGGGTAGCTAAGGCCAGAGGTCAAAACCCAAAGGCCACGTTTAGCGTGTTAAGGAAAGCGGAACCAAACTAGTGGTGGGTTGCTAGCCGCATCGCCTATAATGTAATTTACGGTCTTCGCAGTACGCACCCCGCCTCCCCGCCCCCTCTGCGCAGATCTAATATTGTGTACTGCGGTAAGACTCGCGCGATGATCCGAGCCACCATAAACTTTGATTCGGACTGTAACACTATATGCCTTTGTTTTTTCCAGATTGGGTCGATCCCGCACGCGTGGCCAGTCTCTGGACCTCCCAGACTCCGACGTAGACCAGAGCCACATCCGAAGTGTCAGCGCGGAGAGAAATAGTCATGGTGAGTCTCACCAATCACTGTCCATCATCAACATCAGGTCTTTTTTAGTCTCCACTGCAGGAGGACCCCTTCTGTACTACCAGACTATATAGCCAGAGCAGTCAGAGGATTTGGCCTACACTCTCAACGCTGGCCAGACGGATTGGTCGCCCTGCTGATCGGTGACCTTGTATGGGACGTCTTTTTTTGTTTTAATTTTTATACTTTTTTTCTTTTTCATTAGGGATTTGGACTCAGTAGTCATGGTGAGTCTTATCAATCTGTGTACATGTTAGAGAACTTACGCTATCCATCTAAAAAAAGAAAAAACTCGTTCCATGGGAAAATTCGCCCTGCAGACGATGACTTTGTATCAAGGACCTTGGCCTGTTGATATATGTCCAAAGGAAAAATTGTTCTTCGTATGTGTAAGTGGCCAACACTGGTGTCAGATTTTTCAAGCTGCCTTAAGGCATCTGACATAGCTTAACGACTGCCATCAACGATGACAGCCGGGACCAACGGCTCAACGTGCCTTCCGAAGCACGGAGGAGCTCGAGATATTTTTATGCCACTTTGCGGTCACCCATCCAAGTAGGGACTGCACCAGGGTTGCTTAACATATGTAAGCGCTCATAGAGCTCACACCCACTGGACCATCGGGCTCAATCAAAGGAAAAATGAAAATGTCTAACCCTAAGGGGAAAACATCGCAGGACATACATGGAGGTGATTCGCGTTAATCCATTGTGTTCAAATGTTCCGCGATTTTTTGTAGCTTAGGAGCTCAGAATAGTAAAATTGGGAGTTAGATTTGTGTAATGATGATTAATGTCACAATGACAGCTATTGCTAAAAAATGTAGAATATGCCTAGGTAGGTATTACAAACCTTTCCCAAAATTTCATAATTCTCATCCTAAATTCAATATTAATTAATAGAAAATGTTCATACTTAAAAATGAAATAAGAAAGACGTGCCGAGGACTTTTAAATATTAATTTTCAGATTCAGTATATTGCAAGTCAAAAGTTCAAGGTTGTTTGTTACATAGCCGGTACGGAGGCCGTGTTGCTCGAAGTTACATAGAGATGAGTACATGTGAGTTGTGATGCCCTGCAAGGGCACAGCAAACATGAGGGCAGCTAGTTGCCTTTTTATTTACAAATTACATTTTACAATACACTGTTTTGATACCTTATATTAATATCTTCAACTGTATAAATCATCCATCCATCCATTTAATTATTTAATTTTAATATAACGTATTATTATTTTTTGATTAAAACTAACGTGAGATAAAGACATTATTAAAATGCGTAACAACGGGTTACTCACGTAAATAGTCAGCTACTGGTCGACAGTGCGGATTGGGACGACACCGTGCGCGGGTCTCAATTCACATTCGCCCTGAAGAAGACCTCCGGATGAGGTTGAAACATGTCGGCCAGTAGCTGACTATTTACGTGAGTAACCCGTTGTTACGCATTTTAATAACGTATTATTATATTATTATTTATCTTAATGTTATTTTTTTTATAGGTTAGTTTTTATTTTAGGATTAGTTTTTGTTTTTATCTTAGTTACCTATCGTTAATATTATGTTAGTTTAGTTCCTTATTTTAAAAGTGTGAATGAATAAAGAAATCTATTTTGTAAAAAAAAAAATTATATATATTATTTTAATAATATATATTATTATATATAATTTCCAGATAAAGCCCTATCCGTCCCCAATAGAAACGTGTACTCCGCCGGCGCGTCGCCCGCGCAGTCCGGAGATGAATCGAGGACATCTAGAAGGTACGTGAATCACCACATAGTATAAAATAAAGTCGCTTCCCGATGTCTGTCCCTATGTATGCTTTGATCTCTAAAACTACGCAACAGATTTTGAAGTGAATACTTTCTTTAGAGGCGCTGAAAAATCTGACACCAGTGTTGGCCACTTACACATACGAAAAACAAACAAACAAAGAAGCGCTGTACACTTTTTGTGATGGGGAATTTTTTTAAACTCGCGACAGGTCTCGTGACCGACAGATTCGTCAGATTGATAATTCGTAAGACGGACACGTGACCTGGGGGGCTACCATAACCTCTTATAGCAGTATTATTTCAATATTACTTTTGAAATTCGTACCATGACGTATACAAAACAATATTACTTTAATGTTGTTTTTACTAGCAGTTTTGGTGACGTCAGAGGAAATCATTCATTCATTTGGTACCATGAGCCGCTATTTGACAGTTAGCAATATTGTTTTTTTGTCAAATTAGCGATCGTAAAAAAGTTAGTCGGGTACGATGGAAACAAAACTTTTTTCCATTTTAGTGTGATATTTTCATTATTATTTGTACCTTTACCACAGAATACATAATAGTATAAGCCTTTAACAACACTGTATTGTTAAATTTGTGAGTGGAATTGTGTTAAGAGTGTTTAAATAATGTATAAACAAGTGATTTGATAGCAATCAATCAAACAGCTTATTTCTGCGCAAATCGTCATAGCAAGGTCAAAGAAATGGACAAAACTGAAACGCGATGCGGCTATCGCTGTTTTATTTTCCACCACCTAGGTACACCTACGAGAGAATCTTTAGGTTAGAACCCAGTTGGAAAATACTCACAACAATTATTATTGTAGATACCTATTGCAAGTTAATAAAGATCAGAATGTCTAAGAAGTGGTTTTCTTTCTTCCATGAATTACATTGGACTTAGATTAGTAAATATCACATGTTTACCAGGGATGTTTGGTTTGTTGTTGTTTATTTCATTGATAAAAAAACCTGCGGCAGATTTTTCAAGGTGCATAGAAAGGCATTTTACTTAGCTTAACGACTGGCATCAAAAATACAGCCGTTACATCGCCTAAAAGTGCCTACAGAAGGAACATAATACATTACCTAGGTACCCTGAAATCTAGATACCTAACTACCTACTGTATGTACTTACATTAAACCACAGATACTAGTATATACCTACTCCAACAGAAGAATTGCTTCTTTAATCTGATTAAAAATTATAAGAAGGACACAAAAATAAAGAATAGCAGCGTTTTACCTACCAATAAAACGCTTATTAAGCGATAACCTTATTTGAAACCTAATTAAACAACAATTGAGAGTAGCGAGCTTGACTTCCGGTAGCAGGTCGGCTATTTTACCGATTTTCCCTTACGACGTCGGCTAACTTCCGGTGGCCAGGAGGGAGGCACGTGGCGCCGCGCCACTGCTCTGAGCCTCATTGGATCTCGAAATTGATTCGCATAAGAAACACCTGGCAGTGATTGTGTATTAGGTTTCAAATAAGGTTATCGCTTAATAAGCGTTTTATTGGTAGGTAAAACGCTGCTATTAAGCTTATGAACCGTTATTTGAAACCTAATTAAACAACAATTGAGAGATTGTCTGTTATCGCCTGGTGTACCGGTTATAGCCAATAACATGATGGATATGATATCATGTGAAATTGAATAGTTAAATAAATCAGATGTGAAAATAAAATGCACGACAAGACTGAGTTACAAGAAAGAATAATAAAAAACGTTATTTTACCAAAGGTTAGATCGGACTTTATAAACAAAAAAATTATCATATAAAAAATAAAAATTATTTGAATGATAATAAAGTAAACAAAGACTGAATTAATAAACACTTGTTTAAGTGTCAAATTCATTAACAACACAGATGGTATAGGTAAAGATTAAATATCAAATTTACAATAATATAAATGGTAATGAGTACGAATAACTCGTACTATACCTGGCCAAAAATAAATGACAAAATTGAATATAAATTATATTCAGAACCATTATTATTTTTATAATAAAAATATTGTAAAACAGGATTTGCATCAGAACATCAAATAACCATCATATTACGTAGGTACTTTTCCTTATTTCATCGAAGATCAATAATAACCGGACTACTTTCAATAGTAAAAAACAAAAGAAGTCACCTGGAGGAAAGAACTTCAAAAACTCACTTAACAAATTGCAAGGTTTACCTTGCGAAAAATATTTATTTTTCTATAACCTTTTTATCATACAGTCTTGTTGTCACGTGCAATAAGTTTCAGTATCCATGGTATAAAACCATTTGAATTGCATGTTCAAGTCCTATTACGTAGATATGGAAACAAATAGAATAATTTATTAAAATTAGCCATGAGTAATTCTGTTCCATTTTCAAAATATATGACATATATGTACATTGGTTAGAATAAAGCCAAAAAGGTAAATTTAAAGTAAGGAAAATTGAGATGAACTTTGACCGTTTTAATCTTTATAAAGTAAAATATGCTTGTGCACCGCACTTAGCAAGATGATAGCCGTAATTAGGACAAAACAACTTCTTTCTGGCTAAAATATACCCAGAAGATTTGTAATACAAAGGCTATATGGTAGATACAAACAGCTCTCGCAACTGTATTGTCTTTGAGATGATAAAATGCAGAGGAATGACAAACATTTTATTTTTACACAAGAAAAAGTAAAACTAAACCTCAAGTAGTAAGTAAACTAAGAAAGTAATTAATTGAATTTTGACTACAAATATCTTGCTTTTCTGTTGCTAGGCTAGAATAGTACATGTCAACTTTACAGAGGCACAAACGGGAGACCGTTCATTAGTAAGATGAATAAATAGTCTTATCATTATTGATATTAAAAACAATCAAACCTGGTATTTCAAATACTTCTAATTTTGGAACAGGCAAAAAATATCACATACACAATATACCTTGTTAAAGCAATATGATCTGGATTTCCATCCTAGTATAGGATTAAAGTTCGGATTTGAAAATCTAATTCGGATTGTTCCTATATTTAAACAAACATAAAAGTTAGTGCGATATTATCATTTTAAGTGATAAATAGTGTCAAACACACCTTTTAATACCATTTTTGGTAAGACTAAGGCCAGCTAAGAGTTCCTTTATAAATTATTCAGTGAAGATTAGTAGAACCGTTTCAATTAAAGAAGCAAAAGAAAGCAAGTTTAATAAGATTGTTATACGAAATTTTTTATTTATTGTAGTTTCTTTACGTACATTAAATAATTCAATAAACTCCAAATACTGAGATTGCAAGGAGATTTGCATTCACTGCTCAAATATATGTGGTCCAATAAAATATTTTATGTTGTCCAATAAATAAACTAATTAAAAAAAAATTAATAAATTACAAAATGTCAAATGCTTTTGTAAGCCTTAAACCGTGATCAAGCCTCAAAACTGAAACAGATTTAGACTAAAAGAAAATCGAAGATATGTATGTCTGCAGGCCCCGGGCCATAGGTGTCCAAAGCACTCCAGCTGAGAATGCAACCGGAAAAACGCCCAGATGAGAGAGGAGTCGGGCAAACGATACAGGACAAACCAATCATCCATCACTCAGCGAAGGGCCTGGATGAGATGTTAAGAAGCTAGCAGCTAAAGAAAACACCGAGAATTATTGCTTAACATGCATGTCTTTTAAATTTTATTCAACTTTTAAAAATATGGTAAACTGAATTTTTTAAATATATTTTTCAATAAACTGATACCAAACATTTTTGTAAGAAATATTACAACATAAAACCGACTTTGCCTTGTGAAATTAGAGCGCATTTTTAACCTGCCAAGCCCAAAAATAGCCTTTTGATATGACGAGGAGGCTAATCTACGACGAAAAGCTGCTAAAGTTTTCTTTAAAATATTAAAAATAATTTGACGAACCGTTATAATCACCGCCTGAGGTCGGTAAATAAAATAAGCAAGGTCAAAAGACGAACTCTCTTTGTCGACTTGAAGTATATTCTAATCTTTTTACTATTGTTGCACATTATGAAATCAGGCAAAATGCTAGGAAATGCTAGATTCTAAAGATAGAAAGGAGGCTTCTAGTATGCAGTGGGCGTAGAAAGCTGATGATGATTATGTATTATACGTTTGCATTAAATACTAGTGTAGCACATACCCTGCATTCCACTTATTCATACATTACGGTAAAGTGACCATAAAAAAAAATTTGGTAGTCAATTTTCATAGCTGTGTCATAGTTTGAACATGAAAAATATCTGCGACATTACATTATAGTGTAATCAGAAAAACTCGCCTGGCCGGTTCCACTTTGCAATGAAAGTTGGTAAAAGTCTTTCTTAGATCAAGACAATTATTTTTATACGATATTAATATAAAAATATTTCATTATCAATGAGATGGTGAAGGATAACTAAAACAAGTTCGGTGCAAACTACGAGTACTTTCGTAGAACACTTTATTGTGAAACTCCGGCAGTGAATGTGTTAACCAGAGACTACGTCTCTTGGGCAAAGTTTGCGATATAGCTTTTATTTAAGTTCGTAACTGATTCAAGTGGCTAACTTAAACATTAATTTTATAATTTCTTGGGATACAGTTCAATTTACTGTGAAAGTTAGTACAGCAACAGGTATGATCTGAGCCTGTGTGTTCAATTTAACGTTAGCATTATTCATAAGGAGCCAAATCTAGATCATACACATTTGGCTTCAAGTATCTACCTTCTTCTAGTATATACCAAACGACTCTAAAATTCATAATTGACAACATTTTCAGCATTGGAAATACTGCTTGACCCGAGCCCATGAATTAAACTGAGGTTTCACATTAGTTTTATGATAAAAAAGCCCAAGTAAATAAACATGAAAAATGTAGTTACTTTAATAACTTCATGAATATATTTAAAGAGATCATTATTCGGGACGCAAAATGTCGCTCCACTTATTATACAAAAAAAGAATAATGTTATGGCATGACTAGGCTTGCCCTGAGCCTGCGCATTAAGCTGAGCATACGCAACAGCTAATCAATTGCACTTAAATAAAATTGTTATACAACCAGAATGTAACTCCTCTTGATTCATCGCGATTGGCGAGTTTATTTGAGCTTTTGCTGCAGTTTTACTCATCATTAAATAGTGCTATTTACGTCATTCATAAAATAATCCGAAATTGCGACATGGCTTGGCTTGGCCTGAGCTCAAGCGTTCAGGTGTGCTTACGTAGCAGCTTTGTTTCAGCAAAATAAAAGTTAATATTAAGAACCAAAATGTATTTTATTTTACTTCATGTATTGCATGTCTATAATTAAAATAGACGCAATAGGCAGCATGACTAGGCTTGAGCCTGAGCCTGCACGTTCAGCTGAGCTTGTGCAGCAGCTTTATTTATTCGCACTATGAATAATACAATGTTTTAGCATGACTGGGCATGACCCGAGCCTGCACGCTCAGCTGAGCTTGCACAGCAGCTTTATTTATTTGCACTATCAACAATACGATGTTCTGGCATGACTGGGCTTGACCCGAGCCTGCACGTTCAGCTGAGCTTGCGCAGCAGCTTTATAAATAATCCAATGTTCCAGCATGACTGGGCTTGACCCGAGTCTGCACGTTAAGCATAGCTAAGCTAACAGCATTATTTCGATAAGGTGGTCAAGGTATCACCCTATTATATAAAATTCACTTATGTATCAATTCTCTATTCCATACAAAGATTTTGTTCCTACAAAGAAATTAGTAAAAAGAAATAAACAAAATTGTCCACCGTAATCGACAATTGAATAAACTAGCAGTTCAATGATAAGTTCACACTTCAACTTTTTAATGAATACTATCTTTTAATATACTTCATGAAATGTTTAGTTACCTCTAGAAACAAAATTAATATACGGAATTGATCTCCATATCCTCATCTCCTTGAGGGTAAGTGATATGAAAACAAAACAAAAAATCTTCGCAATCGAAAAGGATTTTCCGTTAATTTAAATGTTTTATTGAGTAGCTCAATAGCTAGTTATATTATTTATTATGCAGCAAAGAACCAGTTTCATGAAGTGATATAAATGAAAATCATTCATATCTATATTAAGTTTTATTGTTAATCTTGTCAATCGCTTATTAACGTAAAATATTACGCAGTCTATGGCTGCACATTTTCTTGACATATAGTTAATCTTTATAAAGGCAACGGCCTTAACTTCAAAAAGGCTTAATAAGCAACGCCAACGTGTTAATATAATCTTGAATATCACTTACATGCTCTGCATAGCAACACTACATTCCTTGGTCTGGATAGTTTCTCAATTTATTCACTGACACAGTCACTTTAAATTATATAGGAATATAACAACTTAAGAATTCAACATTTAAATAGTACTGTTTGTTAATCAGATGGACTGTTAAATAACCAATATATAAGTAACGAACGATTTGCATCGTTAAAATCCTTTAAAAAATCCGTTATTTTATTGAATTATTGAATTCAAATAATAACATGTTTCAGGGAAAATCAGTAATCTGAAAAATAAAAAGCTGAAAAGCGAAAATATAAGTAATAAAAATGTAAGTACGTGCACTTACCAATACAACCGACTGCTACGATAGTCAAGACGCCAATGAGGCTCAGAGCAGTGGCGCGGCGCCACGTGCCCCCCTCCTGGCCACCGGAAGTTAGCCGACGTCGTAAGGGAAAATCGGTAAAATAGCCGACCTGCTACCGGAAGTCAAGCTCGCTACTCTCAATTGTTGTTTAATTAGGTTTCAAATAACGGTTCATAAGCTTAATACAACAATAATGTTCTAACAATTTTATTAAAGTAACACTACAACAATCATTTTGTTATAGTTTTAGGTTAGGAATACGCCGTCGCTATTTCTATATGACAGTTTCAGAATTCCCATCATCATCATCAAGAAATCAAGATCACTTTTTTTCTCGTAGATAGGTACATGACACGTTATACGACTGAAAAAGACACTGAAAATTCCCAAGTGAATACAAAAATAACTGTAAGAAAAAATTGTCGTCTTTGTATTGTGTAGTTTTTCTTCTTAAGTACATTCAGATTTTCACGAAATCACGCCACGCTTAACGCACACAATAGAGAATTCACTTATTCATTTGGTTTTAGTATCATACTTTCATGGGAAAACCAAAATTATATTAATTTTATCATAATTAATTATCTTCGAGATCGAGACTAGGTACCTACAAACAAGGGGCGCGTGAACTGTACGTCTTGAAAAAAATGCTCCGTTTTACGCTAATACATACAATTTTTGTTTAAAACTATAAAATTATTTTAAGTATTTAAAGTTATGTTATAAAAAATACATTTAAAATATTTAAATTGGATAGTATAACTATTAAACATTATTTATTTATTAAAATTCAAATTGTATTTGTATAAAAGACGACCAATGTTGGTAATGGATCGGAACGCCGCGTAAAAAGGACGGAGCTATACAAATTGCATAGCGTTGTCCCGCTCTCACAATCGTCAAGGAATAGAAATTCATTCGTTCTTTACCAACACTAGGCAGGAATAAAACAATCTTGTTTTAAAAGTTCATGGTACGATTAGAAACAATATTACAATAAGCTTGAAATAAAACGGACCGAAACCATGATGGTTTTGTAAAAGTTCATGGTAGGCCCCCTGATCGAAACGCTGTCTGCGGAACGGGGAAGGAAGCGGGGTGTTCACAAGTGGAAACATGCACTTCTGAACTTCTTTTGTATTATTTAAACAAATTTTGACTAAAACCGGCCTCACTTTAATCATTAATTTGATTTCATCTAGTAATAGGACATATTACTGAAAGCTATGCCGCCAGAGTGCACCACTAGCACATACAGTAAAAGAGGTTTGACACTGAAAAGTATGTACTTGAAAATGTCAAAGTCGCTATTAATTTGTAAAATTATACATTATTCCTTTATTAATTTGATTTTAAAACACTCCTATGAGTATTTAAATATAAAAACGTATTTGTGCAGCGTATTTTTTTGTACAATAAAGGCAATTTATTGCGACTTTGACAGACTTGTCAATGTCAAATATTTGTTTACTGTCTCTGCTAATGCTGCCCTCTGGCGGGAGAACATTGCAGTATTATCTCCTATTGCAAAGATATAAAAATTATATTAAGATCATCATTTAGATTTTTTCTGGAAAAAGCTTTATAAACTTGATAATTGTAATAATCTAGTTCTTTTAATTAAAATTAGTGTATACCATAATTTAATAAATTCGCAATAAATAGAAATCATTAATTTTAGTATTGACATTTTTTCTAATTCTCATAGGTACATTTTAACATTGGGATATACCTGACAATAATAAAACTGGCATTAAATAACTATTAATAATTTCACGCAAGCTATGCTAAACACATTGGCACTCAATAAGACTTGTTGGAGAGATACATATAGATAGAGATATAGATTAGATTGAATAGATGTTTCTATGAAAATCATGGCTTTTTGTTTAAAGAAAAAAAATACAACTTATATTCGGTTCTGACTACCAAGTTCTGGTGATTTATTGTGATTTTAAAGCGAGAAATTGTAGCTATGTTAATCAATAAAACTTCTGGTTTCTTGGTATCTACGCATGATAGATGATCACAAATTAGTCCTTAAAACAAATATTCATTTATTAAAAAAAACAATTGTGAAAAAAACAGTTGAGCATGGCAAGACTCCATTATTAATTTAAAATATAATAGTCAGTAGTTAGTTAATTTAATATTTTAATACTAACTAATCGCTTTTTAACAGCAAATAATGCTGTCTTGCCATATATACCTATTTATATTATTGAAATTATACATAGTCAATGATAGAATAACAAATAATTTCGTTTTCTTTCTTTCCATCTGGCAACATTCACATCTGCTGGGGGTAACGCACTGCAATCTGGTAACACTGGTATCATACTAATTTATTTATTCAAAAATGGTTTTTTCTATTAATTTTTCTTTGCATGGTTTTCTTTTCTTTTCTTTCTTTAAAAAATATCTTTACAATTTGTATACAATTATTTGAACATAATTTTTAATAACTACACATATTTGGTGTTTTGTCTTTTCATTACAAACTTTTGGAAACATGTATATCAACATCATTATGGATACATTCTTGATATTCACGCATATTTGGTGTTGCTTACATGCCTTTTTTCTTTATTTTCGAACTTTTCAAAACTATACGATTTGTTTATACTTATTTAAACATAATATTCTGCATAAAAAATTTGGTGACATTTTATATCCTATATCTTTTCAACTTTTATCGGCATATAATTGTATGTACGTTCAATCGATATACTTCTTCAATTTTCCTGATAATTTCTCATCCAATGTCTACCAACTTTACCAATCACTCATATATCTCGTTATTATGATGAAAAAATAACGAAAAAAGGTCCTCCCTCAGCGAAGTCTCAGGGTTCAGTACAGCGTCAGCCAGGACCTTCATCCATGAGGCGTCCACCCTAGTCTTGGAGACGATAGAAGCGGGAATCAAGAAGCATTACCTGGTGCCACTCACCGTCGCCCAGAGGTCCAGATGGCGGCGGAAGGGCGTGAAGCTGCATATTTATAACGAGCACACGTTTATCGCAAAACATCTTAGTGGGTAAGTGTCAATTTATACAAATTCATTTTCTACAACAACAACAAAATACCTTAACCAGGTGGCGAGTGGTGTAATGCGTCATTAATAGGTCGTTTAGATGCAACAAGAAATATGAAAATACTAACTGTTACCCGCGGCTTCGCCCGCGTGATATATATCCTATGTCCTTCTCAGTACCCTAACCTATGTGTGTGAAAAATTTCATTATGATCGATTCAGTAGATACGGCGTGAAAGCGTAACTAACAAACTCACTTTCGCATTTATAATATTAGTTAGGATTAGGACAGAGGAAAGATTGTTTGCATTAGATAGGATTTAAAAAAACTGGATTGATTTTCGAAATTCTTTCACCTATAGAAAGCTAATCTATCTACGGGAGACAAAGGTTATATAATTTATGCGAACGATGTCGCGGGAAATTGCTAGTTTTATAGATATTCATTTTCTAGGACAACAAAAAAAAAACCTTAACTAGGTGTCGAGTTGCATGTGATGCCCCATTAATAGGTCATCAAGATACAATATGAAATATGAAAATATACTAATATTATAAAGAGGAAAGATTTGATTGTTTTCATTGAATAGGCTCCGAAACTACTGAACCTGATATTCAAAATTTTTTCACATCATCATCATCAGATCTTTTTTTTATTCTCCACTGCAGGAGCACGACCCTCCCGGTAGGAGTCAGAGTAGTCAGATTATTTGGCGTACACTATCCACGCTGGCCAGACGGGTTGAAGAGGTTTCTTAGATGTTTAAAAAGCTAAAGCTGTCTTTCACCTATTCAAATCTTATTTATCTGTGAGTCACATAGACTATAATTTCTGCATACGATGTCGCGGGAAAATTGCTATTTTATGCATATAACTTTCTACAGCAAAAAAAAAACTTTACTAGGTGCCTAGGTCTATGTGATGCCTCATTAATAGGTCATCAAGATACAACACGGAAATTTGAAAATCCTCTCATAATCTTATAATTTTATTTATATAATGTATCTGATCCTGGGAAAACGAAAATTTTTCATGCATCCCAGGTGCTTAGAGCCATAATGTTAAATGGTCTGTTGACATTATACACAAAAGATGAACAAAATCAAAATAGTTGCAGTTCATAAATCAATCGAATCGCGTTTTATCCTCAGGTTATTATTATTATTTATTTTCTTGTTGGTTTTTTTTGTGTTATTTTGCGATTCGCTTTTTTTTTTTTTTTTTATGTCATAGGACGGCAAACGAGCAAGTGGGTCACCTGATGGGAAGTGATCACCGCTGCCCATGGACAACTGCAACACCAGAGGTGTCACACACAGGAGCGTTGCCGGCCTTTTATTTTTCTCTCCCCAGAGGGGAGAGGGAGATGGGCCTCCGGCTATCTCACTCACCGAACGAAGCATAGTAGCGGTAAAGCTACTACTCAAACGTCGATTTTCTGTGAGAGTGTGGTACTTCCCCGGACGAGCCGGCCCATTCATGCTACTAGCAAAAGTGATTTTCGCCGGTAGCGAAGCTCTACCACAACTAAAACTTTCGCTTTAGGAAACGCATTCAAATCTCTACTTTTTTGTATATCTGACGGTAAATGAGTAGACGAGCCACCTGATAGACAGTTGTCACCGTTGTCCATGGCTATTGCAATACCAGAGGAGGTGCTGCTGACACGTTGCCGACTCTTATCTTATCTTCTGTCCCCAGTGGCACGGTGTGCGAGGTGTGCAACAAGACGATAGCGCGACGGCTCGGCAAGCAGGGCTACGAGTGCCGCGACTGTCAGCTCAAGTGCCACAAACACTGCCACATCCGGGTGCCTGGCACCTGTGCCAAGTCCACCGTGCATAATATGGAGCTGTAAGTCTTCTGCGTATAAACTTTTTTTTTGCTAACGTGTCGTCTTCATCTCTATATATCCTTAGATCAGGGGTAATATTTTACTGATTTTATGCCCATACATAAATCATTAATTGTGAGGTAATACATATGTGTTCAAAAATAGCCCTCAGGAGAAAATGGAACAGAACCTAAATTCCGATTTTTGAATTTTTAAGATAAGAGGAATATCATTACCAACCTTTAGTGTTTTGAGATGCTCTTTCCTTTATACAGCCAAGTATAAAACCTCAAGTGCCATAAAAACTGCCTTATCTGGGCGCACCTGCGCCAAATCCACCGCGCATTATATGGAGTTGTAAGTCTCTTCTATTGCATATAAACTTAAATTAACGTGTCGACTTCATCTCTATATATCCCTAAATGAGGGGTAATATTTTTACTGATTTTATCCCCATAATAATCCCCTGAAATCATTCATTGTGGGGTAATTCCACATGTGTTCAAAAATGGCCCTCAGGAGAAAACGTAAATATTTACCATATTTAATTATTCCTTTATATTTGAAGTATAAACAATTTTCCTAATCAAATATTACAATCATAATATTTATAAATGATTACCGGGTAAGTCGCACGCACGAGTACCAAATTGAAAGAAAAACAGTAAAATTCATTCAATTTGGTGACTAATACGCCTACAACCAAACAGACAAATTTACCAATTATAGCATTCTATTAGAAATAACGCTTGCATCCACTCATTTAAATTATCCACAATATCTGTAGATTTTTGAATATTCAATATACTAATGCATTCATTTATTACAGCTATGTTCATATCTAAACTTTTAATCTCTGCCTTTTCTCTATGTCAGTAGCAGTTTTTTTCAAAAAAACTCGGATTGTTATTCATCTTCCCTGATCAGGTCCTTAATAACATAATTCAATTAAATAATGTCTTAAAAAATTAAATATAGTTAATTAAGTACCTATATACGGAATTTTGGTAACATTTTTTTTACTATATTTTTAAGTTTAACTCATTACTGAGTACAAATTGTTTCGATGAGAGAAAAGGCAGAAGCAATTAGAAAATGTTCATGAGGCTTGAACTATTCGTAGTGCTTTAAGAACAAAAAAGGGCAACCGGAATATTTAAAAGCCTCGACACATCATACGTTAAAAAATAAAACAATAACCACAAAACAGATAATACAGTGGCGCTCCTATTAAGGTTTTTAAATATATTGGTTAGCCTAAGACACAATCGTTTTTTTATGATTCCTCATGAACCTTTGTATACTATGCTATATTGCTTATATGTATTTTTATTTTCAATGCTGCCAAAGGTCCCATTCCCATAGCTTTGGAAATGGAAGGTACTTAGTTTTATCATTTAAAAAAACTTGCTTTTTATCGACAAACATACAGCGACAAGAAAACAAATATCTATAACTAATATTACATAGTTCAATAATATAATGGCAATAAATTAATTGTCAACGTATAAGTTTAGATATTTGTTGTTTAGTCGGAAATAAAATTATTTCAAGCATAAAATTACAATCATCTATATTTCTTTTATATATTTCGCTTGATACATTCACATCCTAACTATATGACATAAACAAATTCGATTTTAAGTAGCTGAAAATATTACGAACAAGATTTTTTTACAAAAATCGAAACAAATCGACTTCTATTTCAATTCGAATTCTATTTCATTTCATGTCGAATTACTTACGAGTAAAAGAAAAATTTTGAAAATAATTTATCTACATCACGAACTTTGCTTTTTTTCAAAATGACAAACTATTACAAAAATAAGTTACGAAAGGCAGACAGATCTAGAAAATAATATTAGACCTACAAGAAAAAAGCTTAAGAAAGATTGCGCTTGCTTCAAATTGAGAAGTCGATTTGGATGTTTATTAAAAAGCGCTTAATATTCCAGTTTTTATAAATTCTCATCTCTCATTTTGTGTAGTTCTCATGTTCATACATTCATTCGCTTGTTAAAAAATATTAATATAAATACTTATAGGTACAAAATATTTTATAAATTAATATATTTTATTCATCTTGTGAACTAAAACCTATGTATTATTCTAGATCCATGCTCCCAGTGCTAAACGAATAGTCAAGATAAGCGAGAAGACTGCAAGAAAATATATAAACATAAATATAAATGCGAACAATTATCCAGGTTCTTTAATAATATAAAGTTTGTAGTCGTTGTATATTGTTTGGCTTTCAAAAAGCATGAATGGTGTTTATTTTTAAATTTTACTTGCAGATTTTTAATCACTAAAAAACAAACTAAGTTGTTTGAGTGATTAGATTTTTTTGGTTTTGGTTTTTGCACCGTTTATTTTGATTTAAATAAATATTTGCATGTTATATTATACTTAGTTTTTATTTATTTATTAGATAGTTAGATTATGTAGATAGATGCATGTTGATATAATCCACGTAATACTTTAAAATAAGTAGCAACTATAGCTGTTTTCCTGTTTTTAATATAGCCCAAGATACTTCATATCTTAGATATTATCTAAACATTTTAACGGTTTGTTTTTTTTTGTGTATAAATGTTAAAAAATTGTATATTAAACAAACAACAAAATCCAGCGCCATAAATAGATTTTTTTTATTGATCTAATAAATTAAAAAATATTTTAGCTTAGCATACCAAAAAAATTCAAATATCAGAATTGAGGATTTTGATATCCAAATCAACAGTGCAATCAATGACACTAATTATTAAGATTATCGGATTGCACAACGGCCGTTTGTATATTTTATTAATATATATTTTTTAATCTTTTTTCAGGACATACATCTCATCCCCGTACACCGACAGAAACATAAGGATGTTGTGATTCGAAAATAAAAACGCTTAATCATGCACAAAGCAACACGCAACTTTACCATGAATTAGAATTAAATTGTAAAATCCATTTACATGGGTAAAATAATGGGGTAATTGGTAACAATTTTTTTTTGTTTTTATTGACGCTTCTTCGACAAAAATATATACCTACTTATAAGAAGTACATTCTTTCTTAAACCTGGCTCAGTCCTTCATTATTTGCGTCCGACTTTTTGGAAATATTTTATTAGTTAAATTGACGAAAAAATCACAAAAGACAAAATATATACTGTTCGGGGGGCACGGAAGTGCCTACGCCAAGTTACAATTTACCCCATTTCAACCTATCATATAAAAATCTCTTTAAGTACAACACTTATGTACGCGATATACATTTGTATGTTATAGGCTTTTTTACAAATATGTATTGTACGTTAAACACTAGATTTAAGAATAAAGTAGAGATTCTAAAACGCTGAATAATTCAACATTTAAAATCTTTCCGCTTACTGTAATTGGCAAAATTAGGGTTAGTTTAGATATCGCTAGAAGCCCACCACGCAATTTTTCTAAAAATATATTAAATTAAAACTTAGCTTGATACCTATGATGATAACATGACAGGAACATAAATAAAAATGACAGGTTATTTAAAGCTTAGCAACGTAAGCGCGCACTGTACTGAGAGAATATAGAAGAAAATAAAAAATTAAAATGACATGAAATAAAATAGTAATTTCTACGTTTCTACCAGCTAGGAATTTTAAATTTGCCTACTTTTAGTTGAAAATCAACGATATTTACACAAATTTGTCACCATTGCGAGTAAAACACTGCGTTGTCGAGCAATGTTTTAGGGAATGTAGATTTTTGAAAAACATCACAAAGTGCTTGAACGACTGTGACGCGAGATAATCGAGGATTTTTCGTAAAGATCTCTACCTCATTTCTTCAGAGTTACGACAATATACAACGTTTTGTAAAAAAGATATAGTTACCACAAAACTTACGTATTTTTTTTTTTTAAGCCTGATCAGTATAAGTATGTTTAAAAACCTGAAAACATGGCGCCGTAAGTAATTTTTTAATCTGTATAATTTTAAAATTACATAATAAAGGCGGGCGCCTTGACATATAGTTTTTAAACAAATTGATCAGCCTTTACGTTAATGACCTTATTTAAAATTAATGATATTACTCGATATATTTATTTTAGTTTAAGTGCTTTTGCACAAGTGATCTACCTTAATGTGCAATACTTTGACTAAATACTTAATATAGTGCTTAAAGCTTTGAAATTAAAATCAGAACTTGCCCGTACTTCAATGTCCACCTGGTAGTTTTTCGATCCAATTTAGACTTTTGTATGTAAGCGAGTGATTTTTGTTTCTAATGAGTGGCTGACATGATTAAAATATGATTATTGTGTTCGCTACAAATATTTTGTAAGAAATATAACTTTTATATGGTCCTATCACTAAATTTCTGATTTTAAAAAAATCTTGTTTTTTTTTTAATGTCCAAATAATTATTGATCTAAAATTCTTACGTAATGTTTCTTTTAAATGTACTTACACAAATCAATAAAAATTATTGACCAAGAATGGTTGTTGATTAGAAGTACCTTTTCAGAAAAATATATTCTGAGCTTCTTTGAGAATGGCCACTAAATACCTATACTTAAAAAATACTTAATGTGACATCTAATACATATTTTCAAACAAAATGTTTGTAGCATATTTGTGTAATTTTCACTAAATAAAGTAATTATATTGTCAAAGTTGGTAATTGTTAACTAGGTTCATTAGTTTCGATTATAAGGTTATCGCTGTTCAAAAAGTTTTGAAAATATCACTACTCATTCATAAGAAGTCCCCTCTCGACACAGGCCCCCTGTGTCGAGAGGGGACTTCTTATGACAACTCAGGCATATGAGAGTTTGCTGTCTCTCCAAGCCTTGCGCACAAAGGCAACGCCCAAAACCGAGGTCTGTCCCTCCTGGGGCCCTTTGGTGATGTTCGCCTTACAGGTTGAGGGCACTCTGCTCTAACCTCAAAAAGTCCGGGTGAAGTAGCAAAAGCTCACTTGGAGCTAGCCAAGTAGTCCATTCAAAAAGACAGCCCGCCACAAGGATTACACTGTACATGCGTACGTAGTCTTCGTAATCGATTATATCTGCCCACTGTTACTTTAAAGCGGTATTTTGTTCTCTTCTACGAATCTCCTATTTCCGAGTCAATTTCGTAGAAAAAATCTGTATGGACTATATCTAGTTTCCAAATACTACCTTTGACTCTTATATACATGACAGAACGTATTTGTACTCTTTTACTAAGATTGTTAACGCATACTTTATGTGGTTCCGTAAATTATTTATAAATGTTGCGCAATGTGTTTTTTTGTCTGTAATTTTATTTTCCTCTTTTTTTTTAAATAAAAAAAAAATGCCTTTGTAAACTGTTGTTTTATTTGTTGCCAAAACTAGAATCCACCAATTATATAGGTACAAAAAGGGTTAAATTCTTCAGAAATCTAATTTTCATCAGTGGAGACACGTTCTCTGGCGAGCTTAGTTCTAAGTCCACCAGTGTTGGCCACTTACACATACGAAAAACAAACAAACATCGTAAGATGAGATGTCAGTAGATCCACTGCTATATTAGGAATGTGTAAAAGCATAAAAATAAATATTACGCATTTATTTAAAAAGGATAAATGTAATCTAAATAAATAAAATAACCTAAAATGCTTATTTCTAGTTATCTTTTAAATGTAGCACGTAAGCTCCCTCTGTGTATATTTGCAGCGCAACTTTGTATTATTGTATTATAAAATAAAACGTCATGGAAACGTCGATAATGATGCCACCATGGTATAATAAGTTGTGAAATTTTCTTTTCTTCGTCTAGGTATATCCACGATTGATGGTACTTTAAGAAAAGTTAATTTCTTCATTAAATCCTTTCAGGTTTTACATCCTTTATAGCAATGGCAAGTACGGGGTTCAGGGTACTTAAATCGAAATCAAATAAAAACCAGTAATACGATCACAAAAAAATATAATTCAATACCAAAATGATATTTACAATATTCAAATGACTACAAATGATTTTAATGTCAATACAACGTGGTAACCTAGGCTAGAGGCATATCACTAAATGCCATAGAAATGTTTTGGTCACATGATAGGTAAATGAAAATTAGATTGTACTAATTCAATAATGATATAAATATTAACGAAATTATTTTTTATAGAAAATGTAGGCATGAAACTCGCAAAAATAATCATTTAAAGGTGAAAGCGCTCAATAATGCCATTGGTAGCTGGATGATACGTAGTAGTGATATAGTGCAGCGCGCCATAGAAATGTTCTTAAAATTAATTTTATGTAAAAAAACTACAACTAATACCAAATACCCATTATAGGAATCTCTGAAACTCGATTTCTTAAAAAAGTTTAAAAAAAAATATCTCATGTTTGGTAAACACTTGCTTGTAACCACTAATCATAATGCAATAAACAATTTAGATAAAAAGATTTATACCATATAACCAAAACATTTCCAGCTCAGCACAATAAATTACAGAAAAATAATATGCACCGAAAAATCTAGTAAAATATTGTTCTAAATCAAAATAAAATACTGAACAACGTCGAAAATGCGCACGGCAAACATGAAGCCAAGTTTCGACACAATTTCAATTCAAAAAATCAACAGCACTAGTACATTGAATGAACTAGACAAAAAAGTATAATTCGCTAAACCGAAATGGCATTTTCTATCAGAAATAAATATGCTCTTTGACATAAACTGAGACCAATATATAATTCAATAAAATTATTCCAACTAAATTTTGGTTAGTTAGTACGTTAAAATGTTAATACTAGTAATTTATCTTACATAATAATAGTAATAAATATCACTAAATGT
The DNA here is from genome assembly GCA_963082605.1 of Rhodophaea formosa. Classification (NCBI taxonomy): domain Eukaryota; kingdom Metazoa; phylum Arthropoda; class Insecta; order Lepidoptera; family Pyralidae; genus Rhodophaea; species Rhodophaea formosa. Next base: position 10,253,593 of record OY720230.1, read on the forward strand.
TAATCACTTTCTAGCGGATTTAGATAATGGAATAGTCCATAAGTTTTCTGTACCGATTGACAAATAACAGTGGCACTACAATTTTGAGGAAAATTCAAATTAAAGTGTTAAAAAAATCTGTAGATAAACATTTGACCGTCGGCACAGAGAACCTTGTGGTTGTAACGGCCTTTTTAAGAAAAAAAAAATAAAGGAAATAAATGCACACTCAGTCAAAAATTGGAAAGTCACGTCAGCACCAGTTATAAACGAAATATTTAATGGTGTTCCATCCCAAAAGAGGATTTTCTAGACATCTGAAACGCGGCAAAGACAAATTGGGATTTTGTTTAGAATAAAGCTCGTCGTTTGATTTGAAATGTAAAAATTAGGAAAATTTCCTTTATAACAAGATTAGGTGAATTTTTAGCGTGTTTCGCAACTGGTAAAATTATCAATTTCTGGGACATATATCCCGGAATCAAGAATTCCATATCTTTGCCGCGCGTTATTAAAAAACTGTTGAGTACAAAATCTATTCGTATGAAACCGATATAAAATCCGTAGGCCGAACGCTCTTACTGGAATGATCTATCAGTCGTGTGTTCTTATAACTAAACAAGACATTTCTACAAAAAAAAATACAAACCGACTTCCATGGAGCATAAAAAGACAGATAACCGGTCGACATACTATTTGTTGCCACTTAATAGATCATCCATGTACAACAATCTAACATGAACTTGCACTGAGTTTTGAAACTCCCTATTTGGAAGTCAGTTCAAGCCGAAATTTTGAGGAAAACGTTACAATGTACTTTTCGCGTCGATACACAGTATAAATATTGGAATATCTCGTCCCTTCTCGGGTAAAACACTACAAGCTTGATTCTAGGGCGATCTATGAAGCACTTACTATCTAGTTTGGCCTATGATTTTGCGTTATATGATTTGGGACACCCGTCAAATGATAGTGTAATTTGCTGAAAATGTTAACAACCGTTAAATGATAGTTAATTTGCTGAAAATATTGAAAACCTCACATAAGTGGTGTTTATGATATACATGATAAGATGAAATAACAGGTTAACAAATTTATATATTAGATATGGCCATGAATTGACTATAGCTTTATCTTAAAGCTTACTATAGCAAGGCTTTAAGTAAAAACACTTCAAACGAAATGTGGACCATTTCATTGCTGCGAGGGCAGGGCTTGACGACAAATTAAAAAGTTTATTAACTAACGAAAACATTTTCAGCATTTAAATTACACTTTTTATGGATTTTGTTATAATTTATAACCCAATATTAATGATTACAAAGTGGTTACTCAAAAACCCGCGTGTTATTGTTTACTTTTTATACGCCATACCAAATATGATTATGATTAGATTTTTTTTATGGAAGACTCATGTATGGAAAGGGGTGCCCTTAAATGTAAGTTACAATTCGAAATACCTTAAATCATAAATTAAATGTATGTTTATGAAAACACTAATATCGCCAATATCTCCAATATATGATATATATTTTTTTCTGTGATATATCTTTTATTTTATACTTTTAAAATCAATCAAAAGTGTGCAACGTTACATAAGGGCTATGATGACTACACTTTACCCGAAAAGAGACACTAATCGCATATATATTACATACATTCAAATATATATTATGTTATCGCTTAGAATATAATTGAATTCTTTGAAAATAGCCACCAAAATCAGGTATTTTTGGGATTTTTTGAGAAAAAATGAAGTTTATATTACAAAAGCGGTATTAGTTTTTAGGAACTTATTATTAATAAAAATACTATTAACATAGTTTTTAAAGAATCCAATTATATGTTATAACAGTTACATCTTACACTAAACCTTTAGCGTACAAAATACGCGTTACACTTCAATAAATATCGAGTTATATACTAGTTACATAACTTGACGCTAGGTGAATATTACACATTTATATATTTAGGCTCACGGTAAACACTATTGGCATTTTTATGGAGAAAAATGAAATACAAACTCTTCGATTCGTTTCCAAAATACACAAATGCTTTTTTCAATAACCACATACATTAAACAATTCGCGAATTCGAAAATAGCACTCCAAAATCCACCAAATTTGTATTTCGATTATAGACCCAAAATGTGGCATGTAATGCAAACTAAAGTACATATTTTGTGAATCTTACCAGGTTGTTATACACATTTCTCTACAACCAGTAGTGCCATCATTTTTAATGTCTCTCTGGACAGAATTTTGGTAGATCCAGAAATAATACATTTTGATTAAATAATAAAATACTATGTACACCACTAATTAACTAAAATTATTTAAAAAATGTCCAATAGTGTCTCCCGTAATAGTTTAAAATATCCGAGCTTAAACTACTCATAATACGTATCCGAATAAATATTTTTAAGTATAAAATTAAAAAACACAACTTTTATGCTTCGATATTCGTGCGCTAAGTCTAAGTCTCGATTTTGTCCAATCGTAATCGATAATATTAAAATCGATGTTCGGAATCGTATTGAAATTATTCAATCTTGATTCCTAGCATCTTGTATTCTAAATTGATAACCACATACATTTCACTTGAAACCAACGGTCAAAGCATTATCTTCAAAACTGTGCCGCCCATTTTATTGGTTTATAATAGCTAATAATTCAACCGGAAAGGACGCTCACGAAAAATATCGAAAAATTGTACATTTAGGTGACTCATACTTTCAAAAATCCGAGTCGATCGCAATGGATTGATGAATACGAAAAAACTCGCAAGTCACCACCGCTTTCATCAAAGTTGAAATTTCAATTTAGTTCAATTTCATATCTCTACCACTTCGGAAATATTATATTCGAACAGCAACAGCACTGCTTACGAAAGTTGGCTCTTGAGCACTACCGTGGCTACAGTTTTTTAAGTGAAAACTTCTTTAGCCGCGTTGAACGATTTTTTGTAGCGAAAATACTTATGGGTTCGCTTCACCGAAATACGCGACATGCTCATGTCACGATGCTCCATTTAGAATCGTCACTTTTATCAGCAATTCCATGACTGTCATTTTTTGAAGTAAAAATTTTTTTAGCAGCGCTGTGCACTTTTTGTGATGGGGAAAAAATCTTAAACTCGCGACAGGTCTTGTGACCGACAGATTCGACAGATAGAAAATTCTGCCGGCACTCATGGAGTGAATTCCGTTGTGTTTTTTATACTTAAGGCTAAGAATATCATGATGTTTTTACATGAATAGTAAAAACTCATATACTTTCTTAACATCGAAACACCACAACTGAACTCTAAACGGGAACAGGGGTACTATTTTTGATTGTGTGACCATTCTTTTCGAACGATTTTTGTATGAAAAAACAGCTCGTCTGCGAGCAGCGAAATTTCAAAAATTGTATCCTGACACAAATGTGAGAGAACTTGACGATTGGTTTCAAGTAACTAAATAGACAATTACTAGCAACACTGAATATGTTGCCGCATCGTTGTCGCGTCGAGCTGGAGCTCTTAAAATACGTCATTACATCACAAAGCGCCGATTGGTACCCGTGAACAGATATTTCTACTTTACTTGCCTTTAAACCATTATGTTTCGGGTTCGATTTCCGGCCCGATCAGAAAAACTGACTTTTCATTGACTTGGGGTTAAAAAGTTTATTTCAACATTCATTATAAAATGGTGTTGTTATGTTAGTGTGTTATTTACTACACATATATCTAATTATATATTCTGGCCTTTTTAAAAGTAGGTTATATCACGCCATTACGTGGCGGACAAGGTTTCTCACCACCTAGGATATTTTCGTATTTACTAGTTAAAACAAAAATAAGATATTATTATATGTATCACCCGAAATATTTTCATTCTTCCATCATGATTTATGTGATATTTATATTATATAACTAATAAAAGTGAGGTTGTAAAGTTAGGCAGTATTATATGTTTATCGAGTCATTATTTTTAATAAAAAGATTTTGTTATCTATTTGCAGTAGTTATAAGTATAATTTGTTCAATAACTACTAAAAGTAAATTAAAAGGCGTTTTTTTTTCATCCGTTTATCGAATCTCATCGTTGAGATGATTTAAATATTAATATCAAATGCTTTTAAATAAGTTATTATAAATTATAATGTTGTTCGCAACTTGGTTCTTTACAACCGTGATCCACTAAATATAAATTAGTTTAATACAAACAGATAGTGAAAGATATAAATATTAGTACCAATTGTGTCATAAAAACTTTTCCAACTTTCCACTTATTTATAAAGTGGAGATTTTAGTTTATTTTTGATCAATACAATAGTAGCTACAACTTTATTGTACAAACATACATTTCTGTTTTTTTTTCGATTTACCACCATTCCCAACCATTAACAATATTGCAAAAATCTTCGTATAGAACTCATACATAGTTGGTAAAAATAAAAGGTAGGTATTATCTATACATAACAATTGGCGACTGCATATATATTATGTATAAATTCGAATCGAAAATATCTTTATATCAGGTTTTTATACATCATCAATCTTCATCTTACGTATTGTACTGTATCATTTCCAACTTAAAGTATATTTGTATATAGGCAAAATATTAAATAAAATTTAAAAATATTGTATAAAGTTTATACAACATATTAAAATATTATTCAATATTTTATAAACAGTGTATACCTATACAATAAGTTAAACAAAGACATGAAGTATTTTTCGCATGTAGTTTGTATGGTCTAAGTACGGTCATTAGAATTCCACTGCCAAATTAAAAAAAAAAATATGTTAAACTTTTAAGGGGGAACACTAGGCACAGTAGCGACGCCAATCATTTTATTCCTAATACTTTACAAATAGAAAGGAATTCAAGAATATAAACAATACAAGCCTTAGTAAATAACCTGAAGTATTTTTGGAATCATGTTTTGATATTATGAGAATCAGTCATTGAGAGAAAAAGTGATAACCGCCAAAAACGGCCGTTTTTGGCGGTAATCAGATTCTCATAATTCTCACTGATTCCGATAGTAATAAACATGATTCAAAAAATACTTCAGGTTATTTACTAAGGCTTGTTTTGTTTATATTCTTGAATTCCTTTCTATTTGTAAAGTATTAGGAATAAAATGATTGGCGTCGCTACTGTGCCTATTGTTCCCCCTTAAATACAACCAGAAAACTAAGAAAAATAAACATATACCTATTAAGAATTCTCATTTAATTAAAAAAATAGAATTCATGAATACTATGATAATTTCGGGTGTATTCGGACATGAAATCATGGTGTATGATTCTTATTTGGTAATAAAGTGCTACGGTATGTAGAGAATATAAAGTACTTGTTCAGATAAATTGAAATGTACATCCAATCCATGTATTATGTTAATTTCTCGTGTTGTTAATGGTCGGAACTGGCTTATATAAATATTTTCACGTTTTTTATAAGATCATACCCAGTGTATAAAACAGATTATAATATTTTTTCGTGTTGTTAATGGTCAGAACTGGTTTATATGAACATTTTCACGCTATATATAAAATCAAAACCAGTTTATTTTTGACAATATAGTATATCGATGAATCCTCAGACAAAATAAAGTACATTGCTACTTGTGCGTGAAAACTGGTGTTACTGGTGTATATAAACATTTTTACGCTTTATATAAAACGAAACCTAGTGTATTTGTATATGTTACGGTAAATTTGATTAATTAAAAATTATTAATAATTTTCTTACATTATTAATAATAACCTAGTGTTTTGTGAAATGTGAATAATTCATTGAAATTAATTACTTTTTGTAGTTATTATTAATAATTAACTACAAACATTGGTTAAAGTAATAAAATTAAATAAGACCCCAAGTTTTGTTGTCCAGCAGGGATTTTCTTATAATATCACACACAGTCTTATAATTGTACTTGTCTCAGATCACACAAATAAACACTTGTTTGTGTTCAGTTAATGTTAAAACTTGTTTTAAAACAAGGACCCACTTGTACTTGTTTAAAAAAATAGAGATATTATATCATTCGCGTTTTTATTCAACAAGTTGTAATTTAAAATAATTAAACCGACTGAAATTTTTTCTAATAGCTGAAACATATCTCTATCATCATCATCTCTATTTTATAAAATTACTGATCCGATTCTGAACAAACTTGCACCGTTCCCTAAAAAAGAATAACCGTCATCCAGCGTTTTGCGTAGTATCGATCCGCCACTCGTTATAAAGCTTACGCGTGGTGACATGACTTCCAGGTAGAACCCTACCTGCCCTATGGATTTCATCAATCAATGGGTCATCAGCCAAAGGGTTCCGGCAGTACCCGAGGGTCACAATGGGTCCAAACGGTACCATTTACCCCAGGGTCCTATCGGTCCCTAAGGGTCCCATTAGCTTCCAAAGATCCCATTGGTTTCCATGGGTCCCATTGGGTCTCATGGGTCCCATTGGGTTCCATGGGTCTCTTGGGTCCCGTTGAGTGTCATGGGTTCCATGGGTCCCATTGGGAACCATAGAATCACATTGGAACCCACTGGGTTCCATGTATCTCATTGGGTTCCATAGGTCCGATTGGATCCCATTAGGTCCCATCAGTACCATTGGGTTCTATTTTGGCACCATCCACAGAGCCAAGAACGAGTGAATACTAAATGATTGCTGACGTCACAAAGAGTGGCGGATCGATTCTACCGGTTTAAAAATTGAGCTCCAGATCTTTTAAGTCTCCACTGCTGGAGAACTACTCTCTGTACTACCAGAGCCATATATTAGCCAGAGCGCTTACGTTTGTTTTTAAAAAATTATTACATTTATCGGTATTAAGGTAACATTATTAATAATCACCGATAAGTGTGATTAATTTCTCACTTTTACCGCGACTTTCGGTAATTATTAATAATGATAGACAATTATTAATAATTTTCAATTAATCACTCTTACCGTAACATATACATAATTTATAACAATGTTCTTCAGACAAAAGGAAGAAGTATATATTTGTTGTAACTTGTGTCCAGTTTTATGGTTTACAAAATAAACCAATTTTATTGTGTATATAAACATTTTCACGCTTTATATAAAATCAAACCCAGTTTATATAATGACAATATCAGCGATGAAATGTTTTTCCTCAGACGAAATAAAGTATAATAGTTACTTGTGGTAGGTGTCGTGTGAAGTAGGTGTTCCGAGGTACCGTGTCGGGGGACTAGCATCACTCGCGGCCGCGCGCGCGTTTTATCTGCGCGCGAACTCCGCCTTCATTGCTGTGGGGAGAGAAAAACACAATTTTACATTTTGTATGTATGTTTTATACGTCCTATATATGATTGAATGTCAAATCAAAAGAGCTGGCCAGACCTACATACATACGTAAAAGTAAAGTTGCAAGTTTATATAAAATTATAAAATTTATTTTACTACGGTTTTATCGCGTTTATTACATTACTAACTGTTACCCGCGGCTTCGCCCGCGTGATATAGCCTATGTCCTTCTCAGTACCCTAACCTATGTGTATGCATAATTTCATGATGATCGGTTCAGTAGATAGGGCGTAAATGCGTAACAAACAAACAAACAAATAAACAAACTCACTTTCGAATTTATAATATTAGTTAGGATTAGGATTTATACACCTAACATATTATAAATAATTTACTACAAGCACAATACTATAGGTAGACTACCTGCGACCCCGAACAAAACGTTAGGTGTATAAATAATATAATAAACGCGACAAAACCTGAGTTGTGTTGTGCCTTTAGATATAACACTGTCAATTGAAATGAGACAACGATGATGATATAAACTGACCGTCTAGAATCTCCTTCTTAATCTGGTTGAGTTGCTGCCGCATCTCCCTCATCATCTCCTGTTTGAAGGCGTCCCACTCGGCGGCGGAGACGCACGTGCCTTCAGTGCCACCGTTTACTTGCTAGAAATAAAATAAAAACATTAGATTGCCAATATCAAGGTTTTACAAAATTTTCGTAAATTTCCTTCATTAATGCTGTTATAGCCTGTTTGAAGTAGGTACACCCGCAAGAGATTTTGGAAAGTTAATGAAAATAATAAAAATATTTGATTTGGAAAATATTTTTTTCAATACATTTGCTAATAATTCGGTTCATATGACATCGAAATCTGTATCTTAATGATGTATTTTACAGCACTAGTGCTTTTTACTTTAAACCAATCACAACCGCTCAATAGCCCAATGCCACAGATACAAAATTTAAACATTTTCATAGAATCTGATCAAAGAGTTTCAAGTTAAGCATGAAAACTTTTTTCTGATGCGTGAGATGTGATTCTTTAACCGACTTCATCAAGGAAAACCGGCCAAGTGCGTGTCGGGCCACGCGCAGTGTAGGGTTCCGTAGTTGCGAATGACAACTTTGAGTTCACACTCGCACCTTACAGTTTAACGACCAAAAACATCTAACAATGAAAATAGTATGAAATTTTACAGTTTATAAGTTGGTTGCCTATAACTTTTTAGTTTGTACTTAGTACTCAGCTCTGATAGATTCCTTTCAACTTCAGTATATATACTACTGCTGTAATTTTTTTCACGTATCTATATATAACCGTTTAGCAGATAGAGGGGGGGGACACTTACCACTAACAAAAATTCGCACTTTAAAACCAAATATTTCGGAAACGGATCCCTAAATCGAAAAATGGTCGGGTCAACCTCACAATATTTTTGAAAGACCTATTTAACGATACCCCACACGATGGGTAAATAGAGAAAAAAAAATTACTCCCCCACTTTAATCGTATGGGAGCTACCCTAAAAAAAATTTTTTTTCAAGATTTTATTCTACCACTTTTTTGCCATGATTAATATAAATACCTATACCAAATTACAGCTTTCTAGTACTTATAGTCTCTGAGTAAAACCGCGGACGGACAGACAGACAGACAGACAGACAGACAGACAGACAGAAAGACAGACATGGCGAAACTATAAGGGTTCCTTGTTTACTACGGAACCCTAAAAAGGGTATCAATGTACTTTTTTTGGAGAAAATTAACCTGAGTAAATGTACCTGATTATTATAAATGTATTTTTACAAACTGCTTTAGTTCCTAACTTTTATAAATTTCTTATTTGCTGAATTGCAATCTTGTTTTAGTTTATGGTAATCGCAAATCTATTGAAAAAGTCGTATGTTACTCGTACGGTAAGCTGTCTATTATAGTCGTCGGTTTATTATAAGCACTCGGCTCCGCCTCGTGCCTATAAACACCTCGACTGTAATGTCCAGCTTACCGTACTTGTATCATAATGTACTATTATAAGTACAAATCCACCTTTTGTGTATTAATAATAATAAATCATTTATTGCCAATCGTCAATATGACACTGGTACATACATTACATTGATACAACCTATGATAGCAAAAAATCTATGGCTAAAATACTTAATTACTTAAAACTTAAAATACTTAATTCGTTCAAACATGATTTTCATCATCATCATCATCATTATCATCAGGTCTTTTTTAGTCTCCACTACAGGAGCACGACCCTCTCTGTACAACCAGAACCATATATTATAGCCAGAGCCATCGGAGGATTCGGCCTACACTCCACGCTGGCCAGGCGGGTTGGAGTTGTTTAGCTTGTATTTCCTAAGACGCCTTCAACGACATCCACGGGAAGATTTGGAGTGGTCCTATTCTACTCTGCCGGGAACCACACGGGAGTTTTTTCTCACCTTCAGTATAGTTTCCTCGCTAGCGGAACCGAACCTCTTGCGAACGGACCGGGGCGACTGCGGCTGCTGCTGTGGGGACTCCGAGTTCGCTGGAATTAAGCAATAAATAAATAAATTTTATATATATAATATGTTATGATAAATATTTACGGACAAATCACATAGATTGAACTAGCCCCAAAGTAAGTTCGAGACTTGTGTTATGGTATACTAACTCAACGATATTATATTTTAAAATAGATATCGAAGACGAGTGTTACCCCTGCACGGACACACAAACAGCACGATCTGTGCAAATAAAAGTAGAAAGCACTCACAGTTGGCGCCATTACAGGCCTGCGGCAGGCGGTAACCACGACTTCGGCGGCGGCGACGGCTCCACGCTCTCGTTGTACTATTTTTGAACGCGTGACACTCGTCTTCGAACGATCTTTGTATGGAAAAATCGTTCTAAGACGAGTGTTACCCCTGCACGGATACACAAAAAGCACGAGCGTTGTAAATAAAGGTAGGAAGCGACTCACAGTTGGCGCCATTACAGGCTTGAGGCAGGCGGTGACCACGACTTCAGCGGCGACTCCGCACTCTCCTGTTGTACTATTTTTGAACGCGTGCCACTCGTCTTCAAACGATTTTTGTATGGAAAAATCTTTCGAAGACAAGTGTTACCTCTGCACGGACAGACACACAGCACGAGCACTGCAAATAAGGCGCGAAGCGACTCACAGTTGGCGCCGTTGCAGGCCTGCGGCAGGCGGTGCGGCAGCGTGGCGGCGCGCTCCCACGACTTCAGCGGCGGCGACGCCGGCTCCGCGCTCTCCTGCACGGACAGCAAAATCAAAAGTTTATTGTCTCTTCAAAATGTAGTTGCGTCATAGACTATACATAATAATAATAGATATATCCTATCTTAACTTGGCTCGCGAGGTTGTCGACATGTGGGATGTGGACTCAGCGATCATTGTGCCGATAGTAATAACAGCCCATGGCTTAATTGCCAAGAGCCTCGATCAACACCTAAAGAGGCTCTCGTTAGGCAGCTGGATCAAGGGCTTGATTCAGAAGGCAGTACTTTTGGACACGGCCCGTATTGTAAGGAGGTTCCTTTCCCTGGAGCCCTGACCGCCGGTAGCTTAGACCCTGTTCCCGATACCGGTAGGCTACTATTTTTATATTTTTAAATGTTTTTTATATATTTAAATATTTACAAATGTAAATAATATGTGTTAAAATAAATAAAGGATAATAATAGATATATTATAATATTTATTTACTGGTTTATTTGTTTTGTAGTATTTTTTGTTAGCTTATTGATTGTATGTGTGTTTTTGATGGTGCAATAAATATTTTATCTATCTATCTATATATACGGACAAATCACACACATTGAGCTAGCCCCAAAGTAAGTTCTTAAGTAAGACTTGTGTTATGGGATACTAACTCAACGATACTATATTTTATAACAAATACATATATGTATAGATAAACATCCAAGACCCAGGTCATTCTGAAAAAGATCATTTTTCATCTTGACCTGATCGGGGATCGAACCCAGGACTATCCGTGTCACAGGCTGGCGTGTTGACCGCTGCGCCACGGAGCTCGTCAATAGGCACATTAAATATCAGTTATTCTATTATATTTTATATATATATGTGTGCGTGCGTGTGTGCGTGCGTATGTATATAACATACGCACGCACACATGCACTATAAAAATTTCTCGGAGAAAAATCTTCTCGGTATTTAGGACACTTTGTCTGTTTTGGAAAAGCATTCAGCTCAGATAAGATCTTGTTTCCTTAAGAATCCTTACCTCGGCTCGGTCCAGATGCGCCCGGCGCCTGGCCAGAGTCCGCGCCATCTCGTTCATCATGCAGTGCAGTGTGCCGGCGCGAGCGCTGCCACCCGATGATGATGATGATCCTGAGTGCTCTGCACCTCCGGGGGGCGAAGCGGCTTCTGAAGGACCTTGGGACGACGGCTGCAAACAACGAAACGCAGCGTTAGACGTCAAACTAACAGATAATGCGCATACATGGAACACTACGATAAGATTTTAATACTCAAACCCACCGACCAGGAAAATGACCAAAATCGCGGGTAAAAACCTTCTTGGTTTATGTCCCGCTCAAACATATGTAATTGTATACAATAAACTTGTCACTAAGCTACGACGCTGTTGGCTACCACCATCGTAGCAAAACACCAACCTGGAGTATTTTTATCTCTTTGTTATATGTTATATACCAAAAGTTACTATGGGGAGTACCCATAGTAACTTTTGGTATAGAAAGGAAAGGTCCTTCTACTAATATATACAGTCTTTGGAAGAGGTATACTGATGGGCCGCTATAACCACGCTTTTGCTAGCAGGCCTTTACCAATCTTTGTTAGAAATGTTATACAAGGAGTAAATCATCAATAAAAATAAACACCAATCTTTGTAAAAAATGTTGTACAGGGAGTAAATCATCAATGTAAATAAAACACCAATCTTTGTAGAAAATGTTGTGCAAGTATATCATCAATGTAAAAAAAAAACACTGATCTTTGTGAAAATGTTATGTAAGAAGTAAATAATCAATATACAAAAATACACGAATCATTTTAAATAACGTGGTACAAGGAGTAAATCATCAATGTAAGAAAATTTTGCCATATTACCTTATTAGTAGAAGCAGCTGTTATCTTGAGCCTGTTGCCAAACTAATTTTTGTAAAAAGTGTTGTACAGTAAGAAAATCATCAACGTAAATAATTGTTGCCATATTACATTTTAGCAGCAGCAGCTGTGTTTCTTTAGCCTGTTACTAAACCAATATTTATCAAAATGTTGTACAGGAATTAAATCATCAATGTAAAAAAGAAAAATTGCCATATTACCTTATTAGCAGCGGCAGCTGTTTTCTTGAGCCTGGCTTGCTGCAGCTGCGCGGCCAGGCCTTGCGGGTCGGGCGCGGGGGGCTGCGGCGGCGGGGGCGGGGGAGGGGGCGCGCCCCCCGCCGCCGGCGCCGCGGGGGGCTGCGGCGGGGGCGGAGGGGGCGGACCTGAGGCTGCGGGCTGCGGGGGCGGCTGCGGAGCCTGCAAATATCCAATTACTTCAGTATCTGTATTGCCAGTCAAGTACAGTCCCGGGACATTCAAAAGTAGAATGAACGCATTTAGGCTGGCTTCACAGCTATCCAGGAGATCCGTACGGGCTCTCTGTATGGGCGCCCGGAGCAGGAGCACGAATGAGGCGCTAGAACATCGTTTCACAGCGACCCGTAGTAGGCCGGCCACGACACGATTTCGAAAAATCTCGTCGGTATCTCTTGTGTATACCTACAACAGGTATGGATGTATTCAGCCTCCGTAGCATGGCATGCGCGACAACGTTTATCTACTATCGCCATCTTGTTTTTCGCAATACTGAAGAGCGAGAAGTAGATAGTTTATCGCGCGATATAAACGGCGTCGCGGGAGCCATGCTACGGGGGCAGGGCGTTGTGTAGATTACGAAACTGCTTGTTGTAATGTTTCAAAGTGGTGGAGGGGACAGCAGTGACGTCATAAACATGGCCGCCGACGGTATATGACGGTGTTTGCCGTCTGCAGTCGAAAGGCATGTAACATCCTCGTCTTATTACTTACCATTGGAGGCGGTTGCGGTGCTGCCGGAGGCGTAGGCGGTGCCACGGGACCCTGAAAATAACAAATAACAATGCAATGCAAAATAAGTGATATTATCTAAAGACCCTTTCATAAGAAGCTATAAATTATGTAAACAAATGTTCAGGTGTTCGCAACATTTGGATGAAATAAAAAATAATATTGTTGTTTTTTGTGTAAAAAAATAAACCAAAGAAGAGATGGTTAGAAATATTTTTCCATAAAGAATGGAGGAAGTTTGCAGGTGAAGTAATTATTTGGCGTAACGTAAAAAATCTTTTGCCCAGCATTGAGGCTCAATAGCTAATAAAAAAAACAACTTATAGCAAAAACTGCTACAAAAACTTTATTATATCTCAGAAATGCGCCAAATGTTTACATTCACGCAGTCGGACTCGTTCCTGTACCAAAAAACATTGAGCGACAGCGTTTTGTATCGTTAAAATATAACCCGACTAATTAGAATTGGTCTTTAGTTTCGTATTACCCGTATAGTAATTTATGTCAATTGTATTTGGTTAACTCATAATATTGTCGCTAGGTAACTCCAACTCAGTAGAAGTTTATTGATGTACTTATTTTATAGCTTCTCGTGGCGGGGAGTTTAGACCTAATGTTCAACCCAATAGGAGGACATCCAACACTTCTTTCACCTGTTCTAGGCCACCATTCGGTTATTTCCTTATTCCACCTGCTATCATTCCATCTAGTAAGGTCTTTTAACTTTTAAGGTTCATGACCGTAACTCCATTATCCCATACTTAAGTGTTTGGAACCAGATCTAGAATCTGATCTACTATATGAAACTATTTTATGAAATAATTAAAACCGCCCGCTTGAAAGCATAAGATCCTAAAATACATTTAATTTTAAATGTAAAAAAGTGCCAATTCGAAATAGGATCGTAATTATATGTTACTCTGGTGCCGTGTGGTTCCCGGCAGAGTAGAATAGGACCACTCCAAGTCTTCCCGTGGATGTCGTAGAAGGCGACTTAGAAAACGCAAGCTAAACAAAGCTCACAAACATCAAAGAGAGGTCTCCAACCCGTCTGACCAGCGTGGAGAGTGAAGGCCAAATTCTCTGACTGCTCTGGCAAATATAGTGCGAGAGGATCGTGCCCCCGCAGTGGAGACTAAAAAGACCTGATGATGATGATGTATAACTTACATTATGCTGGGCATGTAGCGGGGTGTTGTTTGGCGGTGGCAGATTCTGGTGCGGTGGAACCGGTGGTGGCGGAGCCGCCGCAAGCGCCATATTTGGTGGCATAGGTGCGCTGAAAACACATCCAAAATGTTAAATAGGCGAGCTCCGTGGCGCAGCGGTCAACATGCCTGCCTGAGACAAGGATGGTCATCCCCGGTCAGGTCAAGATGGTGAATGATCTTTTTCAGATTGACCTGCGTCATATGTTTATCTTTAATATAGGTATCTATTATAAAATATAGTATTGTTGAGTTGGTATCCCATAACACAAGTCTCGAAGTTATTTTGGGGCTAGCTCAATCTGTGTGACTAGTCCGTATATAATTAAAAAAAAATATTTATATGCCTGTAATTTAAACTTTCTATTAGGAGCCGTTCAAGTATTACGTAAGCAGAAAAATAGCTATTTTTAACCTCCCTCTCCTCCTCCCTCTTGTCATCAAAAGTAAGAAAAGTTTTTCCCTCCTCCCTCTAAGCTTTGGTACAGTGGCGGCCGCTCCTTCAGTGCACTCGTGCACTGCACTACCAGATTTTTATGTATTTCCCAATTTTTTTTTCGACGCAATTATTATTTATCCAAAAGTATGTAACTTTAATTACACACTGAAGAAGTAAATATTTTCAAACAAGCTTGATCTTTATAATCTAAAATTTAAGACTCATTCATTTTAGCTAAACCAAAAATTAGGCGAGCGCTTTCAAAGTGCGCACGAAGCGTCTCCATAGAAACTATATGGAATGAGACAGAAATGCTCCGGCAGGTGAAACGGAAGATGACCCGTACTCAATGTATGAGAAAAATTGAAAAATCGGATCGGCGCACGAGTGCCGAATACTCCCGAACGGGCTCGCTCGGGCGGCATCGGCCGGGGTGTCTCGCTCGCTCGTTGAAGATTTTTGTTGCGAAGGCGTGTCCTTGACCTTACTCAAATCAGTTTGTTTGTTTTATTTCGCACCTGTGACACGGTGTGATAGATAACGCGCGCGAAATTGTCCAATAATTAATTATAGTTATGGTTTTCTACTTTGTGTGTGCTTCAAAGTGAGTTGTTAATGGGATTATTTGAACAAGAACTAAAAAAGAAAATAGGCTACGGCTTATTTAGGCGGTATGCCGCCTAATCTGTTTTTTGAAACCATCTTCTCGTGCTTTTCAACCTGAATTAGTAAAGTACCTATTAGAATATTCATTAGCGCGCAGCTCCTCTCACTAAACCAATGGTAAGTCAAGATGATGAGATATTTCACTGCATGTACATAAGTAGGTACCTGATACTTTTTATACAGAAATGGTTTTACAACATGCATTAATATTAACAAGAATTGTGCCTAGAGTAACTGATTATGTATGTACAAATATTATTAAGTAGGTGCATAGGGGCAGTCGACTACAAATAATTGACGAACGTACGGCATTTCAATAGGTCGTTTTGCTTTTGAGAGACAGTAGGTAAGCAGGTGAACCACCACTCCTTGAAGTCACGAGCCGCCACTGCTTTGGTATCATTTTCACAAAAAATGCTAGTGTATTTTGCGAAATGTTGCTTATGTCATCACCACGTCAACCCCCCCTCGTCCCCCATGTCATCAAAAATAATAGACCCCCCACCCCCTTTCACTGCTTACGTAATATTTGAATGACCCCTTAGAACGTAAGAACGTTCGTGTAGCGGGAGCAAGGTGGTATGCTTGACCACCACAAAGGGAAGATCTTCCCACTGGGCAAGGTGTGCGCCCAGGGAACCGTATACGGCTCCAATTCAGTTTTTTTTTAATGGACTATGTAGCAGTTGCACGCTACTGGTTAAGGCAAATATTAAACTAGCCATCTACGACTCGAAAGAAGAAGATAGCTCCAAGTGAGCTTTCGCTACTTCACCGGACTTTTTGAGGTGAGAGCAGAGTGCCCTCAACCCGTAAGGCAAACATCACCAAAGGGTCCCCAGGGGGGACGATCGATCCTCGGCTTTGGGCATTGCCTGGGTGCGCAAGGCTTGGAGAAACAGGAAACTCTCATATGCCTGATGGGCCGCGTCCGATTGAGTTATTTCGGAGGATTTATTTATGTGCCAGATACAAAAAAACTTTGTTTGCGCGTTTCAGGATCGTTCAGCGCCATCTTGTGTGAAGTCTTGTAGTTATTTGTTGTGTCGCTATATTCACAGTTGAGTTTTTCGTGTTAGTTCTTATGGCGAATCACTCACTGAGCTATAACTATGAGGGTTGATGGGTATAAAGGAAGAGGCAGACCAAAACATAGATGGATGGATTGCGTTAATAGGCATATGGAAGAGGTAGAAGCGGAAGTGATATTGGTGGGGAATAGAGAATTGTGGAGGAAAGAGACATATTGCGCTGCACCCAGATAATGGGATAGGGTAGACAGATGATTCGAATGTTCTGAATGGTTACTGGTTTTATTTGTTTATAAATGTAACGACGATTAGATGAAAAAAGTTAGACTAGATCGGCATTGAAACTTTTAAGTTATTACCACCTTATGATGCTATTTTTGGTGGATTTTGGGAAGCATGGATTTCGTTACGGTCTTTAAAAAAAATTGCAAATAAGACGACTAGTATCAACCTGTTGGTGCGATGGTGTCCCGGCGTCGCGTGTTGGCTGGGCTGGTGCGGCAAAGTGTGATGCGCGTGCGCCGGCGTCGCGTGCGGCGGGGGGGCTGGCGGCGCAGGCGCGGGGGACTACAACAACGTAATCATCATCATCATCAGGTCTTTTTAGTCTCCACTGCAGGAGCCCGACCCTCTTTGTACTACCAGAGCCATATGTATATTAGTCAGAGCAGTCAAATGGTTTGGACTACACTCTCCACGCTGGCCAGACGGGTTGGATAGGTATCTTTGATGTTTATAATCTTTGTTTAGCTTGTCTTTCCTAAGTCCTCTTCTACGACATCCACGGGAAGACTTGGATGTCGTAGAAGGCGACTGACAGAGCATCCTATGCCTGTCGCTCGCGCTCTTCAAGAGATGCTTTTTCAACACATTTCATACACAAGCGTGACAGCACCTCCTCTGGTGTTGCATATGTCCACGACGGCGACCACTTTACATCAGGTGGCTCGTCTGCTCGAATAAAAACAACTTAAAAAAAATTGCAAAGCTTCTGGAGAGCAGCACCTCTCATATTTAGTCGAATGGGCCAAAGTGCTGGCGATTTGCATATCGTAAATTTTCACCGTCATTACTAGTAATACCTGATGGTGTTGATGCGGCGCGTGGTATTGACTCGGTGCGGCGTGGTACTGCGGCTGCTGAGCCGGCTGGTTGTGAGGCGCGTGGTATTGGGGCTGTTGCAGCATAGCGGCGTCTTCGCGAGTCATCGTTCTGGAGGTCACGAGATAAGGAGTTATTGTTGAACGGATACAAGTTATTAAGAATTTGAAAAATAGAAATAAATACATATGTAAGTGTCACAAATCACTTGTATCGTAGGATATTTAGTCAACAATACTACACTTCATAACAGATACTTATACAAAGTGTTGATGAAAAACCGTATAAGCTCAGACACACCAACTTAATTTAACTATAAAGTATAATAAATATTAAAAAAAAAACCGGCCAAGTGTGAGTCAAACTCGCGCAATGAGGGTTCCGTACAATATGGTTCGTGAACACACACACAATGTGCAAAAACTGTTTTATTCAATTGACTAGCGCCATCTAGTGGTGTTTTAGTGAACTATTTCCCTAGATGAACTTATTATTGTGAGTTTACCACTTAATTTTCAAGTGATAGAATTCTTATTATTTTTCCTGTAATCTTCAAGGAATAAACTATATTTTGTAATTTTTTCAAAATTTTCGGACCAGTAGGTTCGGAGATCAGGGGGGGGGGAATGGTCAATTTTTGCCTTCTTTCGTGAATAAAATCAAAAGTATTGATTTTACCCGAACAAAAAAAAATATTTTTGGGATCCTCATAATGAGCCCTTTCATTTGATATATGACACAGTAAGGTTTGCAAAACTTTTTTTTTAATTTTGTAATTGGGCCCCTCAAAATGACGCTTATTTCAAAAAAATCTTTATTTACTTTGCACATCCGTGTTTGGGTCATAGGATTACACTATCTTACCAAATTTCATCTAATTTGGTTCAGTAGATTCGGAGAAAATCGGCTGTGACAGACGGACGGACGGACAGACAGACGCTCGAGTGATCCTATAAGGGTTCCGTTTTTCAACTTTTGTACGGAACCCTAAAAAATCAATCTAATTTTACGCGGATTATTAAAAAAAATATTAGCTTTTTTTGTTGTCTTGTGCTTGTTGCATATCAAAAAGCCTATGGTAATTACGCGCTCTAATGCAACGTTGCCGCACCGTAAACCGCCAAATGATAAGAGTTAAATAATGATGACGTAATAAGATTAATTAAAATTTGACCCCTTTCATTTATTTGTGAAATCGATTAAACTCTCGATTTTTAACAAACTTATTTCAGGATTTGCGCTTTTTCATTATTTTTAACGTTATATACGCAGCACAAAATCCTATATTTTAAGCACGCTTGTACTACTTTTTGACCCTACAATGTTATTCACATCAATTATGATAAAAAACGAGGACTTAAAACTAACCTATGCTAATGGTGCTGATGAAATACGAGAAATCTCAAATTTAGTGCAAAACATAAAATCTTAAGTCACCGGTAATTAAGTTACCTGTACCCCATATCTTCGTCATAATTGTGCGCGTTGTTGTGTCCGTTGTACGGCACCGGCGGGTTGGGAGGCTGTGGCGGCGGCGGTGCTGTGTTGTTGCTCGCCTTGTTAGCTAGAATCTGAAAAAATAAAAAAAATAATTATGAAAAATTAATTTGACCTAACATACAACCTTGAGGAACTCCACAAAAAATTCAAAAAAAATGACTGAAGAAGACTGAACTAAATCACTCAAGGAGCTATTATTCAAGATGGAATAATTGTGTGTTCACTACATTTATTTGAGATATCATAATGAAAACGTAATCATTTAAAGGTGAGCTACAGAAATAAGGAAGATAAATAAATGACGTTCAAACAAACGCCTAAGAGTGAACATTATTGGAAATATCCTTATCTCCTTCCACGCTGGTCTGGAAGAAAAGAAAAAAACGTGGAATGTGTCAGCTGCTTCTCTTCCCTCGCAGATCGTAAAAGCCACTCGAGGGAATGGGCGTGAGAAATCATGTCAATAGGCGATTCGGCTATCAACCCATCACTATTTTGAGTCCGTTCTCCACCTACAAGCCCACCAACATGCTAAACGTGGCCTTTAGGTTTTATAGCCCTGAGCTCTGTCTACCCCGTAAGGGAAAAAGATGTGATTTTATGTAAGCATGTATTCATTTTAATTACTTGTACTCACATCTAGCGTATGCATCATGGCTCTCGCAAAGCTGTCGGCGTCCTCCCGACAAGAGAAGTTCAGTCCGTACACGTGCCGCGCGTCCCGCCATTGGTGGAACGTCGCGGTCGCTTGATTGTACTTTAGGCCGCGGACTATACCACAATTTATCACCACCTATAATTGAAATAAAAAAACGTGTTAGCTACACAAGTTTGAAGTAACAGGTAATTTTCTAGAAACCAAAGGTATGAAGCTTCTTATTTGATGTTAAAGTATAGAGCATTATCTCTATAGGTTTTTAATAATGATATTGAAAGTTCAGATGACCTCCGGCCGATGAAAAAATTGGATTTTGTTACATTCATTATCATCAAATGTATCCAAACTCATGGTCATTGAGCTTTCTCCCTAATACTCGGAGAGTGTTGTGCTGCTTTTTCTCTTTCTTTTCTCTGCCGGGATCCAGAGATTGGTAAAGTCTACTTAGTCTATTACCACTTATTTACCAAAAACTCGAAGTTTCATAGTCATTATATGCTATTCATCAGGTCGGTCAACTCAATACGGTCAATGTAAGTTTCGTCAAATGCCTTTTGGCCGGTTTAAAAATCTTGCACTAGGAGTGCCTAGTGACAGTTTCGTTTATGAAATGGAAATTGCTAGGTAATATATTAAACACTATAAACCTCATGATTATTGACCTTCCTCGCGGCCTCCAGGCCGGACCTGAAGCCCGAGGGGACCCAGCGTTTGAGGCTGTCGTCTTAGACCATCACCACTTACTTACCAAAAACTTGAAGTTTCTTAGTCATTATATACCTCAGCTTGGTCAACTCAATACGGTCAGTATAAGTTTCGTTGCATACCTTTCGGTCAATTTAATTTTTTTTACATTTGGAGTGCCAACTGACAGTTTTGTTTATGAAATTGCTCATCAAAATTTTATACACTACAAACCTCGTGGTCATTGAGCTTCCTCCCCACTACTCGGAAAGTGTTGTGCTGCGTGTGGTGGTATATATGTACTTTGGACAGGCCGGAGCTGGAGCCCGAGGGGACCCAGCGTTTGAGGCTGTCGTCGTAGACCATCACGGAGGCCCGCGCGCTGCTTATGGATTGCTCGCTGGAAAGAAAGAAAACAATATGTTAGAAATTTATTCAAAACGTATATACAGCGTGTAAATTAACGCTCGACATTCCCTTAAAGAGGTGACTTAGACCATCATGTAAACAACCTTTCCTATGGGATCAACGCTGGCAAATAAAAAAAAAAATCTCAACTCTTATCAAACAAAAGTGTTCAGCCGCCCGGACAATTACTATGAGAAATTGTTGACGTCAGTAAGTACATATGGCCAAGATAGGTGCACCTTCCAAAGCGAAGTGCAGTAGAAGCGGCAACAAACTGCACAGCGCGTCTATAAAAATCTTGAACATTAATTGGTATTGGTGATGAGCTAGATGATGCAATATGTTTTAAGTGCCTAGGATTTATTCCAGCAATTCTGGAAGACCTGTCGGTTTGTTAGTCGAGATAAGACTGGAATACGAGTCATAGTGGTCGAGGTTTATACTCCGCATCTTTAGCTTCTGTTAATTAATATCAGTTGATTAGTGCCAGTTGAAATATTATTGTATAATTGATTTGTTCCTGAACCTAGAATCTGTCCATAAAAGCATCAAAAAGGAATAATTTACGCTCGAATTGCATATTTCGTAATATTGCGTGAAAAATGCTTCATGTAGACCAATGTATATTTAAAAAGAATTGTGAAATCTATTCCACGATAACTACCCACTCTATCTTTAAAGTCGGCAACGCATCAAAACCTCCTCTGGTACTGTAGATGTCTTGAGCGACGGTGACCACTTTCCATCAGGTGGCTCGTCTGCCCGTTTGCCGTCAAACATACATTAAAAAAACCTATAGTATACAGCATAAGCTGATTAGGCGGAAAAATATTGCAAACGAGTCTATTACCGAGGCCCACGCGATTTTTTAATCTTTTATGCCAACACGATCTTCACAATAATCGAGGGCAAGAAACGGCGCTGTTGTAAGCCTTCGCGTAACGTCCAATTCATACATTTTATTACGTAATGGCCCTTACCACTACCTACACTGCAGCATAATCTGCCAAAAACTTATCCCACAGAAGAAATGTTGCAAACACGCCTACCTCAAAAGCCCTCGCAACTTTTTGCCCGGCTGCAGCAATGTATTTTTTATAGTGTGATTAATATTCATTGTTGTGTAATTGTGTAATTTTAATATCTTAAAAACGGATGAATGGATCGATGCAATAAAGCAACATAAAGTGCCTGCATACCACATAAACTGATCTCGCAAAGGAAATGTTGCAAACGCGACTATAACCGTGCCCCCGCGAATTTTAACCGGACTGCAGAAGAGTTATTATTTTCACTTGTATCTTTGTTTGTTTAAAAAGTGTGATTAATTATTTATAGTGTAAGCGTGTATCATCGAATAGGTTGAATGGATTGATGCAATAAAGCAACATTATCACACAAACTGATCTTGCAAAGGAAATGTTGCAAAGGCGTCTATCACCGAGCCCACGCGATTTTTGCGGCCCACTCGTGGCGTCAGCGGCGCTTGGCAGTATTGAAATCGTGTCAAAATTGTAAATCAGCTGTGGTTATGAATGACGCCTTCAGCAAGTTACTGAGTGCGTACATTTTAAATGACATGTTTATCTGCTGAAGTTCAAGTTCAAGTTCATTTATTCATTAACAATATTCATTGTGTTTGAAAATAGTACATAATCATAATCTATCTAATACTTAATAAATTTACTATAGAGATTTACTATACAATACAATACAATAATAATTCCAATAAAATATAAATGAGAAATAACAATATCAATTTATCTCAATTTATATAAATGTCAGAATTTAATATAAACGCAGTATGAAACTGAGAATGATACAAAAAAAAGATGGTTTTAGGGAGAAAGTCTCGAAAAACGAGAAAAAAGATTGATGTAAACATAAAACAACATAAAGGGCCAATCTAAACTCGGCACTCGGCCCGCGCGTGTGACACCTCTGGTGTTGCAGACGTCCATAGGCTACGGTAACCGCTAAAAAACTGCCACCACACAAACTGATCTTGTAAGAGAAATGTTACAAACGTATCACTTAGCTCAAACAATTTTTTTGCCTGACAGCAGAAGAGTAATTTTTTCACTTGTATCTTTATACGTTTGATAAGTGTTATTAATATTCATTGTCGTGTAATTTTAATATCATCAAACAAAAAATATCGACCTTTTTTACAGAGATATTTAACTTGGTCAATTAGGTTTTTTTAAAGATCCATATTTACATCCTATAATCTTGCAAAGGAAATGTTGCAAACGCGTCTATCACCGAGCCCACGCGATTTTTTCGCGGCCCACGCGTGGCGTCGGCGGCGGCGCCTGGCAGTAATTGAAATCGTGTCGAAATTACAAATTAGCTGCGGTTATGAATGACGCCTTCAGCTAGTTAAGGAGTGCGTACATTTTAAATGACATGTTTTCGGAGCAACTCTGAAACGGTTTTACGGCGAAAATGGTTTTCCGAAAAGTATTCTCCAGAATCGAAAGAATCAGAAAATCAGCTTCTTTGAGTGGCATTTAGGGAGTTGTCCGTAGTTTTGACATACATACATATTTATTTTATTTATAAAATATATATATATTTATTATTTTATTTATTTATTATTATATCCATCATCATCCAAGGCACTACAGACGCGAGTGAGCCTGGGCCTGGACAAGCAATTTTTTTTTGCATTCGCATCTTATTTTTGCATATTATTATATTATCACATCTTTATCTCTTGCGGGGTAGACAAAGAACAGGGTCTTAAAACTCATATGCCGCGTTTAGCGTGTTACTGGGCGATAATGTGGAAAGACAAAAAACTTTTTTTCTTAGACGTCTATAAGAAAGATTTCATATTAATGTATAATATGAATCTAGATAATCCGGGAGTATTATTAATATGTAAAATACGGGTCACTCACGTATGAAGTCAGCTACAGGCCGACATGTTTCACCCTCATCCGGAGGTTTTCCTCAGGGCGAATGTGATAATGTTAACATCTCACGTTAGTTTTAATCAAAAAATCCGATAGTAATGTACGTGTACATATGTTCAACCGAAATACGACATCAAATGGAAATTTAGTTTTATTTTTAATTTAAAGCAAGAAACTTACAAAGTATGCCTTCTTATTTATCAAAGCCTTTACAGCACTACCTAGTACACGTAGGTTTATATTTTCCCTTGAACAGCCAACGGCATCCGGTGTGGAAAAGAAAATGTCGCCACAGAAGGTTCGCCGTTCGGCGTCCAAAAAATAGGTTTTTGGACGCCCACAAAAAAGCTCTGATTGACAGCTTTGTCGGTTGCTTTTTGTGGTAAATTGGGAGGCTAGAATGAAAAATAGATTGTGAATTCGAGAGTACCGACAAATATTTACCCCCGTGTGGTTCCCGGCAGAGTAGAATAGGACCACTCCAAGTCTTCCCGTGGTTGTCGTAGAAGGCGACTTACAATAAAAAACACGAGCTGAACAAAGCTTATAATATCAAAGAGACCTCTCCAACGCGTCTGTTGAGCGTGGAGAGTGTAGGCCAAATCCTCTCACTGCTCTGGCGTATATATTAGGTGAAGGGGTGATTCAGCCCGTCAATATGTGCAAATTTTCCTATGCTGAAAACACAAAAAAACAATTGATGTTCCCATACAAATTGAATATTCTTGTATGGATATTTTTAGGGTTCCGTACAAAAGTTGAAAAACGGAACCCTTATAGGATTACTCGAGCGTCTGTCTGTCCGTTTTAAATTTGCCTGTGCTTGTATTATTTCTATACATAGCGAAAATTCCACCTTGTATATAAAAGGCAAACCTAACTACTGTCTATCCGGAAACATGAAATTTAGTACAGGGATCCCATCATGATGTAAGTAAGCACTAAGGAAGGGATTTTAGAAATTCAACCAGGGGTGCAATTAGGGTTGCCACAGGTACTTTATAATAAAGTATTGTACGTTATTTCAGGCAATTGTACTCCGTACTTTATGACAACAATAAAGTACACGAAAATACTTTATTTCGCATGATTTGATTTCTTTGCTATTATGAAAAGTTGATGAAAAATTTGTAGTTGTTTTTAACTATACATTTTTCATCAACTTTCATAATAACTCTTATTTATTTTAATTTAAATATAGCTTTGTAAAGATGCTGTGCAATTGTTTAGACGAAATCCAAATTTGATACGAACTGCAAAAAGCAATAAAAAATATGTTTTTAAATATTTTACTTTATTTTGATCGTTTTTTTTTCGGACCTATAATAACAAATGTACTATATGCAAGAAAAAAAGGTGGCAACCCTAGGTGCAATCTATACTAAACTAATATTGAAAAGTTGAAGAGTATCTTTGTATGTTTGAACGCGCTAATCTCAGGAAAAACTGCACCGATTTCAAAAATTCTTTCACCGTTGGATAGGTACGTTATCCCCGAGTGCCATAAACTAGGTATGTACCACGAGCGAAGCCGGGGCGGACAGCTAGTAGTCAATAAAAAAAACTGTACAATTATAATATCTATGCTTTTACCAAGGT
This sequence comes from Rhodophaea formosa, assembly GCA_963082605.1. Classification (NCBI taxonomy): domain Eukaryota; kingdom Metazoa; phylum Arthropoda; class Insecta; order Lepidoptera; family Pyralidae; genus Rhodophaea; species Rhodophaea formosa. The sequence continues at coordinate 10,279,181 of OY720230.1, forward strand.
TAATAAGGTTGAGGAGCCCGATGGTCCAGTGGGTGTGAGCTCTATGAGCGCTTACGTATGTTAAGCAACCCCTGGGGCAGTCCCTACTTGGATGGGTGACCGCAAGTGGCATAAAAATATCTCGAGCTCCTCCGTGCTTCGGAAGGCACGTTAAGCCGCTGGTCCCGGCTGTCATCGTTGATGGCAGTCGTTAAGCTATGTCAGAAGCCTTAAGGCAGCTTGAAAAATCTGACACCAGTGTTGGCCACTTACACATACGAAAAACAAACCAACCAAGGTTAATATAGCAACGTGTGATCGGTAACTGTGCTGTCTTATCTGACATAAGATAAAGTAATATCTATCTTAACTGACGTGCCTCGTGATTGATTTCCCGATAGGAATTTATTAGAGTTACTTAGTTGAAGGATACGTAATTTTCATCTGATGTGGCGCTCATTCTTGCCACGTGAATGCCGCTTGGGAGGGGCTCCCATACAACAAAAAGTTTTTTTTAAACCCCTAAGGGGATGAAATCCTGATTCTAACGAATATTATAAATGCGAAAGTGAGTTGTTTGCTTATTTGTTTGTTACGCTTTCACGCACTATCTACTGAACCGATCATCTTGAAATTTTGCGTACACATAGGTTAGAGTATTGAGAAGGACATAGGCCATATATCACGCAGGCAAAGCCGCGGGTAACAGCTACCTAGTATTATAAATCCGAAAGTGAGTTTGTTTGTTTGTTACGCTTTCATGCACAATCTACTGAACCGATCATCATAAAATTTTGCATACATATAGGTTAGGGTACTGAGGAGGACTTAGGCTATATAACACGCGGGCGAAGCCGCGGTTAACAGCTAGTAAAGTAATATTTATCTCAACTGACATGACTCGTGATTGATTTCCCGAGAGGACTTTATCAGAGTTACTTAGTTGAAGGATACTTAATTCTGATCTGATGTAGCGCTTAAGTGAAAATAACAATAAAACCCAGAAGACTTTCATGAGACGTATTTGAACGTCCTTGCTGGTTTAGGAGAAAAGGAACTACATAGAATACAGCTGCTTTTCTTACCGTAAAAGCCGGTCAAGGTATTAGGCTAGCAACCCATTACTATTTGATTCCGCTTTCCACCTTTACGCCCACTAACACGCTAAGCGTAGCCTTTGGGTTTTATAACCTTGGGCTCTGTCTACCCCGCAAAGGATAAAGACGATAATTGAATTGCTACCTGCTAAATTAAAAAATAACAAAAATATATATTTATTTTAAATAAATAAATAAAGTGTAGTGTGTAGTAGAGTTTTAATTTAAAAAAAATACGATATGCGAAAGTGAACTTCGATGTGGTGATTTTGCGAAAGCGTCGCAACTGCAACCTGCTATTACTACAGACCCCTTTAAATAAATTAATTATGGATAAGACGAGAATTTAATTTAAACTCCTTGCGATGCGACCTTTTACTACAGACCCCTTTAAATAAATTAATTATGGATAAGACGAGAATTTAATTTAAACTCCTTGCGATGCGACCTTTTACTACAGACCCCTTTAAATAAATTAATTATGGATAAGACGAGAATTTAATTTAAACTCCTTGCGATGCGACCTTTTACTACAGACCCCTTTAAATAAATTAATTATGGATAAGACGAGAATTTAATTTACACTCCTTGCGATGCGACCTTTTACTACAGACCCCTTTAAATAAATTAATTATGGATAAGACGAGAATTTAATTTAAACTCCTTGCGATGCGACCTTCGCGGTGTTGCATAATTTGCAATAAATGATCAGACAAGCAGACATCAAGCTGAATGAAGCAATATGAGTGAACACATACACTCTAAGAATATACTCGGAACGGACAACGCCAAGTGGCACAGAAGAATCTGCAAATATAAAATTAAAAAAAAAACAGAAATCAAAATAATTATAGCAAGAAACACAAGGATTCTAATGGGAGCAGACATTTCGAAAATAACAGTTTTCTCTTCAAATTGAAAACTGTGGAAACCTTCAATGTAGGGCATGTAAAGATAAGATAAAAAGATAACCTTTGGACCTCTTCGGATCGAATCTTGATCAGGAGGACTAAAGGCACTACGCACATGGTGATATTCTGAAGCTTATACAGTCTTTTCAGGAAGCACCGTGTGGGTGAGTAAGGTATGTAAATACAAAATAACCTGAAGGTTAGACGTGATTTCGGTCTTCAATCGGCTCTAAAGATAAAGTAGCTATTACTACAGACCCTTTGATTAAAATTACTTACGCATCAGACCAGAATTTAAACTCCTTACGCGACCTTCGTGGAGTTGCATAATATGTTGCGTCGCGGTACTAAAGGCCACTTTATTGAGGTAACTCCAGTTACGGCATTTTATGGCCGAGTTTCAAACATGTGGGCATTTTGGGGGCACTGTTTACCTGTTTCAGGAGGTTGATAGCCCAGCAGGCAAGAATCCCACTGTTGTTGTTTTGCTGTTGTTGTTTTTTGTATGTGTAAGTGGCCAACACTGGTGTCAGATTTTACAAGCTGCCTTAAGGCATCTGACATAGCTTAACGACTGCCATCAACGATGACAGCCGGGACTAACGGCTTAACGTGCCTTCCGAAGCACGGAGGAGCTCGAGGTATTTATATGCCACTTGCGGTCACCCATCCAAGTAGGGACTGCACCAGGGGTTGCTTAACATACGTAAGCGCTCATAGAGCTCACACCCACTGGACCATCGGGCTCCTAAAAAACAAACATTTTCGACACTGTCTTTGACAAAACTTCACTATTATAACAGGATTCTTATTTAGATCTCTTAAATAAATAAATAAATAGAAATAAATATATACGGACAAATCACACAGATTGAGCTAGCCCCAAAGTAAGTTCTTAAGAAAGACTTGTGTTATGGGATACTAACTCAACGATACTATATTTTATAACAAATACATACATAGATAAACATCCAAGACCCAGGTCAATCTGAAAAAGATCATTTTCCATCATGACCTGACCGGGGATCGAACCCGGGACCCCCGTGTCGCAGGCTGGCGTGGTAACCGCTGCGCCACGGAGCTCGTCTACGATCTCTTTTGTATAGCAATATCTTTACTGTACGTTGTACGCTAGCAATTTCCCCACGACTTCGCGTAAATTATAGCCTATGTCACTCACAGATAAATAAGCTTTGTTAAGGTGAAAGAATTTAGAAAGTAGTTCCAGTAGTTACGGAGCCTATTCAACGCAATCAAAGAATCAAATCGTTCCTCTTTATAATAAATATAAATAAATAAATATATAGGGACATATCACACAAATTGAGCTAGCCCCACAGTAAGTTGTGAACTTGTGTCGCAGGATACTAACTCAACGATACTATATTTTATAACATATACTTATATTTTGTATAAATTTAGCTGTGTTTTAAAACGTGTGGGCATTTTGGTGGTACCTACCATACCGGCCACTTTGTACAGTTTTGGGCATATGACCATATTACGGTAACTTGTGGTTTAAGTCGTAAAACATCTAATTATGGTTAAGATTTCTATAAAGATTTTAACGATACTCAGTTTTTAGTTTCGTGAACGTACATTTACCGATTAGGAATCTTCTATAAAGCAAATTCTTGTTCTAGACCACTAAGAAGAAGAATAAAATTATTACAGACATTATAGAGCAACAAAACCAACAAATTATTAAATATATATTAAAAACGAATACTCTAGTATTTAAACAAAAATACTTTTAGACTTACTAAGTTGACATTTGTTAACAAATATCTACGTGCGAAAATTAACAGTGTAAAATATTCGAAACCTTAGGCGCACAAATAATGTAATAAACACGATAAAACCGTATTATGAGCACATAACTTTATTTAAATGTGTAACAATCGCAAAAATATTAGAAGTCATTAAATATGTACCTACTTTTATTATGAAAATTGCTCTTTATTTAAGTTTTTTTACTTTTTCTTTTTTTGTTCTTCGTGTAGGTGTAGTGGCTAGTATTCTTGTACTTATTTTTGCACTTTAGAGAAACTTAATAAAATAAGCTCCTACATTTTTTTGGGCAAACGCCTCAGCACACCTAGCGGTACCTTCCCAAAATTTAATTTTAATCTCAAGACGGTTTCACTTAATGTGTTGCACTTAACTTTACGACAAATTCTGGTTTAGGTTTTATTTTATACTGAGTGTTTTTTAACAGTATCCAAATGTTTACAGCAAGTTCAGTATCAGATACTGAACTGTATTTCCACAAAAATATGTGAAATATTACAAAAAATCGGCCAATTTGTCTGGGAAGGCGCAATTTATGCGGCGGGCGATCTACATTGAAATAGCCTTTGCAGAGTATAATAATTACGTGTACGTTTTTTTAGGTCGTGGGTCGCACCTGGATAAGATGTGCACAGGATCGGGACGGATGGCGGAAACGAAGAGAAGCCTATGCTCAGCAGTGGGCGGACGATGGGCTGAGATGATAATGATGATGACGTTTTTTTAGACCCATTTATCCCATACGGACATGTATACATATTTAATATACAGCAGATTGTCCTCAACCGATTGAGGTGAAATTTTACACACTTGTTATTCGGGTGACAAACCGATGTTACGCAGTCATTGAGCTGTTCTGATGATGCCAAACTCCTCAATGCTGAACAGACTGATCGCAATGACAAAATAAAATTTACTTTTAATAAAAGCTTAGTTCTCACAAAAATTATTGAAAAATTTAACATATTCTTACATATTACATCAGGTTAATAGCGCCGCACCTAATTTTATTTATTTAACTACTAAATAAGAACAATTTGAAAAATTCTAATTCAGTACTTCGGTAGTAAATGACTTGTAGAATTTTTGGTATAATTTTTCACCAATATTATCATTGCAAATTAAGAGATCTACATTAGCGCCAAAGGTGCGCCAAACTTTTGGCGGAAATGAGTAGTTCTCTTAATTTCATCATCTTCATCTTCAGGTCTTTGTTAGTCTCTACTGCAGGAGCACGTTTGGCCAGCGTGGAGAGTGTAGGCCAAATCCTCTGACCTCTCTGTACTGCCAGAGCAGTCAGAGGATTTGGCCTACACTCTCCACGCTGGCCAAACGGGTTGGAGAGGTCTCTTTGATGTTTATAAGCTTTGTTTAGCTTGAGTTTCCTAAGTCGCCTTTTACGACATCCACGGGAAGATTTGGAGTGGTCCTATTCTTCTCTGCCGGGAACCAGACGGCTAATTTACTCTCTTAATTTACCAAATGCGAAATAGTGAAAAGTAATACTATAAATACTACAAACAAACTAGGGCCAAAGTACTGGAGAAGATTTTTATTCAATTTGATCTGATTTGGAGTACAAGAATAAAATGGCGAGTGGCGCTAGGTTCGCTGATGTAAGCCTCTTAAGTTATACTGTTAATTTAGTCGCAAGTAATGTGTAATAAAATTTTATATTACATTGAGAAATAGCTGTAATAAAAATACCACTACTCATTACAATCATATTAGGTCGGGGGAAAAGACTTTTCGTATTTTGTATGAAGATTTTGTCCGTCCATACAAAAAAGCTACAATTTAGACATCAAAATCCACAGACAGAAAACGCTCGAACCAACTACGTGCTATTCTTTCAAGAACTGCAGTATGTCCAACCAAAGATAACAAAAATAATTGTCGGCCTATTTTACATTATTTCATTTTTTTAAACAAATTTTTAAACATGTATCTAATTAACGAAGAAATAGACAAAAAAACATTTAAAATATGGCGGGAAAATGTACCTAATGAGAAATATATATATTTCTTAAAATTTTTCTTTTCTAATGGTATCAAATCCAGCCAGATAGTTTTCCCGAGAGACTACAACGTTGAAAGATTTCTTCAGGGTAGGCAACGCGCGAGTAGCACTTCTAGTGTCGCAGGCGTCCATACGCTACGGTGACCGGCTTCCCATCAGGTGGACCGTCTGCCTGATTGCCTTCTCAAATGTGTTTAAAAAATAAAACAACCATAACAGAAAATGTTTTATTACAACTTTACACATAATACGTAATAACTTTTCCCCCGACCTAAAATTACTTATTCTGTTTTATTAGCAGCTTCATATTACTCATCGTATATTTTATTAGTACGTAATATTTCATTTGTTACGGCCCTTTTGCAACACAATTGGAGATTGACCATCAACGGGACATAGATTTACTTGCGTCATAGACACGGCCTAATTGTTTATCTCGGCCGGCATGGCCGCGTTTTGGTTGAAGATGACTTTCCGATGTCCAGAGTCGAACCGTATTTATTACATTTAAAAATTAAACTATTTCTTTTCTAAAAAAAATATCACTAAATCAATAATAATTGATTTATTGATTGGTTTATCACGACCAGACAGGCGCGGCGAAGGACTTAACAATATAATATGTAGTGATAGTGATTAGTCGTTTCATTTGTTACGGCCCTTTTGTTTTGCATCACAATTGGAGACGGACCATGACCGGGACATAGATTTACTTGCGTCACACTCACAGACATAGGCCTATTGTTTATCACGGCCTGCATGGTTAACTTTCTGATTTTTAACCACTTCAAAAAAAAGAGGAGGTTTACAATTCGTCGTAATCTTTATTTTTTTTTTATGTATGTTCCCCGATTTCTCGAAGACGCCTGGACCGATTTAAGAAATTCTTTTTATGTTTGATAGGTAATACTTTACAGATGGTCCCATTAAATTTTCATTGAAATGTGTCGAGCGCTTTTTGAAGAAATACACAAAAACAAAAAAAGTAGTGACAGGTATGCCGTTTGGATCTCACTTATTTCCATTTTTTCTTATGCTTATTAAAAAGAAATGATAGGGTTGAAGTCGGTTTTTGTTTTTTGTTAAAAATATCTTAAATTATTAAAGTGAAAACTTCTTTAGCGGCGCTGTGCACTTTTTGTGATGGAGAAAAAATGCTAGTCTGGGAGAAAAGAAAAAACATAGAATAGGTATACCTTCCCGCGCAGACCGTAAAAGCCGGTCAAGGGATTGGGCAAAAATCTGAGGAATCACATCAATAGGCGATGCGGCAACCCATCACTATTTGAATTCTGCTTTCCACCTTAACGCCCACTACGATGCTAAATGTGGCCTTTGGGTCTTATGACCTTGGAGTCTGTCTACCCCGCAGGGGATAAAGACGTGATAGTATGTATGTATGTATGTAAAAAAATGTTAAACTCGCGACAGGCCACGTGACCGACAGACTCGTCAGATTGAAAATTCGTAAGACGGCGCAGGGCCCTTGCGCGAATGTGCGTGTGTGTTTGAGTTACAGCGTGCTACGCACATCCATGGATGGTGACTGCTTTTAGGAAAGGTATTACATAAACTATAAGTGATAGTATTTAAGTTTTCACTTCTGCCGGCACTCCCGGAGTGCAACCCGTTGTTTTTTAGGGTTCCGTACAAAAGTTGAAAAACGGAACCCTTATAGGATCACTCGAGCGTCTGTCTGTCCGTCCGTCCGTCTGTCACAGCCGATTTTCTCCGAATCTACTGAACCAAATTAGATGAAATTTGGTAAGATAGTGTAATCCTATGACCCAAACACGGATGTGCAAAGTAAATAAAGATTTTTTTGAAATAAGGGTCATTTTGAGGGGCCCAATTACAAAATTAAAAAAAAAAAAGTTTTGCAAACCTTACCGTGTCATATATCAAATGAAAGGGCTCATTATGAGGATCTCAAAAATATTTTTTTTTTTGTTCGGGTAAAATCAATACTTTTGATTTTATTCACGAAAGAAGGCAAAAATTGACCATTCCCCCCCCCCCCCCCCCTGATCTCCGAGACTACTGAGCCGAAAATTTTGAAAAAATTACAAGATATAGTTCGTTCCTTGAAGATTACAGGAAAAATAATAAGAATTCTATCACTTAAAAATTAAGTGGTAAACTCACAATAATAAGTTCATCTAGGGAAATAGTTCACTAAAACACCACTAGATGGCGCTAGTCAATTGAATAAAACATTTATTGCACATTGTGTGTGTGTTCACGAAGCATATTGTACGGAACCCTCATTGCGCGAGTTTGACTCACACTTGGCCGGTTTTTTTGTGTGTCTAGCATTCGTCTCATGAAAAATTGATCATATCGACGTCAGTATCACTCACTTTAGAGACAAAAGCGATCAAAATTTTATCATGTATGTTTATTTTTGTATGTATCGTAATACAATTAACGCCGTAATATAATAATAATAACGTTTTTATTGTATGGCCGCATCTTGACTTCCTTGTGACCAAGGAAACGATTCAATACATGAATATTTATACATCGTCACACGAAATATATATTTCACTAGCTGTTACCCGCGGCTTCGCCCGCGTGATATATAGCCTATGTCCTTCTCGGTTCCCTAACCTATGTGTATGCAAAATTGCATGATGATCGGTTCAGTAGATACGGCGTGAAAGCCTAACAAACAAACAAACTCACTTTCGCATTTATAATATTAGTTAGGATTTTGACTTATTAGTTGCCTAATTTATAACTGCTCTTTTGGTTTTGCAACACAATAAGACGGACCATCCACGAGCTATAGAGTTGCTTGCGCCATAGACATGACGCCTGTATTATTATATCAGGCCACGTGTCGTCAAACTTTAAATGTCCGAAGATGCAAACCTCATTACAAATATTGGTCTGTTTATGTGTGGTTATTCTGGACAAGCTCGCTCCATCTCAGGCTATCTTTGCCTCTGGGTTAAATGATGGCCAAGAGTAATTAATTAGACATTAAAAAAAAAACAGCATACTTTGTCTTTTAAAACACTATATTTTTCGTTGTTATTAGTTGCCTCATTTGTAACGGCCCTTTTGGCTTTAGCACAATAAAATGGACCATAGAGTTGCATCACTGACATGACGCCTATTGTTTAATCTCGGCCCACGTAGCGACATCTTGCCTTTCTAATGTCCAAAGATGAAGGTTTTTGAAAATAAAATATCAGCCCATGGGACGTCAGACTTCCTACTGTCTGAAGATGTATGTCTTATTACAACTATTGCTCTGTTTAAAACATGTATATTGTCTTTTCAAGAAATATTTTTTTATTTTATCGGTTTTAGTTGCCTCATTTGTAACTGCTCTTTTGGCTTCAACACAATAAAACGAGATGTTCCAAGGGACCATCAAAGGACCATAGAGTTGCTTACGTCATAGACATGACACCTGTATTTTTATATCATGCTAAAGACATGTGGCTGTTGCTCTGTTTATGACATGTATCATTGTCTTTTCAACTTCACCCGCATATATATAGTATATGTCCTTCTCGGTACCCTAAACTATGTGTATGCAAAATTTCACGATGATCGGTTCAGTAGATACGGCGTGAAAGCGTAACAAACAAACTCACTTTCGCATTTATAATATTAGTTAGGATAGGTTGTTTCATTTGTCGTTTTTAAATAAGGCAGCTTTAACACAATAAAACGGACCATCACCCGGCCATAGAATTACTTACGTCATAGACATGACGCCTATTGTTTATCTCGGCCCACGTGCGGAAACTTGACTTTCTAATGTCCGAAGATGCAACTCTTATTACAAATATTGCTCTATTTATAACATGCATAATTGTTTTTCAAATTTTTTATTGAATTTGTTATAAAGCCGAAAAAGCTAGCAATGGAGCAATCCATTGCTAGCTTTTTCGGCTTTAACACAATAGAACGGACCATCACCGGACCATAGAGTTGCTAACGTCATAGATATGACGCCTATTGTCTATCTCGGTCCACGTGCGGCATCTTGCCTTTCTAATGTCCGAAGATGCACGTTTTTGTTACAATTGTTGCTCTTTGTGCGCTCATCTTTCTCTTTGTTGCTCGAGTTCAAAAAGAGTTGTTATTTGGGTCAGGGCTTGGTAGACCACCAACTTACGTTATAGAGGCTTACATCAGCGAAACTGAACGCGTAGTTTTAACCATTTGGCTAAATATTCTTAAATATGTGCTATGTCAAAAACTTGTGATAAACATCTATACTAATATTAGAAACCTAAAGAGTTTGTTTGTTTGGTTGAACGCGCTAATGTCAGGATCTACAAGACCGATTTCGAAAATTCTTTCACCGTTTAATAGGTACGTTATCCCTTAGTGCCATAGACTATGTTACATACATAGTCTATGGCACTTAAGAATAACGTACCTATGGTACCAGGAGCGAAACCGGGGCGGACTGGCTAGTGTTACGTATATAAATTCAAATTTGAAAATGATGATGATGATGAGCTAAAAACTTGGTGACGTCATTAATTTATTAATTTACTTATGGCTAAGTTTAACGCCGCTTCCATAGCGGAGTGCAGAAGAAGCGGAAACAAACTAATTTTTTTTTACATTAATGAAACTTCGGTTCTTTATAAAAACTTCGGTTTTAATTTCTTGTGAAATATTGTATTACATATTATGTAACGCAAATCTATCACCCACATCCTACCTTGTACACGCACAAGCACACAAGGCCCATTTTTTTATCGGCCCACACATGGCCCGCATTCGCTCAGCTTCGCATTTCGCGTAGGGTTTTGTTTATCTATGCTAAGTAGTGGCGTCTCTTTCTATTTCCTAGGGTTGCGGTTGCGGTTAGTTATTAATCTGAGGGTTGCGGTGCCGCACTTGACGTCTGTCCGAGTAGGTCAGAGCTCTATACATAAACGGGAAAGATGACAGGGTTTCTCTTTTTAATACGCTTTTATTAGCTTCACTTGTATGTAAGAAAATCTTGGAATCTTTATTTGACCCACGTCCCGGTCTTTGATTAGGATGAAAATTTGCACACGCTCTGAGTTCTGATGACAATACATGACTAGCGTGATAAAAGCGTGTTTTTTAGTTTTTTAAACTAATTATAAATCATATGTACTTATACATGGCGAAATTTTGATCGTTTTGGACCCTTAAAGGGGTGATTCAGCCCGTCGATATGAACCATTTTTCCTATGGGACCAATGCTGGAAACTCAAATTTTATTTCGACATTTTCATACAAAAGTGTTCAGCCGCCCGGGCTGTATTAACGTAAATTAAATGTAGTAATTTGTATAGGAATGTCGAATTTTTTTTACAGTTTACAGCATTTGTCCCATAGGAAAAGTTGTTTATATTGACAGGCTGAATCACCCCTTTAATGGTCCGGAACGATCAAAATTTCGCCATGTATAGGTCTGTCCTAGTCGGTCGGACGTCAAGGCGGCACCGCAACCCTAGGAACCCAAGGCATAACAACTGTAATGCTATCCTTTTCAGTTATTATGGGTAGCAAGCAGATCTTTTGAGTTTGGCTTGGGAGTTTTTGGTGGAAAGTCAAAGGTTTCAGTTGAGGTTTGCCTTAAATGATTTTGTAAATTGATTTTAGTGGACTTTATAATATAAAATTGGTATTATGAGTACTCGTGCTTATGATTATTGAGTTAAATAGTTAGACTGTTATATTCACATAGAAGAGAGCCATATTACTAGAAAGGTATTGGATATGAAATTTACTGGAACCCGGAATAGAGGAAGGCCAAAGAAAAGATGGATGGAGTGTGTGAAGGAGGATATGGAGAAAAAGAAGTTGACGAAGGAGATAGCTCGTGATAGAGCGAAATGGATAAAGCTTACATGCTGTCCCGACCCCACATAAATGAGACAAGGTGAGGAAGAAGAAGATATTCACATACTCCATCTTTGATTGCTACTCATGAACCGTATACCGTACAACACCGATACTTTGTATCTCTTTAAACTGGACATTGGCAGAATCACTGATAACTCGGTGGAAGCCACAAAATTAAATAAAAAAATACTTTAGAAGAATACAAAACGAAGATTTCATTTTTTAAATTTAAAGAATCTTAGTTTTCTTGTTTTCATAATTTATCTTTATTTAGCCAATAGTTAAGAAAGTGTAGATTTTTTTGCGAAACGTTAATTAATATCTAGTAAACGTATATATTCCTTCCTTTTGGAAGTGTAGCAACTTTTAATTACAGCGCTGGATAAACCTAATTATTCTCCATTAAGGTCAAAATAATTAGTTAATTGCTCGTGGATACTCCCATTTTCGTTAGCTATGCAAATATTAGTAAAATTGCTAAAGGCCTTAACTTCATTACCTTTCTACCTGTTGTAGTAGGTAATTAATTTATCCAGTATTTTGCCATTTTTAAAATGAATACTAAAACCGTTTATTTTTTACCCATATTACCGACTTACACATAAAAAATAATGAAAATAACATCTGTCAATAATTCTCACTTCTCACTATCCTGTGCGTGAAATTCTCGTTTCCTCCAATAATAAAAAGTTAAAAATTCCCATGAGTTGCGTGTAGCTTGCTTTAAGTAAACTTGTATATTTTTAGTATATATTTTTTATACTAAACCTACAAGTTTTTCGCCAGCTAAAATCTCGTATTTTGTTTCTCATTATCAATTTTCACGGTCCGTGTTTGCTTAGCAAAAAACGTTCATGTTTTCTTGAACGAAATAAGTTTGATCGTCTAGCGAGTTTTGTGGCTTCTTCTATTAAGTTTCTTGGTTTTGAAGTTGGATAATGGGTTTTAGGGTTCCGCACTCAAAGGGTAATAACGGAAGCTTATTATTCAGACTTCGATGTCTATCTGTCTGTATGTCACCAGGTTGTTTCTAGTGAACCGTGATAGCTAAGTTACTTATTTCTGTTGCCACGTCAAGTCAAGTAATACAACAAATACTCAATTACAGAATAAACGACTAGGAAATTTGGTCCAATATTTTTGTAGAGTTCGGCAGTCTATACGTTTAGTATTAATTGTCTTTGGTTACGTTTGAGGCCGTAAAAACTGGGAATTAATATTACAGCATAAGTTAGCTGATGTCCAGTGCCCTGTCTTGCCATTCCTTATCAAATGCACACAACTCGTCTTTCCATCTCATTTTTGGCTTCCCTCGAGAACGTTTGCCATCAGTAGGAACCCATTTAGTTACTGAACGTGCCCATCTTTCAGGCATCATACGGCATACGTGACCCGCCCAGTCCCATTTAAGGCTAGCGGACTTCTTACCCTTCGGACAGGACTAGGTGGAGAACAGAAGGGGAGGCTTTTGCCCAGCAGTGGGACCTAAATAGCTAGTTAAAAAAAAAAAAAAAAAAAGTTAGCTGATTATGTTACCGGGGAACACGCTCGGACGACATATTTATAATATGAAACAGTAATAATACTGAGAAGAGTGAGCAATGTTTTCAAAATAATCTGTTTCGGAAGTGTGTAACGGAATACGAACGGCAGATAGCGGTTTGCGATTGCTGTTACAAGAATATGTGTCAGAATTGATAACGATTTGGCGTTATCGTCAGGTTCTAGTTTTGTTTTGTCATCTATAGTTTAGAGGCTTACTTCAGCGAAAATACTATACGCATAATTTTATTTATATCCGACTTCAAAAAAAGAGGAGGTTCTCAATTCGTCGGAATCTTTTTAGGGTTCCGTAGTAAACTAGGAACCCTTATAGTTTCGCCATGTCTGTCTGTCTGTCTGTCCGTCCGCGGTTTTACTCAGAGACTATAAGTACTAGAAAGCTGAAATTTGGTATGGGTATGTATATTAATCATGTCAAAAAAGTGGTAGAAGAAAATCTTGAAAAAAATGTTTTTTTATGGTAGCTCCGATACAAGTAAAGAGGGAGTAATATTTTTTTTTCTATACAAACCCATCGTATTGCGTATTGTTAGATAGGTCTTTAAAAAATATTGTGAGGTTGAGAACACCATTTTTCGATTTAGGGATCCGTTTCCGAAATATTTGGTTTTAAAGTGCAAAATTTTGTTAGAGGTACGTGTCCCCCCCCTCTATCTGCTAAACGGTAATATATGGATACGTGAAAAAAATTACAGCAGTAGTATATATACTGAAGTTGAAAGGAAAACTATCAGAGCTGAGTAGTAAGTACAAACTAAAAAGTTATAGGCAACCAACTTATAAACTGTAAAATTTCATACTATTTTCATTGTTAGATGTTTTTGGTCGTTAAACTGTAAGGTGCGAGTGTGAATAGTGTGAACTCAAAGTTATCATTCGCAACTACGGAACCCTACACTGCGCGTGGCCCGACACGCACTTGGCCGGTTTTTTTATGTAAGTTCCCCGATTTCTCGAAGCCTAAAAAAGACCAAAATGAAAAGATCTACTTCAGCACTTCAGTAGTTAACCATGATTTAATTAAACTTATTTATTTTGTCTACAAAGTTGAGAATGATAAGTTAATATCTTTGGTCACTATAAACACACACAAATATAACAGTATTTTTGGTTTAACATGTTCGGACGAGATATTTGTAATATGATATATTAAATATCCCAATCCCAACTAATATTATAAATGCGAAAGTGAGTTTGTTTGTTTGTTTGTTACGCTTTCACACCGTATCTACTGAACCGATCATCATGAAATTTTGCATACACATAGATTAAGGTACCGAGAAGGACATAGGCTATATATTATGCGGGCGAAGCCGCGGGTAACAGCTAGTGTAATATAAATGATTTATATTAAGTCAGGGCCAGCAATGGACCCCGTAGGATTTGATTGGTAAAATTAAGATGAGAGACACTTAAAACTGCACATGGTATTTTTAACCCGTTCATGTTTTGAAGCTAAGTCATTAATTTTTAAACATACAATGTAACAGCAAATGTACTTTCCCTATTCCATGAATCGCTTAGTGAATGGGGCATGCCAATTTTTTCCCCATAACAAGGAATTTAATGATTTTAATTGTTTTTTTCCTTGTTTCCAAATTTATGATGAAAAACATGTTATGTTTATGATTATTAATTATACATTCATACATAGTATCACTTTAGCTTTGGCACTTTCGTCTATATCCCTTACGGGGTAGACAGAGCCCAAGCTCATAATGTCCAAAGGCCTCGTTTAGCATATTGATAGACGTATAGGTGGAAAACGAAATTAAATTAATTGATAGATTGATTAAAGAAATAAAAAACTTACTATGCCCAATACTCCTCCCAATTCTTCTCTTTGCTCGACCCGTATCCTCTTGGCAGCGTTGCAGTCCTCGTCTTACCATTAAGAGATGCCGAAGACCCTCTCTTATCAGGCAGACTCAACACTGAACACCTCTGCCCTGGCTCTGATCTAAACGATTTCAAAGACGTTCGAGAACCCAAGTCTTCATTATGCCGTAAATTCACTCTATTGTATTCAGAATTGGGAGCACAATACTCATTGTTATAATCCCTGTATTCACCATTCAAAGATCTGCTTCCATATTCACTATTATTCCTAGCCAAAGGCGGCCTAGGAAGAGGTCTTCGCAACTCCATATTGTCACCACGATTGAAAGACGACGTTCTTTTAACCATTTTCGGGGACTCTTGCACGTTCGAAAAAGACGGCATTTTCGATTCTTGCTCTTGGTCTATTTCGTATTCGAGCTGAGTTTGGACTACGTTCAGCATTTCTTCCAGGTCCCCCAGGTCTGGATCGACGACGAATTTTTGTCGGCGCATATTTGGAATGTTATAATCACAGTTCACTGTATCACTGTTTGGTTACACCATTTGTTTAAGCAACGGAAGAACTAGTAATCCATAGTTATCACAGTAGTAATTTCACCCTTCACCATTCAGATCGAAAAAAAACTGTTACAATAATCGGCCCTTAAAATACTTCAATGGAAGAACTCAATCTATAGTTATCACAGTATTAACTTCACCATTCACTCTATCGAAACAAACTATTACGATAATCGTTCCATTCAAAGTCGACGCGACGTGCGCACGCGCCGACGTTCGCGGTCAAACTGAAGCTATTTTTTTTATCGAACTCTCTGATGCAAGACATGACGTGACCTTCTAGGGAGGAGTGAAATGAAGTTATCTTTGTCAGTGGGCGAAATGCAACAATGCCACAGAAAGGTTGTGCATTATGTTTGACGGTTTGTAGTAATCAATTTTTTTAAGTTGTAGCTTATTGATGATATAATGACACGTGTAGTTAATTCACAGATATGTAGTTTCATCTTCGATCACATACCTATATGACATAAGAGTTTCACTATTTTTTTGTCTCTTCTTCATCTGTTATGGTAGACTGTCTAGAGCAGCTACAACCCCTAGTTTACTCAAATTATAAATGCCACGTGTGGTTAATTCACAGATAAGTAGTTTCTCTATTTCTTGGTCTATTCTTCATCCATTATGGTTAAGCCAGAGTCTAGAGATACAAAACCGTTTGAGTTAAATAATGCGCATATACCGAAGTGTACACGGAAATTGTGGTAAATTAGGCTCGCATAAGTTATTCCTCAGTTAAGTTCCTGTTCAGGAATTAGGGAATTAATTAGAGATATAATTCATTTATTCAAAATTCAATGAAAATTTTCTGTGATTCAAAACAGAGGTTTTTTAACAAAGAAGGTAATGAATAAATTTGCGTATTCTTTTCTAATCTAGGCCCTATAATAAATAAATTAATAGTTGTTTTTTTAACATGTCAAATACTAGCGGCCTAAACTTAGCTATAACTGCTATAATAAATTAAATAAAATTTTTTTTGTTAAAAGTATGTCACTTAATAAGTGTTCAAAGAAACCGATATTCAATAAACGATTGAATCTTGACACAAACTAACATACATTAAACTCTAAGTGAAAGTGATATATAGATAGTTATTGCAGCAAGTGACCTTAACATTATGATTTCGGAAGTTATAATTATGTAGACGCGATTATGCCTCAACATGACTTTATTGATTATATGCGTTATATTGGAAGTAAAAGAAATTATAAGAGACTTAATGCCTTTGCATCTTTTACGATGTTTGTTCTTTCTTTCTTTCTTTTTTAATTATGGCTTCCACCGAGATTTCAATGATTCTGCCAATGTCCAGTATAATGAGATACTAAGTATCGGTGTTGTACGGTATGTGGCATCAAAGATGGCGTATGTTCTTTGGCAGCCTCGTGGGAGATTTTGGCGACAAATCTATACGAGTCCATTTAACAGTCTACTTTAACTATTTCACAAATTGTTCTCGAGCACGAGCATTTATAACACCAAACTACACCAATTTCATATTATAAAGTCCACTTAAATCAATTTGCAAAATTGTATAAGGCAAACGACAACTGAATCCCTTGACTTCCCACCAAAAACTCCGATGTTTGTTTGTTTATCGTGTGTGCAGGTGGCCAACACTGGTGTCAGAATTTTCAAGCTGTTCATAGCTGACACACTTTTGTAGCCCTTCGCCAGATGTGAAGCTTTAACCGTTAAGATGTTGTGTGATTGAAAAGGTCTGACTTCGGTGGCCTCGTGGTCATCCTGCTTGGCTGTCACCACAGGACCAGGATTCGACTCAAGTCAAGTCAAGATGAATGATCTTTTTTAGAGTGATCTGGGACGTGAATATTTGATTACCTATGTATTTGTTGTATGCTGATTTTGAACCTATGAACTACATATATTAAAATCTCAGAATCAGAATCCCTAATGGAATACAGAATAAAAAAGAAAAGAGGTGAAAATCGAATAATAAAATCAGACTTCCTATAGAAATTCGCCCAGCTGATCGGCGACTTCGTACGTTTTATTCCTAATTTTTTTACAATTCTTTATCTATTAAGGGAACCACACCGCATAGGATAATATACACACGGCATAGGGATGCCGTGTGGTTCCCGGCAGAGAAGAATAGGACCACTCCAAATCTTCCCGTGGATGTCGTAAAAGGCGACTTAGGAAACTAAAGCTAAACAAAGCTTACATTATAAACATCAAAGAGACCTCTCCAACCCGTCTGGCCAGCGTGGAGAGTGTAGGCCAAATCCTCTTACTGCTCTGGCAGTACAGAGAGGGTCGTGCTCCTGCAGTGGAGACTAATAAAGACCTGACGATGATGATGATGATGATCTATTAAGGATTCTGATCCCGAAATTACAATATAGTCCATAGGTTCAAAATCAGCCTGTATAATATCGTTGAGTTAGTATCCCATAACACAAGTCTCGAACTTACTTTGGGGCTGGCTCAATCTGTGTGATGGGAGTATGTGAGACAGAGCGTGAATGTGTGAGAAGAGGAGAAGTGGCTAAATAAGATTGTAATACGATAATACATACAACACGCGGCGTATAAGTTGAACTAAGTGTGAGCGAGACACACCTATATTAATCAGTGGCAATGTATTGCGGTGTCCTACTCACACTTAGGTCAACTTATTTGCCGGGCACTGTACATATTATCACGCCTCTTTCCCATAGGGGTAGGCAGAATATATATAATACTATGGATTTCCACTTGCTACGATCCTTACAAACCTCTTTCGCTTCATCTACATTCATTACTCTTTTCATACATGCTCGCCGGTTTCGGGTACTCCTTACATCTCCTTTTGCGAGAATGTTCGCAATTTGTTCGCGATAAGTTCGACGAGGCCGGCCCTGCCCGACTGTCCCAGCCACATCTGCTGAATATATACCTTTCGTTAGTCTCCTTTCATCCATCCTATTATACACAAAGTCAGAAAAGTATAACATCTGACGCTTACCACCTTACTACTTACCAGATGGCTCATATAAAAACAGTGAGGAAACCATACAAACTTTCTTAGAAGAAACTATACGTATATTTTAAGAGACAGGGGTTTGTTTTATTTGTTTTTCGTATGTGTAAGTCGCCAACACTGGTGTCAGATTTATCAAGCTGCCTTAAGGCATCTGACATAGCTTAACGACAGCCATCAACGATGACAGCCGGGACCAACGGCTTTACGTGCCTTCCGAAGCACGGAGGAGCTCGAGATATTTTTATGCCACTTGCGGTCACCCATCCAAGTAGGGACTGCACCAGGGGTTGCTTAACATACGTAAGCGCTCATAGAGCTCACACCCACTGGACCATCGGGCTCCTCATCATGGCTCCAGAGACAGGGGTGTTGGTCAGGGATGTTATCTTCAAACTCCTGGTGGTTGCAACTATGTCATCAGGTGCGAGCGCCCGGTCTCCCGAGCTGCTACTTCTAAAGTGTGATTTTTTGAATCGTGGAGAAATGTTATATTGTGCAGGAAATACTTTTATCACTACATATTATAAAACAAAGTCCTCTGGCGCGTCTGTCTGTCTGTCTGTCTGTTCGCGATAAACTCAAAAACTACTCCACGGATTTTCATACGGTTTTCACTGCTGCACTTGTAACTAACTATATATGAAAGAAAATCTTGGAATCTTAATTTGATTCACTTCCCGGTCTTCGATTAGGATGTAATTTTGCACACGCTCTGAGTTCTGATGACAATACATGAAAAGTGTGTTTTTTGGTTTTTTAAACTATTATTTCCCATCTCTAAGCACCTAAATAAGTTTTCACTTCAAAAAAATCCAACAGAACGAGGAAAGTCAAACATATCTTAACATGATGCTAAAAGTGGCCCGTAGGTTTTATGACCTTGGGCTCTGTCTACCCCGCAAGGGATACAGACGTGATAGTATGTTTGTATGTATATTTTAACTCCATTACAATAAGTGCCAATACTGGTCAGTTTAAGCATGCCAGACATTGTTATGATTCGTTACCAAAGCAGTATCTCGTGGCTTGAAGAGATATGCTTATAAATAGAATGATCAAATTCTCCTACCTAACAACCTGAATACTCAAAAGCATCTTACTTTTAGTTAATATCTTCTTTTTTTATAGTTTGTGTGTCCTACTGCTGGTCAAAGACCTCCCCTTTCTGCTTCCATAGGGTCAAGGGCTACTGTTCGCCAATTCTTCTTTTATAATAATATAAAATACCACTGAAACTGAAGCCTAATGCCTTCCACTGAGATTTCAGTGATTCTGCCAATTTCCAGTTTAATGACATACTAAGTATCGGTGTTGTACGATATAGTTTTATTACTTAGCATCAAAGATGGCATATGTTTTTTAATAGCCTCGTGAGAGCTTCTAATGACAAATCTAAACGAGTCCATATAAAAGTGTACTGTCACTATTTCACAAATTGTTCATGATCATGAGCATGGGCATTTTGTTTGTTTTTCGTATGTGTAAGTGGCCAACACTGGTGTCAGATTTTTCAAGCTGCTTTATAAGGCATTTATAACACCAAAATACACCAATTTCAATTTCATATAAGTCCACCACAAAACTCCAGCATCAAAACTAAATACGTTTTCAATCTCATACTGACACTGCCTAGACAACTGCCTATATGATATAAAGAATATAAATGTAAGGAGTATAAATATAAAAGGCCGTGTGGTTCCCGGCAGAGTAGAAAGGACCACTTCAAGTCCTCCCGTGGATGTCGTAGAAGGCGACTTAGGAAACACAAGCTAAACAAAGTTATTCACATCAAAGAGACCTCTCCAACCAGTCTTGCGTGGAGAGTGTAGGCCAAATCCTGTGACTGCTTATTTTTAAAACTTCTACGCAAAAAATCTGTATGATGTATTATATCCGATAATCCCATGTTATGACTACTTATGACCCTGTTAGTAAATAAAATAAAATAAATGAATTATTAGAAACGAATCACACAGAGCCACAGTAACTTGTAATAATAAATAATATAATAAATAAATATATAGGGACATATCACACAAATTGAGCCAGCCCCACAGTAAGTTGTGAACTTGTGTCGCAGGATACTAACTCAACGATACTATATTTTATAATATATACTTATATAGATAAACATCCAAGACCCAGGTCAATATGAAAAAGATCTTTTTCCATCTTGACCTGACCGGGGATCGAACCCGGGACCCCCGTGTCGCAGGCTGGCGTGTTGACCGCTGCGCCACGGAGGTCGACCTTTTTTTGTAAGATACTAACTCAACGATACTATATTTTACTACAGATACTCTCCTGCAGTGGAGACTAAAAACCTGATGATATATATGAGGGAGTATAAAGAATATGATGTACGATATGAAGGATAGTTTCATACTTTTATTAATCGATACTTTAACTCAACTTCAACGAAATAGGGAATATGCATGAAAAAAATATCTGTTATCTTACTAGTTTATCCAAAAATATTCAATAGTAAAGTACTGAAAGTGAAAACAGAATAAAATTTGGTAGAAAAATTAACGAGATAAAATGATTTTACGAAAATATGTCTATCTCACTCGCGAAAACACTATTTTATATGACAAATGTATGCATAACATAGACTATGACGTCACTAGTCCATATCGGACTTCTCTTTCTTATTTAAACTTTAAAGTTTCACATCTTCGTCGTTAATTAAGATATTTTAAAAGTTCTTTCATATTTTTTTACTGTGGTTATTAAGGATTATACTAAGCAAATAAAAAAATTACGTGCATACACCCTATTGCTGGAGCCGATGCAGAGAGAATCAAAATAGTTATTTAAGTGGGTTGGTATATTACATTGAAGATTTTCGTTTTCGCCGCATCACTATCAACTCTTCTCTAACGACCTGTTTTAATTGAACCCGCGACCTCTTAACTAAAACGTATCAAAATAAATCTATGCCAATTGGGGTCGGCCAGTAATTATTCATGATATCATTGATTAGAAGAATACACACGATACTATTAATTTTTTGGGAAGTGTTTTCTTCAACTTATGCTTCATCATCATCGTCCGGTACCCGATGGCCTTGTGGGCGCGAGCATTATTAGCGCTTACGCATGTTAAGCAACTGCGTGCGCAGTCCCGACTTGGACCGCAAGTGGCATAAAAATATCTCGAGCTCCTCCGTGCTTCGGAAGGCACGTTAAGCCGTTGGTCCCGGCTGCATCATTGATGGCAGTCGTTAAGCTATGTCAGATGCTTTTAGGCAGCTTGAAAAATCTGACACCAGTGTTGGCCACGTACACATACGAAAAACAAACAAACAGTAATTATTCATGATGTCATTGATTCTCTTCCATGATGGTTTGGGAAAAGGGAAAACCAAAGAATATACCAGCTGCTTTTACTTCCCGCGCAGGCCGTAAAAGCCGGTCAAAGGACTGGACAAAAATCTAAGGAATCACACCAATGGACGATGCGGCTAGCAACTATTTTGATTCCTTCCTGCTTTCCACTTTTACGCCCACTATGATGCTAAATGTGGCCGGGTCTTATGACTTTCGGCTCTGTCTACCCCGCTAGGGATAAAGATGTGATATTATATCATACATCTAGAAGCCCAAATTTCATGAAGCTAGCTCAAACGGTTGTAAAGATATGAAGGTCAAAAAGTCGTAAATTTTACGATTCACTGACTGACATATAGTACCTAAACCTAACCTACTTCCAGATGACCTAGAAAGATGAAATTTGGAATCCAGCTCGGTAATTATGTGTAAACGAAGAAAATAATCTAAAAATAAAAAAAAAGTTAAAAAATAGGGGCAACTATAAGGTGCGGTCCGAGGAATAATTTAGTTGCGCTTCATTAGGTGCGCTTCAAAATGGCGGAATACCACACATCCGCAACACCAGAGGAGGTGCTGATAAGGTGATGATGTAGAACAACAGAAGGACCTGCATCGTTTTTTATCTCGAAAACAGTACTGTTTCCGAGGGACATATATAAAAGAAAATTTGAAAAATTTCATCAATCAATGTACAGTTTGGCAGTGACGTCATTTGTATTTATTGGAAATTAATGACGTGTCAACTGAGACACGACATTTACCGTGTGAATCATTAACTAAATCCGGCTGATAATGATAAGTCACTAATATATTCAAGTAATCGTCATTTAATTGAATGACGGCTTCCGGGAGCTTCCGGTTTGTGTATTTCTCAGATCACATCAAACAAGGAAATCACCTTGTTTGATGTGATCTGAGGTGTATTTAGTCTTGTAAGGTCGGTAAGTTTAAGAGTCCCACGTAAAGCCGCAATACAAAATTACAGCGAGTTGATGTTTCTTATCGAAAACTTGTAATCGCTGTAATTTTGTATAGCTATTGTATTTATAATTGAAATCTGATTTTAAACGTCAATATGCCTTATCCCGTCGTATGTACGAAATTTGGTTGAGATTGGCTTAACTGTTGTGAAACTAAAACCAAACTACGTTTGTATGGGATTGCGGCTTTACGTGGGACTCTTAAGTTGTCGGTAAGAAGGTCGTGCTCCTACAATGAAGACTATAACTATAACTAAAAGACCTGATCATGATGATGATGATACAGATCCAATCCCACAATTGGACGGAGGCCATCCCAAAATAGCATTTCATATCTTATTCTAACAAAAAACGCCACGTGTTCCAAAAGCGGTGTCTCAGTAGCGTGTTTAACGTAGGGTTATCTGTGCCTGTTGGGTTTTTAGGGTTCCGTAGCCAAATGTCTTAAAACGGAACCCTTATAAGTTAATCATGTCTGTCTTTCTGTCTGTATGACACAACAATTTTATTCCGAAATTATTGAGACTACACAGTTGAAAGATCAACATAGATAGGCCATTAAAGGACGTTAAAATTTTTGTTTTAGGGTTCCGTACCCATAGGGTAAAAACAAGACCCTATTACTGAGACTTCGATGTCCATCTGTCACCTCACCAGGCTATCACTCATAAACTGTGATAGCTAGCTAATCTGTTAAAATTTTCAAAAATGATGTATTTTTGTTGCCGCAATAACAGCAAATACTTTACAAATGTGATATTTTGGCCGTTTTTTGCTCGATATTAATTACAGCAACAGTGCAAGAAATATACACAGTATATTATCTTCAAAAATAGATACCTAAATAAGTCAAAATAAAATCTCCCACACAACGAAATTGATTTTTTTTTTTGCCATTTTTTGCTCGATAGTCTAATGTTGTATTGATAATAGTACGGAATCCTAAGTGCGCGAGGCCGACTCGCACTTGGCCGATTTTTTATCATAACGGTAGCATGACATGTACCGTAGGCGGAAGTTTACATGTTGCAACCGATAAGGGTATGCGGGGTGGGAGTTTGGACTGTATCGTGTTATTAGTTGAAATTACATTTTTAACACAACATTCATACTATATATATATCTACGGGTCACTAACGTGCTATTTGTCGGGATTGCCGATTATAGTTTCGGACTCGACAGGAGCCCATTTTCAAAGCAAGTGCGGGACAACAGCTTGCAGGGCTTGTTCCCCCCTCCGCCAGGGCGGCACGAGCCATCCACCGCCGCGCGTCCCGCACTTGCCTTTCCTTACCGATCCCGATGATCCCATTGACATCGTTCTTGCCCAGTCCAGCTCCTCTCCGGCTCCGAACAGCCAGAGGAATCCCACCCTCCGACCCCGTCGCACTCGCCACCGGAACAGAGTGCGTAGAGTAGGACTAGCTCCGATTACTGGTGACCGCCCGGCGGTCCCGGGTGATTTGCCCTAGGATAGGTCCTTCGGACACCGTAGCTTTCGGCCCATACGGCAAAACATGAGAGTTGCTGCTCTCTAAAGGCTTTGCCATTGTTTCTCAGTTCGGCCCTTCAGGTCATGCATGAAAATCGCGGCCCATCACACAAGATGGCGCTGAACGATCCTGAAACGCGCAAACAAAGTTTTTTTGTATCTGGCACATAAATAAATCCTCCGAAATAACTCAATCGGACGCGGCCCATCAGGCATATGAGAGTTTGCTGTCTCTCCAAGCCTTGCGCACCCAGGCAACGCCCAAAGCCGAGGTTCGTCCCTCCTGGGAACCCTTTGGTGATGATTGCCTTAAAGGTTGAGGGCACTCTGCCCTCACCTCAAAAAGTCCGGTGAAGTAGCGAAAGCTCACTTGGAGCTAGCTACGTAGTCCATTCAAAAAAAAAAAAACGCACTTGCCTTGAAAATGGGCTCCTGACGAGTCCGAAACTATAGTCGGCATTCCCGACAAATAGCACGTGATTGAGTGACCCGTTGATATATATAATGTCTTTATCTCACGTTAGTTTTAATGATATAATACATACTATCACGTCTTTCCCTTGTGAGGTAGACAGAGCCCAGGTCTATAAAGTCTAAAGGCCACGTTTAGCATGTTGATGGGTTTGTCGGTGGAGACCGGAATCAAAATAGTGATGGGTTGCTAGCCGCATCGCTTATTGACATGATTTCTCATGCCCATTCCCTCGATCGGCTTTTACGCTCCGCCCGGGAAGAGAAGCAGCTGGCACATTCTACATTTGTCTTTTAACGAGCTCCGTGGCGCAGCGGTCAACACGCCTACCTGCGACATGCATGGTTCGAACCCCGGTCAGGTCAAGATGGAAAATGATCTTTTTCAGATCGACCTGGGTCTTGGATGGTTATCTATGTAGGATGTGCAAAGAGGTTTGAATGGAATTAAGAGAAAGATTATGGAAGTTTTAAATAAAGAATAAATGACGTTTTCTTTAGGAAGAACTACAAGAGAGATTGTGATCCATCCGCTATCAAGATAAGATGTAAAGAGTTCAAGTTGTTTTAAATAATATATTTTATTAAGAGCATTCTGGATTTCTCTTCATACTCCCATCCCACATCTATATAAGCATCTATTATAAAATATAGTATCCTTGAGTAAGTATCCCTTAACACAAGTCTTGAACTTTTTTGGGGCTAACTCAATCTTTGTGATTTGTCCATTTTTTTTTTCTCTCAGACCAGCGTGGAAGATTTCACTTATCGACATTTTATATCAGCGTTTATGATCAGATCGGATTCACCTTACAATAATGTTGATCTGCAATTTATGTCTTGATTGAGCAGTAGCTTGAATTCCTATTTCCTGTCCGCGTCGGTAATTATTCGTCCTACATGTATTACTAGGAACCTGACAAATATTTCTCGCACGTTAATCTCTGCTCGCTATAGAGACCACAGCACACACAGGAGTTATATTTAATTTTTAGAGATTTATCCTACTATATTTGAAATTTTTTGATTAAAACTAACGTGAGATAAAGACATTATTAAAATACGTAACAACGGGTTACTCACGTAAATAGTCGGCCAGTAGCTGACTATTTACGTGAGTAACCCGTTGTTACGTATTTTAATAATATATTTGAAATTAGCAATTGTTGCAATATTTGATTTGATTTCTATAAGTGACTTCGAATATGTGACTTTCGCCTACCAGGTGGAAGCGGTTTTGACTTGACATACGGTGTTATTATTAGTTTCGACTCTAATAGCGCGCGAACGACAGTCACTTGCTCACACTCCTCCTCATCATCAGGTCTTTTTTAGTCTCCACTGCAGGAGCACAACCCCTGTCTGTACTATCAAAGCAGTCAGAGGATTTGGCCTACACTCTACAAGCTGGCCAGACGGGTTGGAGAGGTTTCTTTGTTGTTGAGATTTGTTTGAATGAATGTATTTATTGCTTTAAACATGGTCATATGGTGATGGTAAATATCAAATTATGGAAACACACATTTAGTCATTACTGACATGCAATAGACAACGTTAAGGTTTAGCTTGTGTTTCCTAAGTCGCCTTCGACGACATCCACGGGAAGACTTGGAGAGTTCCTATTCTACTCTGCCGGGCACCACACGGCTCTGTCGCTTGTCGAGTGTAAATCAGTGTGTCTGCTCTAGCCCTAACCGGTCGTCAAGCAACCTCGCCGGATGCAGAGGTGACGGGAAGAGACCAATCAAGGACTGTCATTGGACGACAATTAATGTTACTCGTAGCACCATGTTGAGATCTGTCTGGCAAGTTTGAATTGGTTATTTTATCTTTCTTTCAAAATAAGGTCTTTTTTAGTCCCCACTGCGGGAGCACGACCCTCTCTGTGCTACCAGAGCCATATAGTAGCCAGAGCAGTCAGAGGATTTGGCCTACACTCTACAAGCTGGCCAGACGGGTTGGAGATTTTTTTTTATCAACATTAAAAAGTGTAGCTCGTGTTTAAGTCGCCTTCTACGACATCCACGGGAAGTCTTGGAGAGTTCCTATTCTACTCTGCCGGGCACCACACGGCTCTGTCGCTTGTCGAGTGTAAATCAGTGTGTCTGCTCTAACCCTAACGGGTCGTCAAGCAACCTCGCCGGATGCAGAGGTGACGGGAAGAGACCAATCAAGGACTGTCATTGGACGACAATTAATGTACTTGTAGTACTAATGTTGGCTGTCTGGCAACTTTGCATTTGTTATTTTATATTTCTTTCGTATGAAGAAGTAATTTATTTCAAATATATAAATATAGAGGGACAAATCACACAGATCATTTTTTTACATTTATATACAAAAATGTTCCGCCGCCCAGGTCAGATCACACATAATTTTTTTGAGAGTAGACCGATTTAAATAATTATTTTTTTAATGGAAAGGGTATAAGAAGTCCCAATGTAAATGTGGAAAAAAAATTCAACCCTAAGGGCAGGAAACCAGGGGATAAATTATTTTTTGCTATGCAGTTTATTTCGGCGGGTAAAAAGTTTTTATATTTGGGCACGTCAATTTTTTTACGGTGTATATGAATATACAAACTAAGTAAATATGAGGATCTGTCGAGGTAAAACGACGTATTGAAAGCGGTCGCGGTTGGCTACGTATGCTTTCTTCAGCCGCTCCATTAAACTAATTGTAGACAATCTTCGGTGACGTAATCTCTTAGTGAGGAATCTTAACGAGCGGTTTCTTCGCGAAATATGCTGTTAGCAGTATAAAAAAAATACATAGAAGCCGCCTTGAACAACTAGCCCAACGAAAGATGTAACGACAGACTTTTATCAAAGACTAGCTGTTACCTGCGGCTTCGCCCGCGTGATATATAGTTTATGTCCTTCTCTGTACCCTCACCTATGTGTTTGAAAAATTTCATCATGATCGGTTCAGTAGTGAAAGCGTAACAAACAAACGCATTTATAATATATGTTAGGAAGTTAGGATTTGGATTGTTAGGGAGGTTCCGTACCCAAAAATGTGAAAACGGGACTCTATAACGAGACTTCAAACTCCGTATGACACCAGGCTGTATCTCAAAAACGAATAATTCTACGACTCGTCCCACATGCCTACGGCCCATTTGGGACGAATTGCAGAAAATCAAAATTAAATAAAATTTAATTCTGCAATTCGTCCCATGTTTATAAATGGTACATTCAGTAGAAAATGTGTTAGAGTAGAAATAATAAACATTGAATTTATCAAACCAAATGTAAAATTTAGATTTTCTTTCCCATCCCACCCAATTTTTTGGGATGGATCCCATCGCCAGGCCATCAAGAGACCCATAAAAAAACATACTGTTCGACTAAGCACACATCACAGATTTAATTATGAATATAAATAGGATTTAGCACGAACCTTTTATGTAAGTATTGTTTCCGCCGGAAATAGGGTAGTTAAAATATTAAACTTCTGAAAAAAAAACAGCCTACCTCCACGCCTGGCCAGACGGGTTGGAGAGGCATCATAATAACAGTTGAAGGATTAATATAATAAGCAAACTTCTCATGTAACCTATCACTCCTATCAGACAAAAACATGTAACAATGAAAATGTATGAAATTTTACATTTTCGAGTACATTTTATAAGTTGGTTGCCTATAAATTTTAAGTTTGTACTTAGTACTCAGCTCTGATAGTTTTCCTTTCAACTTCAGTATATATACTACTGCTGTAATTTTTTTCACGTATACATATATAACCGTTTAGTAGATAGAGGGGGGACCCTTACCTCTAACAAAAATTTGCACTTTAAAACCAAATATTTCGGAAATGGATCCCTAAATCGCAAAATGGTGTTCTCAACCTCATAATATTTTTTAAAGACCTGTCTATTAATACGCAACACGATGGGTTTGTATAGAAAAACAAATATTACTCCCTCTTTACTTGTATGGGAACTACCCTAAAAAAAATATTTTTTCAAGATTTTCTTCTACCACTTTTTTGACATGATTATACATACCCATACCAAATTTCAGCTTTCTAGTACTTATAGTCTCTGAGTAAAACCGCGGACGGACAGACAGACAGACATGGCCAAACTGTAAGAGTTCCTAGTTTACTACGGAACCCTAAAAAGCAGATTTTTTCATCTCTACAATTTCCTTAAAAACCCAAATCCTCAATAAACGGTACCACCCTTTGACACGCTTGTTTCGTATGAAATGGAGTTTATGGAATCACGTCAATAGGCGATGCGGCCAGCAACCCATCACTATTTTACCAAGCCCACTAACCTGGGCTCTGTCTACCCCGCAAGGGAAAAGACGTGATGGTATGTATGTGTTGAAAAGGCGTATCTAGTAACGCGCGAGCGAAATCAGTCACTTTCCATGATCTGTGATCCATACTCCATACTATCTATATCCGTCCCATAAGGGGTGAAGAATTTAACGACCATTGAACGTGAAAGGTCACAGAGTCAATTCCAGACTTAATGGCCGGAAGTGACCCAGGTCATGGCCGAAGGCCTAGGCCGAGTTAGTGGTATAATGGGTTTGCAGGTCATTTGTATTGTCACATTGACAACTTTCTTCACCAAACATTTTATTGATAGTCTACCATGCTGGTTTGGTAAAAAAGAAAAAACCGGCCAAGTGCGTGTCGGGCCACGCGCAGTGTAGGGTTCCGTAGTTGAGAATGACAACTTTGAGTTCACACTATTCACACTCGCACCTTACAGTTTAACGACCAAAAACATCTAACAATGAAAATAGTATGAAATTTTACAGTTTATAAGTTGGTTGCCTATAACTTTTTAGTTTGTACTTACTACTCAGCTCTGATAGTTTTCCTTTCAACTTCAGTATATATGCTACTGCTGTAATTTTTTTCACGTATCTATATATAACCGTTTAGCAGATAGAGGGGGGGGGGACACTTACCTCTAACAAAAATTCGCACTTTAAAACCAAATATTTCGGAAAAGAAGCCCTTAATCAAAAAATGGTGTTCTCAACCTCACAATATTTTTGAAAGACCTATTTAACGATACCCCCACAATAGGTAAATAGAGAAAAAAAAATTACTCCCTCACTTTACTTGTATGGGAGCTACCCTAAAAAAAATTTTTTTTCAAGATTTTATTCTACCACTTTTTTGCCATGATTAATATACATACCGATACCAAATTACAGCTTTCTAGTACTTATAGTCTCTGCGTAAAACCGCGGACGGACAGACAGACAGACAGACAGACAGACAGACAGACAGACAGACAGACAGACAGACAGACATGGCGAAACTATAAGGGTTCCTTGTTTACTACGGAACCCTAAAAAACATGGAATATACCAGCTGTTTTTCTTCCCGCACAGACCTTAAAAATTGATTAAGGGATTGGGCAAAAATCTAAGGAATAACTTTATAGGCAATGTGGTTAGCAACCCATCAATATTTTGATTCCGCTTTCCATCTCAACGCCTGCTTATACGCTAAACGTCGCCTTTAGGTTATATGACCTTGGGATCTGTCTACCCCGCAAGCGATAAAGACGTGATAATAGTTATGTGTGTGTGGCACAGGTTTGGCGCTTGATAAAAATGGAGTAAACTTTACTTACTTAAATGGTTTTTAAATAGCATTACAATGCTCGGTATATTATTAAAATTGAAAATATGTGATGAAAAAGAATTCGCCACAGGTAGGATTCGAACCCACGAGTCTTAGGTCTGCGCCCTAAGCTTTCTTCAATTTAATCAACTTTCTATTCATCTGATATGAATGAAGTAGAATACCACACTACTAAATAGTGGGTAGTATTGAAGAAATACGCATGCTTTGAATGCGTTATACCCTACGGGGTAATATGTCATGAGAGAATTCGACGCGGTGATTCGAAGTCACGGTGGTGTAGTTGGTAACACACTTAGGGCGCAGACCTAAGACTCGTGGGTTCGAATCCTACCTGTGGCGAATTCTTTTTCATCACATATTTTCAATTTTAATAAACTTTACTTATTCGTAGAGTAAACTACAAGTTTCATTTTACATCCATGCACACGTCAATATTTTTTGTAATTTTTAAGTTGTATTGCTGTGTAGTTTTATTTTTTTAACCACAAAAATTTTAATGATTTCGATTGAAGAAAGTAGCATAAAATTTAATTGTATATTTTATGAATTTAATTTTTAGGGGCACATTAACAAAAAAAAATTTTTTGGCATTTATATTACGGAATCCTTTCCACGGGAGTTCAACCCGCAGTTGGCCGGTTTTTTAAATATTTCCACATGACATAATGAACGATTTCGTACTTTAAAAAAATGTGACTGGGCTGTTGCTGAACTGAGAATACAAAAAATAAACTCAATCGGTTGAAGATAGGTTTTAAATTCAGAGGCAAGACTTGCAAGAATTTGCCCGAACATACAAACATCCATCACAAGTTAAATAAAGGTATAGATAACTATACATATTATAAAACAAAGTCCTCCGCCGCGTCTGTCTGTCTGTCTGTTCGCGATAAACTCAAAAACTACTCCACGGATTTTCATACGGTTTTCACCAATAGATAGAGTGATTCACGAGGAAGGTTTTAAGGTATAATACATGCCCGGGCGGGTAGTAATACAGCCGGGTAGGGCTGCTAGTAGATAATATAACGAGCTCCGTGGCGCAGCGGTCAACACGCCGGTCTGCGACACGGATGGTCCCGGGTTCCATCCCGGGTCAGGTCTAGATGGAAAATGATCTTTTTCAGATTGACCTGGGTCTTGGATGTTTATCTATATTATATGTATCTAATATAATATAGTAAGTATCGTTGAGTTAGTATCCCATAACACAAGTCTCGAACTTACTTTGGGGCTAGCTCAATCTGTGTGATTTGTCCGTACATATAGTTTACTTGTAATTTTGTAGAAGATCTCTCCCAGTAATTAACGCTTCTGGGAAACGAAAACGGAAGCGCGTAATTTTTCTCTCGTCATATAGAGTAATTCCAGTCTCGAATCAAAACCTTGTATTCAATAGATTTTAAATTCACTAACAGGACTTGCAAGAACTTACTCGAACAGACAAACATTCATCACAAGTTAAATAAAAGCTATTGTTTACTTGTAAATTTACAGAAGATTCAAATTGCTCTCTCTCCCAATAATTTAATGTTTCTGGGAAGCGAAAACGGAAGCGCGTAATTTTCCCCGCGGAATACCAGTCTCGAATCCTCATCTTGCTATAATCTTCTTCAGTCTAAGGGCATCTGATGATCCAACGTGTCATCCATTAAGAAATGCTCCGCGCTATTTTGTAATGGCTTCCTGACTTCAGTTCACTCCTAAGGCGACGTAGGTATCTATCTAACTGTATCAGCTGCTAGGCCACTATGAGCCCTATGATCAAGGTATTGTTGCAATATCTGTAGCGTAACCAAAGATGCTAGATGCGCTCGTCCGGAACTTAGGGGATGGTACAAGTAATTGTGGATAATCTATTATGACACCTTGTTATTCTGACACAAAAGTAAACGAACTCAAAGGATAAATAATAGCAATATAACTAAAACGCTTCACTAACTTAAAGGAGAAAAAGGATCAATTGCAATGAAGATACTTCAAAACTAGTCCGATCTGAACACTGCTGTCGTCTACAAACTTGCACCTTTACCCGCTACTGGACTATTAAATCAAACAGTCAGTCGACAACAGTTTGAAACGTACCGTATAGATGTGATTGGACTTCTTATTCTTTCCTCACACTTGCAGTCAACTCACCATAACGACAATCAGTCACTAAACTACAGTTTCAAACGTCGCGTATAGACATTGTTGGACCCTAACTCTTTCCTCACGCTGGCGGTCAAAACTCACCATAATGGCCGCCTAAGCGCTGTTATTAGCCTAAAATGCAGTAATGTTGGTAATTAACGTTCTGGATGCTTAACATAATCGTTAGGCGGCGTGCCCTAGATAACTTCCTCCGAGATAGTATCTTGGCATTGAGATTCTTTTTCAAATGTTACTGTTTTAAATTATAATATTAGTCTCTTACAGGAAGAAGAGAGGTAAAGCGGCCGCAATAGAAGTTAAAAAAAGGAATAGAGAAGTCGTTGCGTTTTTTTTAATAGATTAAATTGAGTGAAATTCTATAATAAAGCCGATCAATAGAGACAAATCTTCTGCAACTTGCACCACATTTTTTCCATAACACCGACACCGCTTCGTCACCGCAATCGCCATAGCCGATTCGCCACAGACCTATCTTTTAAGTCCAGTGGAGTCAATCACGTCCATAGCCAAGGACACGACATTCTCTTTTTTTGTTGGCATGCCTTAAATAGACTGGGTGCTTTAAATTTATCGGTATTTTTGGTTAAGACTTGTATTGTAAAGTAAAAAAGAATTGGTGACGCAACGTTAATGACTGCCACTACTATGAAACAAAGTCGCATCTCGATGTCTGTCTGTTCCTATGTATGCTTAGATCTTTAAAACTACGCGATGGATTTTAATGTAGTGTAATTGATAGAGTGATTCATGCGGAAGGGTAAGTTTAAAACCTTCCCGGAAGCAGCCGAGGAGAGCTGCTAGTATAACCTAAAACGTAGACTTAGCAGTAACAATGCAACGCAGTAAGATGCTAAATTAATAGCAAACTCCAGGCCCCAAGTACCATATATGTAGTTTAAGATATAGTAAAAAAAACTCAGATCAAAGACAATTGCGATATTTTAGAAACGTTGACAAAACTTTACAACATCAAAACAATAAAAATTTAATAAAATCCCCAATCGTAAAAATTGAAAACCAGATATTTTTTCAATCCGAATCAATCAGTTATGTCGTAAACTCCGTATATGGACGTCCGGTCGTCTCGGCCGCCAACGCGCAATTGATGAATCTTTCTAAATTCAAACGGTGATAGCACTACTACCCACATTCAGCGGAAACTTCAAGTGGGCGATCGAAAGTAGGTGAGGACCACTGAGCACAGAATGTCGCTCTCGCCCTACGAAAGTAATAATAATACCTATTACTCAGCAATGAGACATCGCAACACCCTGCCAGGGTTCATGTACCTAACATATATTTCACCACCTGTTATAATGTTTATGTACATGTAGCGAGAAATAAAGAAAGAAATACCGCGTGTTAACCCGCGGCTGGCTAGTAGGCGAAAGTCGCATACTCGACCTGTCAGTTCGTGCTGCCTATCCGGTGGTTGCAGGTATGGTATCGGGCACGCACACCCGGCTTCCCAAGCTGCTACTTTCTCATCGAGCAAGAACATCTCAAATGCATTTATCCCGTTCCCCAGGTCCAACCTCCAACCCTTCCTTTACTTAAATCAACGGTTCTGATGGACAGCAACGTCGATACCCAGATAAACCAAAGAATCTTCGCTCACCAACCCGTTTGCCAGCGTGGCGAGTATGGCATAACTCTCCTAATGATGGAAATCCTTGGAGGAGGCCTATGTCCAACAGTATCCTTTTTGCGGCTGAGATATGATGATACCGCAAGGACCAATATCTCATGATTCTAGGCTATGCTTCAATTCACTCAAGCGACAAACATAAGTCTGCGTGTGACTTCGTCGCAGTTGTGTGAAAATACCGCAGTTCAATAGCAATAACTTACATCATACCAAGTGTAGGGTCTAGATGAGGAGCCCGATGGTCCAGTGGGTGTGAGCTCTAAGAGCGCTTACATATGTTAAGCAACCCCTGGTGCAGTCCCTACTTGGATGGGTGACCGCAAGTGGCATAAAAAAAATATCTCGAGCTCCTCCGTGCTTCGGAAGGCACGTTAAGCCGTTGGTCCCGGCTGTCATCGTTAATGGCAGTCGTTAAGCTATGTCAGATGCCTTAAGGCAGCTTGAAAAATCTGACACCAGTGTTGGCCACTTACACATACGAAAAACAAAACAAACAACAAAACAGGGTCTAGATCGGGGATTAAGGAATATTATCAATGGACCGGGCGCGAAGTACGTCACAAATGACGATTGCTTTTTGCAGGTAGTCATTTAACATTTGAACGAGTTTGAGTTTTGGGGTTTTTGGTGGGAAGTCATGGGTTTCAGTTGGGGTTTGCCTTAGAGGATCTTGCAAATTTGATTTTAGTGGACTGCATGATATGAAATTGGTGTAGTTTGTGTTATAAATGTTCGTACTCATGATAAATAGTTAAAGAAAATAGACTGTCATATGGACTGTATAGATTTGTCACCAGAAACACTAGAGACAATTTAAGGACATTAGCCATCTTTGATTGCTACTAGTTAAAACTGAAGGTATACTGTACAACACCGATACTTTGTATCTCATTTAACTGGACATTGGCAGAACCGCTGAAACATATTGAAGCCATTATATAAAGCAGAAGAGTTCGAGTAACGCACAGGAAAAATTTTGGTATATATGGCTCTGGTAGTACAGAGAGGGTCGTGCTCCTGCAGTGGAGACTAGAAAGACCTGATGATGATGATAATGATGATGACAGGAAAAATTGCCTGGATTTTTACGGATTTTAGTGCCAATGTAAGGTTTATAGCTAGTTATTATCATTATCATCAGGACTTTTTTAGACCTTGTACTACCAAAGCAATATATTAGCTAAAGCAGTCAGAGGATTTGGCCTACACTCTCCGCGCTGGGCAGAAAGGTTGTAGAGATCTCTTTGATATTATAAGTTTTGTTTAACTTGTGTTCCTTAAGTCGCCTTCTACGACATCCACGGGAAGAAATGGAGTAGTCCTATTCTACTCTACCGGGAACCACACGGCATAAATTAAGCTAGTGTTGCGACATATTTGAGTGGATTTTCATTTGCGTCACTGTTGATGCATTTGTCAAGGGCCTGTGCTGATTATTCTTAGATCCACGGTCACGTTATGCATGTGGTGAGTCAACCACAAGAACAAGGTATTGGAATCCTAGCCTTAGCTAAGATTATACATTTGAATCACTTATTGTATGAGCAATGACTCAATTGCATTTGTTATTTTACGTAACTTAAATATATAAATAAATCAATATATACGGAAAATCTCTCAGATTGAGCTAGCCCCAAAGTAAGTTTGATACTTGTGTTATGGGATACTAATTCAACGATACTACTTATATTTAATCATAGATATCGATAAACATCCAAGACCCAGGTTAATTTGAAAAAGATCATTTTCTATCTTGATCTGACCGAGGATCGAACCCGGGACCATCCGTGTAGCTGGCAGGCGTGATGACCGCGGCGCCACGGACCTTGTCACCTACCTATACTTGTTTTTAGGGGTTTTGTTGGCCAAAGGGTATAAGATCCTTATTGGATCCCCCGTTGGTACGTCTGCCTGTCAAGAGACTTCACCATTCAAGTTGAAATAAATATCTCATATTAAAAGCTTAAATACTACAAGTTAAGAGCGTATACTAGCAGTATTTTTTCAATATGGTTTCCATACAAATGTATTTCTCTATTTTCTCGCTGAAAACTGATTCTAGAGCCACAATTCTTTTTTCATAAAATCGAGTACCTACTAAAATAGGAATGCCCCAATTTTTTATTTTTTACATTTTTTTTTCTTTTAAACCGGTTTTTAGAAAAAAATAAAACATAGGGACATACCTATTTTAGTAATAGATTGTATGTAAAAAGAATTTTGCCTCTAGAAGCAGTTTTCAGCGAGACAATAGAGAAATACATTTGTATGGAAAACGCACTGCTAGTATACCCTCTTAAAGCTTGAAAAATGTAAACTTGTAACTAAATGCCATTAAAAGATACGGCCGACTTTTCTTTCCTTAACCCATAAGTATTTGGTTATATAAATGCTCGTGCTCATGAACAATTTGTAAAAAAGGTAATGTAGACTGTTATATGGACTCTTATAGATTGTCACAGAAGCTCCTACGAGGCATCAAAGAACATACGCCATTTTTGATGCTACTTGTTAAACTTTACTGTACATCACCGAAATTTTGTATCTCAGTATACTGGACATTGGCAGAATCACTGAAATCTCGGTTAAAGCCATAATAAAAACAGAAGAATAAGAATAATAAAAAAGTAATAAAATGTATCTATACATTGAAGATACCTGAATTTCCGAATATTTACGTTTTTGTATTCAAACTACATTCTACGTTGTCGTCACTAAGACTATTATTATTTTTTATCTATTAATCTATAATAATATCCAGTGTTTTTCTGTTGAGAAACAAAAATAATGACTAGCGCGATACGCCTCAGTTTGTCCCATATTTAAAAAGAATGCGTTTAAACGAAGGTTTGAATAACCTACAGAGATCTACACTTGTCAAAATTCGAATTGATTCTCGCTCGCCGCTCGACTGATGGGAAGAGAATTGTAAAATTCCGTTTTGTTTGCAATTTCTATTGACATAATCTTCATTCGGTGGCAATAGCCTGGCACATAACCCGGTAACACTTTGCCGCTAATAAGCGTGGGTACAATCCTCACACCACAGAGCAGGAAATGTGACTGTCGCTCATGCGCTACTAGAGGCAAAGCAATTATACACTACGCGAAAAGAAACGACCCATACGCATGTGTCTACGTTGTCGTCACTAATACTATTATTATGATTTTATCTATTAATCTATAATAATGTCCAAAGTGTTTCTGTTGAGAAACCAAAATGATGACAAGCGGGATACGCGTCAGTTCGTCCCATATTTAAAAAGAATGCGTTTGAACGAAGGTGACAGAGGTCTACACTTGTCAAAAGTCGAATTGGAGATTCTACCGCTCGACTGATGGGAAGAGAATTGTAAAATTCCGTTTTGTTTGCAATTTCTATTGACATAATCTTCATTCGGTGGCAATAGCCTGGCACATAACCCGGTAACACTTTGCCGCTAATAAGCGTGGGTACAATCCTCACACCACAGAGCAGGAAATGTGACTGTCGCTCACGCGCTATTAGATGCAAAACAATTATACACTACGCGAAAAGAAACGACACATAAGCATGTGTCTACGTTGTCGTCACTAATACTATTATTATGATTTTATCTATTAATCTATAATA
The DNA here is from genome assembly GCA_963082605.1 of Rhodophaea formosa. Taxonomy (NCBI): domain Eukaryota; kingdom Metazoa; phylum Arthropoda; class Insecta; order Lepidoptera; family Pyralidae; genus Rhodophaea; species Rhodophaea formosa. The sequence continues at coordinate 10,317,102 of OY720230.1, forward strand.
ATGTCCAAAGTGTTTTTCTGTTGAGAAACCAAAATGATGACAAGCGGGATACGCGTCAGTTCGTCCCATATTTAAAAAGAATGCGTTTGAACGAAGGTGACAGAGGTCTACACTTGTCAAAAGTCGAATTGGAGATTCTCGCTCGCCCCTCGACTGATGGGAAGAGAATTGTAAAATTCCGTTTTGTTTGCAATTTCTATTGACATAATCCTCATTCGGTGGCAATAGCCTGGCACATAACCCGGTAACACTTTGCCGCTAATAAGCGTGGGTACAATCCTCACACCACAGAGCAGGAAATGTGACTGTCGCTCACGCGCTATTAGATGCAAAACAATTATACACTACGCGAAAAGAAACGACACATAAGCATGTGTCTACGTTGTCGTCACTAATACTATTATTATGATTTTATCTATTAATCTATAATAATGTCCAAAGTGTTTTTCTGTTGAGAAACCAAAATGATGACAAGCGGGATACGCGTCAGTTCGTCCCATATTTAAAAAGAATGCGTTTGAACGAAGGTGACAGAGGTCTACACTTGTCAAAAGTCGAATTGGAGATTCTCGCTCGCCCCTCGACTGATGGGAAGAGAATTGTAAAATTCCGTTTTGTTTGCAATTTCTATTGACATAATCCTCATTCGGTGGCAATAGCCTGGCACATAACCCGGTAACACTTTGCCGCTAATAAGCGTGGGTACAATCCTCACACCACAGAGCAGGAAATGTGACTGTCGCTCACGCGCAACTAGATGCAAAGCAATTATACACTACGCGAAAAGAAACGACACATAAGCATGTGTCTACGTTGTCGTCACTAATACTATTATTATGATTTTATCTATTAATCTATAATAATGTCCAAAGTGTTTTTCTGTTGAGAAACCAAAATGATGACAAGCGGGATACGCTTCAGTTTGTCCCATATTTAAAAAGAATGCGTTTGAACGAAGGTTTGAATAACCTACAGAGGTCTACACTTGTCAAAAGTCGAATTGGAGATTCTACCGCTCGACTGATGGGAAGAGAATTGTAAAATTCCGTTTTGTTTGCAATTTCTATTGACATAATCTTCATTCGGTGGCAATAGCCTGGCACATAACCCGGTAACACTTTGCCGCTAATAAGCGTGGGTACAATCCTCACACCACAGAGCAGGAAATGTGACTGTCGTTCACGCGCTACTAGAGGCAAAGCAATTATACACTACGCGAAAAGAAACGACACATAAGCATGTGTCTACGTTGTCGTCACTAAGACTATTATTATTTTTTATCTATTAATCTATAATAATATCCAGTGTTTTTCTGTTGAGAAACAAAAATAATGACAAGCGCGATACGCCTCAGTTTGTCCCATATTTAAAAAGAATGCGTTTGAACGAAGGTTTGAATAACCTACAGAGATCTACACTTGTCAAAATTCGAATTGGAGATTCTCGCTCGCCCCTCGACTGATGGGAAGAGAATTGTAAAAATCCGTTTTGTTTGCAATTTCTATTGACATAATCTTCATTCGGTGGCAATAGCCTGGCACATAACCCGGTAACACTTTGCCGCTAATAAGCGTGGGTACAATCCTCACACCACAGAGCAGGAAATGTGACTGTCGCTCACGCGCTACTAGAGGCAAAGCAATTATACACTACGCGAAAAGAAACGACACATAAGCATGTGTCTACGTTGTCGTCACTAATACTATTATTATGATTTTATCTATTAATCTATAATAATGTCCAAAGTGTTTTTCTGTTGAGAAACAAAAATAATGACAAGCGGGATACGCTTTAGTTTGTCCCATATTTAAAAAGAATGCGTTTAAACGAAGGTTTGAATAACCTACAGAGATCTACACTTGTCAAAATTCGAATTGATTCTCGCTCGCCGCTCGACTGATGGGAAGAGAATTGTAAAATTCCGTTTTGTTTGCAATTTCTATTGACATAATCTTCATTCGGTGGCAATAGCCTGGCACATAACCCGGTAACACTTTGCCGCTAATAAGCGTGGGTACAATCCTCACACCACAGAGCAGGAAATGTGACTGTCGCTCATGCGCTACTAGATGCAAAGCAATTATACACTACGCGAAAAGAAACGACCCATACGCATGTGTCTACGTTGTCGTCACTAATACTATTATTATGATTTTATCTATTAATCTATAATAATGTCCAAAGTGTTTTTCTGTTGAGAAACCAAAATGATGACAAGCGGGATACGCGTCAGTTCGTCCCATATTTAAAAAGAATGCGTTTGAACGAAGGTGACAGAGGTCTACACTTGTCAAAAGTCGAATTGGAGATTCTACCGCTCGACTGATGGGAAGAGAATTGTAAAATTCCGTTTTGTTTGCAATTTCTATTGACATAATCTTCATTCGGTGGCAATAGCCTGGCACATAACCCGGTAACACTTTGCCGCTAATAAGCGTGGGTACAATCCTCACACCACAGAGCAGGAAATGTGACTGTCGCTCACGCGCTATTAGATGCAAAACAATTATACACTACGCGAAAAGAAACGACACATAAGCATGTGTCTACGTTGTCGTCACTAATACTATTATTATGATTTTATCTATTAATCTATAATAATGTCCAAAGTGTTTTTCTGTTGAGAAACCAAAATGATGACAAGCGGGATACGCGTCAGTTCGTCCCATATTTAAAAAGAATGCGTTTGAACGAAGGTGACAGAGGTCTACACTTGTCAAAAGTCGAATTGGAGATTCTACCGCTCGACTGATGGGAAGAGAATTGTAAAATTCCGTTTTGTTTGCAATTTCTATTGACATAATCTTCATTCGGTGGCAATAGCCTGGCACATAACCCGGTAACACTTTGCCGCTAATAAGCGTGGGTACAATCCTCACACCACAGAGCAGGAAATGTGACTGTCGCTCACGCGCTATTAGATGCAAAACAATTATACACTACGCGAAAAGAAACGACACATAAGCATGTGTCTACGTTGTCGTCACTAATACTATTATTATGATTTTATCTATTAATCTATAATAATGTCCAAAGTGTTTTTCTGTTGAGAAACCAAAATGATGACAAGCGGGATACGCGTCAGTTCGTCCCATATTTAAAAAGAATGCGTTTGAACGAAGGTGACAGAGGTCTACACTTGTCAAAAGTCGAATTGGAGATTCTCGCTCGCCCCTCGACTGATGGGAAGAGAATTGTAAAATTCCGTTTTGTTTGCAATTTCTATTGACATAATCCTCATTCGGTGGCAATAGCCTGGCACATAACCCGGTAACACTTTGCCGCTAATAAGCGTGGGTACAATCCTCACACCACAGAGCAGGAAATGTGACTGTCGCTCACGCGCAACTAGATGCAAAGCAATTATACACTACGCGAAAAGAAACGACACATAAGCATGTGTCTACGTTGTCGTCACTAATACTATTATTATGATTTTATCTATTAATCTATAATAATGTCCAAAGTGTTTTTCTGTTGAGAAACCAAAATGATGACAAGCGGGATACGCTTCAGTTTGTCCCATATTTAAAAAGAATGCGTTTGAACGAAGGTTTGAATAACCTACAGAGGTCTACACTTGTCAAAAGTCGAATTGGAGATTCTACCGCTCGACTGATGGGAAGAGAATTGTAAAATTCCGTTTTGTTTGCAATTTCTATTGACATAATCTTCATTCGGTGGCAATAGCCTGGCACATAACCCGGTAACACTTTGCCGCTAATAAGCGTGGGTACAATCCTCACACCACAGAGCAGGAAATGTGACTGTCGTTCACGCGCTACTAGAGGCAAAGCAATTATACACTACGCGAAAAGAAACGACACATAAGCATGTGTCTACGTTGTCGTCACTAAGACTATTATTATTTTTTATCTATTAATCTATAATAATATCCAGTGTTTTTCTGTTGAGAAACAAAAATAATGACAAGCGCGATACGCCTCAGTTTGTCCCATATTTAAAAAGAATGCGTTTGAACGAAGGTTTGAATAACCTACAGAGATCTACACTTGTCAAAATTCGAATTGGAGATTCTCGCTCGCCCCTCGACTGATGGGAAGAGAATTGTAAAAATCCGTTTTGTTTGCAATTTCTATTGACATAATCTTCATTCGGTGGCAATAGCCTGGCACATAACCCGGTAACACTTTGCCGCTAATAAGCGTGGGTACAATCCTCACACCACAGAGCAGGAAATGTGACTGTCGCTCACGCGCTACTAGAGGCAAAGCAATTATACACTACGCGAAAAGAAACGACACATAAGCATGTGTCTACGTTGTCGTCACTAATACTATTATTATGATTTTATCTATTAATCTATAATAATGTCCAAAGTGTTTTTCTGTTGAGAAACAAAAATAATGACAAGCGGGATACGCTTCAGTTTGTCCCATATTTAAAAAGAATGCGTTTAAACGAAGGTTTGAATAACCTACAGAGATCTACACTTGTCAAAATTCGAATTGATTCTCGCTCGCCGCTCGACTGATGGGAAGAGAATTGTAAAATTCCGTTTTGTTTGCAATTTCTATTGACATAATCTTCATTCGGTGGCAATAGCCTGGCACATAACCCGGTAACACTTTGCCGCTAATAAGCGTGGGTACAATCCTCACACCACAGAGCAGGAAATGTGACTGTCGCTCATGCGCTACTAGATGCAAAGCAATTATACACTACGCGAAAAGAAACGACACATACGCATGTGTGCACGTCTGGTGCACGTAAAGCCACTTGCTTCTATGTGTGGGCGTCTGGAAGCGTGCGGGGGCAGCGAGAGGCATGCGGGGCGTGAACGGTCCGCCACGGAACTGACTCGGTCGAGAATGTAGGCACAATCCTCTGGCTGCTCTGGCTAATATGTCGCTCACGCGCTACTAGATGCAAAGCAATTATACACTACGCGAAAAGAAACGACCCATACGCATGTGTGCACGTCTGGTGCACGTATTGCCACTTGCTTCTATGCAGCGGCGGATTTACAAATTTGCCGCTAGTAGTCTATTCAAACTTGCCGCCCCTACTGAGTATTGAAATTCAATACGTTAGTTTAGTTCACCATCATATTAATTACATTTAGTTATTCAGAAATTGCTACTTTATGGTGTGTTCTATCGTCCTCATTACATCGACTTTTTCCCGTTATTAGTATGATTGTGAAGTAGGTGATATAGTGAAGTAGCCGCGGGTAACAGCTAGTCTTTTATATACGGATTACGAACGTAATGTGTATAAATATAATTATATTTTTTTTTTATTATTTGGGCTAAATTTGCCGCCCCTCTAAATATGCCGCCCTAGGCTTCAGCCTACTAAGCCTATTGGTAAATCCGCCACTGCTTCTATGTGTGGGTGTCTGGAGGCGTGCGGGGGCAGCGAGAGGCATGCGGGGCGTGAACGGTCCGCCACGGAACTGACTCGGTCGAGAATGTAGGCACAATCCTCTGGCTGCTCTGGCTAATATAAGACTCTGGTAGTATAGAGAGGTTCGAGCTCCTGCAGTGGAGACTAAAAAAGACCTGATGAGTGTTTATTTGAGCACGAACTGACAGGCCGAGTATAAAACTTACACCTTCTAGCTAGCCGGGCCCGGGCGCGGGTTGACACGCGGATTACGCGGTCCGCCCCTGCTTCGCCCGTGGTACATACCTAGCCTATGACACTCAGGGATAACGTACCTATCCAACGGTGAAAGAATTTTTGCAATCGGTCTAGTGGTTCCTGAGATTAGCGCATTCAAACATACAAACTCTTCAACTTTATATATTAGAAATAGAGTATTTTCACGTCTCTAAAAGTGCGCGAATAACACTCCGTTACGTTAGTACTATTATTAATTCTGTGATTCCGTGCTCTGTGCCTCATACAAAACACAATAGCAATTTGTAGTTCCCACGACCAGGCGTTTCTTATGCATTAACTATTAAACTGTGTTAAGTCATTTGCTGATGTAGATTGCTTGCATTCTTCGGCTGTTTCTTTGCATAGCTGTAAAAGTGCTGTGATGGATTTAGATAGTACCTATCAATCTTATAGTGAAAATCGATGGTATAGATACTTTTACCGGAGTCAAAAACATGTAGTGGTTGCTAATCTATCGCTTATTCAGGATATGGATTAAAGTATGTATGTATTCGTTTAACTTTCAGTATCTGAAATTATTAAGATAATGTTACGGGCTAATTAAGTACAGTCATAAATAATAGTCTCGAAAAATATAACCGGGACCATGTGGTCTCAATGCCTTAATCGTACGATTTGTTCTCAAAGACTCGCATAGATGGCGCCACTCGAAACTACACAACATTGTATCCACCGTATTATGAGAATATAAAAACATGATTCACAAAATATATCTTATTAAAAATAAAAACAATAATTTAGGCATAATATTTTAAAATGACACCGTAGTGTTAAAGGCTAACGCAGATTACCACCATCTAGTATCGACTACCAAGCAACTCTCCTGCGCCATACATTCGCCTGCTTTTCGCAACCTTAATTTGGTCCAATATTTTTGTATGAGGTGGGCGGTCTATTACCTTAGTATTTTATTGTCTTTGCCGGGACTTAGAGATGTCCGTAGACCCGGCGGGACCCTTTGCCTGATATTATGGGCTGACTGTAATATTATTATTTTTTATTTATTACAAGTGAACCTATCGAGGTAGAAATGTAATCATATACAAATCGATGAGTATTAATCGATAATAATTCGACTAAATAGGTCTTCATTGGATCAGGCAAAGGGTCCCGCCAGGTCTACGGACATGACTTAGAGCTGGATTATCGATGTAGGAGTCAAGTCGGCAAAACTAAAATCGAACCTTGGAACATGTTTGCCGCATGCAACCGGATAGATGGGCCCGAAAAGTGACAATATATTCCTGATGGACCTAGGCGTAGGGGTAGACCGCGGACGAGACGGCGGGATGATATGATATACTTGAGAGGTTGACAGCAACTTGCAATGGATAGGGATGAATAGAAAAAAGAAGGGGATGCCTTTGCCCAGCAGTGGGACATAATACCAGGCTAATAAGTAAGTGGTCGGTTCCGAAATGCTAGTAGTCTGTAGCTTTTGAACAATAATTAGTAAATGCATAATACATAATAAGATAATTTTATAAATATAAAATCGACTGTGACAGACGGATGGACGGACAGACAGACGCACGAGTGATCCTATAAGGGTTCCGTTTTTCTTGTACGGAACGTTTTGTTTGTACGGAACCCAAAAAGAAGGGGAGGCCTTTGCCCAGCAGTGGGACATAATACCAGGCTAATAAGTAAGTGGTCGGTTCCGAAATGCTAGTAGTATGTAGCTTTTGAACAATAATTAGTAAATGCATAATATATAATAAGATAATTTTAAATGTGATTTGACGTGAAAAAGTGCCTGCAAGGGCCTATTTTCTGAATAAACGTTTTGAATCTTTGAACCTTTGAGTAATTAGTGGTTCAAAAATAGCTTAACAATTGTAGTAATACAAAAAACGATAATAACATTAAATATTTGTCATTTCGACGTTTCGTTTGAGCAATACACTATTACACGTCTCGGAAAACGTAGTGTAGGACGTCCTCAGGCGCGGTGGAGTGACGATTTGCGCAGGATGGCTGGTAGGAGCTGGATGAGAGCAGCCGAAGATAGATCTCGATGGCGTGCAATTGGGGAGGCCTATGTCCAACAGTGGACGAGTATAGGCTGATGATGATGATGATGATGAAAACACTATTCAGAAGTCACTAGATCTTCGCTTGATTTGTCAGACTGTTTTGTTCCGCTGAAGCTTATCATCTGATATCAAGTGTTTGTTGTGTCGCGCGCCGATCCCCGAAACACTTGCCTACTTGTGTGTGTCATACCATATCAATTGGCACAAATTGCGGTACAGTCGGCGGCGAAAATATATAGGGCCTTGTTAATATACATACAGCTCTATTTTATATATTCGTTAGTCATTTTACGCAGATAGTACCGAGGGAATGGACAAAAGCATGGAAAAAATAACATATTTAAATGGCGGAACAGATAAACTCATCCTTTTTAGGGTTCCGTACAAAAATTGAAAAACGGAACCCTTATAGGATCACTCGGGCGTCTGTCTGTCCGTCCGTCCGTCTGTCACAGCCGATTTTCTCCGATCTACTGAACCAAATTAGGTGAAATTTGGTAAGATGGTGTAATCCTATGACCCAAACACGGATATGTAAAGTAAATAAAGTTTTTTTTAAAATAAGGGCCATTTTCAGGGGCCCAATTACAAAACATTAAAAAAAAGTTTTGCAAACCCTACTGTGTCATATATCAAATGAAAGGGCTCATTATGAGGACCTCAAAAATATTTTTTTTTGTTCGGGTAAAATCAATACTTTTGATTTTATTCACGAAAGAAGGCAAAAATTGACCATTCCCCCCCCCCCCCCCCTGATCTCCGAAACTACTGAGCCGAAAATTTTGAAAAAATTACAAAATATAGTTCATTCCTTGAAGATTACAGGAAAAATAATAAGAATTCTATCACTTGAAAATAAAGTGGTAAACTCACTATAATAAGTTTATCTAGGGAAATAGTTCACTAAAACACCACTAGATAGCGCTAGTCAATTGAATAAAACATTTTTGCACATTGTGTGTGTGTTCACGAAGCATATTGTACGGAACCCTCATTGCGCGAGTTTGACTCACACTTGGCCGGTTTTTTTTTCTCATTTTCACAATTCTATTAAACAAAGGCTGCCTTTTGGTGTTTTATTTGACTTAGGGCCTGCCTATCCCGTAAAAGATAATGATTTACTTGTCTATATTAACACTTATGATTAATGTTTCACGAGAGGTGGATAGATTCATTTTCATACGAAATTGCCCGCTGTACGTACACTGGGGCCAGAGGAGTAGAGGAATATTCGTTTCCGATATAATCAGAATCAGAATAATTTATTTGCAAAAAATATGGTAAACTCATCATCATCATCATCATCAACAGGTCTTTGTTAGTCTCCACTACAGGAGCACGACCCTCTCTGTACTACCAGAGCTATGTATTAGCCAGGGCAGTCAGAGTAAACTAATTAATAAAAAGAGGAGCCCGATGGTCCAGTGGGTGTGAGCTCTATGAGTGCTTACATATGTTAAGCAACCCCTGGTGCAGTCCCTACTTGGATGGGTGACCGCAAGTGGCATTAAAATATCTCGAGCTCCTCCGTGCTTCGGAAGGCACGTTAAGCCGTTGGTCCCGGCTGTCATCGTTGATGGCAGTCGTTAAGCTATGTCAGATGCCTTAAGGCAGCTTGAAAAAATCTGACACCAGTGTTGGCCACTTACACATACGAAAAACAAAAAACAAACAAAATTAATAAAAATATTTTACACAAACAATTTTCTAGCGAATTATATGAAATGAGCTATCTATAGTTTATATTAATTATATTAGTATAAATTATAGATATACGAAACGAACTGTACTCAGTCATAACTCTCGAGTACGAACATAAAATACGTGAGATGATATTGGATACTAATACAATACAATGTAAGCTCACGTCCACATATTAGTTCTAAGTAGGTACTTGTATGTCGTAGATTGTAAGTTGACGTCATTTGGAGAAAATGCGTTGTGCAGTTTGTTGCCGCTTCTTCTGCACTCCGCCTTGGAAGCGGTGTAAACTTAGCTTTAAGTAATTTATTGACGTCAACAATATAACATTGTAAACCAATTGTAAATGTAAAGTGACGTCACCAAATGATATTTAAAATATCTTAAGATGAATAAAATTTTTGACTATTGACTATAATAACACGGTTTATTTTATTTTTATTTATTCGGAAGACCAACAACAATTATAATAATGTTAAGAAACAGAAAAGGAAACAAAAAGTCATTTACAGGTCCTCACATTTAAAACACTTAAAAGAAACATGATTACGATAATCTAATCCTATCCTAACTAATATTATAAATGCGAAAGTGAGTTTGTTTGTTTGTTTGTTTGTGTATAAGCGTAACAACGCTTTCACGCCGTATCTACTGAACCGATCATCATGAAATTTTGCATACACATAGGTTAGGGTACCGAGAAGGACATATATTGTATAGGCTATAAATTACGCGGGCGAAGCCGCGGGTAACAGCTAGTATCTTATAAGTACATATTACGATTATATCTTATATGTAGGCATACGACATACCTTACAGATGGATGACAAATTAAAAACCGGCCAAGTGTAAGTCAAACCCGCGCAATGAGGGTTCCGTACAATATGCTTCGTGTACACACACACAATGTGCAAATGTTTTATTCAATTGACTAGCGCTATCTAGTGGTGTTTTAGTGAACTGTTTCCCTAGATTTTTGAGATCCTCATAATTAGCCCTTTCATTTGATATATGACACAGTAAGGATTGCAATTTTTTTTTTAATTTTGTAATTGGGCCCCTGTAAATGACCCTTATTTCAAAAAAATCTTTATTTACTTCGCACATCCGTGTTTGGGTCATAGGATTACACCGTCTTACCAAATTTCACCTAATTTGGTTCAGTAGATTCGGAGAAAATCGGCTGTGACAGACGGACGGACGGACAGACAGACGCACGAGTGATCCTATAAGGGTTCCGTTTTTCAATTTTTGTACGGAACCCTTAAAAGTAATAAACGAAGTTGTCTGAGGGGTTTGCTGGCTCAGAACTTCTATTCTTCTGATTGCGACATTGAAATCTTAATCTATATAGATTGTTGCTGGAGGGTTGATATAACGTTTTATGTATGAGTACCAACCCTCTCCCCCTGGAAAATGCTCTCTCTCTGCCTGCCTACGAGTAAGTTTAGTATTGTGTGCATTTACACTGTACAATAATGAATTTTATTTTAGTTTAGTTAAAAAGTAAAGTATATGTATTTTTATATCCAATAGCACATACAGCATATTTATTATTTATACAGCCCTGTGACAGACTGATGGACGTCGGAGGCTTAGTAGTAGCGCCCTCTTTACCATTTGGGTACGCTTAACCAATTAAATAAGTTAATATTTATTTATTATTATTATATTCGTCAAAACTATATTAAACTTTTACTTGAACATTACTCAGCCTAAGCAAATATTGTATGTTTTCATTACAACTAAATTCAACATAGTGTGTTAATTAAATATTGTTTATGATAAGGGAACTCCGTCCGGGAACATGAGGTCATACTGATAGCTATGTTTGTTATTGTTGAGTTAAAATTACATGATTGGAGTTTAATACATTCAATTATTTATTTTACTAGCTGTTCCCGCGAATTTGGTCCGCGTGGAATAGAAGCCTATTTAAGTCAGCTTACTGAGTACGAGTATCATATGACGCTTTTATTAATAAATTTGCAATTGCCATACAATAAATTGAGCAATTTTAGTATTAAATAAGTTTAACTAGTACTTATTTATTTCTGTTAGTCAAAACTATATTAAACTTTGACTTGAAGATTACTCAGCATAAGTAAATATTGTATGTTTTATTAAATTTTATTACAATTAAATTCAACATAGTGTGTTAATCAAATATTGTTTATGATAAGTGCGGGAATATGAGGTCATACTGATAGCTATATTTGTTATTGTTGTATTTAAATTATATGATTGGAGTTTAATACATTCAATTATTTATTTTATTTCAACGTAATAATATAATAGATAATTTGAAGTTTAGCACACGACGCATCACGATTATATGTACGTACATATAAGTTAAGAAAATTTTTATGAAGTAGGAAAATCATAACATTAGTATTGTACATAATAATGCAAATACGGCAAGCATCATAAGCCGAGTGCTAATAATAAACCGATACATATACTAGCCAGCTTATTAAATACGAGCTTCATAAGACGTTTTTCAGTACATTTGCGACTAAAATAAATTAAAATTGAGCGATGACTGGTGTAAAGAAAATGGCATATTCCGTAAAATATAATAATTTATTTATTTAAAAAACTGAATTGAACCAAAAAAAATTGTTACAATTGGCGGATATAATGCTATGTCCAAGTTTCGATGTAATAAGGACCGTATTAATAGCATGCTCATCGTGTTATTAATAGCAATACCCCATTTATCCTTATTTACAAGTAACGGTGAAATAAACAACTCGCATACCTGCATGAAAACTCAACATTTAATTTTACTTAGTGCTTGAGCTTCCTAAGTCGCCTTTTACGACATCCACGGGAAGATTTGGAGTGGTCCTGTTCTTCTCTGCCGGGAACCACACGGCTATTTATCACATTGCACGGTCATTATTGGGTAATATTGCTACTTGACAATTGGGCAATTCGATAATAAAGCTAAATTTGACGCGGTGCGGGGAGGGAAGCACGTAGGTAGGTATAACACGTACTGAACGTACCAAGATAAAAACTTCCAAACAATCTTCTTTAGCTACATGGCTATGAGGAGCTCGATTGTCCAGTGGGCGTAAGCACTGTAATAATTACGCATGTAAAGTAACCCCGGACCCGCTTGGATGGATGACCTCTAGTGGCATAAAAATATCTATAGCTCCTCCGTGCTTCGGAAGCCACGTTAAGCTGTTGGTCCCTGCTGTCATGATTGGTGGCTGTTGATAAGCTATGTCAATGCCTTCAGATAGCTTGAAATCTGACACCAGTGTTGGCCACTTACACGAAAATCAAAGAAAAGAGAATTTATACTCTCATTAGCCAAAACAGTCAGGGGACAAAGGTAGTACAGAGAGGGTCGTGCTTCAGCAGTGGAGATTAATAAAAAGACCTGATGATGATGATGATGATACTCTCATTAAAATTATTGAAATGAGGTATGGGAAAAAAATTCACGCGAGCATGATTTGTTTCGGCAGTCTTTAGACTTCTAACGGCTTACCAATTAGGCCACCGCGCTTCCTATCCATTTCTATCCCTAAACATCATCAACTTAATCTCATCCAAATAAAAAATATAGCTTCAGCTTGTCACAAACCACACATAATAGCACACAACGGACGTCACACGAGGAATGCATTTACACACATTACGCACTAATATGCACTGACAATAGCCCTTTGTTATCACGAAACACAATAAAAAAATGATCTATAGATCATCGATCCACGCGAGCGAGCGCGGACGCATCGATATTGCAACTAGAGTTACTCGTCAGTCAGTTGTAAACATGGTGAGCGAGCGAGAGAGACGTATAGGCGTGAAAGAGATAGGTATAGGTTTGTTGTTGTTGCTTCTTGTGCGCGCGAGAGAGATGTATAGACCTGAAACAGACGGGTATAGGTTTGTTGATGTTGCTTGTGATGTGTTTTGTTAATCTTGTTGTTGATTATGTACGGAGATGAGGATTGTTTGTTGCCTTTACGCATCTGTCTCTGGGAGGAATGCTGACGTTTCGGAGAATTATGATGTGTACTTTACTGCTGTAATTGTTAGTGAGCTTGTGTTTAGTATCAAAATCTATGGTTTACTGATAACAAATGTCATCTTTTTCGTAGCTATCTATTGGTATAGTATTAATTGGTAGGTTGAAAGTGAAAATAACTTTTACGAAATTAATTGGGCAATTGGTGAATTTTGCGGAAGAACTGAGTAAGTATAAATATCAGTTTCTGTTCTTTTCTTCAATATTTTTATATTTATGTCAAGCCTTTATTATGAGCGATTTATACTGTAAAGTACTTGCTAAGACAAACATAATAACCTCAAAAACGATACGTTCATTTTCTTTAGATGAGATTCTTTTATGGCCACCTGCTCCATAATCAGACCAACTCTTTGGTTCCATAATATAAAAAACTAAAACAAAATCTCGCAGTCAAAAAACAAAAGGTTTATTAGGTCAAGGACACTGCGTGACAATTTCTCAGAAGATTGGTCCGACACATGCTTATTGAGCAATTTCCGGTGATGATGTAGAACTGACAGTTCCTGTGAAAGTTTATTTACCATACGTATGATTTATTCAACACCAAATTAAACAGACTTTCCGAAACGGGCAGAACATTTTGGATCAACACATCGCGAAGTTGACAAGTTGGACATCGTCCGAGATTCCTGTTGACGTATGTGGAAATTGTTTTGTCATGTTTGTAATTTGTTTGGTTCGTTGTAGTTTTAAGAGATTTCCCTTTGACTTTATACGAGGCACAGTGATTAACACACTTATATGCTTACTGAGAAGCTCCGGGTTTGATTCGTAGCGCGGACAAAAACTTGTAATTCAGTTTCACACTTTTTTCATCAACATCATCATCATTCCAGCCGCAAGAAGTCTACTGCTGGACATAGGCTTCCCCAAGGATTTCCAATACGACCGGTTGGAAGCGGCCTGCATCCAGCGCCTTCTTGTGTCCTTTATAAGGTCGTCCGACCACCTGGTCGGAGGGAGTCCGACGATGCGCTTTTCGGTACGTGGTCGCCATTTCTGAACCTTTCTGCCCCAACGGCCATCGGTTCTTCGCGCTATGTACGCTCATATGCATTTTTTTTTAATTTCTCTTATTGTAGATATGCAAAAACTACTATTTACTACTTTCTTGTGAATGGGTACATCAGATTTTTTTCACATGTGGCCTCCGTGGCGCAGTGATCAACACGCCAGACTGTGACACGAGAGGTTCCGGGTTCGATTCCCGGCCAGGTCAAGATGGAAAATGATCTTTTTCAGATTGACCTGGGCATGGGTGTTTATCTATATATGTATTGTTATATAATATAATGTCGTTGAGTTAGTATCCCATAATACAAGTCGCGAACTTAGTTTGGGGCTAACTCAATCCGTGTGATTTGTCCGTATATATTTATTTATTTACCTTTTTACTGTAATTATGATACCATATCACACCACATATTCATTTTTACGTTTGTTTGAGCACAATGCCACTTTCGCCTTCTGACGTTGACGCGCGCTATTATTATTAGAGCGTGAGCGACATGCAGTGCTCTATGATGTGACACTTCTGTACACAACATAATCAATACGTAACAGTTGACACTGAATACTGCAGTTTATTGAGATGGATCTGCGGGAGCCTGAGTGACATGTGAAACTTTATGTTGTTTGTATCATCAACATCATTATCTCAGTCACAAGAAGTCCACTGCTAATAATATAAGGTTGTATAATATGATCATATTATACGATACAGTTCTTCTAAATTTTCTTAGTGTTCAGCCACCTAGGCAATTTCTACGGGCAAGTCTATTTTCTTTACATTCCCAGCATTGGTCTACCGCTTACTCTACGCTTTTTTTTGTTTGTTTGTTTTCTCGTGTGTGTAAGTGGCCAACACTGGTGTCAGATTATTCAGGCTGCCTGAAGGCATCTGACATTGCTGAGCTACTGTCATCGTTGATGGCAGTCGGAACCAACGGCTTAGCGTGCCTTCCGAAGCACGGAGGACCTCGAGATATTCTTTTGACACTTGTGGTCACCCATCCAAGTGGGGATTGCGCCCGGGGTGGCTTAACATGCGGAAGCGTTTCTAATGCTTACACACACTAGGCCATTGGGCTCGTCTACTTTACGCTAGGAGCTATTGACTAACTATTTATATGTTCACGTTCTATCAATATGCTGTGTAGTTACCGGAATAGTAGAATAGGTCTACTCCAAGTCTTCCCGTGGATGTCGTAGAAGGCGACTTAGGAAACACAAGCTAAACAAAGCATATTACATATCAAAGAGACCTCTCCAACCCGTCCGGCCAGCGTGGAGAGTGTAGGGCAAATCCTCTGACTGTTCTTGCTGATATTTGGCTCTGGTAGTACAGAGGGAGTCGTATTCCTGCAGTGGAGACTTAAAAAAGACCTGATGATGATGTTGTATCAATCAAGCTAACGGTAAAAAAACCGGCCAAGTGTGAGTCAAACTCGCGCAATGAGGGTTCCGTACAATATGCTTCGTGAACACACACACAATGTGCAAAAAATGTTTTATTCAATTGACTAGCGCCATCTAGTGGTGTTTTAGTCAACTATTTCCCTAGATGAACTTATTATAGTGAGTTTACCACTTTATTTTCAAGTGATAGAATTCTTATTATTTTTCCTGTAATCTTCAAGGAATGAACTACATTTTGTAATTTTTTCAAATTTTTCGGCCCAGTAGTTTCGGAGATCAGGGGGGGGGGGGGGGATGGTCAATTTTCGCCTTCTTTCGTGAATAAAATCAAAAGTATTAATTTTACCCGAACAAAAACAATATTTTTGAGATCCTCATAATGAGCCCTTTCATTTGATATATGACAAAGTAAGGTTTGCAAAACTTTCTTTTAAAATTTTGTAATTGGGCCCCTGAAAATGACCCTTATTTCAAAAAAATCTTTATTTACTTTGCACATCCGTGTTTGGGTCATAGGATTACACTATCTTACCAAATTTCAT
Source organism: Rhodophaea formosa (assembly GCA_963082605.1). Classification (NCBI taxonomy): domain Eukaryota; kingdom Metazoa; phylum Arthropoda; class Insecta; order Lepidoptera; family Pyralidae; genus Rhodophaea; species Rhodophaea formosa. The sequence continues at coordinate 10,333,499 of OY720230.1, forward strand.
CTAATTTGGTTCAGTAGATTCGGAGAAAATCGGCTGTGACAGACGGACGGACGGACAGACAGACGCTCGAGTGATCCTATAAGGGTTCCGTTTTCCAACTTTTGTACGGAACCCTAAAAAAAGCAAAAAAGAAACATGACGGCCAATATCTGGCTATATACGTGAGTAACCCGTTCTTACGTATTACATCATCAGGTCTTTTTAGTCTCTACTATAGGAGCACGACCTGTGAGCACGACCCTCTCTGTGCTGTACTACCAGAACCATTTTTTATGTCATAGGACGGCAAACAAGCAAGCGGGTCACCTAATGGTAAGTGATCACCGCTGCCCATGGACAACTGCAACACCAAGGGTGTCACAGGATTGCCGGCCTTTAATTTTTCCCGCCCCAAAGGAAAGAGGGAGATGAGCCTCCGGCTCTCTCACTCACCGAACGAAGCATAGCAGCGATAAAGCTACTACTCAAACGTCGATTTTCTGTGAGAGTGTGGTACTTCCCCGGACGAGCCGGCCCATTCATGCTACTAGCAAAGTGTTTTACGCCGGTAGCGAGGCTCTACCACAAATAAAAACCATATATATTAGCCAAAGCAGTCAGAGGATTACGTATTACAATAACGGCCAATAAAGCTTTGTTTTATTGAACTTTGTCTATACTTGCAACTATTACTGCTAGAACAATTACTAGCACTTATCTAAAAAAGAAACAATATAATTGTTTGACCGATTAAGCTATCTCCATTCGATAGTATTGTTTTTCCTGTATATCTTATTTATTAGAGGTTAAGGTTCAAAATAATGAGGTAGAATCTATTGTTTTAAAGTATTTGGGTCACCCTGATAAGGAATACATACTACTTATTCAATTACATCATAGAGTATAGACAGATAAAATATAATATTATGTAGAAATAATTTACAAATATATATTATTTAGGAAGTTAGGGTACACACCGTTGTCCCCCAAACCGTCAAAATAGTCTGTCAAAATGAACAACTTTTCCTTTGGGATCAAAGCTGAGAACTAAAAAAAATTGTCATTTTTCATACATATTGCCGGGCCCTCCCACTTCTAACAATTTTGTATGAAAATTGAGTTTTTTTCTAGTTTACAGCGTTGGTACCATAGGAAAAGTTGTCCATTTTGAAGGGTTGATTTGATGGTTTGTGGGACAACGGTGTTTACACTAACATCTTGTATACAAATATAATATTTAAACCTATTTGGTTACGATATAGACGGTGTGTGATGGGCAAATGCCCAGCTGTGGGACACACATGTATAGATTGGAGAAGTAAAGGGGAGGCCTTTGCCTCCCCTAACTTCTACAGTCTCCTCTTTTCGTTGCTATCTTTTGCCAGTCTGGCAAGAAATTTTTCAGTTCGTCCCGCCATTCATGGTTTACCTCTACTTCATTTATAAACAATATTTACTTACGGCCATAAAACTCCGTTGTTGCATATGAAATGTTAATGAATTACCTGCAATGAAAATAAACGAATTAATATGGCACACAGACCTGACACAGAATTAATAATAGACTCTTTTTATTGCTTTACTTTGCCGTGTGGTGCCCGGCAGAGTAGAATAGAACCACTCCAAGTCTTCCCGCGGATGTCGTAAAAGGCGACTTAGGGAACATATGCTTAACAAAGCTTTAAAATATCAAAGACACCTCTCCAACCAGTCTGGCCAGCATGGAGAGTGTAGGCCAAATCCTCTGACTGCCCTGGCTTATATACGGCTCTGATAGTCACAGAGGGTCGTGCTCCTGCAGTGGAGACTGAAAAAGACCTGATGATGATGATTGCTGTACTATTTAATCTTGTTAAATAGTACGTTATTTTAGACCCATAAAACAGGTGCATCCATCATACATACTGTAAGGTCACTTGTATACACGTAGTATATTTTGCAATATTATTCATACTCTTGTTTATTAATAACAAATATAATTTCCATAGATATTGATAAATTGATAAAAAGTGAAACTTAAAAAGAAAGGTGAATGTCATTGACAAAAGTTGTCACTTTTGACATATGACGTTTATACACGGGAAGCCGGTAGTCGGGCGAATAACTTTTGCTGTTCTGTTGTAAATTGTAATTGTAGCGAAAAGATAAATAAAAAGTCGATTATCATAATAATATTTGTTTTAATCTGGCATAATAGACTGAACCCTTCAATACAATCAATTACAGTAAGGTACCTAGTAACCCTAAAAAACGCAAGGTATGAAATCCTGAACACCGAATCTAAATCAGTTTACTTGCTTTAGAGCTACGGTGACAGACAAACACACAGAGCGGGCAAACTCATTTTTCTACTTTATTATATTACTAGCAGTCCGCCCCGGCTTCGCCCGTGGTACATACTTGGCCTATGACACTCAGGGATAATGTACCTATTCAACCGTATTCATGAGATTAGCGCTTCAAGCTTCAACCAAATAAACAAACAAATTCTTCAGCTTTATATGTATACTAGCTTTTACCCGCTGCTTCGCACGCGTGATTTATAGCCTACTAGCGGTTACCCGCGGCTTCGCCCGCGTAATATATAGCCTATGTCCTTCCCAGTACCCTAACCTATGCTATGTGTATGCAAAATTTCATGATGATCGGTTCAGTAGATACGGCGTTAAAGCGTAACAAACAAACTCACTTTTGCATTTATAATATTAGTTGGGATATATTATTAGTTGGGATTGGGACTAGCGGTTACCCGCGGCTTCGCCCGCGTAATATACAGCCTATGTCCTTCTCAGTACCCTAACCTATGTGTATGCAAAATTTCATGATGACCGGTTCAGTAGATACGGCGTTAAAGCGTAACAAACAAACAAACAAACTCACTTTCGCATTTATAATATTAGTTAGGATTTGGATTAGTAGAGATAACTGAATTCCGTTTTATATATTACCGCGTAATAAGAAATGTCAAGAGGGGCTTTTAATCGCCGCTGCACTGTGCAAGTAAATATGCAGCTAGGAGTAAATAATATTTATACATATTTACTAAATATGTATAGCGCCTGACAGCAATGTAATGCACGGAACTCGGTCGAGTATTTGCCGTGTTTAAATTCGCAGGCGTTGGTTAAGCGAAGCCGTTCCACGAGCTCTCTGCGACTTCCGACTCAAGCGGTCTCATTTGCTGTATCCAAGCTGAATATTATTCACATCCTTAAAAATAACGCCTGACAGTTATGTTATCCACGGAACTCGGTCGAGTATTGGCTGCTTTAAACTAGCAGGCGTCGTGACATGGGCTGAGCAGTTGAATTTCAATGATTCTTTAAAATCGTTGATAGCTTTTCTTTTTTGAATGAAATTAAATTAAATGAATAGTTTTTATTCAAATTTTGGATCTCATGTATCGCTTTTTGAACGTCATTTATCTTTCTTGTTATATTTTTTTTGCAAAATCGAAAAACTACTAGCGTTTCGGAAAGACCACTGCTGAGAAGAATATGAGAAGAATGGTCTACGCAGCTAGCTCCAAGTGAGTTTGTGCTACTTCACCGGACATTTTGGAGTGAGGGCAGAGTGACTCACTCAGCCTGTAAGGCGAACATCACCAAACCTCGGCTTTGGGCGTTGCCTGTGTGTGCAAGGCTTGGCGAGACAGCAAACTTTCATATGCCTGATGGGTCGCGATTTGCATGCATGCTGAAGGGCCGAACTGAGCAACAGTAGCAAAACCTTTGGAGACCAGCAATTCTCATGTTTTGCCGTAGTTTCGAAATTAAAACCTACGAGTTGCTGAATCCTAAAATCCTTTGTTTGTTTGTTTGTTACGCTTTCACGCCCTATCTACTGAACCGATCATCATGAAATTTGGCATACACATAGGTTAGGGTACTGAGATGGACATAGGCTATATATCACGCGGGCGGAGCCGCGGGTAACAGCCAGTATATCATATTTACGAGCGCCTGAGAGTATTTGCCGCGCAAAACTTGCAGGCGCCTGTGACATTTTATTTTGATCCTATTTTTTTTAAACGTTATAAGCTACTAGTTGTTGCGTATATCATAGCTACGAGTATTATAGCGCCTGGTAGTAATGTTATACGCAAAACTCGGTCGAGTATAGCGTTCGTTAAGAGAAGCCGTTTCGCTAGCTGCATGCGACATCTGGCTGTTAGGGGTTTCATTTCGTTGAGTTCCGAATATAAAATCTTCAACAAGCATAAAATTTATCTGTAGGGTTAAGTTAATACATTGTGAAAGCTTGATAGATAATAGACCCCATATAAGGATAAGGCGAGGAAGAAGAAGAAAGCTGGATCTGCTATCTTTTGAAAACTACGGTGTAACGTTTTGATGGTCACTTCAGCATCCATTACGGCGTTCGTACAATTTATTTTTATCCATAATTCTTTGCTAATATTAAAAATGTAATAGCAACTCTGTTTGTCTCCTTCCCTCGCTTTCACGACAAAACTACAGAACCGATTTAAATGAAATTTGGTACACAGATAGTCTAGAGTCTGAGAAAGGATATGGCTACATTTTAATTCACGAATAGACACTAATAACTAAAAAAAACACTAATAAATAAATAAGACTGTGTGATAAAACCGATTCTTGTGGAGCACCTACTATATGGAGGAAAACCCGTATTGAAACAACTACAGCTCTTGTTTAATAAAGCGCTATTTGAGGGAGTTACACCGGATTCATGGAAAAATGCAATTGTAATCCTGCTATATAAAAAGGGTGATCCAACCAATCTGGCTAACTATAGACCTATCTCACTGTTAAGTCACATATACAAGCTTTTTACTAAAGTAATTACGCTCAGACTTACCAAACGCTTGGATACAGCCCAGCCAGTGGAACAAGCTGGGTTCCGGGGTGATTTCTCAACGATTGACCATCTCCATACTGTAAGACAGCTTGTAGAGAAGTGCAACGAATATAATCAACCACTTGCAGTTGCATTTATCGATTACGAGAAGGCTTTCGATACCATCGAACATTGGGCCGTTCTACATTCTCTAAAAAGAAGCCTTGTAGATACTCGATATATCGAAGTTATCAAGGAAATTTACAACTGTGCTACTATGCAGGTAAAGTTACATAAACTCTCTGAACAAATACCCGTGAAAAGAGGAGTGAGACAAGGTGACACCATCTCCCCTAAACTGTTTACGTCTTGTCTAGAGGACGTATTTAAGCTCCTCGACTGGTCTGATAGGGGCATCAATGTAAACGGAGAACGACTGACACATCTCCGTTTCGCAGACGATATTATCATCTTCGCTGAAAACACAGATGATCTCCAAGCTATGGTACACGATCTATATGGCACATCACTTAAAGTAGGTTTGCAGATGAATATGACTAAGACTAAAATTATGTGCACGGAGTCCACAATAAGTCATATCACTGTGGCCAATCACAAAATCGAGCGAGTAGACGAGTATGTGTACCTAGGGCAGTTACTGACTCTTGATAAGACCTCTCAAGCTCGAGAAATAGACCGTCGAATCAGACTTGGCTGGGCCGCGTTTAGCAAGCTCCCTGAGGTTTTCAAGAGTAGGATGTCTGTGTCTCTTAAACGACGTGCTTTCGAAATGTGCGTACTACCGGTCTTGATATATGGCGCCGAAACCTGGACACTCACCAAAGATCTCATCCACAAGCTCCAAGTGACACAAAGGAAGATGGAGAGAGTCATGCTCGGAATTTCTTTGTGTGACAGAATACGAAATACTGAAATCCGCAGGCGCACCAAGTTATCCGACGTAGCACGTGTGATTGCTGAAAGGAAATGGAGGTGGGCAGGCCACGTTAGTCGAAGATCCGACGGAAGGTGGAGTAGAAAGGTGTTAGAGTGGAGGCCGAGAATTGGGCGTAGAAATGTTGGGCGTCCACCAGCGAGATGGGCTGACGACATAGCCAAAGCATGCAGTAAAAATTGGATGCAAAAAGCCCACGACAGGAGAAAATGGCGTGTCAATGAGGAGGCCTATACCCAACAGTGGGTTAACAAGGGCTGAAAAAAGAAAAGAAAAAAAAAAAAAGAAGATAAAACCGATATACTATAGCTATACAAAGCTTAATAAATATAAATACCTACCTCTCCAACCCGTCTGGCCCGCGTGGAGAGTGTAGGCCAAATCTCTGACTGCTCTGGCTAATATATGGCTCTGGTAGTACAGAGAGGGTCATGCTGCTGCAGTGGAGTTTAAAAAATACCTGATAATGATGATAAAACCGAAACCCTAGCGGCCGAAGTCGCGGGAAACAGCTAGTTTAAGATATATAAACCGTAATGGATGTTGGCGTGACCATCAAAACGTCAAAATATTTGTCAATTCTAGCATGTTGTGGTTAAACTTCGTTATAAAGGTTAATTATTATGTGTGGTGTTTATACAGTGACACGGAATCCTTAATATCTGTGAATACGATTCGTACCTACTTAGCCAATTAAATGGAAGATTCTTCAGGTTTTCGCGTAGATATCCAGAGATATTAAATCCCGGAAAATAATACTTAGTAAAGCGCAAGGAATTATCCGTTATGAAGGGTTAAACTTCGTTATAAAGGGTTTTTCACAAAAAGCGTGCATTTTGTATGGTATTTATTAAGCTTTGTTTAGCTATAGTGTATCGGTTTTATGAGGAGCCCGATGGTCCAGTGGGTGTGAGCTCTATGAGCGCTTACGTATGTTAAGCAACCCCTGGTGCAGTCCCTACTTGGATGGGTGACCGCAAGTGGCATAAAAATATCTCGAGCTCCTCCGTGCTTCGGAAGGCACGTTAAGCCGTTGGTCCCGGCTGTCATTGTTGATGGCAGTCGTTAAGCTATGTCAGATGCCTTAAGGCAGCTTGAAAAATCTGACACCAGTGTTGGCCACTTACACATAAGAAAAACAACAAACATCAGTTTTATCACACAGTCTTATTTTATTATTATTAGTGATATTTTAGTTATTAGTGTCTATTCGTGAATACTATTTGTTTATAGTATGATGGCACGGAACCCTAATCTGATGTGTGTGACCGACTCCCACTCAGCCAGTTTTATAAGGACGATTCTTCAGTTTTCGTGTAGATGTCCAGAGATATTAAATCCCGGAAAATAACGCTTAATAAAAACCAGGATATTACCCGGCGCAGAACTGGAGCGTCGGGACGTTGGCCTGGATATCAACACGTCGTTATAAAGGGTTAGCTCTCAGTGAATGATGGCGTTTTTTGGAATGAATAGTCGTTATAAAGGGATGGCTCTCAGTGAATGAAGGCGTTTTTTGGAATCAATAATTAATCGCCGCAGAGATGAGGCAAATGATACACTATAATACTCAGTTGAGACCTAAGTTTTAAACTTTTAACTAATGAAAGCTGTGGGAAAACATTACTAAAAATGCTGTCAATATCCATTTTAACGTGCATTAACGTCCATTTTAAGTCGCAAGAGTTAGAGTGGACTTATTCTACTCTGCCGGGAACTACACGGTCTACACAGACATACACATAGACAGAGACAGTAGGATTAAATTCCGAAAAATAGCACTTATTAAAAAGCAGGATATTACCCGGCGCAGAACTGGAGCGTCGGGACGTTGGCCTGGATATCAACACGTCGTTATAAAGGGTTAGCTCTCAGTGAATGATGGCGTTTTTTGGAATGAATAGTCGTTATAAAGGGATGGCTCTCAGTGAATGAAGGCGTTTTTTGGAATCAATAATTAATCGCCGCAGAGATGAGGCAAATGATACACTATAATACTCAGTTGAGACCTAAGTTTTAAACTTTTAACTAATGAAAGCTGTGGGAAAACATTACTAAAAATGCTGTCAATATCCATTTTAACGTGCATTAACGTCCATTTTAAGTCGCAAGAGTTAGAGTGGACTTATTCTACTCTGCCGGGAACTACACGGTCTACACAGACATACACATAGACAGAGACAGTAGGATTAAATTCCGAAAAATAGCACTTATTAAAAAGCAGGATATTACCCGGCGCAGAACTGGAGCGTCGGGACGTTGGCCTGGATATCAACACGTCGTTATAAAGGGTTAGCTCTCAGTGAATGATGGCGTTTTTTGGAATGAATAGTCGTTATAAAGGGATGGCTCTCAGTGAATGAAGGCGTTTTTTGGAATCAATAATTAATCGCCGCAGAGATGAGGCAAATGATACACTATAATACTCAGTTGAGACCTAAGTTTTAAACTTTTAACTAATGAAAGCTGTGGGAAAACATTACTAAAAATGCTGTCAATATCCATTTTAACGTGCATTAACGTCCATTTTAAGTCGCAAGAGTTAGAGTGGCCCTATTCTACTATGCCGGAAACTACGCGGTCTATACCGACATTCAGAAGGTATTTAATTCACTCACTCATAGACAGAGACAGAAGGTATTAAATTTCGAAAAATAGCACTTATTAAAAAGTAGGATATTACCCAACGCAGTAGAACTGGAGCGTCGGGACGTTGGCCTAGATATCAACACGTCGTTATAAAGGGTTAAGTCTCAGTGCATCAAGGCGTTTTTTTAGAATCAAAGGGCTTACCCTTAAATATCTATCTATTAAAATGGCAAACCTGACAAATTGACTTATATATCAATTCACAGAATCACAGCCTACTATACCTAGAAATTTGGTACATGGAATTATTTTTCGGAAATTAAGTTTTACGCTCACGAAAACGCGGGAAAATTGTTAGTAATGTTAACTAATGAAAATCCTAACTCTCAGACTGTAGAAAGAGACTTTTTGATTTTAGCTAGTAAGGTGCATCTAAGATGGCTTTGAGTATTCGGGCGACAGTAGAGTAATAAGATAGTCTCTGTGGCGCAGTGGTTATCTTATCACGCTAGCTTGCTACACGAGAGGCTAGATCTTTACTTGTACTTCATTTTTACAAGTATTTGTCTGGGAACTAAAAATGATAATGTTTATATTGCCTTCTTCTTGTTTTTATACGCCTTGATAGCATTGTCTAAGTTAAACTATAAGATCAGAAAATATCATAATAAAAATGCTTTAATATTCATTTTGAACGAGTCCAAAAAACGAGGTATGTGCCGTTGCTCATTTAATATCGCGGCTGGCGGAAATTAACCGCTGCAGAAATTGGACGGACGATGCCCTATTATACTACTCGTATGTTTAAACTTAAGATCTACTCTAGTCAAAGCTAGTGGGAAAATAACAGAAGAAATGCTAGCAATATCAATTTTAGCATGCAGTCGCTCATTTAACATTCTAGCTGGCGGAAATAACAAGCTTCAGCTGAAATGGGGCGGACGATGATGCCCTAGGTAGACTAGATACCCTTTAATACTCTACTAAGCCTTTAGCACTTTTTAAGTAGCTAGGTACAAACGTACCTTGATTCCAAAATTTGTGTTCTAACTCTCAATATGTATTTACCTACATTAGAATACATTGTAATTTTTGTTCTGATTGATGTTTTAGGCAAATAAAGATTATTATTATACTTAGACCTAAGATGTAAATGGTGAAGCTATGAGTATCCATTTTAACTTGCAGTCGCTCATTTAATATCCCGGCTAGCGGAAATTAACCGCCGCAGAAATGGGGCGAACGATGCCCCAGATACTCTTTAATACTCAGTTTAAACCTTAGATTTAATAGATTAATGCTAGTTATAGTGGAGTTTAGAAAATATCAGTAAAAATGCTATCAATATCCATTTAAGCATGCAGTCGCTTATTTAATATCCAAGCTGGCGGAAATGACTAGCTGCAGTTTCTGAAATGGGGCGAGCGATGTCCTAGATTCTAGATACACAATAATACTCCATTAGTCTTATTAACCATGAATTTTGAGGTCCAGTGCAGCCCAGCATTTAGTTATGTCTTCTTTTTAGGGTTCCGTACAAAAAATGAAAAACAGAACCCTTATACCCTCGTGCGTCTGTCTGTCCGTCCGTCTGTCACAGTCGATTTTCTCCGAATCTACTGAACCAAATTAAATGAAATTTGGTAAGATGGTGTAAACCATGACCTATGTGTTTGGGTCATGGTTTTTTACTATTATGGTATTTTTACACGACGCCACTTGCTCTCTTTATCATTAGGATTTTCTAGTCAATATCTAAGTCATTTAAGAGATTTATACCTCGTTAGTTAGAGAGCTTATTAAATGTAGAAGTTTTTCTAATAATCTTCACAAACAAACACTAGCATTTTTTTTTAGATAATTTACTTTTTTTAAGGCATTTGTCCCAAATAATTGACATTTATGTTATGATAATAACTCCTGTTCCAGAACGGTTATGAATTTCTATGATGTTATGACTGATAATTAATTGCTATATGATCACTCTTCATAAACTGTAAAAAGAAATTGATGAAAACGATTACTTTTTTTTTAAATACGTTTGTTCCCATAAAATAAATAAATTGTAAAAAAATAAAAATATTAATTATCTCGAAAATAGTAAACTTTTGGATAACACATTATAGGGTTAATCGATTCCAATTAGCAGTACCTACAACCCCCTTAGAGGATAGCATTCAATTACCAGTATTTATTATAACGTATAGTATTGTTGAGTTAGTATCCCATAATAAAAGTCTCGAACTTATTTTGGGACTAGCTCAATCTGTGTGATTTGTCAAAAAAAAAAACATAAATTTAAAAATGAATTAAGATTTTCTTCCCCCCTTCCAAACATTCAACATTCGAATTTAAACATTGAATAAACAACGTAAGCTCAAAATTTCAGATAAGAACCCTAAAAATGATTGACGCTTTTCTCTATGAAATATCTGCGAACTAAAGTTAACTAGTTATCCTAATAAATAACCTTTATTTCACCTAGCCCCCCGCCGCCCGCTCACCCCCCGCCTCCCGTCTGCCGTCTGCCTTTGAGACTCGACCTATTTAATTTTTACTCGACATTCTCTACGACAATGTTTGTAAGGGCCTAAGGACCTAGACGGGGCCGAAAAATTTGTATAAAAATATCCCAGCTAATATTAGTAATGCGCAAGTGAGTTTGTTTGTTTGTTACGCTTTCACGCGCTATCTACTGAACCGACCATCATGAAATTTTACATAGACATAGGTAAGGGTATTGAGAAGGACATAAGCTGTACATCACGCGGGCGAAGCCGCGGGTAACAGCTAGTATTATAAATGCGAAAGTGAGTTTGTTTGTTACACTTTCACGCCGTATCTACTGAACCGATCATCACGAAATTTTGCATACACATAGGTTAGGATATTGAGAAGGACATAGGCTATAAATCACGCGGGCGGAGCCGCGGGTATCAGCTAGTATTATATATGCGAAAGTGAGTTTGTACCTTCTCCACGCTTTATCTATTGAACCGATCATCATTAAATTTTGGATACACATAGGTTAGGGTACTGAGAGGAATGTGGGGTACTTTTCATTCCGGAAAAAAGAACTGTCCTCGTGGGATTTGAAATTAATATCACACTAGTTTTCACCCGCGACTCTCCACAGTAACTTTATCCGGGATAAATATTAACCCATGTTATCTGGGTTATACATAACTAGTGCAAATTTATTTAAAGTTATAATTTATTTAATATAATAATAATAATATTAAAATGTATATCTGCACCTAGCTTTTGCTCCATACACTACTTTTTATTTAAAATTGTAATTCTTCGGCACTCAATGTCTTTATTTTATAATTATTTTATGTTAAGTCAATTGTTAATGTAAATGACTGTTTGATGCCAAAATAAAAAGAAAAAAAAATTCCATCTAAATACCATTATGGGCATGATTTTAAATGACGGGTGACGCTAGTTTTGCTGATCTAACCCTCTAAGATCCAAAATATGTAGAGAAATCAAATGACTGAATCTTACGACAAAAAAATGTATATCGGCAAGGTGTTGAGTTGTATGGTTTCTTCATTTTCCACTTGAACGCTGACGCCATGTGGGTCAGTATTGCGTTACTAGCAGCTGCTTACCCATTGTATTTTTTATAATAATATAACTTCCTCTGACTACTCAGGCTACTCAGGCAGAGCCATATCTCTGGTAGTATAGAGAGGGTCGTGCTCCTGCAGTGGAGACTAGAAAGACCTGATGATGATGATGATGAACTTCACGGAAAGAAGCTAGAAAAGGATTCGCGGCAGTCTTATTGAGGACCCCGATGGTCCAGTGGGTGTGAGCATCATAAGCGCTTACGTATGTTAAGCAACCTCTGTCGCAGTCCCCAATTGGATGGGTGACCGCATGTGGCATATCTGTTGTGTGTGATGCATGTGATGGCAGTGGCTATGTCAGATGCCTTTAGGCAGCTTGAAAAATCTGACACCAGTGTTGGCCACTTACACACACGAAAAACAAAACATTTGAGGGTCATTCAAATATTACGTAAGCAGTGAAAGCGGGGTCTAGGCTTATTTTTGATGACATGGGGGAAGAGGGGTTAATGCGGTGATGACATAAGCAACATTTCTCAAAAAACACTGGGTAAACCAATGTTTACGTAAGCTTAGGGGGAGGGGGAAACAACTTATCTTAGTTTTGCTACTTTTCTGCTTGCGTAATACTTGAATGACCCTTTGGGACAAGTCTACTAGATACTAAGATAGACTAGTAATAGTGGGGTACTTAGGTGACGCAAGCAATACTGCGCAGGTAGAAGGAGAAGGGATATGGTGGAGAAATTCGATGTGTAGGATATGAAGCGCGGTGCCCTAATTGGTAAGGCGTTACTCGTACAAAGAATAAAGACTGCTGGTTCGAATCCTGCCCGCATGGATATTTTTCCCATATTGCTTGGATTATTAATTAATATAATGAGAATTTATCTTATACCATCTTTATCCTATCAATAAAACTAAGTTAGGGTCATTTTGCGACGAAGCGTATTTTACCTTTATTAATTTCCAAATCAGGTGTTTTCCCAGGAAAAAACCTTTTTGGATAAATTCCCGGAATCTTTCCGTCGGGAATTATTCCGCGACCCATCTCCAATCTCATCTGATACATTCGGTAACCCATTAGGATGAGATACAAATTAATTCGCAACTGTTTCGCTAGATGTCGCTAGTAGTCGTACAATGTCCGGCGGATACGCAATCATGTGTCGTGTCGTGCGTGCACACCTAACTGTACTATGTGGTGCGAAATATAAGGCGAAAGCGATTCCTTCAAATATTTTTCCTTACACAGTACCTATATAGACTAAAGCACAAAAAAATGTGTTTATTTGTGTCATATTATACTCGTATTACTGCTAAAGAAGTGGCCAAATGCGCGTCGGTCTCGCCCATTTATGGCTCCGTAGTAGCAAGCAAAGATTAGGGTATCTACTAAACCTCCCAATTACCAACATATCTAGCCAAAATTCCACTTTCATTTTTCGCCAGCAAAATACTTTGTTTTTCATAGTGTTTGTATGAATGACAAAGTTATGTATGCGGCTTATGGAAATGTGCAAATCTAAAAAACTACTAATTATATCTGGCTCAAACCCATTTTCGTTGAAAGTTTTTACTTAATGAGATCAATTTTTTTAAAGTAAAAAGTTCTTTAGCGGCTCTGTGCACTTTTTGTGATGGGGAAAAAATGTTAAACTCGCGACAGGTCACGAGACCGGCAGATTAGCTAGATTGAAAATTCGTAAGACGGCGCAGGGCGCTTGCGCGAATGTGCGTGTGTGTTACACCGTGCTACGTACATTACATACGTTGACTGCTGTTAGGAAAGGTATTAAATTAAAATAAGTGATAGTATTAGATCACTATAGGTGACGGCTGAAAATCAGTGCTGGCCATCTTTGTGTTCAGCGTAACACTGAGCCGCCACCTTTTGTAGTGCACAATGCTCAATTTTTTTACTGTTTTTTCTTTCTTTTAGTTTTTGTGTTCTACAATAAATAATATTTCATTTCATATATATTTTAGTTTTCACTTCTGCCGGCAGTCCCAGAGTGCAATTCGATGTTATTTTTTATTTTCATTTCTTATTCGGGTTAAAAGTTCCGGTTTTGGCCCTTCGGCTTCGGAATCCTAAAATCATCATTAGACCAGATCGTTGATATAATTACTTCTGTCACCTGATTTACAAATGACATTTCAGTTTAATTAACTGGATCAAATAGAGAAGTCCATCAAATTTTAACAAATAAAAAGCACTGTACATTTTAAATCGTAGACAGTAAAAAGCTTGTCTGTCACTTAAACCAATAATTAATCTTATGATTTAATTTTTCTATCACTCCTTTCTATCTCCAGTCAGAATTTTACAATTATGTTATAAATAAATAAATATAAATATATAGGGACATATCACACAAATTGAGCTAGCCCCACAGTAAGTTGTGAACTTGTGTCGCAGGATACTAACTCAACGATACTATATTTTATAACATATACTTATATAGATAAACATCCAAGATCCAGGTCATTATGAAAAAGATCGTTTTCCATCATGACCTGACCGGGGATCGAACCCGGGACCCCCGTGTCGCAGGCTGGCGTGTTGACCGCTGCGCCACGGAGCTCGTCATACATCGGTGGTACCAAAAGTGGCCTTAATTGATTAGGCTCAACAAATGGGGGGACTAATACAATTATTTTACTAATTACAATACAAATCGCTACCGCTTATGACTTGTGCCGCGGCTAAATGTTTATAATGCCGTGCACTCAACAAAAAATTGGCAATGAAGCCTCACCACTGCTTACTTATGCACGAATAAGTACGTCGTATGTATGGACATCTTCACCAGATGTCCAGGCTTTCAAGTAGGTAGATACTCCAAAACAATGTACGAAAAGAAGAGGAAAACTTATGCGTGTGAGCTAACACATGCGTACAATATTTTGAAATTTTAAATATTATCTGGTTACAACAGTTAGTATGGCGATTTGCGGAACGAAGAATCAACATCGGTAATGTTCGGTTCGAGAACCGCGGTTAAAATATTTTTAAAGCGATTTTTTGTAGGGGATAAACTTATGCGTCACCGAAATGCGTGACAATGGTCATGAATGACATGACGCAACGCTCCATTGTTTTGGATTTTCACTTCAGGCATCTGACATAGCTTAACGACTGCCATCAACGATGACAGCCGGGACCAACGGCTTAACGTGCCTTCCGAAGCACGGAGGAGCTCGAGATATTTTCATGCCACTTGCGGTCACCCATCCAAGTAGGGACTGCACCAGGGGTTGCTTAACATACGTAAGCGCTCATAGAGCTCACACCCACTGGACCATCGGGCTCTTCAAATATAGGTTAGGTAAGCAGATACAACATATGAGGTTTCCATCCATCCATCCATCAGGTCTTTTTTAGTCTCCACTACAGGAGCACGACCCTCTCTGTACTACCACAGCAATATATTAGCCAGAGTAGTTAGAGGATTTGGCCTACACTCTCCACGCTGGCCAGACGTGTTGGAGAGGTCTTTTTGAAGTTTGTAAGCTTTGTTTAGCTTGTGTTTCCTAAGTCGCCTTTTACGACATCCACGGGAAGACTTGGAGTGGTCCTATTCTACTCTGCCGGGAACCACACGGCAATATGAGGTTTATGGCATGCCAAAATCCCAAATGTCTAATCTCGAGTCGGTAAATGCTTTCACTGTCATCATCACAAAGAGCTCTGGCAGATTTTTAGTTCGGGGCACCAAAAGCGTCTTAAAAACTCATTGTAACCAAAAAGCATAGTATATTTTTTATATACGCTTTTTAGTTTTATTCTTTATTATCATTTTCATTTTTACTTCTGTAAAGTCATAAAAAAATATTGTTGCGTATACATATACTAAATACATAATAATGTTTACTCGTAATACTGATATAATATAACCTATAAAACTTCTAAGCATCATAACTAAAAAATCTGGAGTTCTTTTTTTTTTTTTTATGTCATAGGACGGCAAACGAGCAAGTGGGTCACCTGATGGGAAGTGATCACCGCTGCCCATGCACAACTGCAACACCAGAGGTGTCACAGGAGCGTTGCCGGCCTTTTATTTTTCTCTCCCCAGAGGGGAGAGGGATAGGGAGGGAGTTCTATAATTATGTTTTTTTTCTCTACATGATTGTGAATTGAATTATTGAACTATTATGAAACTTTGAATTATTGTGATGTATTTTATTAATTTAATTAATCAATTTATTGTAATATGAAAGGCATCTAGTCGCCTCTATGTTTGCTGTGCCCTTACAGGGCGTCACTTGTACCTTTATATAAAAGTAACATGTATTAACTTGTGACTTGCAATAAATCTGAATCTGATTTTTTTACCTTTAGAATCAGCAGTATATGTTCTTTAAAACAATGTAAATATCATTCACGGACATTAAGAGGGTATACTAGCAGTGCGTTTTCCATACAAATGTATTTCTCTATTTTCTCGCTGAAAACTGCTTCTAGAGGCACAATTCTTTTTACATACAATCTATTACTAAAATAGGTATGTTCCTATGTTTTATTTTTTTATAAATACCTGTTTAAAAGAAAAAAAAATGTACGAAAACAGTTTTTTTGGAAAAAATAAAAAATAGGGGCATTTCTATTTTTGTACTAGATTTTATGAAAAAAGAATTGTGGCTCTAGAATCTGTTTCAGCGAGAAAATAGAGAACCATATTGAAAAAATACTGCGAGTATACGCTCTTAACTTTGATTATTAACTAAAATGATGTATAGGAAGCTGTCAGACAGGCTCTTGTCGGTGGAGCTTCTTCCATTCCTCTCTTTCTTCCGCCGGTTTTTTTACTTCTTTGTAAGTTACAACGTTATTTTCTATTTTCTTTCTTTTATTTGTTTCATAAAAGTGTGTCTCGGCCTTCCCGGTCCCTTTTCCCTTCTATTATATTTATGTTCTTGGCCAAGTCGTCCCACCATCTTTCCTCTCCTATCACTACAACATATTTTATAATATATTATATAATTATTATAAAAAATTATAAAACATTATAAAACAAAGTCCTTAGTCGCATCTGTCTGTCTGTTCGCGATAAACTCAAAAACTACTGCACGGATTTTCATGCGGTATTCACCAATAGATAAGGCGATTTTTGGGGAAGGTTTTAAGGTATAATGCATGCCCGGGCGCAGCTGGGGAGGGCTGCCGGAGTTATAAAGTCCACGTGAACAAAGTCGCGGGCATTAGCTAGTTGTCAATAATTTTCAAAATGCGCCTTTTCTCTTAACCTTTTTAGAACCTCAACCTTTTTTAGAACCTTAACTTTTTTAGATCCTCTTCATTAGTAACTCTTTTTACCCAGCTTATCCTTTCCATTCCACGCCATCACCACATTTCAAATGCTTCGAGCCTATTGGTGTTTTGTTAGAGTCCATGTCTCACAGCCATACAGACAGAGCAATGCTCCAAATATAAACTTTAATACCTAATATACTTTTTAGGGTACCGTACAAAAAATGAAAAACGGAACCCTTATAGGATCACTCGAGCGTCTGTCACCCGTAAATATATATTTTTTAAATAAGGGTCAGTTTAGGGGGTCCAAATATAAAATGTTAAAAAAAAAGTTTTGCAAACCTTACCGTGTTATATATCAAATGAAAGGGCTTGTTTTGAGGATCTCAAAAATATATTTTTTTTTGTTCGGGAAAAATCTATACCCCCCCCCCCCCCCGGATCTCCGAAACTACTAAGCCTAAAATTTCCAAAAAATTACAATATACATATAGTTTATTGCTTGAAGATTACAGGAAAAATAATAAGAATTCTATCAGTTGAAAATAAAGTGGTAAACTCACTATAAAAAGTTCACCTAGGGAAATAGTTCACTAAAACACCACTAGATAGCGCTAGTCAATTGAATAAAACATTTTTGCTCATTGTGTGTGTTTTCACGAAGCATATTGTACGGAACCCTCATTGCGTGACTTTGACTCACACTTGGCCGGTTTTTATTTTAAGTTCCTATCAAAATAAATGTTCACATTGAGTCTATTTATCCTGTTCCTTGCTACACAACGTGACCTGGTTATGTCCGTCTGTAACTTACTGATATCGGGGCCAGACTTAAACTCCACAATTTATTTTATTGCCAACTCTGGTGCAGTCACGCGAGCCTACAAATTATACATAGTCGGGAACCATTTCCTTTTTGGTTTTACGACTCTCTAACATACATACATACTATCACGTCTTTTTCCCTTGCGGGGTAGACAGAGCCCAGGTCCATACAAACCTAAAGGCCACGTTTGAGCATGTTGGTGGGCTTCTAGGTAGAGAACGGAATCAAAATAGTGATGGGTTGCTAGTTGCATTGTCCATTGACATGATTCCTTACGCCTATTCCCTCGATCAGCTTTTACGATCTGCGCGGGAAGAAAAGCAGCTAATACATTCTACATTTTTTCTTTTCTCCTAGACCAGCGTCTTACTAACTTTTTTCTGAATACAAAATATTACGAGTATAAAGCTGAAGATTTTGTTTGTTTGATTGAACGCGCTAATCTCATGAAATACTGGACCGATTTCAAAAATTCTTTCACCGTTGGATAGGTACGTTATCCCCGGGTGCCATAGGCTGGGTATTACCACGGGCAGACTGCTAGTACTTCATTATGTTTTGAAGGTCTATGTAGCTAGCTCCAAGTGTGCTTTTGCTACTTCACCGGTTTTTTTTTTATACAACTAAGTTGGCATACAGGCATACGGCCCACCTGATGGAAAGAGGTTACCGTAGCCTATGGACGTCTGCAACACCAGAGGTGTCACACGCGCGTTGCCGACCCTGAAGAAATCTTTTCACGCCCTTTTTGAAGAATCCCATACTGTAGTCTCTCGGAAAAACCATAGCAGGGAGTTCATTCCATAACTTTAGCGTACGTGACAGAAAGTTCCTTTCAAAGCGTACTGTACGTGACTATTTAGGATTTAAGGTATGAGGATGAACCCCCTGTCGATGGCGTGAGGTGCGATGATAGAATGTAGCCGTAGGCATCATCTCAAACAGTTCTTCAGAGCACAGCCCACTATACAAACGGTAGAACACACATAGAGAAGCGAAATCTCTCCTTAAACTCAGGGGCTCGATACCGCTTGTAATATTAGGATCGTCGATAATTCTGACAGCTCGTCTTTGGACCGGATCAAGTGGATCCAGCTGATACTTGGCTGCACCTGCCCTACGGTGACAGCAGTACTCCATGTGTGGACGGACTTGCGACTTATAACGGAGCAGTCTTTGCTCTGGGGTGAAGTATCGCTTTGCCCTGTTGAGGACTTTTTGAGGTGAGAGCAGAGTGCCCTCAACCTGTATGGTGAACATCACCTAAGACCCCCAGGAAGGACGGATCTCGGCTTTGGGCGTTGCCTGTGTGCGCAAGGCTTGGAGAGACAGCCTCTCATATATGCCTAATGGGCCACGGCTAGTATTTAATATATAATGACGAGCTCCGTGGCGCAGCGGTCAACACGCCTGCCTGCGACACGGATGGTCCCGGGTTCGATCCCCGGTCAGGTCAAGATGGAAAATGATCTTTTTCATTTTGACCTGGGTCTTGGATGTTTATCTATATATAAGTATATATTATAAAATATAATATCGTTGAGTTAGTATCCCATAACACAAGTCTCGAACTTACTTTGGGGCTAACTCAATCTGTGTGATTTGTCCGTATATATTTATTTATTTATTTATAATAATTTGGTATAAGTATCTGTATGCATGTTTAAATCAAATCAATACATGTTTACCGCGTCTGTCTTTTCGCGATAAACTCAAAAACAAGTGTACGGATAAGAGTTATTCATGAGGAAGATTCTGACGACCTCCGTAGCGCAGTGGTTAACACGCCAGTCTTCGATACGGGTCCTGGGTTCGATCCCCGGCCAGATCATGATGGAAAACATTGGATGAATACGGAATAACCTGTGTTCGTAAGTCGGTCTCACACACTGTCAGTGTCACACTGTCACAAATTGTTAGTGACAGTCATATTCCCTGCTATGTGGTCTCATGGTCTCACTCACAATAATATTTCTGAGTTTTTGGTGAGAAGTCAAGGGGTACAGTTGTCGTTTGCCTTAGACGATTTTGCAAATTGATTTAAGTGGACTTTATAATATGAAATTGGTGTAGTTTGGTGTTAAAAATGCTCGTGCTCGAGAACAATTTGTGAAATAGTTAGACTGTTATATGGACTCGTATAGATTTGTCACCAGAAGCTCCCACGAGGCTACCAAAGAACATACGCCATTGATGCCACATACTGTACAGCACCGATTTTTAGTATCTCATTATACTGGACATTGACAAAATCACTGAAGTTTCGGTGTAAGCCATAATGTAAAAGAAGCAAGAAAGAGAATAATATTTCTGTCAGTAGGTATAACCAAAAGTGTACATAAATACAAAATGAGTGAACTACAAGCCGCAATAAATCAGTGCAAAGCTACAAAGCCACGAGGCAAATTAAAGAGGCTACAGAAGAATCACTCGTACTTTTCCTACTGGCATTCCGAAAGTTAATTGTTTGTTTACGTGTTTTAATAATTGTTTTATTCAATCAAGTAAAAAACCGTTTAATTAAAGATTTGATTAAACTTTGCTCAAGGTAAATATGATACTATCACTTATTTATCCCATAAGGAGTAAACGGAAACGCACAGTGAGTATGTAGGTGAAGAGAGGAATGAGAATAACACGAGATGCCAGCCGCAACGCCTACGTCTAACTATATCGATGATCCGATGATCCATATCTATACTAATATGTATTATACACAGGAAATATTTTATTGTTTGTTACCATTGAATAGGCTCCGAAAGTACTGGACGGATTTTCATAATTCTTTCAGCTATAGATAGCTGATTTGGCTGCAGGTGACAAAGGCTATAATTTACGCGGAAGTTGCGGGAGAAAATTGCTAGTCTATAAAATAAAGACATGACGATAAAATGCACAAGAGTTTAGCAAGCCTGTTCCGTAACCATTTTATTTTATAGTGACAATCATTATCAGGTCAGACTATTTTTACACGTCATTATTCATCGGCCGGCGTTCAACTGACGTGACGACCTTTCTAATGATATTCTTTCCTTTTGACATACGTTTTGGTTTTGACATTGAGGCTTTCGATGATTTGTGTTGTTGCACTTCTTTTTCTGACCGCGTTCTTCAATGGGAGTTTATCCCGGTTGCTTCGTCAGCGATGATGCGTCGGGTTACAAGATACTCATTATTTTCTGTACTAATATTATAATAAATAAAGAGGACAGATTTGATTGTTTGTTTGCATTGCATAGGCTCCGAAACTACTGGTTCGATTTTCATAATTCTTTCACCTATAGATAGCTTATTTATCTTTTCGATATAATTTACGCCACCATCATTTCGTGTAGGTGACACGGTCAGTCGACCATGCACACCCTGGTGTCAGAGTTCTTCGGAACCGCCTCTCAGCCTCTGACCTGGTTCCTTTAACGACTACCAGATGGCAGCCGGGACCAACGACTTAACGTGCCTTCCGAAGCACGGAATCATCTTTCTTATCAGACAGGTGATTCATGCCTGCAATGTCCTAACCAAACTGGAAACAACTTAACAAAGTATGCTTCCCGTGGGAATCGAACCCACGACCCCCGGGTCAACAAGGCAAACGCCTTAACCACTGGACCACGAAGGCAGTTACGCGATAAAATGCAGTCAATAGGTTAACAAGCCTGTGCCGTAACTATTTTATTTTATAGTGACAGTCATTATCAGGTCCGACTATTTTAACGGTCAACTGGCGACCTTTCTATCTTTTTTAGGGTTCCGTAGTAAACTAGGAACCCTTATAGTTTCGCCATGTCTGTCTGTCTGTCTGTTTGTCCGTCCGCGGTTTTACTCAGAGACTATAAGTACTAGAAAGCTGTAATTTGGTATGAGTGTGTATATTAATCATGGCAAAAAAGTCGTAGAAAAAAACCTTGAAAAAATATTTTTTTTTTGGGTAGCTCCCATACAAGTAAAGTGGGGGAGTAATTTTTTTTTCTCTATTTACCCATCGTGTGGGGTATCGTTAAAAAGGTCTTTCAAAAATATTGTGAGGTTAAGGACACCATTTTTCGATTTAGGGATCCGTTTCCGAAATATTTGGTTTTAAAGTGCAAAATTTTGTTAGAGGTACGTGTCCCCCCCCCTCTATCTGCTAAACGGTTATATATGGATACGTGAAAAAAATTACAGCAATAGTATATATACTGAAGTTGAAAGGAATACTATCAGAGCTGGGTACTAAGTGCAAACTAAAAAGTTATAGGCAACCAACTTATAAAATGTACTGGAAAATGTAAAATTTCATACAATCTTCATTGTTAGATGTTTTTGGTCGTTAGACTGTGAGGTGTGAGTGTAAACAGTGTGAACTCAAAGTTGTCATTCGCAACTACGGAACCCTACACTGCGCGTGGCCCGACACGCACTTGGCCGGTTTTTTCCTTTTGACATACGTTTTGTTTTTGACATTAAGGCTTTAGATGATTTGTGATGCAAGCACTTCTTCTGACAGTGTTCTTCTTCATACGCTTTTCGCGGTTGCGTCCTTAGCGGTGATGCGTCCGACCCGCTTAGGTCGTAACAATGCTACATGATACCTTCATGCTGCATGTTGCATTTCACCTCATTCATCGTGATTCTTAGAAATTAACATATCGGGATATTTACACTGTGATTATTGTATTTTTGTTTGAGTTTTCGATTTTCGATCCAGCTACATGGAACATGTTCCATGTAACCGAATCGAAATATCTATTCCAACCTTCGATATCCGGTACGGATTTCGTATGTCCGGTACGGAGGCCGTGTTGCTCGAAGATTCCAATATATTCAAGTATATATTATCCAGTAGATAGGGATTATAGTAATAATACAAAAAAAAAACCTCCAGTGTGAAGGGGAGGGGGAAGACGGGGGAATGGTGGCTCAACAAATTAGTTTTTTAGTTACAGTTTTTCAACCAAAAATACAAACTTCGTGAACTGGACCAAACTTCTCAAGACAAAGTGATGAATCATTGAGTATATAGGTACATTCTTACAAGTTAGTCAAAAAGTTCATTGCTAAAAATAACTGGAGTATTTGTATTCATTAGTGAAGATTTGTAAATGGCTGTGCAGTAATTTAAGTCTTTTTTTTTGTAATATTTTTTATTAAGTAAGCAGTAAATAAATAAAAATAAATAAATAATTTTTATTTTATTTGTTGCGATGAATCAGAATCTTTCAGCTAGAAGGGGAGATGGAAGAAGGGAGGAGGCGGTGGTCTCAATTTTTTTTTTCTTTTCAGTTTGCCAAGCAAAAGTACAATCTTTGTAACTGGTCCGAACTTCTCAAGACGAAGTGATGAATCATTGAATAAGTAAATTCTTACAAGTTACTCAAAAAGTTAATTGCTAAAAATAACTGTGGTATTCGCATTCCGTATTTTTATTTCCTTTGTTGCGATGAATCAGAATCTGATTGCTAACAGTTAGTCATCCGAATTATTTGTGAACGCGGTTTAGTTAGGGGAGGGACGGGTACTTATATGCATATACGTAAAAGCTGACAGTCTGTAACCTTCACAATATATTATAAAATAAGGCCCTCTGCCGTGTTTGTCTGTCTGCTCGCGATAAACTCAACTACTGCACGGATTTTCATGTGGTTTTCACCAATAGATAGAGATTCATGAGGAAGATTTATAGCTTGTAATGTAGCTTTCTATTGGTAAAAAAAAATTAAAGTCTGTCCAGTAGTTTGAGTTTATCTATTTCAAATAATAATAATAACATTTTAATACCTAATTTCTCTTTTCCGGGAACGTTTATGTCCATGAAAAGCCGGGAGTGCCGGTAGTTGCTTTGCTACAACTCCTGAGGCTTGTGTCAATGAGCCGGGTTTCCATCCGGCACGGCACCGGGCTGGCATTGCCGGTCCGGTAAGTCATGTTCCGGTTCATGAGCTTCACTCGCTTACTTCGACAACGCAGACAAAGACAATATATTTATATATATGTAATACCTACTAACGTATAGACTACCAACCTCATGCAAAAATATTGGCCCAAGTCGAAGCATTTTTGTATATTTATTTATAATGCCAAAAGTACCTTCAAATAAAATACATATTGTGAATAGTGCTTTTATTTTATTGTAATATATAAAGTTGTAAAGCAATCTACTGCGCCATCTATGAGCCATTATCGTAACGAATCGTACGAATTGGAGGTTGGGATCGCATGGAACAGATCTGCTGGAGCTCGATACATTCAGGCCGGTGCCGTGCCGGGTAGAAACCGTCTCGTGGACACAGGCCCTAAAGCGTTAGTCACGGCTTATCCAAATTTAGCCAAAGACAATCGCATTTATTGTACGGCTATAGTTTCCGCTACTGTTATGATATGGTCATGGACGCTTCCTGTGCTTTGTCGTATTTGCATTGAAGTGATGAATAGAAACATGATAAAGTTAAAACTAAAATTTACAACATATCAAATCATTTTTAGGCTTAAGTATTAAGTTTTTAAAGCACTTCTTGTTCTTACGGGAGGCCTTTATAATATAGCTAGCATCTCTTCCACGCTGTGACTTATGAACCTTCCCGGAAAAATGCTCTTCACGTAACTGAAAGCCCTATCAAAATCGCACTAGTAGTGACAGCCCACTGCCTATAGCTGCAAGATTGCTAACTAGCCGGAATGGCGCATCCGCATAACATTAGATTTACCTAGACCCACATGCTAACTGTACTGTCGCTATGAAAAGCTATATCCAAGAAAATTTGCACGAAGTTGAAATAGCAAGCAAACGGCAAGTTCAATGATTCACGAGGAAAATTTAAGTTTGTGGTCTACTTCTAAGAAACATCTAAGTTTTGCAACTTCGCTAACTGGCTAGCAAGCGATGTTGCAGTAGGCCTATCCACTATAAGTCGTCGGAATGGCGCATCCACATAACATTAGATTTACCTAGACCCACATGTTTGCCGTATTACATTCCGTACAGTCGCGAAGAAAAGTGACATAATGGTTTAAAAGGCATAAAACTTACATAACGGCCAAGAGGCGGTTCCGAAGAACTCTGACACCAGGGTGTGCATGGTCGACTGACCGTGTCACCTACACGAAAATGATGATGATGACGGTTTAAAATAATCCTTGACTGTATAAAATACTAGAAATTTTTCCGCGACTTCATCCACCGAAATGATAGTTTATGTCACCCGCGAATAAATTTTTTATTAGGTTTTCTATAGGTGAAAGAATTTTGAAAATCAGTCTCGTAGTTTCGGAGCCCATTTAATGTTAACAAACAATTAAATCTTTCCTCATATTAATAACCTAGCGTTGTATCTATTGTATGGCTATGATCGTCGTTTTAAACTTTGATATCAGTTTGTTTGTTTTTCGTGTGTTTACACGATTCCGGTCTCGTGTCTCCCCTGATGGCTCCCCTAGGGGAGCCATTAGTTTTTTTAGTCTTGGTGTCTTCCCTAGGTCGAAGAGACATCAGACCAAGCTTGTTAATAATATATTGAGTACTCGTGTATCGTATCAAGTTTAAATATACTGGTCACTCGAAAATGAAATTAAATTTTTTGATTAAAACTAAATAAATAATAAATAAATTAATATATACGGACAAATCATTTTCCATCTTGACCTGACCGGGGATCGAACCCGGGACCATCCGTGTCGCAGGCAGGCGTGTTGACCGCTGCGCCACGGAGCTCGTCAAACGTGAGATGTTAACATTATTAATATGTAAAGTCCGCACTCGTGCGCACAGTGCGGACTGGGACGACTTAGTGCGCGCGTCTCGGTTCACATTCGCCCTGAGGAAGACCTCCGGATGAGGTTGAAACATGTCGACCTGTAGCTGACTTCATACGTGAGTAACTCGTATTTTACATATTAATAATGAAATGAACTTTATTTGACCATTTAAAAAGTCCACTAGTTTACACGGTTGGCCCCACACTAGGCAACATGCCCGTCCAGCCCCCGTAGCATGGCTCCCGCGACGCCGTTTATATCGCGCGATAAGCTATCCACTTCTCGCTCTTAAGTATTGCGAAAAACAAGATGGCGATAGTCGATAAACGTTGTCGCGCCTGCCATGCTACGGGGGCTGGCAGCCTATTAATGATTCCAAAACAGCGTTAAAATGGTGCTGACACAAAAAACAAACTGGCGGCCAACACTGGGGTCAGATTGATGTCTTACTGATGTTCAGTAAGATACATAGTTTAAACTTTATAATAAAATGGTTTAATGTTCAAGAAACTGCTTATTTTAATGAGTTTTCTCTAAGTTATTGACTAACCAGAGCACTTCTCCGTGTTATAACTATTTTTCGTAAAATGTACATTAATTCATACAGTTCACAGTGCAGGGAATAATTGGCGCTCGCGAGCTACGGGGCAACATTTCATGTTCTGTGACTTGACCCAAAGGTCATTAAAGGGTATTAGTTTAGAAGCACCTCGGCCGACCCTATCTGTTGCCGAACTACAGATCCTATACAAACACTCGTGAAATTGACTTTCTATACAAACATAGGTAAATGTTAAACTACTTTAGCTAAACTGTGTTCAACTTTGTCGCATCGTGAAACGTATTTATTATTGATCGGCCTCATAAAAGTACTTTATCAAATCGTTGATTTATTACGTTTGTTATCTCTTACTCCGTCATTAACAAACTGATTGGGATTTTTTTCTTTTTTATTATTATTATTAAATTACACACCAGCAAACAAAGCTTACAAACATCAAAGAGACCTCTCCATTTGGACTACACTCTCCACGCTGGCCAGACGGTTCTGGCTAGCTTAGAGATTGAAGGCCAAATCCTCTGACTGCTCTGGCTAATATGTCTCTAGTAGTATAGAGAGGGTCATGCTCTTGCAGTGGAGACGAAAAAAGCATGATGAATATGACTGGACCCTAAAAAAATCATGTAAGTATAGCCTGAAATAAGCATGCAATTTTCCTCGGTTTGAAACTCCAACCCTTCCAAATTACCCCTCACCCAATTATATCTAATTTTAATTCTTATTAATAACATGAAGAAGATACAATATTACTCGTATTAACAGTGTTGGCCGCGATTGTACATACATAATGCATGTAATAGGGCATTGTTGCCGTTCTAGTTACGCAACCGACAGCTGTGCTTTACGAGTAGCAAGCTGACGATCCATCTTGATAATAGTTACCTATTTATAGGTACTTATATGCCGTATGGTTACCGGCAGATTAGAATAGGACCAGTCCAAATCTTCCCGTGGATGTCGTAGAAAGCGACATAGGAAACACAAGCTAAATAAAGCTTACAAACATCAAAGAGAGAGACCCCTCCAACCCGTCTGAACAGCGTGAACAGTGTAGGCCATTCCTCTGACTGCTCTGGCTAATATATGGCTCTGGTAGTACAGAGAGGGTCGTGCTCTTGCAGTGGAGACTAATAAAGACCTGATGATAACGCCGCTCTAGTTACGTAACCGACAGGTTGTGCTTTGCGAGTAGTAAATTGACGATCCATCTTGATAATATTTACCTATTTATAGGTACTTATATGCCGCGTGGTTCCCGGCAGAGTAGAATAGGACCACTCCAACTCCAAATCTTCCCGTGGATATCGTAGAAGGCAACTTAGGCAAACAAGCTAAACAAAGCTTACAAACATCAAAGAGACCCCTCCAACCCGTCCGACCAGCGTGAACAGTGTAGGCCAAATCCTCAGACTGCTCTGGCTAATATATGGCTCTGGTACTACAGAGAGGGTCGTGCTCTTGCTGTGGAGGCTAAAAAAGACCTGATGATGATGATGCCGTTCTAGTTACGTAACCGACAGCTGTGCTTTACTAGTAGCAAGCTGATGATCCATCTTGATAATAGTTACCTATTATATAGGTACTTACCTTCTTTTCGTTTGCGTAAGTGGGTTACTCAAAGGCATCTTAGAAGCATCTACCTATCCACACTATTATTGTAAATGCGATAGTAACTCTGTCTGTCTGTGAAGCTAAAACTACTGAAACGATTTAAATTTGGTATACAGATAGTCTAGAGCCTGAGAAAGGACTACTTTATTCCACACGGACGAAGTCGCGGGCTCAACTAGTATGTTGGCAAACCTGACTGACTTACTGACTTATATTATCAACGCACAGTCGAAACTACTGTACCATACCAAGCAACTTGAAATTTGGTACAGGGGTTCCTTCAACCCTTAAGGTGGTGAAATAGGAGGATGCAGGTTTACGCGGGCGAAGTCGCGGGACTATTGCTAGTCTTAACTAAAGACATTCTTTCTTAAATATCGTTCTGTCACTATCAAGATAACCTAACAAGACAAAGACAGTCTGGGGGTTTGTGGTGGGAGGTCAAGGGGTGCAGTTGGGGTTTGCCTTAGCCGATTTTGCAAATTGATTTTAGTGGGCTTTATAATATGAAATTGGTGTAGTTTGGTGTGTATTATAAATGTTATAGATTTGGGCGACAAATGAAAAAGGCACAGTTAGTATTTAAAATCATAAAAATATTTATTAATTCAATTACGTTTTACAAGAAACGCGTGCGCAGTCTAGTCACAGATAAATAAAAATAAATAAATAAATATATAGGGACATATCACACAAATTGAGCTAGTCCCTCAGTAAGTTGTGAACTTGTGTCGTGGGATACTAACTCAACGATACTATATTTTATAATATATACATATATAGATAAACATCCAAGACCCAGGCCAATCTGAAAAAGATCGTTTTCCATCTTGACCTGGCCGGGGATCGAACCCGGGACCTCCGTGTCGCAGGCTGGCGTGTTGACCACTGCGCCACGGAGCTCGACAGACGAGGGATAGAGTCAACTAGTACAGGAACCATACACAGCCCTTGACAGCCCTTCCACATATGTTTATTTTAACGTCAGAAAGAGACGAACAATACAACTAATACAATATTAAAGTAAGATAGATTTATTTTTGTCGTTTATGCCTTATACGCCTATACCAACAAAATGCTCGTGCCTATGAAAAATTTGTGACATAGTTAAAGTAGACTGTTAAATGGACTCGTATAGATTTGTCACCCACCAGAAGCTCCCATGAGGCATCAAAGAACATACGCTTTCTTTGATGCTACTTGTTACAACTTTACCGTACAACACCGATACTTAGTATCTCAATTTACTGGACTTTGGCAGAATGACTGAAATCTCGGTGGAAGCCATATGATAAAACAGAAGAAGAAGGAGAAAGACTGTCTGAGATTGAAGAAGTCTGTTCACTTGCTACGGAAGCATAAACACAAAAGTGTAAACATAGAAATAATGCATAATACACATGATGAATGATCAAGCTACCTACAAATGCAAGTCAATGAATAATAAGAATACTACGTGTATTTCCAATGAATATTAAAATGCACATATTGATTGATATCAGGTAACTGAGTCGTGAGAATCGGTTTATTCAATCTAGACGAGCTCCGTGGCGCAGTGGTCAACACGCCGGCCTGTGACACGAATGGTCCCGGGTTCGTTCTCCAGTCAGGTCACGATGAAAAATTATCTTTTTCAGATTGACCTGGATCTTGGATGTTTATCTATATATGTATTTGCAATAAAAAATATAGTATTGTTGAGTTAGTATCCCATAACACAAGTACTTTGGGGCCAGCTCAATCTGTGTGATTTGTCTGTATATATTTATTTATTCATTACTATTATCGTTACTAGTTACGGTTTACGGTACATACAATCACAGACTTCAATGTCGCAGTATTACGGAGAATATTATGACATAAACGCGTTTGAGACTGTATCTCATGATTATTATGTACACTGTGCGTTAGATCTGATCAAAAATGTTTGTTTATGTATCTATCTATCTAGAACACACAAACACTGGCTGAATCTATAACCAATTCGACATGTAGGGTAAAGCATGAGGTCCCAACTCCTAATCGTACGATTTGTTCTCACAGACTCACATAGATGGCACCACTCGTTTAAAAATTAGAACAATATTTTTGGCATAATATTTTAAAATTACACCCTAGTTTTAGTAAGTTTAGGCTAACGCAAATAACCGCCATCTAGTATCGAGTGGAGAGCAACTCTGCAGCGCCATACATTCGCCTACCTTAATTTAATCTAATATTTTTGAATGAGGTTGGCAGTCTATTACGTTAGAATTATATTGTCTTTGGCTAAAGTAATAATATTGTCCAATCACAGATTTCAATTGTCGCAGTATTATCACGTCAGAGGCCGAGAGGCGGTTCCGAAGAACTCTGACACCAGGGTGTGCATGGTCACTGACCGTGTCACCTACACGAAATGATGATGATGATGATGATGGAGAATATATTATGAACTTCCATGCTGGTCTGGGAAAAAAGAAAAAACGTAGAATGTACCAGCTGCTTCTCTTCCCGCGCAGATCGTAAAAGCCGATCGAGGGAATGGGCATCAGAATCATGTCTATAGGCGATGCGGCTAGCAACCCATCACTATTTTGATTCCGTTCTCACCTACAAGCCCAACAACATGCTAAACGTGGCCTCAAGGTTTTTCAGACCTAGGCTCTGTCTACCCCGCCAGGGAAAAAGACGTGATAGTATGTATGTAGATTATAAATATAAATAAATATATACGGACAAATCACACAGATTGAGCTAGCCCCAAAGTAAGTTCTTATGAAAGACTTGTGTTATGGGATACTAACTCAACGATACTATATTTTATAACAAATACATATATAGATAAACATCCAAGACCCAGGTCAATCTGAAAAAGATCGTTTTCCATCTTGACCTGACCGGGGATCGAACCCGGAACCGTCCGTGTCGCAGGCAGGCGTGATGACCGCTGCGCCACGGACCTCGTCGATCATTATTATGATGACATAAACGCGTTTGAGACATCTCGTGTTTATTACACACCGTGCGTTAGATCTGATCTAGAATGTACGTTTATGTATCTATCTAGACCATCTAGCTTTGAATATACAAACATCCGATCGATGTTGGTCCATCTTGCGTCTATTTGCATGAAATAGTGGGTCGTTTAGCCTCCTCGGCTGCGCCCGGGCATGTATTATAAGTGTATTGTAAACGGGATAGAGTAGGGTTTCGTGCTGAAAAGATAACACACTGATTCGAAGTTATTTCTTTATTGCAAGATAAATACAATCATGTACTCATACGAGGAACGTAGCTTGACTTCTGTGTCAGTTCTGTTATCTTTTTTCTTAAACGAACGCTTTTGGAATACATCAAAAGCATTTCAAAACCTTGCTACAATATAAATCCATACTTCCATACTAACATTATAAATGCGAAAGTAACTCTGTCTGTCCCACTGTCACGCCAAAACTACTGAACCGATTCAAATAAATTTGGTACACAGATAGTCAAGATCCTGAGAAAGGACATACTTTTTTCCACGCGGACGAAGTCGCGGGCACGGCTAGTAAATAAATAAATAAAAATAGGGATATTCCCACAAATTGCGCTCGCCTCACAGTAAGTTGTGAACTTGTGTCGTAGGATACTAACTCAACGATACTATATTTTATATAGATTTACAAATAAACATCCAAGATCCAGGCCAATCTGAAAAAGGACATTTTCCATCATGATCTGACCGGGGATCGAACCCGTGTCGCAGGCTGGTCGATTAACTGCTGTCATGGAGGTCCTCCAAATACGAAGATTGTTCAACTCCAACCAATCCTAACTCATTTGCAATAGTCGGTGACATTGCGCATTTCCAAACTGCTAAGTTAAGCGATGACAACTCCCTGGAAGTTACTGAAAGTGCTACTAGACCAGGGGTACCCAAACTGTATACTTCAGTTGGTCTTTAAGAGGGTATACAGCAGTGCGTTTTCCATACAAATGTATTTCTCTATTTTCTCGCTGAAAACTGCTTTTAGAGGCACAATTCTTTTTACATACAATCTATTACTTAAATAGGTATGTCTCTATGTTTTATTTTTTCTAAAAACACGTTTATAAGAAAAATACAAAAAAAAATAAAAAATACGCATTCCAATTTTAGTACTTGATTTTATGAAAAAATAATTGTGGCTCTAGAATCAGTTTTCAGAGAGAAAATAAAGAAATACATTTGTATGGAAACCATATTGAAAAAATACTGCTAGTATACGCTCTTAAGGCGCTCTTATAGTAACACTAGCGCCACCCTGCAAATAATTATTTTATTCCTAAATTATATCGAATTTTAAAAATCTAACAAGTACATAACTAGTAAATTCCTTGTAGTATTTTGGTTTTTATTTTCACTAATATTTGTTTGATAAATTAAGAGAAAAACAGGTTAACGCCAAAAGTGGCCACTTTTGGCGTAAATCGATTTTTCTCTTTAAATATAGCACTTGTAAATTAGTTTTAATAAATAAAAAGTACTACAAGTAATTTACTAGTTTTGTACATGTCAGATTTTTAAAATTCGATATAATTTAGGATTTAAAGAATTTAATTGCTGGGTGGCGCTAGTGTTACTATATTTGAACTACAGTCGTGCGTGACTAAAACAGTAGAACTATCGTAACTTTAGACTTATTTGCGTTTAATACATTTTTTTAGTAAAATAAATGCGAGTATTACATTATTTTTGGTGGTAATTAACTATATAGCCCAAACTTAATGGTATCATAGACCATTTGCCCCATTTACCGATCGGACATATTTTGACTTGAGAATCGGATCACATAGACCTAATTATTTTAACGATGCCGTCTCGTAGGTAGACCTCGATTGCATTCAAAAAATCAAACTCGAAAATTTTTCAACTTACGAGTTTTGTTATTTTCCGGGGACATACTCATGCATAGGGCAGTTTGGGAACCACTAAACTTAATAGTTTGCGGTGGAACTGTTGAATAATGTATCAATTTGTACTAATGACATCCTGGGACGCGAGCCAAAAGTGCGGATTTATAGGTGCATTCGTGAAATGGAACGTCTACTCGTACCAGAAATTAACAAACTTACCGATTAATTAAAAAAACTGACTTCAAATTTCCTACTGACTGATACATACTTCACTCTCTATCTCAAAAACTACTGAGCCGATTTTGATATAACTTGCACTGTTCTCTAGCTAGATAGCAGGGAACACATTCGCTCAGCAATGTGACAATATAGCACATATATTTGTTGGCCATCTTTTTGTTCAGCGTAACACTGAGCCGCCACCTTTTGTAGTGCACAATGCTTAATTTTGTACTGTTTTTTGTTTGTTTTTCTCTTTTAGTTTTTGTGTTCTACAATAAATAATATTTCATTTCATTTCATTTCATATATTCAAAAATCGGGCACGTGCGAGACGGACTGGCGCACAAAAGGTTCCGTACCATTATCTAACAGCATTAAAGTAAAAAAAAAAACCGGCCAAGTGTGAGTCAAACTCGCGCAATGAGGGTTCCGTACAATATGCTTCGTGAACCCACACACACTGCAAAAAATGTTTTATTCAATTGACTAGCGCCATCTAGTGGTGTTTTAGTGAACTATTTCCCTAGATGAACTTATTATTGTGAGTTTACCACTTGATTTTCAAGTGATAGAATTCTTATTATTTTTCCTGTAATCTTCAAGGAATGAACTATATTTTGTAATTTTTTCAAAATTTTCGGCCCAGTAGTTTCGGAGATCAGGGGGGGGGGGGGGGAATGGTAAATTTTTGCCTTCTTTCGTGAATAAAATCAAAAGTATTGATTTTACCCGAACAAAAAAAAATATTTTTGAGATCCTCATAATGAGCCCTTTCATTTGATATATGACATAGTAAGGTTTGCAAAACTTTCTTTTAAAATTTTGTAATTGGGCCCCTCAAAATGACCCTTATTTCAAAAAAATCTTTATTTACTTTGCACATCCGTGTTTGGGTCATAGGATTACACTATCTTACCAAATTTCATCTAATTTGGTTCAGTAGATTCGGAGAAAATCGCCTGTGACAGACGGACGGACGGACAGACAGACGCTCGAGTGATCCTATAAGGGCGGAACCCTTATAGGATCATATCATTCTTCAACTTTTGTACGGAACCCTAAAAAAGGGCAAAAAAATCACGTGCTCCCTTAAATAAATTTTATTTGGATTTAATTATTAACTACCAGCCCTCCCCGGCTGCATCCGGGCATGTTTTATACATAAAAACATTTCTCTGGGGAAGTGACTTAGTTTTATACTATGTATTGATTTTTAAAGTCAATATCATCATCAGGTCTTTGATAGTCTCCACTGCAGGAGTACGACCTTCTCTGTACTACCAGAGCCATAGGTATTAGCCAGAGCAGTCAGAGGGTTTGGCCTACACTCTCCACGCTGGCCTTTGTATAGCTTGTGTTTCCTAAGTCGCCTTCTACGACATCCACGGGAAGACTTGGAGTGGTCCTATTCTACTCTGCCGGGAACCACACGGCAAGTCAATATGCAACTAAGTAAATATTCTGTCAATATTTCAAGCGTCTACCTGTTGCCGCTAGTAAGAAGTAGGCAAAAACGCAAAAAAAAAAAACACGTTTATTGTGCAATTGTTTTTTTTTAATTTTATTCAAGTTTTTGGTATTTATTGTCATAGTGGCTATCTAAATATCACGGTTCATGAAATCCTAGCCTAGTGACCGACAGACGGACAAACGGACATCGAAGCCTCAATAATAGGGTCCCGTTTTTACCCTTTGGGGGCGGAACCCTGAAAAAAGTTATGGCAGCATTAGTGTTTGTCTAACAGCATTTAGGGTAATATGGAACAGCTGTCCTGTCAAAATGAGTACAAGTGCAGCAGGCTGGCGTGCTAACCACTGCACCACATTTCTCGTCACCTAACTATTCAAAGCTTCCAAAAACAATCCTTATTTACCGAACCTTGGTCCTTCGCCTATTAACAGACCTAAACACGTTAATTGCCACAAATTGTACTTCCGTCGTCGGCGGAAGTAGTTTAATTATGTTTTGACATTACGGGAGCGGTTTGGAGCTCGTGTCGAAAAATGATGTTCTTTTAACCGAATGCTACCATCGTCAGGTCTTTTTAGTCTCCACTGCAGGAGCACGACCCTCTCTGGACCACCAGAACCATATGTTATACAGAGCAGTCTAAGACACGTAATTGTTTATTTCTAATCGTTAACCCAAAAACAAAACTTTATAATTAGTTTAAAAAACTAAAAAACACGCTTTTTGCACGCTAGTCATGTTTTGCCATCAGAACTCAGAGCGTGTGCAAAATTTCATCCTAATCGAAGACCGGGAAATGTGTCAAATTAAGATTCCAAGATTTTCTTACTCACAAGCACAGAATTAATAATAGTACTTGACACAAGTGAAGCTAATAAAAGCCTGTTAATGACGGACTTCCATACAAAATTACATATGTATTACATAATTATTACATACATTTTAACCCCTTTTTCAACCGATTAGGGGCCGAATTTTTAAAAATTCTTTCTTAGCGAATGCCTACGTCATTACAAGTATTTGTATGACATGCGCTTCCAGGCGACTCTTAAGGTCCTTACCACTGCCGAACAACTGCCTTTACGGATTTTAGGGCATACTAGAACACACGTCAATTGAGTTTGAATAAAAACTCAAACATAATTGTATGGCATATTTTTCATTTTCACCTTCACTCCCTTCTTTGTCTATGATCTTTATTGCCTAGAGAAAATATAAGGCAGTGGGTCGTCTTCGTCTGATACTAGTAATAGTATCTTCTTCGTATTTTGTGGTCCTTACCTATGAAATTGGCGTTTTCTATAGAGAATTTCGAGCAAAGTGAATTTTTCATACTAACGTTTTTAGTATTATTTCGGGTTTGGTAATCTATTAAACATTCTAAAATTTACAAAAAGTTTAAAAAAATAATAGCAATCCTAACTAATATTATAAATGCGAAAGTGAGTTTGTTATTTATTTATTTGTTTGTTACGCTTTCACGCCGTATCTACTGAACCGATCGTCATGAAATTTTGCATAGACATACGAGGGGAGGTCAATATATTCGCGGAATGAGGGGGAAGGGGGTTGAAATTAAACACGAAACTATTTTTCCTTTTCAATATATTCTCCCTTAACCTTAATACATTTTTCAGATCTTTCCAATAATTTATTTATACCATCGAAAAAAAATGTTTTATCTTGGCTATCAAAATAGGCCGAAATTGCAGACTTGACTTCTTCATCGTCGCCAAATTTTTTTCCACGCAGCTCCTTTTTCATTTTTGGAAACAAATAATAGTCACTAGGGGCCAAGTCTGGACTGTAAGGTGGGTGGTTTAATTTTTCGAACCCGCATCGGTGAATGGCAGCCGTCGCAACATGGCACGTGTGGACGGGTGCGTTGTCGTGCAAAAGGAGCACACCTTTTGACAGCTTTCCTCTTCTTTTTTCTTTAATAGCTTCTTTTAATCTATCCAGTAAAGAAGCGTAGTACTGTCCCGTTATAGTCACACCACGATCTTTGTAATCGATCAACAAAATACCTTCTGTATCCCAAAAGACAGTCGCCATGATCTTTCCGGCCGATTGAGACACTTTAAACTTCTTTGGAGGGGGTGTGCCTTTTTTATGCCACTGCATCGACTCTTGCTTCGACTCAGGTTCATAGTGGTGAACCCAGGTTTCATCTCCAGTAACAATCCGGTCCATAATTTCTTCCTTATTCTCTCCACAGAGCTCCAAAAACTGGCGAGAACACTCGACACGCTCGCTTTTTTGAAGTGGCGTGAGCATTCTTGGAACCCATCTTGCACTGACCTTAGTCATCCCAAGATGATCATGTAGGATGTTTAAAATGCTTGTTTCGGATACTCCAACCATTGCTGCAAGCTGCTTCTTCTTCAACCGGGCATCTTCCAATACAAGTTTTTCTACTTTTGCGACGATTTCCGGTGTGGTGGCCTCAATTGGTCGTCCGGAGCGGGGGTCATCTTCAATAGACTCTCTTCCTTGTTTGAAAAGTCCATGCCACTTGTAAATCATGGTTTTACCAGGGGCAGAGTCTGCGTAAACTGCTAACAGCTCTTGAAAAATCGTCTGAGCGGATTTTCCTTGCTTGGTGAGGAACTTTATAACGGCGCGGTGTTCAATTTTCTCCATACTCGCTGACTTCTTCCCGATTCACTTGTTTGTAGGTCAACAACTCAAAAGTTTATGACCCGATTTGGTTCAAACTTGGTATATATACTCTTAATGAGGTGCTGAACAAGTTACTACCTGGACGAGTAAATCAACCCCCTCCATCCCCTCCATTCCGCGAATATATTGACCTCCCCTCGTAGGTTAGGGTACTGAGAAGGACATAGGCTATATCACGCGGGCGGAGCCGCGGGTAACAGCTAGTATGGCTATATTTTTGATTAAAAAGGAAAACCTTAAACGAGTTTTTTTCATGAGCATTTTCCAATAAATACACAAAAACAAAAAAATTTATGCATGCAGAATGTTAATAATATAGGCTTCTTTCAAGTTTAAATGAAAAAAAAATGTGTTTACCTTAAAATTATTGTCATTAGGAACAAAATGGTAAGCGGAAAAAAACGCCAATTTCATTGGGAAGGACCCAATATTTAGAGAGAAGATAGACGATTTAGAATATAGGGCTCGTAAGAATTCATATTATTATAGGCAATGATATCATGCTAATAAATAACTCCGAATGGCAATACAGTTCTTGTTATTTAAGTGACACCATTCCACATATGTACGTCATAAAGGTAAAAATACGTACTTATCTAGAATTGACTTGAGTAACTATAAAATAATTTGTCACATGCTTTTCCATGTAAATACATAAATAAATATAAATATATACGGACAAATCACACAGATTGAGCTAGCCCCAAAGTAAGTTCTTAACTAAGAGGACAAATCACACAGATTGAGCTAGCCCCAAAGTAAGTTCTTAACTAAGACTTGTGTTATGGGATACTAACTCAACGATACTTTATTTTATAACAAATACATATATAGATAAACATCCAAGACCCAGGTAAATCTGAAAAAGATCATTTTCCATCTTGACCTGACCGGGGATCGAACCCGGGACCATCCGTGTCGCAGGCCGGCATGTTGACCGCTGCGCCACGGAGCTCGTCGCACATGTGTGTGCACTGTGTGTACATGTCTGTGTTCTGAGTTGAACACGAATATATTGCTCTGGTAGTACAGAGAGGGTCGTTCTCCTGCAGTAGAGACTAACAAAGACCTGCAGGCCGATTTGCTAACTCGGTGTACAACGATTTGATTGTCACTTTAGCATCCATTACGGTTTTCATATCTTAAATAAATAGTCATTCATACCGAAGCCGTAATGAATATTGAAGTTACCATGAAAATGATGTACACCGTAGCTGTCAAAAGTTAGCAATTAGCCCTACACGCTAACCAGCCCGGTTATAGGTCTTTTTGATATTTAAAAGCTTTGTTTAGCGTATGTTCCCTAAGTCGCCTTTAAATCCACTGGAAGATTTGGAGTGGTCCTATTCTACTCTGCCGGGAACACACGGTTATTTCACTCTATTTCTTGGAAAGTATTTTCCTTTCTTTCTTTCTTCTTTTAAATTATGGCTCCACCGAG
The DNA here is from genome assembly GCA_963082605.1 of Rhodophaea formosa. Taxonomy (NCBI): domain Eukaryota; kingdom Metazoa; phylum Arthropoda; class Insecta; order Lepidoptera; family Pyralidae; genus Rhodophaea; species Rhodophaea formosa. Next base: position 10,372,084 of record OY720230.1, read on the forward strand.
ATTTCAGTGATTCTGCCAATGTCCAGTATAATGAGATACTAAATATCGGTGTTGTATGGTATGTGGCATCAAAAATGGCGTATGTTCTTTGGTAGCCTCGTGGGAGAAAGTATTTTAAATATCATTAAATAAAATTGTTTATTCATAAATATGTTTGACGCATGCAAGTCACGTACCATTACTTTTATCATTTCCCCAGTCAATAAATTCGCTTGAAATGAGGCCAGTGATAAAATAATTATGGGTCATGTCAGGATCATCGCCTTGTTTGTTTGTATATTGATTCAATAATACATAAAGGAATCACAACTTGTACTCGTATTGTAATTGTGATAATGATGAATGTCAGTTTACATACGCGAATGCGAATATTCGCTGCTGATATTCGAAGGTGATTATTCAGTTTGTAGGTTTCCATACCCAAAGGGTAAAAACGGGACCCTATTCGCGAGACTTCGATGTCCTGTATCTTTCTGTCATGTGGCTGTATCTCATAAATCGTGATAGCTAGACAGTTGAAATTTTCACAGATTATGTATTTCTGTTGCCGCTATAATAACAATCCCATACCATACAGCAAACATGATTTTTTTGCCGGTTTTTGCTCGATAATAAGGGCAACTGGTAGACGTTTGAAATATTCACTGAACATTAAGTTGTAATATACTTACACTTAAAAAATAAATAATCAAATAAAATAAATATTTAAGTAAGAGGGCTCAGATACAACAAACTTGTTTCTTTTTGCCGTTTTTGCATGATAGTATAAATAATTTTGTTACTTAAGGCGAAGTGAGTTCACACACTAGCGCCACCCAGCAAATAATTCATTTACTCCTAAATCATATTTAAAAAATCTAATAGCTGATTGCCCTAGTAACTTACTTGTAGTATTCTTTTTGTTATTTTTCATAGATCTATATTACATTATTTTTCATAGATCTATATTACAATCTAAGTTTAAGAGAACGAATTTCAAAATTCGTTCACTTATTCATCAAATTAAAAAGTGTGAAACTTGTACCAATAATATTACAAGTAATTTACTAGGGCATTCAGCTATTAGATTTTTTAAATTTGATATGATTTGGGACTTATAGAATTCATTGCTGGGTGGCGCTAGTGTGTGAACTCACTTCACCTTAATGCTACCCTTCGTGCGTGAGTCCGAATCCCACTTGGCCGATGTTTTTAAATGAAATTGAAATTTCCGTGAAAGGAGAGAGCGAGTTAGTTAGGATTATTTCCGAACAATAAAAACATAATTAATTTAAGACAGGTGTTTTGTGTTTCAATAATTCATGATCAGACAGCGAACACACCAGTTCCTGATGTATAATTTGAAGGATGGACAGACAGGTGTTCAATTGAGTCTATAGCTGAGGCCCTGCAGGCGTATTTGCTAACTTTTGACAACTACGATTTTGATGGTCAATTCAACATGCACTGCGGCTTTCGTATGATTGACTATTTTTAAAAAGATAGTTACTAGCAATTTTTCCGCGACTTCATCCGCGTAAATTATAGCCTATATCACCCGCAGATAAATTAGCTATCTATAGGTGAAAGAATTTTGGGCTACAAAGGTGCAAGATGAAAATAGACTTCACTCGGCTGAAATGAGAATGTTGATGTGGATGTGCGGCGTGACGCGGATGGATAGGATTAGAAATATTTATGTAAGGGGAAGTTTAAAAGTAGCGCCGGTAAACGATAAGATAAGAAGTAATAGATTAGGTTGGTTTGGTCATGTAATGAGGAGAGAAGATCGGCATATAACAAGAAAAGCACTGAGCATGGAAGTAAGTGGAAACCGAGGAAGGGGGAGACCAAAAAAGAGATGGATGGAATGTGTAAGGCAGGACATGAGGGTGGCGGGAGTGGAAGTGAGTATGACGGGAAATAGAGAAACATGGGAAGATAAGACATACTGCGCCGACCCTAGATAATGGGATAAGGTAAGGAGGATGATGAGTTGAAATAATTTCGAAAATCGGTTCAGTAGTTTCGGAGCCTATTCAACAAATCTTTCCGCTTTATAATATTAGTAGAGTAGTACTTATAGATATAGACTAGGAGGTCACGACAAATATGGTAACATACATACATAAGTAATACATAAATACTATCACGTCTTTTTCCCTAGGTCTAAAATTAAAGGCCACGTTTAGCATGTGGGCTCGTATTTGGTAACGATATGTAAATTGCTGAATGTTCCACAGGATGAAAGGTGACTCTCTGATGCCAAAGACAATATAATACTAACGTAATAGACTGAAAACCTCATACAAAAATATTGGACCAAATTAAGGTTGCGAAAAGCAGGCGAATGTATGGCGCAGGAGAGTTGCTTGCTACTCGATACTAGATGGCGGTAATCTGCGTAGCCTTTAAGTTACTAAATATACGATGTCATTTTAAAATATTATGCCTAAAATATTGTTTTGATTTTTAATAAGGTATATTTTGTGAATCATGTTTTTATATTCTCATAATACGGTAGATACAATGTTGTGTAGTTTCGAGTGGCGCCATCTATGCGAGTCTCTGAGAACAAATCTTACGATTAAGGCGTTGAGTTATGAATCCGAACGCAGCAGAAATTTCGCCACTTATTTTCTGCGACTCACAACTTACAAAATTACGGTCATTTGGCCTCACCCTAAGTTGCGTCGTGGTTCGATTCCCACGGGAAGCATACTTTGTTAAGTTGTTTCCAGTTTGGTTAGGACATTGCAGGCATGAATCACCTGATTGTCTGATAAGAAAGATGATTCCGTGCTTCGGAAGGCACGTTAAGCCGGTGGTCCCGGCTGCCATCTGGTAGTCCTTAAAGGAACCACGTCAGAGGCCGAGAGGCGGTTCCAAAGAAGTCTGACACCAAGGTGTGCATGGTCGACTGACCGTGTCACCTACACGAAATGATGATGATGATGACCCTAAGTTGCGACACTATATTCTTCCATTCAGTGACCCACCAAACACCGATTAATATTGTGTCTTTTATGGATATAAAATAAATGATTTAATGAAAACGAAAGCCTAAAACAATCTGACAGTATTATTGGAAACACGCAAACAAGCAAATGCATGTAGCACACTAATAATTATTTTCTTTTGTCTCGTTAATATTACAGTGAAAGTCTCGCTGGCTATTGAACTATTGTGACATTGGACTACAAGCCAATACTATATTTTCTAGGCCAAACGCTGCCAGAAACTTTCAAGTTAAGAATCTTGAATCTTTTACACAGAGCAACTGTACTCTGACCTCCAATCTTCTGGAACCAATGCTGGGATAAATTTAAACAAACTCTATATGGGTGATACCCATCACTAATTGACAATAATCATGTATGTGGATGTGTAGGTGGACTAAAGAGTCCACCTACACATCCACATACATGCTAAAGATCCTCTTAAAGCCTCTAGTTTACGTACAGCCGGTCTGTCTAGGCAAGTGATCATCTTCATCATAAGAGTGACTGCCCGTCTGGCCTCCACAATCTAAGGTTAGACTATAAACAATTCTAGGATAGGTTAAACAATTGCTAGTTGGGGTTTGGGTCCCCAGCTTAATGTGTCTTTTGAAGCTCGTTATCACCGTTCTTTTCGGACAATCAGGTGATTCAAGCCTACAATATTCTAACCAGTCTGGAAAGAATTTTCAAAAAGTATGATTCTTAGTGTGATTTGAACCACAATCTCTGGGTCATTAGACAAACGTCTTGACCACTGGAATCCAGAGGCAGTCAAAAAATTTATGCTAATAATTATTCAAGTAATATAAGTAAAGGCTTTATCAAATTGAAAAAAATCTAATTGTACTTGGGTGGTAAATTACGTAAGTAGTATTTTTGATATTACTTTTCATCAATGATTGATTCTCTTAATTTACCAAATGCAAAATAATGAAAAGTAACATGCACCAAAAATGCTTCAAGTAATTTATTAGCAAAGTAAAAAATTACTGAGATCTTTAAATATTTAGTAGTAAAAGATTGAAATGATGGGCGGCTCTAGTTTCGCTGTTCTAGTTACTGCTTAATGTACTTATATTCATCTCTCTGTAACTTTACACTCCAAAATAGACAGTTTGGAGTAAAAAGGTACCTATTGTACGTCAATTAATTCAGATCAATTTCATTCGATTTTAGAATGTTAGCTATAAACAAGACCTTGAAAGTACATTCTGTTCCAACCATATAGAACCTCAATCAGAAGAACTTCAAAGATTTGTGTAAAATTCAGTGACATCAATTAAAATTGTTTAAGTAGGTCCCGTCTGGCTAGCATGGAGAGTGTAGGCCAAATCTCCTGACTGCTCTGGCTAACATCTGGCTCTGGTAGTACAGAGAGGGTCGGGGAGTTTGTGGTGGGAAGTCAAGGGGTGCAGTTGGGGTCTACCTTGGACGATTTTGCAAATTGATTTTGGTGGACTTTATAATATGAAATTGGTGTAGTTTGGTGTTATAAATGCTCGTGCTCTTGAACAATTTGTGAAATAGTTAAAGTGGACTGTTATATGGACTCGTATAGACTTGTCACCCACCAGAAGCTCCCACGAGGCATCAAAGAATATACGCCATCTTTGATGCTACTTGTTACAACTTTACCGTACAACACCAATACTTAGTATCTCAATTTTCTGGACATTGGCAGAATCACTGAAATCTCGGTGGAAGCCATTTTATGAAACAGAAGAAGAAGAAGAAGAGAGGGTCGTGCTCCTGCAGTGGAGACTAAACAAGACCTGATGATGATGATGATGATTCGTCAACATCGTAGGTACTTTAATAAATAAAATTAGTCTTGTTAAGGAATTTAACATTGTTCAGTTTAAAGTAATGTTTTTTTTTTCTTTTGGAACAGTTTAGTGCCTGTTGATATATGCCAATGAATATTACGTGCAATCACATTGATTTAAATGTTAAATCCATTCCAATCAATAATGACTGATAACAAAATTTTTCCTCATTGATAAAAGTAAGTATATTAAATATTTTATGCAGACTTATTGATATGTTTTCAATCCTAAACCTACCTAGATAACAAAGTAGGCATTTTTTTTAAATATTAAAGTACACAATAACGGTCATATTTTTTTATAACAGCTTATAATTTAACTTGCTGATAATTTGTCTGTAAGGGTCTAATCTTGCAACTGAATCTGAAGCACTTATCCTTAGAGCTGAAATTTTGTGCTCTTATACATATAAGTGAGATGGTTGGTTTTCGTGTGTGTAAGTGGCCAACACTGCTGTCAGAATTTTCAAGCAGCCTAAAGGCATCTGACATAGCTCAACGACTGCCATCAATGTTGACAGCCGGGACCAATGGCTTAACATGCCAGTCAGATAACAATGCAATATTATGGTATCATAGATCTGATCTGATGATTGAGTGAGGCAGAAGGTGGCCATAGGCCCTTCTAAACAAAAGAAAGCCAAGCACAGCAAAAACATTCACTTTACAGATTATATAGCTTGTATTAAAGCTTTTCAGGAAAATTAAATTTAAGAAAAAATATTATTTTTTAATTTAGTAAGTTTCTATCAGTCATTTTAACACATCTAAATAAGTTTCGAAGTCATTTTGAACACATGTAAAACAGCTGATGACTGGCTGGCAATAAATTATATATGAATGTGTATGACATATTAATGCTTAAGACTCTACAGCTGCATACAGCCCAACTGAAGGAATGTATGTAAACCTGATTAAAATTGTTACAATAAACCTGACTCACAGATTAAGTAATTCTCTAGCTTATCACTTATCAGCTTGATAAGCTTTATCAATGCAAACATTACTATAATTAAACCAACTTAAGCCCTACAGGGCGGTGGTTATTAGTCACTGCATTCACGGAATTGAAAAGAATAAATTCCCATAAAGGAGGGTGGTTACCCCACTTCTGAGTAAAATGAGTAATCCCTATAGACGCGAATATGGGGCCGATCCAATCAATTAATGTTGGGACTACCAAGGTCATGCCTAAATAGCTTTCCGAAACACTATTACCACGAAAATAAACTTAAATTTCAACGTGGGGGACACAGGACTAACGCATTGAAAAAATCAATAACAACACAAAATTACGGATTTTAACTGTAATTAAGGACTAAAGGATGTAAAGGCGGTGTTATAACAATAGTTTATAACACAATGTCATTCATAAATCGCCGTAATTATGATAGTAATCAAATAATCGATGAGGTATGACGTCCGCCTTTTATGTTTACGTTATTTAGACGGTAAAAAGTTAGAGCGCAAAACAGATGCTTGCCGATGCAGTAAATAATCTCAAAGCTAAAATAGATCGGCGCGTGTAACATGTACAGTATAATTATTTATTTGTTTTGCTTACTAAAGCCCGTCCGATGAACTCACGGTACATACCTCATTTTGACGAACGTATCCTTTGTTGAGATCAATCCGAATGCATTTATTGCACAGCACGCCACAATTGTTCACTTATAAAATGCATATTTTCACAGACACAAACGAACATTTCCGCATTATCGACTCGCGTACACATCTGAGACACTCCGTAGGGTAGCCATTTTTGTCAAAAAACACTTTTTCGTCCCTATTCCCAATTTCGGAAAGTAGTGAGTGAGAGGACGCTAGCACCGCACCGAGACAACGAATGAAAATAAATGGATCATTGAACCGGCGATTGTAGACAGACGTTCCGATTCGCACTCCTGCACACGATGTATTAACTGGCGGAAGCTTTTGAATCCTACGATACTCATATATTCATAGGAAAGGTTACCAATGATTATGCAGCCCACACTTCATTTCGGAACGTCATTTTCGTCCTTATTTGATAGAACTCCCACATTTGGTTGGATAATACATATCCCGTTCACCACCAATCGTTTTCCTGAAAATTACCAAAATTGCTACCACTAGCGCCATCTCTTGGTGATCCAAAGGAATCAGTCACCTGTTTCATTGACATATTTTCTATGATAGCAACATCGTTGATAAATTGACAGGGAGATTGCCTAAAATTTAAGCTAAATTAAATTCATATCGAATTAATTTTATCATCAAAAAAGTATGACTTTAATATATGAAGCTAATAAACAGAAATATCAGACAAAATAATTTATTGGCTAAGTACAAGCTAAGTACTTGACCTTTATGTATATGGCAACATTACACCATTGTTTGTAGGATGACAAATTGAAGGTTTGTTGACAGTTGTAAAATAAATTTTCTTCGGGAACAAGACGGCCTGTTTTTGTGTTAGCCAAGGGTTCTTTTTTTGAAAACACTAAAATAATGGTGGGCGCTATGCCTGTTAACTTGATACCAAAATTTTGCAACGGTACCATGGACAGCCACAATGGTACCGAAGAGAGTGAGTTTCCCGTTCATATTGGGAGCAGGGTGAAATGTGGTGAAGATTTTGGGACTGTGAAGTATATTGGTGAAGTTCAGGGGTATAAGGGGGTGTGGTATGGTGTGGAATGGGATGACGCTGCTAGGGGGAAACATGATGGCTCGGTGGATGATGTGCAGTACTACAAGACTTCGAAGCCTGGCGCAGGTTCTTTCATTCGTCCGAATAAGATTTCACCGTTCAGAACCTGTGCTGATGCTATCAGGAAATATTATGGAGACAGAGAGGTAATTCTGAACTATACATTTTATTTTATCACTTGTTTCTAGGCCATAATTGGGCATTGTAAAGTCTGTTGTTGTTGTGAGTCATACTGTCTCTAAAAGGCAATGTTTTTCTCATAAATGTAGTCACGAAATTATGAATTATGATATATTTTTCGACAGTAGCCATTATTTCATAAGATATTGACTATGAGATGTATTGCATTCTAGAATGGAGTCATTATTAGTTGTCATTGGTTCATTGTTGTAATATGTGTAGGTGGGCTTACAAATGAGGACAAAATATTACACACTGTAGTACAACTAAACTTTCTGATATGTTTCTTGTTTTTATAATTCTCTTAGAATCATGACTACCTAGTAGTAGACTATAAAAGTTGCAATTGGCATCATGTGACTTTCTCTTCTTCACCAGTCTCTTAATGCTGAGGATTGTCGTGACCAATTATGTGCCTTCAGGCTTGACTAAGTGATGTGGACTAAGTGCCATATAATGATATTAGCAACCACTGTCATTTTAATATTCTAATCTTAACTAATATTATAAATGCGAAAGTGAGTTTGTTTGTTTGTTTGTTACGCTTGCACACTCTATCTACTGAACCAATCATGATGAAATTTTGCAAACACAAAGTTAGGGTACCTACTGGGAAGGACATAGGCTATATAACACGCGGGCTAAGCCGTGGGTACCAGCTAGTAATAATAAAAAATTAAATATACCTATACAAACAAGTCACACATATTAAACTAGTGTCAAAGAGACTTTGAGGCTTGTTTTATGGGATACTTACTCTTCAATATTATATTTTTTTACAAATACATTTTGATAATTAAACCAAAACCTAGGCATATTTGAAAAAGTTCATTTTTCATCTGCCGGCCTATTTACTAACTCTAGATGCCTATTACTCTAGGATTTGCTGTTACAATGGGGTTTTTGTATTTCAAGTTAAAAGTTCGAGCAAGTAAAACCCGCATTGTAATTGTAAATTCTAGATTGATAGGCATCAACACCTGTCATCCGAGTTAGTAAATAGGGGGGCTGGTCTGGACATAGTATAGAACACTGGTCCTCAGGTGTCAGGCTCTCATCTAATACACAATTCTTAAATTATCAAAACCATCTTACCATCAGGTGAGATGGGAGACAAATGCCTAATTCAATTATTAATAAAAAAAATATAGGAAAATATGACTCCCAAAAATATTTGCTTTATTAACAGCTGTTATATATATATATCAATAAACTAATAAGTAACTGTTCAAAACAAGTTTTTATTAGTGAAATTTTTAAACAGTAAAAGTGAATGTGAAACCGCAGAGGGTGTATTTTCGTAATACTCAATCTTTAAGTAAGGCTTACTTAAAGATTGTTTACATATTTTAAGTAAGTGTACCTTAACTAATGGATTTTTATGATGCACTGGCATTCCAATATGAGATGCCTTGCAGTATTTTCAATCATAGATTCTATGTCTGTTCAGCTTAGCTGCAGAAAAATCTATTGCTTTGCAGTCCAAAACAATCATTCGTTTTTTACCATCTTTAGAACAAAAGATTCAAAGATTTAAAAATGTTCATTCAGAAAATAGACCCCTGCAGGCACTCCTTTACGTCAAATCACATTTAAAATTATCTTATTAAGTATTATGCATTTACTAATTATCGTTCAAAAGCTACAGACTACTATTTTCGGAACCAACCACTGCAGAGAAGAAATGCCAAAAGAAACTCTTTTCAACAGTATAGGTCGTCTACTCGCCTGAAGTGACGTCAGTTCATCTTTAGAACACAGTTGACGTCCAAATAAAAATACTTTATCTATTTTCCTGCCTTTGATGCAATTAAGTAGTTTCTTATTTGTGCATTTTTGTCTTCAATAATACAATCTCCAGGTTGTTTCTTCTAACTCAAAGAACTGTGGGAATTTCCATATCTTACTACAGGCGTAAAGCCTAACAGAGTCTGTTTCTAAAGTATGGGAGCGGCACAGGAGGGAGAGGAGGGTGTTTATGTACAGTCAGGGGCAGATACACCCTGAACCCTATAAACAGATTTTGTATTGGGGGTAAGTTCACTGAAACCTCGGTGGGTGCCAAAATATAAAGCAGAAGAAAAAGAAGTTTAGCATTTGGCCTATAGTACAAGTATATTTGTAAAGTTTTGTAATTGGCAATAGGCTATTTTCCTGGGTCAAAATATTAATGATAAAATTAGACCTTCAGTTAGACAATCAAAAAATATTGGACACGTGTTTTTTCTTTCATTAATTAAACAATAAATGTCAAAGATCAAAGCGTGTCAAAGTTCATGAGTGGGGCTTGTGACATCACAGCCTACTAGTGTACTGGCTAGTGACGTCACACACAATTTTAACAGGCTATATCTTTGTCATTTTTTGTTTGATTGACAAAAGAAAAAAACATGTGTCAAATGTTTTTTGATTCTAACAAACGGACTAATTACATTTTTTTAGGAAAATACCCCATTAGTTTTTAAGACATTGTTATTTAATTAGAATGCTGTAAATCTTCCTAAGAAAATAAAAAATCAATAAAATTAAAATTAAAAGAGCCGTATTATATAAATGACAGTTGAAATGTTGACATTTTTTATTACAGGATGAGACAGTTGCAGCTCACCGAAAGACGGTCATCAATGAATGGAAGAGGGAAATGGGAGCACCATTTATTGAAATGGTTGGCTTTGAAAAGATCCACCAGAAACAGTGAGTGAATTCCGATAGTATGAAAATTGACGTTCTCTAAATGATATTGAAATATCTTACGATGAATAAAATAATTGAATTGCTAGTTGGTTCTTAAATATGTCATCAAAAAGAAAAACCGGCCAAGTACGACTAAACTCGGGTGGAGCGGGTTCCGTACAATGCCAAAGTCAAATGTTTATAATCAAATATCGTATTTTTTACAATTTTACTCTTCTCACAGTAAAACGCGAGTTAACTACTATACTAGCGCCATCTAGTGGTGTTTTAGGGAAATATTTTCCGTAAGTAAACGTATTATATTGAGTTTACCACCAGAAATATTACAATTTACCCTAAAAATTACAATGTTCATGTTTAATAAATTTTGTCCCTTACTATATATCAATTAATTTTATAAAAATGATTAAGAGTTTAGACTTTAATGAAAGTTGCTATAAAAACGTGGCAGTCAATGACTCCTGATTGTTCCAGAAAATTCGACCGCCTTCTCGAAGTATGCGTTCACGACCAGAATATCTCCAAAGCTGGCGATGTGTCCTCTCTGTGCCCCAACGTAAGAAGCCTGGATGTCTCCCGCAACCTGTTCAGCAACTGGCGTGAAGTGATCCAACTGTCTGCTCAGCTGCCGAGCCTTACTGAACTGGATGTCAGGTAGAAACACTGACAATAGTACATTGCTGCAGAGGCCATGCCGTGTGGTACCCGGCAGAGTAGAAAAGGACCACTCCAAGTCTTCCCGTGGATGTCGTAGAAGGCGACTTAGGAAACACAAGCTACATTGTAACCATCAAAGAGACATCTTCTACCTGTCTGGGCAGCGTGGAAAGTGTAGGGCAAATCCTCTGACTGGTCTGGCTAATATATGGCTCTGGTACTACAGAGAAGGTCATGGCCCTGCAGTGGAGGCTAAAAAGATCTGATGATGGTGAAACAAGAAGCCAGAAAGTTAGGGATTGCCGAAAAAGTAAAGGCTGGTGATGTGTGCCAAAGACTTCTATATATACTGAGCTAGACAAGCCGTACTTATCAAAGCATCAGTCAACAGTTTCAAGAATAGACTAGACAGGAAAAATATCTCCAAACCTTAAGACGCACACGCATCAATTATTAAATGCAATGTCGGGAATTAACGCGAAAACATACCGTTTTTCTCCAGACGTTTCGGCCGGGTTACACCGACCGTGGTCACTGGATGACTGGATGAACGTCTGGAGAAAAACGGTATGTTTTCGCGTTAATTCCCGACATTGCATTTAATAATCATGCAACGCAAAAGTTAAAAAGTAGTTATAGGCACACGCATCAGCTTAAAAAGCTGATAGTGTGATCTACAATCATCTTTCATCGTCATCAATTTTTTTTTATTTTACCTGTTTGTCCTACGGCAAAATCTTTTCTATTGACGAGCTCCGTGGCGCAGCGGTCAACACCTGCCTGTGACACGGATGGTCCTGGGATCGATCCCCGGTCAAGATGAAAAATGATAAGTCTTACTTAAGAACTTACTTTGGGGCTAGCTCAATCTGTGTGATTTGTCCGTATATATTTATTTATTTTTATTTTCCATTTTTCGCGGTTAAGAGCCACTTCTCTTCTGACCAATTGCGATGTATGAGTAAACGACACAATCAATTAATAACGTGGCTTGCTCTGGTTAGGTAACTAATTCTATATATTTTCTCTTTACAGCAAGAACCGTATGGTCGTGGACATGTCAGAAGAAACCCTCTCTCAACTCTCAATCAACTTCCCTGCTCTCCAGAAACTCAACATCTCCGTATGCAACTACGAATGGCACGACATCCTCACTCTCTCTCACCTATTCCCAAAAATCAACGAAATCATTGCAGCCCATAACCGTATAAGAAAAATCACTCCACCGAACACTTTGAAGACATTAACCGTACTAAGACTTGATGGGAACCCGATAGATTCGTTCAAAGAAGTAATGAATTTGGGGAAACTGAAGAACTTGAAGACGTTGAGTTTGAATGATTGTGTCATTGGCGAGATTAAGTTTAATGATGATCCGGATAATAAGAAGGTCGATGTGTTTGAGAATTTGGAGGTGTTGTTCTTGAACAGGAATCGGATTGACAATGTGAGTATTGTCTTTTATTGCACCAAATTATTATATTAATTTTTATATTTGTTATATTAATTTAGGTTAGTCAATATTAATTAAAAAATTAGTCAAATATTAGTTTCTTAAATTAATGTTTTAAATATTCAAGATTCAGTCGTTTATTTAATATAGGTTTCTTTGAACACTTATTATAGTTGTAATATTTGTGTTAAATTTTTTACATCAAAACAATTTTTGTTGACGTCAATAATTACTTATGGCTAAGTTTAGGCCGCTTCCGAAGCGGAGTGCAGAAGAAGCGGCAACAAACTGCACAGCGCATTTTCTCCAAGCGACGTCAACTCACAAATTTTAGTTAGACCTTATAAACTACTTATATATATGTGGACTAATACCTACTGCCTTGTAAAGAGTTTAACTTGTCTCCCTTATATGATGCGCTATTTGGTTTCAGTGGCGGTCGGTGAGCGAGTTGGACAAGCTCAAATCCCTGAAGAAGCTGTACTTCCTGCGGAACCCTATCTTGGAAGGAGACAGCTACGACAACTGCTCTCAACACATCATCGCTAAAATTGGCTTACTGCAGGTCAGTTGTTGTTTTGTCATCATCATCATCAGGTCCTTTTTAGTCTCCACTGCAGAAGCACGACCCTCTCCGCACAACCAGAGTAGTCGACCTACACTCTCCACGCTGGCCATATGCTGGGTTGGAGAGGTCTTGGAATGCTCTCAATATATCATCGCTAAAATTGGCTCACTTCAGGTCAGTACTTTTCTTTCCCGGCAGAGTAGAATAGGACCACTCCAAGTCTTCCCGTGGATGTCGTAGAAGGCGACTTAGGAAATACACAAGCTAAACAAAGCTTGTAAACATCAAAGAGACCGCTTCAACCCGTCTGGTCACCGTGAAGACTGTAGACCTAAACTTAAAATTCTCTGACTGTTCTAGGGTCGTGCTCCTGCAGTGGAGACTAAACAGACCTGATGCTGAACAGAGGTGTCTGGTTTTTAGTTACAGTGTCGCGTGTTCAATGGTTTTTTCCTATCTCAAAAATGCCTAAAGAAGAAAATTATAATTTTTAACCAACTTTAAAAAAAGGTTCTCAATTCGTCGGAATATTTTTTTTTTATGTTTGTTCCCCGATTTCTCGAAGACGACTGGACCGATTTAAGAAATTCTTTTTTTGTTTGATAGGTACTGGTTACTGCTACCGTGGGCTATGTCCACACTTAGGCCGATTATTTGGGTCCATTGAATTGATAGGTAATACTTTACAGATGGTCCCATTAAATTTTTAACGAAATGTATCGAGCGGTATTTGAAAAAAAAACCGGCCAAGTGTGAGTCAAACTCACGCAATGAGGGTTCCGTACAATATGCTTCGTGAACACACACACAATGTGCAAAAAATGTTTTATTCAAATGACTAGCGCCACCTAGTGGTGTTTTAGTGAACTATTTCCCTAGATGAACTTATTATTGTGAGTTTACCACTTAATTTTCAAGTGATAGAATTCTTATTATTTTTCCTGTAATCTTCAAGGAATGAACTATATTTTGTAATTTTTTCAAAATTTTCGGCCCAGTAGTTTCGGAGATCAGGGGGGGGGAATGGTCAATTTTTGCCTTCTTTCGTGAATAAAATCAAAAGTATTGATTTTACCCGAACAAAAAAAAATATTTTTGAGATCCCCATAATGAGCCCTTTCATTTGATATATGACACAGTAAGGTTTGCAAAACTTTTTTTTTAAATTTTGTAATTGGGCCCCTCAAAACGACCCTTATTTCAAAAAAATCTTTATTTACTTTGTACATCCGTGTTTGGGTCATAGGATTACACTATTTTACCAAATTTCATCTAATTTGGTTCAGTAGATTCGGAGAAAATCGGCTGTGACAGACGGACGGACGGACAGACAGACGCTCGAGTGATCTTATAAGGGTTCCGTTTTTCAACTTTTGTACGGAACCCTAAAAATACACAAAAACCAAAAAAAAATTTACACGATTGCCATTCGGACAAAACTTATTTCCATTTTATTCTTATGCTTATTAAAACTAACAATATATGAACTTGTATTGTTTTAACTGTGCAGTCTGAAATAAACAATTTCATTTCATAAAACAAATTAATAGGGTTGAAGTCCGTATTTGTTTTTTGTTAAAAATATTTTTGTTACAGGAACTGAACGGCACGATAATATCTCGCGAAGAGCGTCGTGGCGCAGAATATGACTACATGAAGCACTACGGAGCCGAATGGAAACTGGCACAGGCCGATCCCGAGCTCAAAATGGCGTTTGCGATCGAACATTGTCGATTCGAAGAACTTATACAGAGTGAGTAGATCTCTTTTGGCTTTCATCATCATCATCATCATGTCCTTTTCAGTCCACTGCAGGAGCACGACCCTCTCTGTACTACCAGAGCCAAATTATTAGCCTGAGCAGTCTGAGGATTTGGCCTACACTCTCCACGCTGGCAGGCGGGTTGGAGAGGTCTCTTTGATTATTATAAGTTTTGTTTAGCTTGTGTTTCCTAAGTCGCCTTCTACGACATCCACGGGAAGACTTGGAGTGGTCCTATTCTACTCTGCCGGGAACCACACGGCTAAGCAAAGACTTTTATATATAAACTGAGGCAGACGAGCCGTACATACTAAATTTGACTATATGAAGCACTATGGAGCGGAGTGGAAACTGTCACAGGCCGATCCCGAGCTTAAAATGGCGTTTGCGATCGAAAATTGTCGGTTTGAAGAACTTATACAGAGTGAGTATCTCCCTTGCTTACACATAGAACCGATGGCCGATGGGGCAGAAAAGTTCTTGAATGGCGACCACGTACCTTCAAGCGCAGCGTTGGACACCCACCGACCAGGTGGTCGGACGACCAGATAAAGGTCGCGGGAAGGCGCTGGATGCAGGCCGCTTCCAACCGGTCGTATTGGAAATCCTTGGGAGAGGCCTGTGTCCAGCTGTGGACTTCTTGCGGCTGAAATGATGATGATGATATCTCCCTTGGCCTGCCTTATCATCAATGCAGTAAAGAGGAGCCCGATGGTCCAGTGGCTGTGAGCTCTATGAGCGCTTACGTATGTTAAGCAACCCCTGGTGCAGTTCCTACTTGGATGGGTGACCGCAAGTGGCATAAAAATATCTCGAGCTCCTCCGTGCTTCGGAAGTCATGTCAAGCCGTTGGTCCCGGCTGTCATCGTTGATGGCAGTCGTTAAGTTATGTCAGATGCCTTAAGGCAGCTTGAAAAATCTGACACCAGTGTTGGCCACTTACACATACGAAAAACAACAAACAACAATGCAGTAAAGACTTTTATACAAACTGAGGTAGACGAGCCGTACGTACTAAATTTGACTATATGAAGCAATACACTGGCGCAGGCCGAACCCGAGCTCAAAATGGCTTTTGCGATCGAACATTGTCGATTTGAAGAACCAATGTAAATCTGTTATTGGCTGTAAGTGTAATTTATAAGATTTTTTATTGTTATATTCATAAGAGCTGTAGATTTTGTGATAATAAATAAAATAAAAATACAGCAAAGACTTTTATATAAACTGAGGTAGACGAGCCGTACGTACCAAATTCTGATATGTTCAAAGGGAGCTAATTAACACCGTTCCGCTTAGCTCGCACCTAAACTCTGTACCGTGAAGACACCGTCCACGCCACGTGACACGATTTTTTTTGGACAAATCACACAGATTTATTTATTTATATCTGAAAAAAGATCATTTTTCATATTGAACTGACCGGGGATGGAACCTGGGTCCATCAGTGTCGCAGGCCGGCGCGTTGATCGCTGCGCCACGGAGCTCGTCAAATCTAATGTTTATTTCTTGGAGTAGGGCACGTCTACCTCAGTTTATATAGGGCCGCTCTACACTGAATTAGCATGGGATGGCATCGGAAGCGACGCTCCATTTCAAAACAAGCTATTATAACCTTTATGTCTAGACCTCTAAGATGCATAACCGCTTGAACGTGGCGAGCCGGCCGTCGGCCTGTCGCGCACTCGCGCGGTCTAGACGCCCGCGAGTCGCATTACGGGCTAGCTCGACCCGCCGTTATGTATCATATTATAATAGACATTAAGGTTATAATAGCTTGTTTTGGCATAACGCCTCGCTTCCGATGCCATCCCATGCCAATCTGCTATACAGCGTGTTACTTAACCCTCGAAATTCCTTGTGACTCAAACCGTCCATCATCCTCATCAGGTCTTTCTAGTCTCCACTGCAGGAGCACGACCCTCTCTGTACTACCAGAGCCATATACTAGCCTGAGTAGTCAGAGCTTACATTCCATTACAGCTTACGCTCTCCACGCTGGCCAAACGGGTTGGAGAGGTCTCTTTGATGTTATTGAGCTTTGTTTAGCTTGTGTTTCCTTAGTCGCCTTTAACCGTCCATATGAACAACTTTTACTATGGGATCAATCCCTCGATCGGTTTTTACGACCTGCAAGAGAAGGGAAGCAGCAGCAGATGTACCAACATTCTAAGTTTTTTCTTTTCTCCCAGGCTTGCGTGGAAGATCAAATTAACAATAACAATAATATGTTTATGTCCAAATGTATTATGGTGCAATTAAGTAGTTTTACTTACAACCATTTTATCTCTATTTTCACAGAATACGGCATCCCAGAAGACAGCCTCCTCGTGAAGCCACCCAAAACAACCAACCTTACCTCACAACTCCTCGAAATCATTCTCCAAGACGACACCGGCAAATCGTTCAAAAAGAAGTTCCCTTCAACCATGGCCGTTCAGAAATTGGTCATCCTAGCCCAAAGACTGTTCTCTAAACCAGGACGTTTAGGACCCCCCAAGCTATACCTCATCGACGAACAAATGAAAGGCGCAGAAATATGGCTCGACAATCTCATGAAAGAATTAGCGTACTTCTCCATCAAAAATGGCGACACAATATTAGTGAAGTTCAGATAACTTCGCACTGGCAACACTGGTTATTTATTGGCGCGTTCATGCGTTTTTTGATTGAGCTTTGTAAATAATGTTACGTCTAAATTATTTATATATTGCCCGATTATTTTTCAAAAATAAAAGCCCTGTATGTATTTTTATTTGCTTGTTTTATTTTGACGGAGTAATAACGAGTCGTCATAATGTCGTGGTCGAAACGACCTGGAAACGACAAATATCCTTTGGGACCAGGATATGACAGGTCCTGGTCCCAAAGGATATTTTTCAAACTACACTAATCGAATTTTTATATATGTCTGTGGCTCACCTTTGAGTTTCCGCAATAGATTTTTCACTGTGACGAGAGCACGGAAGTATAATTAACTAGTACATATATCTCCATGGACTTTTTGGATGGAGAGCTTCGAGCAACACGGCTTTTCCGTTGCTCGAAGGACGAGAGGTATTTTAGACAGCAGCTGTCATTATCCACTATACATGTGAGAAAAATGTTCATTCATTTTTTAACCGACTTCAAAAAGGGAGGAGGTCCTGAATTCGTCGTATTGTTTTTTTTAATGTATGTTCCCCGATTTCTCGAAGACGCATGGACCGATTTAAGAAATTCTTTTTTTGTTCGATAGGTAATACTTTACAGATGGTCCCATTACATTTTTATAGAAATGTGTGAAGCGCGAGCTTTTTTAAAAATTACACAGACACCAAAAAATTTTTTACTGGTATGCCGTTCGGATTACACTTATTTCCATTTTTTTATGCTTATTAAAAAAATATAGGGTTGAAGTCAGTTTATGTTTTTTGTTAAAAATATCTTAATGACGTAGGTACCTATTCAACTGTGAAAGTATTTTTGAAATCGGTCAATTAGTTCCAGAGTTTAGCGCGTGCAACCAACCAAACAAACTCTTCAGCTTTATCGTCATCATCATCTCAGCCACAGGTAGTCCACAGCTGGACATAGGCCTCCCCCAAACATTTCCAATACGACCGCATATAGGCGCTAGCTAGATGCAGGCCGCTTCCAACCGGTCGCATTGGAAATCAGCTTTATACAATGGCTTTATTTCATTATAGATGGATTTTGACGCTGCTGCTCTCAAAATCACCTCTATTCCCTCCCCGTATACACCCCCCTTAAGCAGCATTGTGTCCCATTTTGTGCCAGTCACTCTGTGGTGTACGATTTAAGACCATACCGTGCAATATTAAAGTATGTATCGCTGTACCGCTCCACATAAGAAAGTGGGTGTGGTAAAGGAAGAAGAAGAAGTGAAATAGAAAGTATACGCCGCTCGACAAAGAAATTCGGATGCCGCTTGAGTGAGAGACATCTGACATAGAGTTGGTGCCAACGGAGTCTCGGTCGGACTGAGAAACACAAGAAAAGGTATTTTTGTCCCAAAAACAAAGTTAAGTTCAAACAAACGTTAATCAGAGCAGTGGACGAAAACTAGTTGTTTTAAGTATATTTATTTTTACACAGATGATCCATAACATTGATATAAAGTAGGTACTTGACCTTAATTAATGTAAACAACAGTATATTGTTATAAAACACCTGTAACCTTCAAAGATCAGAAAAATATAGCCTTGAATCAGTCAGTCTTAGGTTGGAAATGGAATACTAAATACTTTTTGTTTGTTGTGTGCTGCGTTGTGTGTCCAAATAAAAGGGATTGATTGATACGTCGTAAATGTTTCATTTAATCTATAGTAAAAAATAATAAATTAATCTATTCCCGAGATCTATTCCTTTGAAGTCGTTTAGAATGGAAAGTTTAGATAAGTAGAATAAATAAGAAGCGGATATTTTTATGTACCTATTGAAAAGAAAATAAAGATGTGTAAACGAAAACAAACCTATTTTGATACTGGCCACATCGTGCTCGATCGCCATTGGTAACCGTTGTGTCAACAAAACTTTTTTGTTTACAAATGTCTAATGGCGACAAATTTGAAGTTGTGTTGTGTTTGTGCTTCGATAAAGTGTTACAGTTAGCTTTAATTAGCCATTAATATATGCTTAAAAGTGTTTAAAAACAATGGGCAATTGTTTGGCGGGTATATTTCGACGTCGGCGCGTCCGGCGTCACATAGTTTTGATACTGATCGGACTGGACAATGCCGGAAAAACTCAAACTGTGAATAACCTCGCTGGCGAGAAAGACGACAAGATTTTACCGACTGTGGGTTTTAAAGCGGTTAATTTAATACATAAAGACACCCCCGTGACCATTTACGACTTGGGAGGCGGGCCCCATTTTCGTCAAATATGGCCTCAATATTATAGCGAAGTTCACGGTGTGATTTTCGTGATAGATTCCAGCGATTTTTCACGTTTAGACGAATGCAGAGAAGTCTTGGAGGAGGTTCTGTCTCATGACAAGATATCTGGTAAGTTATCAAGATAATACATTGCCATAGCAACGTTATTTTGCCAGCCATGCGTGTGACCAATTGAGTTTGCATAGTACTCATGCCACTTGATTTTTTAATTAAATCGCTTACGTAATACCCCGATAACGTATATCGAAGTTAAAACCGTGAAAAATTGGTTACTTTTATGTCGCTGGCGCAATATTATGTGATAAATAGTATGAGTATGTGCACCAACTACTTACCTCTTGTCATGATTTTGTTTGTGTATGGGGGTAGATGTATATTTTTCTGGATACTCTAGTGCCGTATGGTTGAGAAATGAAAATTATTGAGAGAGAGTATATACAGAGTCATTCATAAATAGGGAAAAGGCGAGGAAAAAGAAGTCTCATGTTCATGAATCATTATTCAGTTGTTAATTTATTGCGTGACGTATAATTAAAAAACCGGCCAAGTGCTTGTCAGGCCACTCGCAGTGTAGGGTTCCGTAGTTGAGAATGACAACTTTGAGTTCACACTCACACACTCGCACCTCACAGTTTAAAGACCAAAAACATCTATTGAAAATTGTATGAAATTTTACATTTTCGAGTACATTTTATAAGTTGCTTGCCTATAACTTTTTAGTTGGTACTTAGTACTCAGCTCTGATAGTTTTCCTTTCAACTTCAGCATATATACTACTGCTGTAATTTTTTTCACGTATCCATAATAACTGTTTAGCAGATAGAGGGGGGACACTTGCCTCTAACAAAAATTTGCAAAGTCAAGATTTTTTCTACCACTTTTTTGCCATGATTAATATACATACCCATACCAAATTACAGCTTTCTAGTACTTATAGTCTCTGAGTAAAACCGCGGACGGACAGACAGACAGACATGGCGAAACTATAGGGTTCCTTGTTTACTACGAAACCGTACAGTACAGTATTTTTATCTTTTGCTCAAGCGGGTAAAATAGACCCTATGTCAAATAGTGAAGCATTCCATTTGTATAAGAACTTTTATAATTGATGCACTTGTCTGTCTTCAATTCTGCGCAAGTCACTTGATAAAGAAACATTATTGTAGCTTAAGGCGCTCCTATAGTAACACTATCGGCATCCAGCAATTAAATTCTTTAAGTCCTTAATTATATCGAATTTGAAATATGTAACATGTACAAAACTAGTAATTTACATGTAGTATTTTTTTACAGTAAATTTACTAGTGCCATATTTAAAGAGAAAAATCGAGAAAAACAGGTTAACGCCAAAAGTGGCCACTGTTGGCGTTAACCTGTTTTTCTCTTAATTTATCAGATGAGTATTAGTGAAAATGAATACAAAAATACTACAGGTAATTTACTAGTTTCGTACTTGTTAGATTTTTAAAATTCGATATAATTTAGGATTCAAAGAATTAATTGCTGGGTGGCGCTAGTGTTACTATAAGAGCGCCTTAATAGGTAATTATGTGGAGATAGGGGGCCAGAGACCTTGTAGGTCATATGACTATATGCTTTGATAATTGGCATGTTGCCTAAAAATTTTTTCGTGTTGCTATGTAAAGACCAGCCAAAAATAAACTCAATAGTGACAGTAATACATTTCTAAGCAAAAAACTCTTTCAGATATTAAAGTTTTAAAGACACATGTTTTTAGACGTTAATTTTTAGACGTGAAAACGCGCTGCAGATTTGCCTACATATTTGTGACGTCACAACTTTGTATTTTGTATGGGTGGCGTGAGAACTTTGTTTGGTAGCTATACGAAATATTTCGTTTGTGGTAATGGTTTCATAATAAAAATTGCTATAAATTTAGCGGACTACAATACAGTATAATTGTAACGAAAGATTTTCATACTTTTAAAAATGGTCCTATTCACCCAACTTTAAAGAAGCTTTAACATCACTTTACGAATCGATATCAAATAAAAAGTGTTCTTTATGGTGTTTTTAAATAGAAATTAGTATAATTGGAAACAAATTTTATATAATCTTAACATTAGGCAACTACCGAATTATAATTGCGTTGCTTGAAGATTCTAAGCTCCGACGTATTCGGCTGATATGACACTAGGCGCCGAAAATATACAGCTGAAATTCGGTTGCGAATCGTCGTGTGTTGTGATGCCTCCACCTACCCATGCCCCGGTTTATCCCCAGCAGTCGTACCGTACTTCGGTATGAGTTGCCGACGAATCGCCGCCGAACTTACGCCCAACCGAAGCTCGGCTGAACGCTATGACGCGACGTAATTTCGGCATATGTGTCTCAGGCATAATCAAGCCGAATTTCGATCGCGTATTTCCGGCATAATGTGTAAACAAACACACTACGCCGAAAATATTTTCGTGTTGTTTAGACAGTTCAGGACAACGTGTTCACTTTTTAGCGAGCTGGATCCGCACCTGCAATTAGCGCAAAGTATTTTCAGATACTAGCCGTGTAGTTCCCGGCAGAGTAGAATAGCACCACTCCAAGTCTTCCCCTGGATGTCGTAGAAGGCGACTTTGGAAACACAAGCTAAACAAATCTTATAAAAATCAAAGAGACCTCTCCAACCCGTTTGGCCAGTGTGGAGAGTGTTGGCTAAGTCCTCTGTCTGCTCTGGCTACTTTATGCCTCTGGTAGTACAGAGAGGGTCATGCTCCTGCAGTGGAGACTAAAAATATTCTGAATCCTAAGACCTTCGTACCAGCGTGACTCGTGCAAGAACGGGTTGGATAGGTCTCTTTGATGTTTAAGCTTTGTTTAGCTTGTGTTCCCTAAGTCGCCTACTACGACATACTCGGCAAAGACAATATAATACTAACGTAATAGACTGCCCACCTCATATAAAAATATTGGACCAAATTAAGGTTGCGAAAAGCAGGCGAATGTATGGCGCAGGAGAGTTGCTTGCTACTCGATACTAGATGGCGGTAATCTGCGTTAGCCTTTAACTTACTAAATATACGGTGTCATTTTAAAATATTATGCCTAAAATATTGTTTTGATTTTAAATAAGATATGTTTTGTGAATCATGTTTTTATATTCTCATAACACGGTAGATACAATGTTGTGTAGTTTCGAGTGGCGCCATCTATGCGAGTCTCTGAGAACAAATCGTACGATTAAGGCGTTGAAACCACATCTCCTCGGGAAGACTTGGAGTGGTTCTATTCTACTCTGCCAGGAGTCACACGGCATACGAAGTACGAAGGTCTGATGTGTTTTTCTTTTCATCAGGTAAGCCAGTACTAGTCCTGGCCAATAAACAGGATAAGAATGGAGCACTAGACGATATTGATGTGGTGGAAAAACTAAACATTGAGCCTCTGGTTAACAAGTAAGTACTCCATGACTCTGTACTTGAGTATTACATACTTATTATTATAGGCCAGTAATATGAATTACTTATGGCTATGACTTAATCTATGTGATTTGTCTCTATACAGCACGTGAATTTACCCTTGATACTCCCTTGATGGGGTGACTCAGCCCGTCTGTTTCCTAGAGGAACAAAAACACGTCATTTTCATACAATTTTCCGATGGGAATGTTAAAGATATGTTAGGTTACCAGTATTGGTCCCATATGAAAAATTGATCATTTTGAAGGGTCCAGTCGCTCCTTTAAGAATCAGACATGGTCTTGACAAATTTCATGTTGTCATAAAACTTCCATGATGGTTTGGGAGACAAAAAAAACTTAGCTAGCTGATATACAGCTGCTTTTTTTTCAAGGGATAGTGTGATAATCTAAGGAATCATGTTATAGGCGAAGTGGCTAGCAACTGTCACTTCCTTGATTCCGCTTTCCACCTTAAAGCCATGAACACGCTAAACGTGGCCTTCGGGTTTTATGACCTTGGGCTCTTTCTACCCCGCAAGGGATAAAGACGTGATAATATGTATGTATGTATGTATAAAAAATCCTTCAATTTCAGATACAGATGCCCAACCCTCGTAGAGTCCTACTCGGCCTTCCCTCAAGAAACGAAGTCGAAAAAGCTTAAACTCGACCCGGGTCTCCGCAAAGGCTACCACTGGCTGCTCAACTTCATCGTGAGGCGTTACGGAGACATCAACCTGCGCGTGCAGACAGACATACACGCGGACCTGGAGCGTCGCAAACGCATGATCAAAACTAAATCCTCGCAGACGAACACTGTCGACGAGATCGGCTCTCAGACAGGTCAGTTCATTAATATCTTTTTGTTTATCTTTTTTAACATTATAGCCTATGTCATCCGCGGATAATTTAGCTATCTATACCTACTCGTAGCAATTTTCCCGTGACTTCGTCCGCGTGAATTATAGCCTATGTAATCCGCGGATAATTTAGCTATCTATAGGTGTCGATGATCGGGTCTCAAACAGGTAAGTTCATTAATATCTTCTTCTTGAAGTCTTTTTGCACTTTTGACGCGACTTCATCCGCGTAAATTATAGCCTATGTCATCCGAGGATAGTTTAGCCATCTATAGGTTTCGATGAGATTGGGTCTCAAACAGGTAAGTTCGTTAATACCTAATAATTCTAATTACCTAAAAGTATAGAAAAATTTAGTGTCCAACCAATGGTCTGTCGCGCACACACACAACTACTAATTTGACGGATTTTGGGGGCATAAATTGACGGGATGCGTGTGATAACACAGCTGTCACGTACACAAGCATTGGAAAATTGGCCTGTTTTTTAATCATTGAAATACAGGCATGACGGTGTCTAGAGAGTATTTAGTCGAAGATTATCGTTTTAAATCGATTTCTATAAGAACTTATTAACCTTTAACAAAAAGCAGTTCAGAACATACTTATTACATTATTTGTGATATATCTGGGTCAAATGAAATTAAAAAAACTTTGTCATCTTAGAACCAGTACGTTGAATGTCTAAATTGCAATTAGTATCCCACGACCACAGAATTAATAATAAAACCACGACACAAATTGTCGCTTCTTCTGCCCTCCGCTTTGGAAGCGGCCTAAACTTAGTCATAAGTAAAATTATTATTGCCTTCTAGTTGTAAATCGAAATAGAAATATTTTTATTTGCCAAAAAAAACACGTACACAGATACATGTATGAGAAAAAGTATACATGATATGAAAAAAGGTATAATGGTAGCAAAGCAAAAAGAACCTACAAGTATTAAATATTCCGGTAGTTATTATTACATGAATATGAACCTATTACGTTTACTAGCGATCCCCACACTAGGTCAGGCCTGTCTCGAATAACAAAACAGTGCTTAGTTTGAAAAAATAATGGTAAGTACAGAGAAAAAATAAGTATGCTTGTGTTACACTACGCAGTAAAGTATAAATCAAGCAAGTGTTACATATTTTGTGTGAATTACATTAATTATAATTATAAATTTGCCTTTTTCCTTAACCATAGTTCTACAAGATAACTTTATAATGTACCATAGTACCACCAACACAGGTATGACAATTAATAAGTGTTCCAATCAAAGAAACCTATATAAATTAAACGATTGAATCTTGAATTGTTGGGCTAGCTCAGTCTATATGTTTTGTCCCTTTGTATTAAATAGGGATCTCTTTATTTACAGGTCTCGAAAACCCCAACTTCGGCGTCGAAAAAGGTTTAGAAAAATCTGATCATAGTCAAACCTCTATCACAGAACCCCAAGTGTTGACACTACGATCACTATAGAAAGTGTCGAGACAGACAACACTAGTAACATACCCGAAACTATCCTTTGTTACTATAGCTCCTAAATACTAATAATCAAACACGTGTATTCAGGTTTCCTAAAATCCATCTGCAAATCCACGCGGGCGAAGCCGCGCGTGTAAGTTAGTCCCAACTAATATTAAAAATGCGAAAGTGAGTTTGTTTATTAGTTCGCTATCACGCTCTATCTATTGAACCAATCATCATGAAATTTGGCATATACATAGGTTAGGGTACTGAGAAGGACATGGGCTATATATGACGCGGGCGAACCCGCGGGTAACAGCTGCTCTATTTGAAAATAGGAATATTTAAACGTATCATCTTTGAATTAGTATCCCGCGACACAAATTCACAATTAATTGTGGGGCTAGCTCAGTCAATGTGTATTGTCTATTTGTATTAAGGGGGAACACTAGGCACAGTAGCGACGCCAAGCATTTTATTCTTAATACTTTACAAATAGAAAGGAATTCAAGAATATAAACAATACAAGCCTTAGTAAATAACCTGAAGTATTTTTGGAATCATGTTTATTACTATCGGAATCAGTGAGAATTATGAGAATCTGATTACCGCCAAAAACGGCCGTTTTTGGCGGTTATCACTTTTTCTCTCAATGACTGATTCTCATAATATCGAAACATGATGCCAAAAATACTTCAGGTTATTTACTAAGGCTTGTATTGTTTATATTCTTGAATTTCTTTCTATTTGTAAAGTATTAGGAATAAACTGATTGGCGTCGCTACTGTGCCTAGTGTTCCCCCTTAAATAGGGATCTTTTAATTTACAGGTTTCGAAAACCCCAACTTCGGCGTCGAAAAAGATTTAGAAAAGGGCCTGATCATAGTCAAACCTCTATCACAGAACCCCAACAGTGTCGACACTACGATCACTATAGAAAGTGTCGAGACAGATACTAGTAACAAGCCGAAACTATCCCCCCTGTTCGGGCGAGCGAGCAACAGTTCGGTGGTGGAGAGCGTGCAGGTAGAGCTGGAGCCTCGCAGCGAGTTCCGCAAGCTGTCCCCGCTCGCGATCAACAAGAATGTCGGCAACCACATCGATTTCCAGCATCGAGCCACTTCTAGTCCTTCTAGGAAGAAAGCAAAGGTAAGTCACTTGATACTTCATCATCAATAGGTCTTTGTTAGTCTCCACTGCAGGAACGTGAGCCTCTCTGTACTATCAGAGCCATTTATTAGCCAGAGCAGTCTTAGGATTTGGCCTACATAATCACTTGATTGTAGTAAAACCTGTAACACAGAATCCTAATAGTGTAAAGGAACATAAAGCCTTGTAGCGAGTTCCGCAAGCTCACCCCGCTCACGATCAACAAGAATGCCGGCAACCACATCGATTTCCAGCATAGGGCGACTTCTAGTCCTTCTAGGAAGAAGGCCAAGGTATGTCTCTTGATACTTCATCATCAATAGGTCTTTGTTAGTCTCCACTGCAGGAACGTGAGCCTCTCTGTACTATCAGAGCCATATATTAAGTAGCCAGAGCAGTCATAAAATTTGGTCAACATAATCACTTGATGGTAGTGAAACCTAGAGAACACAGAATCTTAACAGTGTAAAGGAACATAAACCCTTGTAGCGAGTTCCGCAAGCTGTCCCCGCTCGCGATCAACAAGAATGTCGGCAACCACATCGATTTCCAGCATCGAGCCACTTCTAGTCCTTCTAGGAAGAAAGCCAAGGTAAGTCACTTGATACTTCATCATCAATAGGTCTTTGTTAGTCTCCACTGCAGGAGCACGACACTTGATACTTGATTGTAGTAAAATCTTGAATACAGAATTCTAATAGCGTAGACCCTACGATCACTATACAAAGGAAACTAAGGTATGTCTCTCTTGTCATTTGATTGTAGTCAAAACTTTAAGACAAAATCCCAGTAGTGTGAACATTACAATTACTATACAACGTGTTGTTGAAAAAGCGCAACACCTGAATTTAGTTTGTTCGGAGTAGTGCGTAGAATCGATTCCACTAAACAAAATTAGGGGTTACTTTTAAAATTTCAACTAAAATGTCGGCAACCACATCGATTACTAGCATCGGGCGACTGCTAGTCCCTCTAGGAAGAAGGCCAAGGTATGTTCCCCTCTTTTTGTCTCATATCCTTTTAAGGATATGTTCACATACCCACCATCATTACAGAATAAAGTACTTACGTACATAAATGAATTCACAGCCTCCCCCGCTGTATGACGTGGCATCTATCCTCCGTTCTGGGTTATCTCAGTTTAGCCCTCCAGGCAAACATGTTGAAAATACCGTGTCTTTGGGAAAGGGGGCAACGGCTCGTCTCACCTTCGCCGCTCGACGCGCCCTTACTGTATATACAGTGTGTCAATTGACTCGACATTCCCTTAAAGGGGTGACTGAGCCCGTCAATATGAACAACTTTTCCTATGGGTACAATGCTGGGAACCCTAAATAATTTTCGTCATTTTCATTATAAATTTTTCAGCCGCCCGGGCCATTTGTATTGGGAATGTAGAAATTTTTTTTAGGTTCTCTGATTTTGTCCCATAGGATGATAGTTCATATCGACAATCTGAGTGAACACTTAAAGGGCATGACGAGGGTCCACGTGGTATATTTAGAAAAAACAATTTCAAAATTCGGTACATAACAAGTCTCGTTCTTTTTTTTTTAAATATTTTTAATGTTAAGTTACTTTTATATTCTTTTCGCAGACAAGCCAATCAACCAGTCAATCGAGCGACCACTCCAAGAGTTCCGTGGCAGAAGACGACAAGTCGCCGCATAGCTCCACAGTGTACCACGGGGACGGCACCCAGGCCCACGCCAACCAGACCTGGGACGGCACGCGCGCGCCCAAACATCGCGTACTGCTCAGTGATGCTGAACTCTCCACTATGCAGAGAGAGATCGTTCTTACTGAGAGAGGTGAGTAGTTTGTAAAAGTTCATCTTATTTCCTCAACAAAATGCAGCTTAGTCACTAATTTAGCTGTGGAACGGTAAGCCCAAGTGGGCTGGAGAGACAAGACATAGGAGAGACAGTCAAAGGCTGTGCTCACTGTAGCATAACTATCACTTTTAAAAAAATCGGTCGAGTGTGAGTCAAACTCGCGCAATGAGGGTTCCGTACAATATGCTTCGTGTACACACACAATGTGCAAAAATGTTTTATTCAATTGACTAGCGCTATCTAGTGGTGTTTTAGTGAACTATTTCCCTAGATGAACTTATTATAGTGAGTTTACCACTTTATTTTCAAGTGATAGAATTCTTATTATTTTTCCTGTAATCTTCAAGGAATGAACTACATTTTGTAATTTTTTAAAAATTTTCGGCCCAGTAGTTTCTGAGATCAGGGGGAGGGGGGGGGGGGGGGTCAATTTTTGCCTTCTTTCGTGAATAAAATCAAAAGTATTGATTTTACCCGAACTAAAAAAATATTTTTGTGATCCTCATAATGAGCCCTTTCATTTGATATATGACACAGTAAGGTTTGCAAAATTTTTTTTTTTAAATTTTGTAATTGGGCCCCTGAAAATGACCCTATTTTCAAAAAAATCTTTATTTACTTTGCACATCCGTGTTTGGGTCATAGGATTACACCATCTTACCAAATTTCACCTAATTATTCGGAGAAAATCGGCTGTGACAGACGGACGGACGGACAGACAGACGCCCGAGTGATCCTATAAGGGTTCCGTTTTTCAATTTTTGTACGGAACCCTAAAAATTACCAAACATGATCATCACCTGGGAATTGTCAGTGATGCTGAACTGTCCACTATGCAGAGAGAAATTGTTCTTACTGAGAAAGGTGAGTTGTCTAGTACTTCATCTTATTATTTCCATCATATTTCCTCATCTAAAAGTGGGCTCAGTCAGTGTTTTAGTTGTGGTACGGTAAGCCCAAGGGTGCTGGAGACAAACGAAACATTGGGTGCTGTCAGTGATGCTGAACTGTCCACTATGATTAGTTGTGGTAGGGCCACGCTACCGGCGAAAATCACTTCAGCTGGTAGCATGAATGGGCCGGCTCGTCCGGGAAAGTACCACACTCTCACAGAAAATCGACGTTTGAGTAGTAGTTTTACAGCTTCTATGCTTCGTTCGGTGAGTGAGAGAGCCGGAGGCCCGTCCCCCCTCCCCTCTGGGGAGGTAATAACAAAAGGCCGGCAACGCTCTTGTCATACCCCTGGTGTTACATTAGTCCATGGGCAGCGGTGATCACTTACCATCAGGTGACCCGCTTGCTCTTTTGCCGTCGTCTGACATAAAAAAAAAATACTATGCATAGAGAAATTGTTCTTATTGAGAGAGGTAGAAAATCATATTATTTCCTCGTCCAAATATAGCTTAGTTACTACTTTAGCTGTGGTATGGTGGAGAGACAAGACAGAGAAGAGGATGTCAAGGGCTGTGCTCATTGTAGCATGAGCATAAACATACGCGAATCAAACCTTGGACGGCACCCGCGGAGGAAATATTGGGTGCTTGTCAGTGATGCTGAACTGTCCACTATGCAGAAAAAAATATTCTTACTGAGAGTGTCCGTTGTCAAAAAAATAATTTTTATTATTTCCATCACATTTCCTCATCCAAATGTGGGCTCAGTTAGTGCTTAAGTTCTTTTACGGTAACGGTGGACAGCTGGTAGCATGAATGAGCCGGCTCGTCCGGGAAAGTACTACACTCTCACAGAAAATGAGTAGTAGTTTTACAGCTTCTATGCTTCGTTCGGTGAGTGAGAGAGCCGGAGGCCCATCCCCCCCCCCCCCAGAGGGGAGGGGGGATGGGGGGGGGGGGTAATAACAAAAGGCCTTTTTTACTGAGAAAGGTAGTAAATTATCTTATTTTCTCATCAAAATGTAGCTTAGTCACTAATTTAGCTGTGGAACGGTAATCCCAAGTGAGCTGTAGAGACAAGTAAGAAGAGTGAAAGTCAAAGGTTGTGCTCATTGTTGCATAACATTTTCAAAAATTACCAAACATGATCCACACCTGGGACTTGTCAGCGATGCGGAAGAGGTTGGTTGTCTAAAAATTCATCTTATTATTGCCGTCACATTCTCTCATCCGAATGTGGGTTAGTTCTACCGCAGTTGTGGAACGATAAGGCGAAGTGGGCTGGGAAGACGGAAGTGGCGTTAAAATTGTGACTTTGAAAATTACCAAACATATGCAAACCAAACTCGGGGATGTGCGCATCGAAACAACGGATGTTTGATCTTAATTAATAGCAAATGTATTAAAATAGTAGATTGTTATACAAGGGTTGTAAGCGGTCATTTACACTCGAGTGAGAAATATATTTGCAACAAAGAATAAAACAAGAAAATGCGCGTCGAACCGTTTTTTTTATATGACCCTGCGCTCTTAATGCTTTCAGCCATTGCACTTGTATTAAAAATAAAAATAAATTTATGAATATTTTCTAATTTACATATCTCCCTAAGGATGTAAATCGAACTAACAACCCGGATTTTGAGTTAAATACAACCTCCTTTCGGAGCTTGAATGATGAAAATGAAATCCTAATCCTAACTAATATTGTAAATGCGAAAGTGAGTTTGTTTGTTTGTTTATTTGTGACGCTTTCCATATCTACTGAACCGATCATCATGAAATTTTGCCTACACATAGGTTAGGGTACCGAGAAGGACATAGGCTATATATTACGCGGGCGAAGCCGCGGGTAACAGCTAGTTTAAAAATAAAACTTATATAAATATATATAAATTACTTCCAGACTACGCCAGCAAGACAGCGTCATCGTGCGTGACTCTGTCAGCGCCGGTCGCCAGCGCGGGCGCGCGTCCCGCCTCCGCCTCGCAGCTCGTGCGGCGCCAGCTCGAGCTCTCCGCACAGCACAAGCGGCGACTAAGCCTGCGGTGTGAGTAGACACTTTAGCTACAAAATTTCCAATGATAATCAAGCATTTAAGAAAAAATTACTCCGCTCAGCAGAAGAGGCGACTCAGCCTGCGGTGTGAGATGTCACTTTAGCTACGGAACATCTGCGAAAAATCAAGCATTAAAAAAATATTCCTCGCAGCACAAGAGGCGGCTCTGCTTGCGGCGTGAGTTGTCAGTTTTGCTACGGAATGTCCGCCGAGAATCAAGCATAAATAAATTACTCCGCGCAGCACAAGAGGCGACTCAGCCTGCGGTGTGAGTGGTCCTCTTAGCTGCAGAATGACCACCGAGGAGGAAATATAAACCTATAAAAAAAAATTGCGGTTGCTTGCGTGTTTGTTTTATAGGTACTTCAAAATAAGCGGTGTTAGTAGCCTTTTTCTAGTTCAAAATGAGCGGTTGTGAGCTGTCTATATTTAGCCCAAATTAGCAGTTATTAGCAGTCACTATCTACACCTAAATGAATGACTGAAAGCAACCTTTATCTAACCCAAAATAAGCGGTTGGTAGCATTTTTCCTGTAGCCAAAAAATAAGCAGTTGTTAGCAACCTTCATCTAGCTATGAGCGGATGTAAGCTTCTTTTACCTCTAAACTTGCGGTTTGTAGAGCCTCCATCTAACCCGAAATAAGCAGTTGTTGGCCCTTAACTACCTTAAAATTAGCGGTTGTTAACAGCCTACATCTAGCCCAAAATAAGCAATTGTTAGCAGCCTCAAACTACCCCAAAATAAGCAGTTGTTAGTAACTCCCATCTAGCCCAAAATGAGCGGTTGTTAGCAGCCTTCACCTTCCCTAAAATGAGCGGTTATTAGCAACCTCCATCAAACCTAAAGTTAGCGATTGTTAGCAGTCTCCGCCCAAAATTTTGCGGATGTTAGTAGCCTACAGCTAACTTAAAATAAGCGGTTGTTTGAAACCTTTATCTACCCCAAAATTGCGGTTCTTAGCAGCCTGCATATTTTGGGGTACCCTAAAATATGCGGTTATAGCTAGAACATCAGCGGTTATCACTCATTAAAGAAACTTAAAAAAGTCGAGTTCGAGTTTCAAGGGTGGGTCATAAAAAAAGTTGGTTATTTTGATGGGCTGGTTTGATGGTGAGGATAAGTGTGTTACCCTAATACCCTGTTGTTGTTCCAGACATGCAAAGGAACAAGACGAGTCCTGAGCGGCTCTCGATGTTGGTGTACGAGCCGAAGGCACAGCAGCGACATCTGGACAAAGGGGACTTCTCGCACGCCGCCACTATAAACTGACCAGGTAAATTAAATTGTTTTTTAAAATGGCATTACAATGCTCGGAATATTTTTAAAATTGAAAATATGTGATGAAAAAGAATTCGCCACAGGTAGGACTCGAATCCACAGCTCTTAGGTCTGCGCCCTAAGCGTGCTACCAACTACACCACCGTGGCTTCGAATCAACGCGTCGAATTCTCTCATCACATATTACCCCGTAGCAAAGACAATATAATACTAACGTAATAGACTGCCCACCTCATACAAAAATATTGGACCAAATTAAGGTTGCGAAAAGCAGGTGAATGTATGGCGCAGGAGAGTTGCTTGCTACTCGATACTAGATGGCGGTTTTCTGCTTTAGCCTTTAACTTACTAAATATACGTAATACTAAATATACGTATACGTACGTGTCATTTTAAAATATTATGCTTTAAATATCGTTTTGATTTTTAATAAGATATATTTTGTGAATCATGTTTTTATATTCTCATAATACGGTAGATACAATGTTGTGTAGTTTCGAGTGGCGCCATCTATGCGAGTCTCTGAGAACAAATCGTACGATTAAGGCGTTGAAACCACATGCCCGTAGGGTATAACGTAGGCAGTGGCGGCTCGTGACTCAAAGACCTGGTGGTGCACATCATAAAACATGCCTAAACAATATGGATAATTCCTAAGTGCAGAAATAATTCTCTTATTTAGATAGGCATTTTTATTTACATATACACATAATAAGATTAATTAGTAAAACAAAACATAAAAACAGCGAAAGTAAAACATGAACATAAGACAATTTACACGAAAACGGCCTTATCCGAACATTTCCGAACGTTGGCGTTCGTTCCGCGTCGGGCCCCGTGCGGCGCACGAGATTTCGCTAAACTTCCATACTAATCTTCCGTCTCACGCGCCAGGCGTTTCGTCGCCTTTTCCATAGTAGCTGTATAGGCGCGTTGCGTGCACTAGGAGCGGGCGCATGGCAAATTGTTTTGTCAAGCGAAAATAATACTTATTCTGTTAAAAACACGACTGATTATCATTTGACACAAAATTAATATATTTTTACGTTAAACTGCTTATTTATATTTTATATCAATGATATTTTTTTTGTATATATTTAAGCTTAAACTGGTAGTGCGCCGCACGAGTGCACTTAAGGAGGAGCCGCCACTGAACGTAGGTAGTGGGTGGGTATAGGGTATAATAGTGAGTAGTATTGAAGAAATACGCGATGTACATAGAGTAATATTGATATATCACTCTATGTACATCGCATCAGCAAAATAAGACTAAAATATATTTGTTTTCGTTTCAGGTCCTATAAAGGTGTAAACACTGTAAGTGTTGCCATTAGTTGATTTAGTTTTGTACGAATAAAACTTATTTTTTCGGTGTAATTACAGAATAGAATTTAGTTTTTTGTTAATTTAATGTTAATGTAAAATATGTAAAGAACTGTCGGAAGCTGGACCCCGGGTCCCGTCACAGGTGACAAAGCAACCGGAAACACGCTTGGACAAAAAAATGATTCAAAATGTAAAGAATTATACTTTCGTTGAAAGTAGAATCAATTATTGATAAAGTCAAAAATTGTCAACGGCTTATTTTAGTCTGGATTTCAGATATATATACAAATTTTTACATAATGTGTCAAATTAAATATGTCTATCTTCGATCAGGTATAAAAACCTGGCACTCAATTTTTGAACCAGTAGAATTGATCCACCACTCGTTGTTAAGCTTTCGCATGGTGAATCTTAATTGGCTCTATTTTTGAAACTTGGTCCCATTAGGTCCCAAGGGTCCAATTGGTACCCAAAGGTCCCATTGGGTCCCACTGGTCCAAAGGGTCTCATTGGGTCCCAATGATCCCAAGGGTTCCATTGGGTCCCAATGATCACAAGGGTCCCATTGGGTCCCAAGTGTCCCATGGGTACCAAGGGTTCCATGGATCCAATGGGTCCCACAGGTACCATTGGGCCACATTGGGTACCATTGGTAGTACCATCCACCAAGCCTAGAACACCAAGAAGAACTACCAAAGGTACTATTCTAAGAAAAATTAAAAAATATATTCGTACGGTTCAAAAATACGTAAAACCAGGACCACTCGTTTATTTTATTCATATGTGAATACGCACCGAGTGCTGACGTCACAACGAGTGGCGGATCGATACTACTAGTTCAAAAATTGAACTCCTGCACTAGGTCACATTTTAAATTAATCATTGAACATCCAATATTAATTAGACCCTGTCCGATACTTCAAGGGGCAACTCAGCCTCACTATGAACAAGTTTTCCTATTCTGCTAAATTCGAAAAAAGGGTTAGTCATTGTATGACAATGTTTAAATTGTTTTTGAAATTCCAGCATTAGTCCTATAGGAAAATAGTTCATATTGAGGCTGAGTCGACCCTTGAAGGAACGGACAAGGTTTATAACATATTGTTTGCTTTCTACCTCAGGGGATATGAATAACATACGCAATAAGCAATAAAAAAGCGTCCTAACAAAATATGCACCCAGATAGAGACATTTGGGTGCATATTCCTTTTTTTATATTTAATTAAATCTTGAATACTATAATTATTTGAATCTTGAATCCGTTGAATCCGAAAGCTGACCGTTGTCTGCGAAATTCGACTTTATGGCATGGAATGAAGATTTGTTTTGCATTGATTTAAGTTTATAGCAAAACAATATTTACTTAGAAAAAACTTTCAACAACATGTAGTCTAGTGACTGTGTATCTAGTGTTTTTTTTTAGGGTTCCGTACAAAAGTTGAAAAACGGAACCCTTATAGGATCACTCGAGCGTCTGTCTGTCCGTCCGTCCGTCTGTCACAGCCGATTTTCTCAGAATCTACTGAACCAAATTAGGTGAAATTTGGTAAGATGGTGTAATCCTATGACCCAAACACGGATGTGCAAAGTAAAAAAGATTTTTTTGAAAAAAGGGTCATTTTCAGGGGCCCGATTACAAAATTAAAAAAAAAAGTTTTGCAAACCTTACTGTGTCATATATCAAATGAAAGGGCTCATTATGAGGATCTCAAAAATATTTATTTTTGTTCGGGTAAAATCAATACTTTTGATTTTATTCACGAAAGAAGGCAAAATTTGACCATTCCCCCCCCCCCTGATCTCCGAAAATACTGGGCCGAAAATTTTGAAAAAAATACAAAATATAGTTCATTCCTTGAAGATTACAGGAAAAATAATAAGAATTCTATCACTTGAAAATTAAGTGGTAAACTCACTATAATAAGTTCATCTAGGGAAATAGTTCACTAAAACACCACTAGATGGCGCTAGTCAATTGATAAAACATTTTTTGCACATTGTGTGTGTGTTCACGAAGTATATTGTACGGAATCCTCATTGTGCGAGTTTGACTCACACTTGACCGGTTTTTTATATATTTGATTTACAACAAAATGTTTTTGTTGTAAAGATTGTAAACGCAAATATGACAATTAATAAGTGTTCAAAGAAACCTATATTAAATAAACGATTGAATCTTGAATCTTGATCGAAGATATCCATATTCAATCCTGTGTATCAATAACCTGATTTGCCATCTGGCGACTGGTGTATATTCAGCGAAATAAACTACCAGTTCTACGCTCGATTACTCAAAGGCATCTTAGATGCTTCTT
Source organism: Rhodophaea formosa (assembly GCA_963082605.1). NCBI lineage: Eukaryota > Metazoa > Arthropoda > Insecta > Lepidoptera > Pyralidae > Rhodophaea > Rhodophaea formosa. The sequence continues at coordinate 10,408,383 of OY720230.1, forward strand.
AACTAAAATCGTTCTCAAGTCTCGTTCTGTCACTGACAAGATAACCGAGCTAGACTAAGACAGTCAGACGATTCATTAGTTAAGTTTATTTTGAGTATTCGGAGGTTATTGAGTTATTATTTTATGTATGTAAAAAATAATTGAAATTATTTGTTATGAAATTAAATTTATTGTTATTTTTCGTTTTCAACATAGGTACCCAATAGGTACTAAAATTATTGTTTCAACTTTAGTTAAGCTCATACCTACGAGTTACTAAGCATCCCATTTCAATAGCCTGCAAGTTGACCGGCAAGGGGCAGTTCAAGTATTACGTAAGCAGAATTTCATCTATTTCTTGCTAGTAAGAAAATCTCTGCCAAATTTTACGTAAACATTGGTCTAAGTTTCACAAATACTTCCATCCATCCATCCATCAGGTCTTTTTTAGTCTCCACTGTTGGAGCACGACCCTCTCTGTACCACCAGAGCCATGTATTAGCCAGAGCAATCAGAGGATTTGGCCAACTCTCCACGCTGGCCAGACGGGTTGGAGAGATCTGTTTGATGTTTATAAGTTTTGTTTAGTTTGTCTTTCCTAAGTCGCCTTCTACGACATCCACGAGAAGAATTGGAGTGGTCCTATTCTACTCTGCCGGGAACCACATGGAGAGTGAAACTATTACTAAGCATCCCATTTCAATAGCGCTGGCCTATAAGTTGACCCCTCAAGGAGCTTTTCAAGTATTACGTAAGCAGAATTTCAGCTATTTCTATTCAGCAAAAGTAGGAAAAGCTCTGCCTCACTGCCCACTTGAATATGCTGTATCGAAGATGATGAGTTATGAAGTTATAGCCTTATAACTAGATATCTAAGCAACAATAGTTGTGCTGCAATATAATAATAGTTGTTCTATAAAAATAGTCATAGTTTTAAGTCGTTGAAGCTTTGAGAGTTTAAACAGGGTATATTGAGTATAATAATTATTGTATGCGTATTAGATTTTTTCAAATTATAATAAAGAAAGTTTTAAGAGGGTATACTAGCAGTGCGTTTTCCATACAAATGTATTTCTCTATTTTCTCGTTGAAAACTGCTTCAAAAGTCACAATTCTTTTTACATACAATCTATTACTAAAATAGGTATGTCCCTATGTTTTACTTTTTTCTCAAAACCTGTTTAAAAGAAAAAAATATTGTACAAAAACAGCTTTTTTGTAAAAAATAAAAAATAGGGGCATTCCTATTTTAGTACTAGATTTTATTAAAAAAGAATTGTGGCTCTAGAATCAGTTTTCGGCGATAAAATAGAGAAATACATTTGTATGGAAACCATATTGAAAAAATACTGCTAGTATACGCTCTTAAGAGTCGCCTGGAAGCGCATGTCTCCATACAAACGGAAAAGGGGAATTGTGGCAATATTTGATAATTTTGGAGTAAAATTAAGCATTTAATCAATTGATCTCATTATAATCTACGTACGTTCCTATACAGCTTGGTTAAAATACCAATGGTTTGAGAATAACAAGCCTTTTCAAATTTATATGGACATCTTGAGAGGCGTATAATTATACGCCTCTCAAGATGTCCATATTAAATTCTCTTGGTTAAAATACTAATGGTTTGAGAATTACAAGCCTCTTCAAATTTGTATGGAAATCTTGAGAGGCGTATAATTCTCAAACTATTGATAATTTAACCAAACTGTATAGGAACGTACGTAGATTATAATGAAATCAATTGATTGGATGCTTAATTTTACTCCAAAATTATCAAATATTCCCACAATTCCCTTTTTCCGTTTGCATGGAGACATGCGCGTCCAGGCGAACCTTAAGTAAATTTTCTGTCAAAACTGTGCTATAACTGCCAGAAAAATGTGCTCTTCAAACGACATTAAACCGTATCTGTAGCAGATTTGTTGCGTATAATCGCATCCGTATCCGCAATCATCGGATCTTCTTTCGTCTCCACTGCAGGAGCATGACCCTCTCTCTACTACTTGAGCAATATATTAGCCAGAGCAGTCAGAGGATTTGGCCTACACTCTCTTCTCTGGCCAGACGGGTTGAAGAGCTCTCTTTGATGTTTATAAGCTTTGTTTAGCTTATTTTTCCTAAGTCACTTTGTACGACATCCACGAGAAGACTTGGAGTGGTCCTGTTTTGAGTTGGCGCTGGTCTCCATTTCAGTACAGTCCTAAGTTCGAAAACTGACGCCAAAAAACCCGTTATAATGTTTTTACATAAAAAATCTCCGGATCCGTGTCCGCATTTGCATCCGCGGATATAAATTTACAGAAATGTGCATCAAGACATTTTCTTTTTATTTTATTAACATGGGCCACAAACAAGTTCGCAGTAGCGATACATTAAAGAATAATTACTATGGACTCATGGATGGTCACAATTTGAGTTTAATACATAACAATCCTGATCTGTAGTAATTTCGTTTTATATTTGCCGCCACGTAACCAGTGGTATCGTCACTAACTTATTACCTAAGCAACTCACAGAGAAACTTAGATGTGGGTCAAGATACTCTATTGACCATCTATCTGGCAACTACAAAAAAATCGTATTGCACAGTTTGATGGAAAGTTCAACTTATTACTAACACCCGAATACTCAAAGGCATCTTAGATGCATCTTAACTAAAATTGTTCTCGTTCTGTCACTGTCTAGATAACCTAGCAAGACGAAGACAGTCTGAGATTTAAAATTGTCATTATTATGATTATTTTGAGTATTCGGTGGTTACTCTGTAAGGTTTTGAGATATGGAGAGAAATGTGTAAATTATATCAAACCATTGTCAAATATTGTTTGATCTCTCAGAATGGCATTTCAGTGCTGCCATCTACCAGTACAGTGCTACAAGGATGTTTTGGCACGTGGCCATAATCGGAACTAAACGCCGCCATTACCGTCATCTTGTGAAGCGTCACTTTTGGAAGATAGCTCTTGATGTTTGTTGCGGATATTCCGTGATTTTAATCCTATTTAATATTATTTAAGAATATTTTGTCAGCTGGTAGTCCTAATTACACTCGTAATTACACACAGCGCCCCCATTTCAATGTGATTCAAGTGCCAAATGATCGTTGTCGCACTGTAACCTTATCGAAAGACCTTCATTAACCAGAATTTCATGGTGAGGTGGAATTATTAGTACCTCTTTGAAAATAGTAACACATAAGATACGTACAGATTGAGAATTTATATAAATAGTAGTCTAGTTTTGTATTTTGTCTACGTAAATAGATTTCGTAATAATAAAATAATATATGATTTAGAGCTTTTTATTTAAATTCCTTCTTTAGAATAACTATTTAATTTTTTTAGGTTGCGAGACACCAAATTACTGTAAATTAATACCTACATTAAGTTACGGATAGGTACATACACATGCTACCTAGTAGGCTACGTAGGCTTTAATATTAGTACGTTAGGCTATAATTATTTGTCATTGTCAATTTGCAAAAAGAGATACTTTTGGTAGGAGTTACGCACACTTCATTAGCCAGAGAAGTCAGAAGATTTGACCTACACTCCGCGCTGGCCAGACGGGTTGCAGATGTCTCTTTAATGTTTAGAGGAGCCTGATGGTCCAGTGGGTGTGAGCTCTATGAGCGCTTACGTATGTTAAGCAAACCCTGGTGCAGTCCCTACTTGGATGGGTGACCGCAAGTGGCATAAAAATATCTCGAGCTCATCCGTGCTTCGGAAGGCCCGTTAAGCCGTTGGTCCCGGCTATCATCGTTGATGGCAGTCGTTCAGCTATGTCAGATGCCTTAAGGCAGCTTGAAAAATCTGACACCAGTGTTGGCCACTTACACATACGAAAAACAAACAAACATTGTATATAAGCTTTGTTTAGCTTGTTTCAGTCGCCTTCTACGACAGCGGCGGGAAGACTTGGAGTGGTCCTATTCTACTCTGCCGGGAACCATACGACATGTATCTGCAGCTATACTTATTATTATTAGGAGCCTTGAGATAGAGAGGAACACTTGGTAAAAATGAGACTAAGGGGTTCTTAATAAAACATAGTTTTCGGTACAATAATTTAATTTAATGCAATTAACTTTAGACAGTTATTATGGCAGTGTGTAGTTATCTTAACTTAAAATTTAGTGTTGCCAACATTTGGCATTACTTTAGAATTTATGGTTGCCAACTTTTGGCGAACTACTTTTAGAATTTATACCTCATCGGTGATTAAATAGGTACTGGATTATACTGAACCTTAGTTATTTCAACCCAAAGCGATAAAAAAAGTATGTATGTATATTTAATATCTTTGTATTAAACCTACTGAGTACTTGAGACTCGGTGCGACCACGATGGAAGTAACTCCATTGGAACGTCAGCGGAAATAAATAAAAGATTCGTTCTAAGTCCCGTTTATATACATAATTACTTGTCCAATCATCAGTCATGGGACAAGAGGCAATGGAACCATTTAGACTTCATCCAATAGATAACAATTATAAAAATCTATACAACGTGTTAATGAATAAGCACAATACCTGTCTTAGATGGTGATTGTGAAAAAAAATCTGGTGTTTCATACAAATTGTCAATACCTACTCGACCAGAATATATGGAATAGTTGTCGAGTCGCAGAGTCGGCCCCATAGTAAAAATTGTTCATATTCATAAGCACAATCACCACCTAAGAGGTTTTGCGCTTATTCATTAACACGTTGTATACAGTAATTCGATGACTAGATACAAAGTGAGGATGTGGCGAATATTCGCATCCGTGTCCGCAAATGCGGAGCTTCCGCATAGATTTGGACACCTGCATCCGTACCCGCAATATTCAATAGTTATTGTTATTGTTATAAAATAATCCGACATCATTGCAAAACCAACCTTACTTGGATGCCATAAAGTCGAATTTCAAAAGCTGGCTATAGATAGAACGATTTATAGCGCGGATTGTGTATAGTTTTTTAAACTTGATGTAAGAGAAAATAATATGTTTCTAGTTTAACGTTGTCTATTGGGACAAAATGAATTTTGGTTTTCTTGGATATTCCTATTGTTCCACAACTTGGAGCAATCGGGAAACGACAATAATGATTACGCTTCCCAATTTCCACCATAATGATGTGTAAGTGACAAGTGGGACAAAAAATATTTTTTACTCTTTTGTTTCTTTGTGTCAAATGGGACAAACAAATTTTTTTTTACTCATTTCTCAATACTTGTGATAGTGTATTTTCTGAAAATATTTTTGCACTTATTATCAATTCATAAGGTTCAATTTAATCCAGTTCCACCAATTTGTCCATAACTATACCGCAACAACTTTGCATTCAAGCCTCCTTTCATACAAAAACTAAATAAACCTAATGATTATTACAAATTACAAAAATGCATGTACAATACTAGTTTTAAGTAATACTCGTCGAGGTAAAGAAATAGGTTATTGTTAAGTCAAACTCAAGCACAGGTATGGCGCTTCATACTAGCGGAGAAATATTTATGCCTAGTACTTCTAAAAAATAAACTTTACATTTGGGTTCACGTCAATGTGTGAGTCAACAATCAGGGTCGCCACCGCAGAATGAATTCAAGCACTAACAAACGTTTAGACGACGCGTAACGTGCGTTATATTAACTCTGTAGCCAAAGTAAAAAATGTGGGATAATGGTTCTCTAACAACTAAAAATCAAAATATCTCAAAACCAATCAATCAAAAAATAGTAAAATCCAGAATTGCTAGATTTAATTATTTATTTCTTAAGCTCGAAGAGTATTATATATTAGTCGCCATTTTGCGCGTCAAAAGAAGGCATTAACTCAAAAATGCCTTAGGTTTTTGAGCAAACTCATAGCCTCTATCCGGCTTATCCACTTAATCCAAACGAAGAACCAGAATGGGAATAAAAGATTTTCAAATAATAAAACGTCAATGACCATTTTTGACGCGCTAACTGGCAACCAGAATAGTCTGGAAGTGTACAAACATTTGTGTGTATATATTGAGATCACTAAATCGACTACTTATGCACTAGTAAATGCTATATACAGATTTACATAGGTCGCGTTATATTGTAGTGACACTAATGGTGTATTTGCCGATAGGCTGAAGCATAGGGCAGAAAATTTGGAAGGGCGGCAAAATAAAAATTTGGACTACAACCTTTGTGAAAAGGTTGATGGAGGCGGCAATAGTTACATAGCCTACGAGGCGTCAAATGAAAAACTCGCCAGCTACAGGCATTTTCAACACTGAGCCTGAACAAAAGAGCTTAAAATCAATTTAAATGCACCATTTATAATGTTAACGGGATTCTGTCCTGAGACTCCGTAGGGTGTCAATTGTTAAGCCTCCCTTGTTCATCTGTCTATCTATCAGGGAGCCAGGTCAAGAACCGTAATAAGTACGGAGTTGATATTTTCACAACATCGGTTTTCTATATCCCTTTTCCTTTATAAGTTGCGAGTTTTTTTTTGAAAATTTTATTATTTGAAAGTTTGACCGGCTTACGATAGTTTACATTGTAATGTGCGAGTAGCATAAAGACAAAATCTGGAAGTCTACCTAAATCAATGCAATATGGTGAAAAATCTTAACTCATTAGTGTTTTCAGACTTTTCTCCAGATCTAAACGAAGTAAAAGAAAATTAAAGCTATATTTTTCACTAAGAAAAGGAACATAATAGAAAAATAATTAACTAGGTTTAGACAATTGTACTTCCACTAAAACATTTTTATAAAAGAGTTTCCGAAATCTCAAAAGATAAAAATAGAATATATTAAAAAATCTAAATTTAACTACTGGAAGAACTGACATGGCTTTGGTATGGCTGATTTTTCTAAGTATACGATTCTGAACCTTATTTTATTGTGCTTATGTTAAAATTCATCAAATGCTTCATTTATAGTACTTGTGATAAATTCATCAAATTAGCTACTAAAATGAATCTTAAAAAATTAGGTTCAAAATCATTTTTGCTCATAAAAATCATATGCCATAAGTAAATATATATTTATTACATCCAACAAAATTCGGTGAAAGTAACTACGTATAGTTGGTGAAATATTGAACGTTTTGTACCCTTTATAGGGCAATTCAACCTGTCAAATTGAACATTCCTTCGGGATTCTAGGAACTTATTGAATTGAAAACTTCTTAGCGGCGCTGTGCACTTTTCGTGATGGGGAAAAATGTTAAACTCGCGGCAGATCACGAGACCGACAGATTCGTCCATAGATATCAGAATATTTACTGTGATTCGTCAGATTGAAAATTCGTAAGAAAGCGCAGGGCGATTGCGCGAATGTGCGTGTGTGTTTGTGTTACAGCGTGCTACGCACATCCATGGTTGGTGAATGTAAGGAATAGTTTTTAATTATGAGTGATAGTATTTAAGTTTTCACTTCTGTCTGCCGGCACTCCCGGAGTGCAAGCCGTTGTTTCTTTTTTTTTTTTCTTTTACTTTCTCGTATATCGTGAGTTAGCGAATGAATATTTTTGTATGTTGTTTGTCCCATAAGAAAAGCTGTTCAAATCGATGGGCTGACTCCACAAAGGGACCAAAACGATCAATATTTTACCGGGTATATGTATTGATAGTGACTTTATATCGAAAATGAACTTTCGTTTCTTCCCATAAGATTTTGCGATAAATTTTGTTGGATGTAAATAAATAATAAATAATGGAAGATCGTTAATGTCAATTTGAGCATTATTGAGCTGGACAGAACAAACGCATATATCAATAAAAAGTGCTATAAATTGTGTAAAAATAGTATAAACATCTAATGTATATATTCAGTTGCACGATCGAGACTAAATCTACAATGTATAAAAGACATAATGCGTAATAAAATAATGGGCTATACTAAATCACTAAGGTAAAATTAAAATAAAAAGAAATCGGTCTTTTACGTACTAAATCACCGAGTTTATATAGCAGTTAAAAAACAAAAAAATAGGCCTTTTACAAACAAAAGTGTGTAATTTGTATGGGAATGTTGTTTTTTTAAAGACACTCTATGTATCTTTTTTTTTATTAAACTTATTGATCTAGTTAAGACCGTGGTTCGATTTTATTACGCATATGTCTTTAATAACTTAAAATTTTTTACAAGAAGTAAAAAAGGAACCTTCTTGGTATCAAGTAAATGCTGCTTACAGTAAAGTCATAATGTTAATCAACAACTTTCTTACAAAAACGAATAGGAGGAAAACGACTCCTTGAAAAAAAAAAGTCACAATTCTTTTTTTTTTACTGTACTAATTATACTATACAACTTGCTCCAAGGAATATAGGTCGTAATATGAAAAAGAATTGGGATACCCATTCAAAACTATTTTTTAGTATGAGAAGTAAATTTTTTCCTTTACCGAACTATGTTTCTTGGAGAAAGTTGTTCCGTATGATCAGTATTAGGTACGTTCGGGAAAGCAAGGTAATAGATTAGATACACGGTATATTGTCTAATGGAAAAAGCTGTTCAGTAATATAAATGAAATGAAGGACTGAAAAAATAAATTCATATTTGCTCAATTAGCGATATAAGAAAAAAACACTCACTATGTATATACTGGCAAGTTTCTGGATAAAATATCAAATGAACGAGACATTTTGATGACCCATCTTAAGTTCCAGAGTAAATTTGCTCAACTTATATAATAAGACCATGCAGTGTGCTTTAACATATTTTATTTAAGGTCTTACATAATTATCTGAAACTTGTTAAGAATATATGTAATCCATCTGTGATGCCGTACAGGTACATCCATACTTATATTATAAATACAAAAGTTACTCCAAACACATAGTCTAGACCCTGAAAAAGGATATAGGCTACTTTTTAATGTGTAAATGAAAATGTATAATAAAACGAAAATTCACGCGAAGTCACAAGAAACAGCAAGTTAATGTACCTAAAACCAAAATAATCATGATTGCTCAGTTGCTGTATGCAAAATTGCAGAGTATATTATTTGTTTACGAGGTAACATTTTCTTCATATAATTTTTGAGCAACCAACATGTACAGTGGGCCACATAGGACAGTATACCATAAATAATACTCGTATAATACTACCAATGGTATAGGGATAGTATACTTTCATATGTGGCCCACTGTACCTATGATGACACCTATCCAAAGTTAGTTTCAGACAATTCTGTAAGAGTTCATACATTTTGATATTATAAGGTAATGGGATACAATATTTTTACATGTAAATATATTTTACATGAAGTGGCCGGGATCCAATATTTATACATTTCAATATTAACATTAATTAGTTTATTTTATTTACAAAAACATTCATAGATGTAAAATATTAAGAGTAATGTAACACCAAGTATTCCGTGGCAGTGGTATTTTTTATGAATTGTTGAATTTGAATTGAGTGCGTTGCATTTTGCCTGATGAGAAGAAGCTATGAGGTCTAGGGCAAAGAGTTCTATATAAACTGGGTAGAAGTGCCCTTCTCCTAGAAACAGACATTTAAAAGCAATCGTGTCACGTGACGTGGACGGCGTCTTCACGGTACAGAGTTTAGGTGTGAGCTAAGCGCTAATTAACACAGTTTAATTATTATTATTTATATATATATACCTATATATATGTATATATATATATATATATATATATATATATATATATATATATATATATATATATATCTATATCTATATATATGTATATATATATATGTTTTAAGAATCCGCTTCCTTTGAACGTTTCAGAATTTGGTACGTACGGCTCATCTTCCTCAGTTTATATAGAATTCTTTGGTCTCAACAAGTTTTTCGTTTTTTGTTGTGTTTTTTTTTATTGTTAATAGTGCCGAAAAGGCATCCGAGACAGGTTAAGTATTGCCATCAATGATGAAAGTCGGGAAAACTTCACCCCCTATTTCACCCCTTAGGGGTTGAATTTCTAAAAATAGTTTCTTAGTGCTCACTTAAACCCGCTCCACACTCTCGGCAAAACTACACGACGAAAGGCGAATACGAGAGTGTGGAGGCAGTATTCGGCAAGTCTCGGCTATATTCGTGTAGTCTCCATGGTGGCGGTATTTCATCTATTTCAACGCTTTTTAATAACTATTTTTCTCGTTGTAAAAAGTATAGCGTATTATACTTTTTACAACAGACAGACATAATGCTAAGGCCGCAGCAGTTCCAACGTCTATCTTCAACGTCCTCGAACAGACAACTGCGCTAAGCGAGAGTGTAAAGAGCTGTACTCGATCTCGTCTTGTTTCGGCAAATACCGAGAGCGAAACCTCTCGACGAGAGTGTGGAGCGGGCTTAACTTCAGGAAAGGAACCCCTGTACCAATTTTCATTTCAGTTTCTAGGTACCTACAGTAGTTTCGGCTGTGCATTGATATATAATTCAGTGAGTCAAGTTTCCGTTTTGTATAATAAAGATTCACAACGTTGTTAATATTTGGATTACACTGCCTATATTTAAACTTGATACCTTATACCGATGAACGCGATACAATTTTTAACATACCATAAATAATTTCGATAAAATATTGGCTAATTAATAAATAATATTTTTTTAAATACTTGTAAATTATATAGTATACACATCTTACTCGAATTCAACATCGAAATTAAAATAAAAATGCTACCTATCTAATTATTCTAATATCATTATATACAACATGGGAGCAAAACCACGTTTAATCCTTAGAGGGGCGACTCAGCCTGTTAATATGAACGACTTTTCCTATGGGACTAATAATGGAAAATAATTTGGTTGAAAAACGAACGAGACAAAATGATTTTACGAAAATATGTCTATCTCACTCGCGAAATTACTATTTTATATGGCAAATGTATACATGATATAGACTTTGACGTCACTAGTCCATATCGGACTTCTCTTTCGTATTTAAATTTTAAAGTATCACATCTTCGTCGCTAATTAAGATATTTTAAAAGTTCTTTCATATTTTTTTTCTGTGGTTATTAGGGATTACACTGAGCAAATAAAAAAATAACGTGCATATTTTTTATTTGTATAAAAATGTTTTTTCATTCGAATTTTCAACATCAGTCCCAAGATTCAAGATTCTTATTATATTGCAAGCCACAGGTTATAAAATATAACAAACAAAAAACGTACATGTGACGACCTGCAAGGGAACATATCTATGAAGGAATAGTAGCAATAAAGCAAGTATTAAATATATAATCTATCTATAAAATCTATCGTCATCAGGTCTTTGTTAGTCTCCACTGCAGGAGCACGACCCTCTCTGTACTACCAGAGCCATATATTAGCCAGAGCAGTCAGAGGATTTGGCCTACACTCTTCACGCTGTCCAGACGGGTTGGAGATGGAACATATCTATATTTCATAGGAAATGTTGTTCATATTGATGGGATGAGTCGCCCCTTTAAGGCTCAGACAGGGTTTTATTTACATATTATTATTCATAGCTGATATATTTCATTCTACTACCTCTTTCCTGTATAATATAATATGTACAAACCCAGCGTTAGGATCAGTTACACAGAGAACCAGAAAAACTAGTCTTAAATTGGAAACTAAACTTTAGGACAATGAAATATGATTCATATTTGCATATAAACCCAACTCTGACATGTTTTAACCCATTACTGGACACTAAGCGAGGTACAATAGAAGTTTAATTGTGATCAACGCTATAGACCAATAAGAGGGTACCCAATATTTTTTATCTTTACAAGTCAAAATGAATCTTATGTCATTGTCCTAATGATGTTTTTCCAATAAAAGTCTACTTTTCTAGCCAGTCTGTGTCTTAACTTTTTTGACTTTCTAGTTGAGACCAAGAAGATTCAATTACGTTAAAATCTCCTCAGATATCTAATTCAATGGATTACCTAGAACTTTGCCTAATAGACGAGTCATCATCAGCAAAGCTAGCCCTATTTCTCCTCTCGCACCTTTTCTGATGCTGTCTTATGAAAGCACTGAGTCTGTTTAGCAAAAATTGCTTATCATGGCCTTCCAACACTAACTGATTCTTCAAAACCCCAACCATATGTCTATTAGCCGTCGCCACGGCCCAGTAATAATACAAAAAGAATAATAAAATCGCGAACGCTGGTATAGCGAAAGTAGAAGTTCCTAATTGGAAGGCTATCTGTCTTATAATATGAGGGAATCCTTCAAAAGTCTTAATAACATATGCCCATACTGATGGGTAACCTCTGAATGGCCCGCAATTTATTGAAGGTAGGATCTCTGCTATTGAATACGCGACTGGAGCGACTGATATAACAAAACCTAGTAATAGTACTGACATGAATAATGATTTTGATTTCGAAGCTTTATAAACGACAATAGGTGACGGAGTACAGTTTGTTAAGCATGTGAATTTCTTTATATAGAATATTAAGAAGTAGAATATTGTGCCGATGATTGGTAAGAAAGGGCAGAAGAATGAACCCATCCATATTAAAGTCTGTATATAGACTATATCTAAGACATGTTTGGGTAAATAGAAGTCCTGTTCACCGATAATTTTAAGGCATTTACTACCAGTATGCCTAGCTATGAATGCTCTGGGTAGGTTTATTAAAAATGTAAAAACGAATTGTACAGCAAAATCGGTTAAAATCAACTTATAAAATTGCTGTCCTACATACGTTTCCCAACAATCTGGAGTGTTAGGGTCTGAATTTATTAATGTACATTGAACTCCGTTTGTAGTAACGTATAGGTACATCTGACTTAGCAAAACACCTAAAGATGATAGTCTTAATAGTACGGTTCTTAGTAACGTTATTAACAGTACATGCGCAGGGTTGTAATTCTCAAATTGGATTAAATATCCGAATATTTCTGGAACTACAACATTGAGGACTACAATACATAAAAATGGGAGGAATTCTAGTAACGTATTCTCTAATTGGTTTAAAAAATTTCGACTAGATGTCGTATCACTTCGGTCTAGACTTAACCGACTAAAAGTTAACCTAGACGCTGTCCTATTTTCTTCTTTTACATCTGTAAATGACACTGTCGCATTTGGATTTAATTTATGCATTGAATAATTAAAAGTAACAAAAATTAACGCACCGGCTAGAACTAGAATTATCAACACTACAAAATTAATAAAAATTCTCTTTAAATGCAACAAAATTTGGTGTTCTCTAGTGCGTAGTTGTTTTTCCTCTTTGAATCTTTCTTCTTCTAAATAACCTTTAACTTCGTTGAATAATGCTTTGTGTTTGATTTTCGCTGATTTTTCATTGTGTATACAGAAGTCCCAGCCTCCAAAAACTAGATTGCAGTATACGTAAAATTGACCTTCACTCTCAACCAATTTTTCTTTGAAGCCTCTAGCTCCCGTTCTTACGATCGCTACTAAAGATATTAGCGTCCAAGTTATAGGTACTAATATATACGCCATCGGCATATTATAATACAGTTCGGCGTCCCAAAGATTCCTTAAAAAGTACGTGTAAATATCATCGGAATATACTCCATAAAACAATATAGTTTTTTCCATCCATCCTGTCCCTTGAATCACATCAAAAACTATATTACTATCAGAGGAATTCCTATCGAAATACGCTTGGGAGCAACATTCAGTAGAGTTTGGTGTTATATCTTTACAATCAGATTCGTCTTCGACTAGTATAAGTTTGGGTAGTATCAAAAAGATTGTAATTAATAAAGATATAGCAATGTTGAGGAAGAGTAGCCATCTTAGAAACAGGAAGTACGATACCACGCCGGTGCCGAAGGATCCTTCGATCTCTCGCATCGGAGCTTGCCAGAGTTCGAGCTTTCCGATAAGCTCCCCGAAGCGCGTTCGGAACCGATGCCAGAGCTTCCGCTGTCGCCAGTGGATCTGTTCGAAGCCTTGAAGACGGAGTTTTGTTGCGTTCTGGAACAAAAGGTTAAGTTTAGAAATGGGAGCCCCTTCTTCAGACTTTTTTTAGAAGATACACATGCTAGTTTTAAGCATACTTACATGCATGTTACTTATGAACATGCTCGTGACACGCACACAATTGCACACACGTGCTAAATATAAGCATGTTTGTTTCTAGTAAAACCAATGAGTACCCTTCCCCCTTCCACCTTCGCCTTAGGTAGCACACAATTGCACACACGTGCTAAATATAAGCATGTTTGTTTCTAGTAAAACCAATGAGTACCCTTCCCCCTTCCACCTTCGCCTTAGGTAGCATGCTCAAAAATCAACGCGGTTCAATTTTTGAGAACCTAATTAGTAGCATGTTTATTTTTATTTATCATGGCTGCTGTTCACATGTCACACGTGCTCAAAACTAGCACGGAAGCATGTTACTAGGTAGCACGTATATCCGTTGCTCAACAATTTATTTACACAAGTCACTCAACAATTTACACAAGTCTATCAGATCGATTTTTAGGGTTTAGTACTTCAAAAGGTCAAAAGGTACCCTTAAGTGGTCACTCACTCGTCTGTCTGTCAAGACTTTTTTCTCAGGAATGCGTGTACATATCAAGTCGACATTAATATTAACCTAGAACTTCTTATAATCGTCTAGAAACATATATTCTTACATTCTTAGCATCACCTGTTGGTTCACTGACTGGTAACTTAGTCCTTAGGCATTAAGTCCGCCAATTACATGTACTTACGAAAAGTTTTTAATTTTATAAATAAATAAAGACTTCTAAGCCAACGCAACCAAAAGATATGGCCGTTAATGTCGCAAATTTTCTCGAAATCGCTAAGGGAACAAAACCTTTATTAAAAAAAATTGTAAGGAGCAAGTACTTATAAGGTACTTACCGTTGACCTAGAATTAGAAATTACAAGAAGCAAGTACCTAAAGCATAAGTTAAGACAAGCATGCGAAAAAACCGAAAACTGTAAATTCCTGATAAATTTTCTGAAAGGAACGTTAGATTCTGTGTAGAACTTGGCCGGTTTCTTTTATGGATTCATTAAACAACTCCTGTGGGACCAAATTTAGACACAAAAACCGACCAAGTGCGTGTCGGGCCACGCGCAGTGTAGGGTTCCGTAGTTGCGAATGACAACTTTGAGTTCACACTATTCACACCTTACAGTTTAACGACCAAAAACATCTAATAATGAAAATAGTATAAAATTTTACAGTTTATAAGTTGGTTGCCTATAACTTGTTAGTTTGTACTTAGTACTTAGCTCTGATAGTTTTCCTTTCAACTTCAGTATATATACTACTTCTGTAATTTTTTTCACGTATCTATATATAACCGTTTAGCAGATAGAGCGGGGGACAGGGGGGATACACTTACCTCTAACAAAAATTCACACTTTATAACCAAATATTTCGGAAACGGATGCCTAATTTGAAAAGTGGTGTTCTCTACTCACAATATTTTTTAAAGACCTATTCAACGATACCCCACACCATGGGTAAATAGAGAAAAAAAATTACTCCCCCACTTTACTAGGGGAGCTACCCTAAAAAAATATTTTTCAAGGTTTTTTTTTACCACTTTTTTGGCATGATTAATATACATACCCATACCAAATTACAGCTTTCTAGTACCTATAGTCTCTGAGTAAAACCGCGGATGGACAGACAGACAGACAGACATGGCGAAACTATAAGGGTTCCTTGTTTACTACGGAACCCTAAGAAAGAAAAAAAATTACGTTTTCATACAAATTGACCGGGCTATATTTTTTTTATGGAAATTTCTGTTTTTTTTTAACACGGTTTTATTAGCTCTTGTATGTAAAAAAAATCTTGGAATCTTAATTGCACTTCCCGGTCTTCGATTAGGATGAAATTTTGCACACGCTCTGAGTTCTGATGACAATACATGACTAGCGTGCTAAAAGCGTGTTTCTTTTGGTTTTTTAAACTAATTATAAATTTTATTTTATTTCCAGCATAGTCCCATAGGAAAAGTTGTTTATATCGACGGGCTGAAACACCCCTTGCACCATATACATACATACCACCACGTCTTTTTCCCTTGCGGGGTAGACAGAGCTCAGTTCTGTAAAACCTTAAGACCACGTTTAACAGTTTTGTAGGTGAGAACGGAATCAAAATAGTGATGAATTGCTAGCCACATCGCCTATAACGGGATTTCTTCGATTTTTGTCCAATCCCTTGATCGGTTTTTAAGATCTGCGTGGGAGGAAAAGCCACTGGTATATTCTGTGTCTTTTCTTTTCTCCCAAACCAGCATGGAAGAGAAATAAAAATAGAGTAGTTTATATCCCTTGGCCTCACCTGTAGTCTCGCTTTGAGCTCCCTCTTCTGCCCCATGGGGACCGGCATGGCCTTGATCTGCATGATCTCCTCCCAGGTTCGTTCCTCATTGGAAAGGTTTTCTGAAAATACAAAAAAACTATTGATATGGAACGAAAATAAATTATTTTCATTTTGGGACTAAATTATAAGCAAATATCTTTATTTTAACCCTAAACCTCGACGTACGTAGATTATAATGAGATTTATTGTTTAAATGCTTAATTTTACTCCAAAATTATCAAATATTGCCACAATTCCCTTTTTCCGTTTGAATGGAGACATGCGCTTCCAGGCGACTCTTAATATCTACTTACATCTCCGAGCAACACGGCCAGAGTCCGTGTTGCTCGAAGTTTTAACCCAAAACCTCAATAAACGGTACCGCCCCCTGACACGCTGGTTTCGTATTGAATGTGTTGAAACGGCGTCTCTAGAAGCGCGCGAGCGACACTCACATTCTCTGCTGTGGTTTAATATGTACTTGCATGAATAAATAAATAAATCTGTACTAATATTATAAGGCTGAAGAGTTTGTTTGGTTGAACGTGCTTATCTCAGGAACTACTGGATTTCAAAAATTCTTTCACCGTTGGATAGGTACGTTATCCCTGAGTGTCAAAGGCTAAGTAGGTATGTACGACGGGCGAAGCCGGGGCGGACTGCTAGTCCCAACTAATATTATAAATGCGAAAGTGAGTTTGTTTATTTGTTTGTTCGTTTGTTACGCTTTCACGCCGTATCTACTGAACCGATCATCATGAAATTTTGCATACACATAGGTTAGGGTACCGAGAAGGACATAGTCTATAAATCACGCGGGCGAAGCCGCGGGTAACAGCTAGTAATGTATAAAGCTGCCTATACTGTTCACACTCCAAGTAGAAACGTAATAAAACATACACCTATACTAACAGTAACAACATAAACGGTTCATTTAACTCTGCAATGAACTCTAGTTACGATAAGTGGGTTCACGAGTATTCGAACTGTATTACATATACATACATATTATCACAGCCGTGTGGTTTCCGGCAGAGTAGAATAGGACCACTCCAAGTCTTCCCGTGGATGTCGTAGAAGGTGACTTAGGGAACACAAGCTAAACAAAGCTTATAAACATCAAAGAGAGCTTTCCAACCCGTCTGGCCAGCGTGGATATCGTACGCCAAATTCTCTGACTGCTCTGGCTAATTTTGGTAGTACAGCGAAGGTCATGCTCTTACAGAGGAGACTAGAAAAGACCTGTTGATTATGATTTATGTTGCATAAACAAGGTTTGTTGAAAAGAATTATAGAATCCCAGAAAATTAAGCCGACTAAAAGGGGAAGGTACTCACGACGCTTCTGGATCTTTTGCGTTGTCCACTAGGTGGCGAACTTGACGCGTTTAGTTTGACGCAGAGCCACGAGATGGCGTGGATTAGGATAAGGGATATTTAGTCGGTTCCCTAACAATTTATTAATCATTATCATCATCAGGTCTTTGTCTTTGTCATGACATATTATTACGTCGTAATCCCTCGCGGGATAGACATTATTCTAGAACCTTTATACCGTATCGGCCATCGGTTCTTGGCGTTATACAACGTGTTAATGAAAAAGCGCGAAACCTGAAATTTGTTCAGAATCAAGAGTAGAATCGATTCCACAAATAAAAAAAGTAGGGGTCAAATTTGAGACTTAAAATATTTTTAATTACGCTGTGTTTGTTACTTAACTCTACCATGCGAAGGGACGCAAAGTAGCAACGTCGCCCTAGTTCGCGCGTAATTACCATAGACTTTTTAATTTACAACAACACATACAAAAAAAAACTATATCTTCGTAAATAAACCGCGAAAATTAAATTTAATAATTTTATCTAAAATGTGGGTGTCTGAGATTTTGCGCTTTTTCATTAAGGCTAGTACATGCACTAATGACCTTCAGGATTTGGCCCGAGTTTTGAACCTTAGTTCCCCGTTAGGAAGTCAGCGGTCGACTGGCGCCCGTCCCCCGCGCGCAATCAAAATATTAAATAACAAATTTAATATTATAAAGAAGAATAATCTGTCAAATAAAAATTCCTCGGGTGATTTTGTAGGTTAATTGGTATTGTATTTAACATAAAAATTGCGTGATTCTAAGACAAGTTAATGAATATTTGCAATAAAAATTGATGTACGCGGTACTTTTTTTTTCTAAAAAACTTTAGAAAGAAATCCTCCTCGCAAGTAAAGATTAAAAACCATGCTAAAATATGTTTTTTGGGTATTGTGCTTTATGTTTGACCATTTTTATAGAGGTTAAACATAGTCGAAATGGCCAAGGAGCACCCTTAACACGACGTATAACTAGCACTAATTTAATTTTTATGAGCCCTTGTCCTTAACTACTGATAAATAGTGTTAATTATATCACTTATGCCTTCTTAGAGTTAACGAATACAGAACAGTTACTACTTATTATGGGCAATTAGGTAAAGTAGCAAATTAAGACTCAGGGGCAATGACTGCCGCAATATAACGGCATGTTTTTTTTTGGACTGCATTGAAAAATAATAAAAAATATGTAGGGACAAATCATACAGATAAAGCTAGCCGCAAAATAAACTGTTTACAACTTACAATATGTTAATGCTTACACCAAACACAATACCTCATTCATTTAATGGATCTTACGAGTATGTATTGGAAAACGTCGTATAATGCTAGGACTCAATAAGCTGGCTATTATAGTCATCTGTTTATGATAAGCACTCGGCTTCGCCTCGTGTCTTTAAACTCCTCGGCTATAATATCCATCTAACCGTACTTGCATCATAATTCATCATCATCATCATCAGGTCTTTTATAGTATCCACTGCAGGAGCAGGGCCCTCGCTGTACTACCGCAGTCATATATTACCCAGAGCAGTCAGAGGATTTTGCCTTCACTCTCCACGTTGGCCAGACGCGTTGCAAAGGTCTCTTTGATGTTTATAAGCTTTGTTTAGCTTGTGTTTCTGAAGTCGTCCTTTACGACATCCACGGGAAGACTTGGAGTGGTCCTATTCTACTCTGCCGGGAACCATACGGATGTGATGGCACGGTAATATTATTATGCATCATAATTCATAATGTACTATTACGGGGCAGGTTAACCTTTAAGTATGGACATGTAGTCTCACAGGCTCCGCGACAATATTGGTTTCTTTGTTTCATTCACTTCCCCCCACTCCCCGTGACTGAGCCGCCCAGTAGCTTCAGTTTTATTGCAAAAACGACTAGAGAAGAAGGAGGTAGCGTCGCCCGGTGCATAGGACGTGAGTATTACCTTTTGAAAAATTGGCTGGAGCCTGTGAGACTACATGTCCATAGTTGCGGTATAAAAATATTTACAAAAATTTTTTGTTTGTTTTAGTTTTATGTGTAAAAAATGGCAGAAAATGTGAAGCTGGTTGTTCTCGTTCAGAGGGCAAGCGACAAAGTTCACTTCATAGGCCGGCAAACAAAATATTACGAGTTAGTAATCCATCTTTTGTTCCCGTTCTCTATGTAATGACTGTCAATCATTAGTCTTACAAAGATGGTTGTGGTTTTTTTTTGTTTTTCTCTATCAGAAGTTCATTTAATTTTTTTTTAATTCTTCATACAGTAGATTATAAGAAAAAGATTTGATTATTACCAAATATTTAAGTAAAGTAATGTTTTATGTTTAAAAACTAACCTATAGTCAAAATTACCAAAAATGGTGACTATGCTCTTATTTTTTATATTTTTGAAGATTTTAAATAAAGAAGTTGATTATGCACTAACGTCATTTTATTTTTAGTTTCCTTCAATTTCATCTAGTTATATTGTTCAAGCAATTTGGAATAATTATGGTAAAAAAATCGCATTCTTATATCGGAGTCTGACAGACTACATGTCCACGGTAGTGTTATAAATATAAGACGTCCATAGTTAAAGGTTAAACTAAATGAAAGTATGTAATAAAATGATACGTAAAGTCTGAAAAATATTATTATATTTGATCATCAATGGTTCACAATCAACGATTGCAAATAAGCATAATGTTGGAAACAAATACAGCTGTTTTCTTAATCAAGTAAATAAAACATATTATTTTTAAAGCTGTTGTTCCCAACCTTTTTGACCTTTCTAATAATTTTCGTGCACATGTATGGCGCTTCATATCATCATCATCAGGTCTTTTTTGTCTCCACTGCAGGAGTACGACCCTCTCTGTACTACCAGGCTATATATTAGCCAGAGCAGTCAGAAGATTCGGCCTACACTCTTTATACTGGCCAGACAGTTAGGCAGGTCTCTTTGATGACCCGGCAGAGTAGAATAGGACCACTCTAAGTCTTCCTGTGGATGTCGTAGAAGGCGACTTAGGAAACACAAGCTAAACAAAGCTTATAAACATCAAAGAAACATCTAATTTTTTTTATAATGTGTTTCTCTGGTAGTACAGAGATGGTCGTGATCCTGCAGTGGAGACTAAAAAGACCTGATGATGAATCTGATTTTCATACCTGACAGGTCTGGCAGCATGGATAAGTGTATATCCCTGCTTTGGGTGGTCCGCGCAAATGTCGACTGCCGCCGCTCATTTTGAGATCTGCCGCGCTTCACTGTCGTCGCTGCAGACAAACAGACAATCATATAAATACACAATCTATTGATTAAAACTAAGGCAAAAGGCAAGGTGGCGACACTCTCTGTACGCGAGAGTTGGCACTGATGACCTTGCATCGGGGCGTGTAAACGTTAGGGTTGACAACGCGTCATTAACTACTCACTTCGTGCCTGCGGTGCGAGACGTGCGAGAGACGCAAACATAACACGGACAACCCTGGACCAAGACAGTCGGCAACGGCCCGTTCCACGCCCCGCGCACCTCTCAATGCCCCCGCGCACATCCCGACACCCACACATAGCCGCAAGCGATTTCACGTGCACACATGCTTAAGTCTCTTAAGGTTTTTTTCTCGTCGCTTTATTTCGTTATGGTTCATTGCGTCCAAATACCAAAATGTTCAAAGGGTGCAAAACAACCACATCCTAAAATTATCATATCCCGGGATGTCCATGTCCTATAATGATCATATCCCAGAATTTCCTATCCCAAATGCCCAATGTCTGTTCCAGGTAGAACTCTTTCCCGCTTTCTCCGAACCCTTAGAGAGGCTCGCCTTGTGATATTGTTAGTGTTTTAATAGCGGGTGTCCGATATACTTTGAGACCATAAGATATTAGAGAGTGCGATCTAAGAGATAGTTGGCATTTTAGGGTATTCCTAATTGCATTCTTACCTCGGAGTCCAGAGTTCGCTTTTTTCTTAGTGTGCCTCAATCCTGCTGTTTTAAAGGTCAATACTTACTGTTCCTAGCCTGCTTTGAAGGTAGCAAGGTAGCCAACTTCGCAGCATCAGCTCTTTGAAGATTCTCGAACAAGTCCTGTTCTGCCCCAGGGTATAGTTCTTGGTAGCACTCTCTCCCCGTTTCCTCCACCAAGGCTAGCTCCTCCAAGCGGCAAGAGGGGTCTCTTGTCGCTTGGAGGAGCTAGCCTTGTTATATTGTCAGTCTTTTTATAGAGAGTATCCAAGAGACTATGACATCTCTTAGTTAGTACTTACTCTACGAGAGAACGGAGTGTGTTACCGATTGCATTCTTACTTCACGCGCATGTCTTGCAACCCGGGGTCCGCTTTCTGGCTTAATTTGCGTCATCCCTCGAACTTAAGACTCTGATCTGAACTATAGAGGATTTCCGAGAGACCGAGTGTCTGAGTTGGCACTTTCTGCAAGATCTGAGCGTGTCCCCGGTCGCATTCTTACCTTGGAGCCCGGTTTCCACTTTCTGGCTAAGTTTGCTTCATGCCTGCTGTTTAAGAACAATAAATCAATCGATATTTTCCATATTTACAGGTCAATACTTACTGTTCCTAGCCTGCTTTGAAGGCAACAATGAAAGGCCCTTTGAAGATTCTCGAACAAGTCCTGTTCGGCTCCAGGGTATAGATCCTGGTACAACTCTCCCCCCGCCTCCTCCCACCCCTTTTGCCGCTTCGAGGAGTACGCCTTGTTATATTGTCAGTCTTTTATAGAGGGTATCCAAGAGACTATGAGAACATAAGATATCAAAGAGTGCCGATTAGATTCTTACCTAAGAGCCCGGGGTCTTGGATTAATTTGCCTCATTCCTGCTGTTTTAGAACAATAAATCAATCGATATTTTCTATATTTGCAGGTCACTACTTACTGTTCCTAGCCTGCTTTGAAGGCAGCGAGGTAGCCAACTTCGCAGCATCAGCTCGCTGAAGATTCTCGAACAAGTCCTGCTCCGCTCCAGGATATAGCTCCTGGTAGAATTCTCCTCCCACCTCCTCCTAACCTTCTTGTCGCTTGGAAGAGCGCGCCTTGTTATATTGTCAGTTTTTTTATAGATGGTATAGGACAGACTAAGACACCATGAGATATCAGAGAATGCCAACTAAGAGATAGTTGGCACCTGTGGTTGGCACTCTCTAAGAGATCTGAGCTTAATCCCGATATAGGACAGACTAAGACACCATGAGATATCAGAGAATGCCAACTAAGAGATAGTTGGCACCTGTGGTTGGCACTCTCTAAGGGATCTGAGCTTAATCCCGATAGCATTCTTACCTCAGAGCTCGGAGTCCAGTTTCTGGTTTAGTTTGCTACATCCCTGCTGTTTTTAGAGATAAATACTTACTACTTACTACAGCCTTATCCCTACTGTTTTAGAAGTCACTACTTACTGTTCCTAGCCTGTTTTGAAGGCAGCAAGGTAGCTAACTTCGCAGCATCCGCCCGTTGAAGGTTCTCGAACAAGTCCTGCTCCGCTCCAGGATATAGCTCCTGGTAGAATTCTCCTCCCACCTCCTCCTAACCTTCTTGTCGCTTGGAAGAGCGCGCCTTGTTATATTGTCAGTTTTTTTATAGATGGTATAGGACAGACTAAGACACCATGAGATATCAGAGAATGCCAACTAAGAGATAGTTGGCACCTGTGGTTGGCACTCTCTAAGAGATCTGAGCTTAATCCCGATAGCATTCTTACCTCAGAGCTCGGAGTCCAGTTTCTGGTTTAGTTTGCTACATCCCTGCTGTTTTTAGAGACCAATACTTACTACAGTGCCCGGCAAATAAGTTGAACTAAGTGTGAGTAGGACACCGCAATACATTGCCACTGATTAATATAGGTGTGTCTCGCTCACACTTAGTTCAACTTATACGCCGCGTGTTGTACTTACTACAGCCTTATCCCTACTGTTTTAGAAGTCACTACTTACTGTTCCTAGCCTGTTTTGAAGGCAGCAAGGTAGCCAACTTCGCAGCATCCGCCCGTTGAAGGTTCTCGAACAAGTCCTGTTCGGCTCCAGGATATAGCTCCTGGTAGAACTCTCCCCCTGCCTCCTCCCACCCCTCTTGCCGCTTGGAGGAGCGCGCCTTATTTTTGGATGAGTTGCCACCGGACATCGTCAGTGCATTATCTGTGGATGAAATGGATTTATTACAAATCTAGCCATTGGCTTCGTTTGTGTAGTTTTATGAGCATCTCGAGAAGTCTCTGGACTAATTTAAAAATTTTGCCAGTTATTTTTAGGGTTTCGTATACGAAAAGGTTCCATCGAACGGCACTTCGGCGTATTTATTTGACACTTTATTGTTTATACTCGTAAAAACAATATAAAAAGGATTTTTTAAAACATAAGTAGTTAATACGTTTATTATGTAACTGTTTGCTGTTCCCTAATATTCCTAATCCTTACTTCCTAACTAATCCTAATCCTATCCTAACTCCTAACTAATATTATAAATGCGAAAGTGAGTTTGTTTGTTTGTTTGTTACGCTTTCACGCCCTATCCGGGTAACAGCTAGTGTGTAATACAAACGACATTATACGAGGTGACTCCAATTTGGTCAATTTTACATTTTTGGCAGTTATTTTAAGGGTTCCGTACCAAAAGGTTCCATCGAACGGTACTTTGCTTCGGCCTATTTATTTGACACTTTATTGCTTATACTCGTAAAAACAATATACCTACATGAGAAGGATGCTTTAAATATAAGTATAGTTAATAAGTTTATTATGTAACTGTATCATGTTCCCTAATAAAATAAAATAAAATAAAAAGAGGATTAAACATAAAATTTGAAACTATAGTACCTATTTTGAGTTGGATTATTTTTTAAAGGAAAATAAATAATATACCTAATTAAACAATGGATGATGATGATGATGATGAATTTGGTCCCTGGACGGAATCTCTTACAGTCAACCAGGAATCTGAAAGGCATCAGTTGGGTTAAGTGATCCCGTCTGTCACAGGGCAATACGGAAGCCTTTCTTGTGCAAATCCGACTCGCACTTAGCCGGTTTTTGATATTGCACATTAAAAAACTGGTGAAGCAGCAAAAAACACTTGGAGCCAGCTACAAAGACGTTTAAAAAAACAACGGGTTGCACTCCGGGAGTGGAAACTTAAATACTATCATAGATATATTATGGCTGTGGCATGTGGTCTCAACGCCTTAATCGTACGATTTGTTCTCAGAGACTCGCATAGATGGCGCCATTCGAAATTACACAACATTGTATCTACCGTATTATGAGAATATAAAAACATGATTCACAAAATATATCTTATTAAAAATCAAAACAATATTTTAGGCATAATATTTTAAAATGACACCGTATATTTAGTAAGTTAAAGGCTAACGCAGATTACCGCCATCTAGTATCGAGTAACAAGCAACTCTCCAGCGCCATACATTCGCCTGCTTGTCGCAGTCCAATATTTTTGTATGAGGTGGGCAGTCTATTACGTAAGTATTATATTGTCTTTACACAAACACATTCGCGCAAGCGCCCTGCGCCGTCTTACGAATTTTCAATCTGACGAATCTGTCAGTCACATGACCTGTCGCGAGTTTAACATTTTTACCCTTACATTGATAGAAGTTTTCCCTTTCAAAAAATCTAAAAGAATCGGGTACTAAATGGAATCCCTATGACATCACACGCATGTTTAAATGCACCATCAAAGTTAGTCATTACAGGAAAACACGTATTTGAACAACAGGTTAAAGGTGTTTTTATACGACTCTATTAAAATCATGACCCTCTTTCTAGTAAAATCGGGTAAAAACCGAAATTATGCTGATTATGCCGTGTAGTTCCCGGCACAGTAGAATAGGATCACTCCAAGTCTTCCCGTGGATGTCGTAGAAGACTTAGGAAACACAAGCTAAACAAAGCTTATAAACATCAAAGAGACCTCTCCAACCCATTTGACCAGCGTGGAGAGTATAGGCCAAATGCTCTGACTGCTCTGGCTATACATATATGGCTCTGGTAGTTCAGAGGGTCGTGCTCCTGCAGTGGAGACTTACAAAGACTCGATAATGATTAATAATCGAAATCTCTATGACCTCACGCGTTCGTTCAAATACAACAACATCAACGTTAATTAACAGCAGGAAACACTGATTTAAACGCGTAGTCGTAAAATCAAGGTAGATTAGATAAGTGATTGTTTCTGTGTTTTGTCTTCTTAGTCGAATGAATTCGAAATGCGGGCTTGTTTCGTCGAATGGCTATTTTCAACCGACTTAAAAAAGAGGAGGACAATTCGACCCGTATGTATAATATAAAATACTAGCTGTGAAAAAACCTATGTCTTTTCTCAGCTTCTCAGGCTCTAGCAGTCCTGGATTTATAAATAAGCCGTATAGGCCGCGGCCTAGGGGCGGCAGATTTCAGAGGACGGTCACTTGATTTCAGAGGATAAAAGTCAAACACGTCCACTGGTTTTCTCATGGTGTTACTGTGGGGCTAGCTCAATTTGTGTGGTATGTCCCTACAAAATAAAAATAAAAATGTCCGTACATATTTATTTTATATTTAATTTATTAATTACCCGTGTGCCTTTTATAAATGCATGTTAGTATGAACACTCATATCCTTCAAACGATCAAACCAGAACGTCAAAATGAACAACATTCACTATGGGACCAATGCTGGAAAATAAAAAAAAAATCGTTGAACACTTTTGTATGAAAATGATGATTATTTTCCAGTTTCTAGGGTTTTTCCATATGGGCTAGTTTGTTCGTTTGAAGGATAAAAGTGTTCATACTAACACCTAGGATCTGTATGTTTATATATTTATATATCTGTCCGCGCATAACTCAAAAATATAAGCCGGATTTCAAAATCGCTTATGTGTAAAGTTGAAGCGCAGTTCTTTTGTATAAAACGTATTTTAATAGTATTTTATTTTTATTTTTAATGTTCTATGTGCATCGACATATATATGTGGAAGTTTATATAAAGGAATAGCTTAGTAAGATTATTAATGTTAAAATGTAACATGTGTGACGAGTGGAGCTCCTGTAACACAAGTTTTTAACTTAGCACAGAGCTCCAGCATTCTTTGTATGATGCAAATTTTGTTGATGAATAAATGATGTATAAATGAGTATTTACCTTTTAAAATTCATTTATCCAACAAAAATAAAGTATTCGAACAACTTACACTTCAGAACTGATCTATGGCAGTAAGTATTGCATTGCGAATATCCAAGAAAGTAGGTCTGTTACTGCCACACTCACTGTGAACCTAATGCTCTGTTTTGACTGCTGTTCGGAAGAGTAAACAAACAGACACAGACGTTTTAAAAATATTTGGATTAGCAGACATAGCCAACTGGCAAGTCAGTCATAACATCATTAAGTAGCCCACAAACTGACAGATTTAACAACGATCCCAATACTTCAAGCGGTATCATCAGCATCAGGTCTTTTTTGGTCTCCACTACAGGAGCACGACCCTCTCTGTACTACCAGAGCCATATACCCCAGA
Organism: Rhodophaea formosa; assembly: GCA_963082605.1. Classification (NCBI taxonomy): domain Eukaryota; kingdom Metazoa; phylum Arthropoda; class Insecta; order Lepidoptera; family Pyralidae; genus Rhodophaea; species Rhodophaea formosa. Next base: position 10,435,469 of record OY720230.1, read on the forward strand.
GGATTTGGCCTACACTTTCTACGCTGGCCAGATGGGTAGGAGGGGTGTCTTTGATGATAATAAGCTTTGTTTAGCTTGTGTTTCCTAAGTCGCCTTCTACGACATCCACGGGAGGACTTGGAGTGGTCCTATTCTACTCTGCCGGGAACCACACGGCACTCGAAGAATTGTTTGAAATGATGTCTATGGCCACTTTCTATCATCGCACTTCACGACAGCAATATGGAGTTCAGGTCCCTCCTAAGTCGCCTTCTACGACATCCACGGGAAGACTGAGAGTTCCTATTCTATCTGCCGGAAACCACACGGCGGCCGGGAACCACAAGTGGCCTGCTGCATGTGACCATTAATGATGACAGCCGGGAACGGTGGCTTAAGGTGAAGATGAAGCGATAAAATAATGCTCTCGTTACTGGACCAGCGGCCTCCTAAAGGTCACGTGACATGCCGATAATTAAACTTATTCTCTTTTACCCGACTGACCGACCCAGGAAGAGGGTAATGTTTTTCGCGCGTATGTACGTAAGTATGTCTGTTTCATTGTAGCCTCCTGTAGCCTAAACGGCTTGACCGATTTTGTAGTGTGAGGTGTCATTAGATTCGTATTCCTCCCCGCAGTGTCATAGGCTATATGATGTCAGCTAGGATGCTATCCGCGTATCAATATGGCGGACGTGAAATGTCTTTAGTTTTTGAAATAATTCTACTTGTTGACGAGTAAGGTGGCCCGTTAAGGCTATATTTACGTAGTAACTTATTAGTAACTAGCAGGCCACCACGGCTTCGCCCGTGGTACATACATAGCCTATTGCACTCCGGGATAATGTACCTATTTAACGGTGAAAGAATTTTTGAAATCGGTTCAGTAGTTTCTGAGATTATCGCGTTGAAACGTGCCTTCGGGCTTTTGAAAATTCTACCCCTAAAGGGGTGAAAAAGGGCTTGAAAATTTTTATGGGGGAACAACATTAGATAATCTACATAGAAGTACTCATATCAGTAAATAAGTAAACAAGTGTTTCAGGCTCTTTCAGAATTCAACCCCTAAAAGGTGGAAAAGGGGGAATAACTGAACTCCACGCGGACGAAGCCGCGGGCAAAAAACTAGTATATGTAAAACTATACAGATCTATATGTCGCAGTCATCTGGTTGAATTTGCTATTTGATTGAATGACTAGCGCGTTCATTGAATGGCGACGTTCAATTGAATGACTGAAGGACAGCTCGTCAAGTCGTTGAATGTAACGTTCAACGTCTTGATTGAATGAATGTCATTTAGCGAAGTCGTTGAATCTTAGCCGACTTTGTAATATTTGGTGGTAGCATGATTTAATTTTTCTTAGTTTTTAAAGTAGCCGGCGGCGGCGTTATAATAGGTAAATCCATAATGTCATACTATTTTATTACAAATAACGCACGTTTAAGTAAATTTAATCGAAAAAAATATCAACATCGTGCCATCTGTTCGAGCTGTTTGACGCCATATTTGTTTTGGTGACTCCTAGCGCCGCAGTGGGAAAAAAATGAACTAAATTTGAATCACCTGACTGATTCTATGTCCGCTCTTTTCAAAGGGCTATGTTACAATCCGCTAACTAGTTGGACGTTGAGCGACGCTTATTTGTTCAACGTTTGGCCTAGTCATCCAATTAAACGTGGTAATTCAATGAACGCGCTAGTCATTCAATCAAATAGCAGATTCAACCAGATGACTGCGACATATACATGACGTACTACACAAGACGTGTTATAATCCCTAGCGGTTCCTAGCTGGGCTTAACTAAGTACCTATGTTCTGATAACACAACCCAATCGACAATAACCGATAAGATATGCTGATAATTCTATATAATAAAATAAACACATTAGAACTATTATGCATTTATCCAATGGGTATTTACGTCTATTAATGTATTTATTTGGAAGCTAATTGATAACAATTTATGTACAGTGTTTAAAAGCATGAAGTCATACATACATATTATCACGTCTTTATCCTTTGCGGGGTAAACAGAGCCTGAGGTCATAAAACCTAAAGGCCGCGTTTAGCGTGTTAGTGGGCGTTATATATATATACGGACAAATCACACAGATTGAGCTAGCCCCAAAGTAAGTTCTTATGTAAGACTTGTGTTATGGGATACTAACTCAACGATACTATATATTATAACAAATACATATATCTTTCCGGTACGGAAAAGCCGTGTTGCTCGAAGACATAGGTATATAGATAAACATCCAAGACCCAGGTCAATCTGAAAAAGATCATTTTTCATATTGACCTGACCGGGATCGAACCCGGGACCATCCGTGTCACAGACCGGCGTCTTGACCGCTGCGCCACGGTTATGGTGGAATGCGGAATGAAAATTGTGATTGGTTGCTAACCGCATCGTCTATTGACGAGATTCCTTAGCCCAATCCCTTGACCGGCTTCTACGGTCTGCGCGGATAGAAAAGCAGCTGCTTTATTTTGTTTTTCCTTTTTTCCCAAACCATTGAAGAATGAAAAAAGGCAGAGATGAAGTCATTTAAAAAATATAATTTTACAGCTACATCTAACTACATACATATCCCAACTTCCAAACTAATATTATAAATGCGAAAGTGAGTTCGTTTGTTTGTTTGTTACCCTTTCACGCCGTGTCTACTGCACAGATCATCATGAAATTTTGCATACACATAGGTTAGGGTACTGAGAAAGACATAGGCTATAAATCACGCGGGCAAAGCCGCGGGTAACAGCTAGTATGTTAATAAATCCAAGTCTTTTCAGCTGCGACTCAGCCTGTAAGCTGAACACCTTATGCTATGGGATTAATATCGGAAATCCCAAAAAATAAATTATGTTTCCAAATATGTTCAGTCACTAGGAAAAACTAACTCTATTTAAGGTCAAAAGTTGACCACACAAAGACCACAGCCTCTGTGGTCCAGTGGTTAAGGCGTTTGCTGACCCGGGGGTCGTGGGTTCGATTCCCACGGGAAGCATACCTAATTCAGTTGTTTCCAGTTTGGTTAGGACATTGCAGGCATGAATCACCTGATTGTCTGATAAGAAAGATGATTCCGTGCTTCGGAAGGAACGTTAAGCCGTTGGTACCGGCTGCCATCTGATAGTCGTTAAAGGAACCACGTCAGAAGCCGAGATGCGGTTCCGAAGAACTCTGACACCAGGGCGTTACCACCACCGACACGAAATGATGATGAAAAGTTTTAATTCTCTTAAATTTTTTTATAAATTATTTTCAAAATGGTCGAAATAAATGAATGTTATTTGCAAACTTACATCTGTCATACTATGGTGAAACCTAAACATGAGTTGACCTACATAGCTGGAGTCCGCAAGACGGCACAATAGGCATTGTCCTGGAGGAAATTGGGGCAAGCTTATTCTTGGGAATGATTTTATGTTTTATGTAAAGTCTGTAGACATTTTTCTTAACTAAGTCATAGGGTTCTTGATTCTTTATGTCATATAAACATCATCATCATCAGGTCTTTGTTAGTCTCCACAGCCTCGTGGTCCAGTGGTTAAGGCGTTTACTTTACTGACCCGGGGGTCGTGGGTTCGATTCCCACAGGAAGCATACTTTGTTAAGTTGTTTCCAGTTTGGTTAGGACAATGCAGGCTTGAATCACCTGATTGTCTGATAAGAAAGATGATTCCGTGCTTCGGAAGGCACGTTAAGCCGTTGGTCCCGGCTGCCATTTGGTAGTCGTTAAAGGAACCACGTCAGAGGCCGAGAGGCGGTTCCGAAGAACTCTGACACCAGGGTGTGCATGGTCGACTGACCGTGTCACCTACTCGAAATGATGATGATGATGATGACAACAGGAGCACGAGCCTCTCTGTACTACCAGAGCCATTATATTAGGCGGAGCAGTCAAGGATTTGGTCTACACTCTCCACGCTGGCCAGACAAATTGGAGAGGTCTCTTTGATGTTTATAAGCTTGAGAATACTTGGAGTGCTCCTATTCTACTCTGCTGGGAAGCACACGTTGGAATGGTTGAAATAAATAATAATTTATTTCAACCATTTATATTGCAAACTAGCAATAGCGAAACCTAAACCTTCAGGCACGTAGGGACCAAGTCTGGATTGAGTTTCTTTCGGCGTATTCTTCTCACCAGTGGTCATTACGAAACGCTAGTAGTTTTTCGATTTTGCATATTAAAAATTAAAAATAATAAGAAAGTAAAAAATATGACGTTCAAAAAGAGATACAATTATCCAATTTTGAATAAAAATCTTTGACTTTGACTTTGACATAACTTGAATGGATAATTCCTGACCTACAAAGCTGCAATCCGCAAGACGGCACAATAGGCATTGTCTTGCAGGAAATTGGAGCAAGCTTATTCTTGGGAATGATTTTATGTTTCACGTAAAGTCCGTAGACATTTTTCTTTTATGGGGCAATTTTTAGTGTTCCATACCCAGTAACGGTAAAAACGGGACCTTATTAATAAGCCTCCAATGTCTGTCTGTCACAGATGTATACATATATTTAAAGGCAAACCTGGATGGCTCACTGACTTATTATTGGTGCACAGCCGAAACTTCTGTACCTAGAAACTAGAAATTTAGTACAAAGGTACAAAGATGTTAGTAAGCAGTAAAGAGTTTTAGGAATTTAAGAGTCCCACGTAAAGCCGAAATCCCATACAAACGTAGTTTGGTTTTAGTTTTACAACAGTTAAGCCAATCTCAAGTAGAGGTCGCCAACAAACGAGGTGGGAAGACGACCTAAATCTCACGGCGGGACATCTCTGGAGAAGAGTCGCACAGGACAGAACACAGTGGAAGAGTTTAGAGGAGGCCTATGCCACAAGGCACTCTGAATTAAGAGATATATTATAATAACTTCCAAGTTCCAACCAAGATGTAACTTAAGTTAAATTCAGATTAAATGACTTATAAATAAATAAAAAAGCCAATCTCAACCAAATTTCGTACATACGACCGGATAAGGCATATTGATGTTTATAATCAGATTTCAATTTTAAAAACAATAGCTATACAAAATTACAGCGAGTAGAAGTTTTCGATACGAAACTTGTGTGTGAGATTGGCTTAACTGTTGTAAAACTAAAACCAAACTACGTTTGTATGGGATGGCTGCTTTACGTGGGACTCTTAATTCAAAGGGATGAAATAAAGACATACAGAGCCGACCCCAAATAGGGATAAGGCGAGGAAGAAGAAGAAGGATGAAATAAAGGGTTAAAGTTTTACATAGATGGCATGATAAAAATTAAGGCGCTCTTATAGTAACACTAGCACCTAGAAATTAAATTCCTCAAATGTTAACTTGTATCGAATTTTAAAAATCTAACAAGTACAAAACTACTAAATTACATATAGTATTTTTTGTATATTACAAGTAATTTACTAGTACCATATTTAAAGAGAAAAATCGGTTAATACCAAAAGTGGCCACTTTTGGCGTTAACCTGTTTTTCTTTTATTTTATCAAACGAATATTAGTGAAAATGAATACAAAAATACTACTAGTAATTTATGTACTTGTTAGATTTTTAAAATTCGGTGTTATTTAGGATTAAAAGAATTTTAATTGCTGGGTGGCGCTAGTGTTACTATAGGAGCGCCTTAAGGAACCATAATATAAAAGAGATATGGTTTTGAGTGATTTTTGTTTGTACATTTGTGTGTGATCCTACTTGCACTAGGCCAATCTATACACATACATAGTTAATATGCATAGGTACTAGTTTTAATGGCTTAAAACCTTTTGTAGTCAGGATTTTATGTACACAATATTTGCTGGATCAAGTATGAATTATACTGTATATTTCTCCTTTCAAGGAACCACTTTTTCCATAGCTGGTTTTTTAGAATAGAATAGAATAGAAAAATCTTTATTCAGTGATTTACAAACGGTACAGTACAATAACAATAGTTAATTAACATTAAGTTAGTTCAGTTCACCAATTTAGGAATAATTGTTACAATACTTTTAATTTCAATTGCTTACTTCTTAGTATGGCCAAAAAAGCTTGTAGATTAAAGTAAATGTAATTTAATGACCCAATTACAAATGCCCTTTAACAGTGCCCATCATGTTGAAATATAGAACAATGTATTACAACATCTGATGGCACCTTCAAGGTGCTGTGAAAATATATAACTTACTCAACAGTGTGCTATGTTGAGAAAGAGTTTAAATAACTGTAAAAAATTACCTTGAAAAGAGAATTGTGTGACAAAATAAAGTAAGAGGTTCTGCTATGTTTACCAGCCAGTTACAAAAAGTTTTCAATAAAAATGTTATGAAAAATAATTGAGATGCATTTAATAAAAAGAAAAAAAATAATATTTTTTTTCTTTTACAGCCATACGGCTTGTAATGTACACAGTTGTTATATACGAAATATCAAATTATTTTTAGCGACTCGGTTAAATTAAGCGTGAATAGCTGACGCATAGAGAAAATCACATTATATTAAAAAGTGGCACGTAAGAGTGACTCATTTTTCAGTCAATTATAAACAATCTTACCTTTAGGCTTCCATCACACTATCCACCGAAGGCGAGTTTAATTAATATCGTTAATAAAAATGCCAATTACTTTCACCAATTAATACTTTTATGATAAAATAGAAACACTAAATATGGGACGTAATCCGCTTACCATGTAAACAAAGGAGAAACTACAAGCTGCCGTGTATATATCACAGTGTAACAATTATATATTACGTATAACACATTATCACGTCTTTAGTTAATACAATAATCTTGATAATCTAGTATTTAGTGTAATAAATAATAAAATAACACAACAATCAATCTGCCCAAAGGAGTGGTTGGTTGTTGCTGCGTTCGGAAACGTAGATGAAATTAAACGTCAAATGAACATCTGTCAAGCTGTCACTCTAACAAAGAAATTAGTTGTAATTAATTTATAACGCGTAGATATATTTATATTAATTGAAATTGGAGTTAATTAACATTATTTAGCGTTATTTACAAAGATAAACATAAAAATGTGAAAACAAACAAATTAAAAATACATTCATGATATTTAAAAATTTGTGATCATTTATTGTTTCGAACGCGCGTTCTTAATTTCTGTCATTCTTGTTTTTCCGCTAATTTCGTTGTTCTGTTGTGCTAGATTTTTTTACTCACTTTTTTGTTTATTTTCCCCACTTAACACCGTCTTTATGACAGAAATAGCCGAGGCAACAACACTGTCCAGTCATTTTCTATAGATACACCTCTTCGCAGTCAGACAACAATAGGAAACATTATCGATCACTGGTTCCGTCTAAAATTGTATGCAGAAGCCGCAGTCGCTAAAAAACGAATAATTCATTCGCATCTGCGACGGAAAGTTCAATTTATCGAAGGGAATATCAGTTATTGAGCCTAATAATACACCTCAGATTTAATATCCGCAACCGATCGGCAAAAAACGACTGCCCGCCATTCGCGTAAACAAATTTCTGAGGAAATTTTCTTTCATGTAATATCCGGTGAGCGTCCGGGTTGGTTCGTTTTCCCGGCAATTTTCTCGTCAGCCAATAAGATTCGCGGGTCGCTGTTGAGAGCCAATGGGAAATATGTGACGTGAGCTGCTATTCTAATAGAACCAATGCTATATCCGGTGTGGGCTGCGGCGGTATCCTGCGCGGGAAGCCCGGGAATGGCTTGAAGGCGTAGTGACACCTGCGCAGCATCTCCGCGAGCGCCGCTCCAAGATCACATCTCGCGAAAAGTAATGATTATTTCGGTCCACATCGCTAGTTCCGCATACTCCCGCCGCGGCGCTGCGCTAGGCTAGGACGATGTATGTACCTTGTTATAGACTTAAAACGTATTATCAGTGGTGTAAATTGAAAAATTGCTGATGTGTACCCTGGATTGAGCTCTTAAAGTGTAGTGGCAGTGATAAGTGTCGTTAGAGTGACAATAGTTACGTTTGCGCGCGGTTGAATTGAGTTTTTGTGCGTGTTCGTGGAGACCCTTGGTCGTCCATTTGTCCTGTTTTACAGATGTGCGGGTGGGCCCTGCTGGCTCATCAGCATCACCTCTCATGTCCGTGATGTCCGTGTCATTGTGATGAACTTTAAAATTAAAATCGTATCATGTATTCGGACTGTGTCTATAATATATCGACCGTTTGGAAACTGTCCGGACTTTCGGTTCGCGAGAGGTCGCAATCGCACTCGGGACTCTAAGACGCACAAATCATTTAAAGCCTTTTGTTATGAATATAATCGACAATAACAGTGCGAACTCTCGAAATGTCGAATATTTCGATAGTTGCTTCCGTGCGACGCGGGCGATTCTACATCTGAAAGGCGCTCTCGCACCCTAATGGCGCTGGAAAAGCTTATTATCATACTAGTGGTCGTGTCACTCGCAGTAAGCGATTACCATGAAATCGAAGCAGAAAATAAAACGGCGAAAGCCCTGGCGGCGGAGAAAGAGCAAAGAGCTCGTTCCGCCAATCCAAGAGACCGTGGCTCGTTCCAAAAACTCTCCGCAATGATGAACAGAACCGATGACCGACGGAAGCCGAGAAAGAATGACAATCTAAACAAAATACTGCAGCTGAACAAGAAACACGACAACATGATGAACGATAACGAAGGATCGTTGACGACTAATCAGAAAACTGTTGCGGAGAATGATTCAAATTCCTTGACTGATAAAATTAAGGAATTGCGTCACATTGGACCGTTGTACGAAGCTGTCAATAAGAACAGCTTTATGTCTCAAGCGACAGGCGTGTTTTGCAATTTTGAAAATGGATTGAATGATTCGTATGCGGATACTTGCATGTGGGAATGGAATAGTACTATCTCCAAGCATGGGTTAGGGTTCAGTGTGGCGACAGCGGAGGCTGTGAGGAAGATGAATGATACGACCAGGGGATTGAAGTTTTCGGGCCCTAAACATGACGCCGATGGGAATCCGAAAGGTGAGACGTGTGTTGTGTTTACTGTGTTTATTCTGTGCTCTTAGATATGTGTTCCTTATTGCAACTTCAGGAGTTTTTACTTCTATTGATTGTTTTTTTTTTTAATGTGTCTTCTGTATTAACTCTTTGTACTCTTAAATGTGTTCTTGATTGCAACTTCAGGAGTTTTTATTTGATGTTTTATTTTTATGATAACTTTCTGCTTGTTTTTCTTTTTTTAATTTTGTTTTGCTTCCTTGTTAATATTCTAATTACTTTGACAATTATATTATTTGATTTCGTTGCTGTTTTTTTCTTTTTCTACCTTCATTGTGTATCGCCGATCTACGTTGATTGCGTTATTATGATAAGTGTTTTTTTTTTATCAATGGGAATGTCCACTTAGAGCGAGCATGTCTCTTTATTTCCCCCACTGGGTAAGGTAGATGTTTACAATTAAAAAATTGAGGAACCCTGTGGCCATGTTAAGCAACCCAAGATGCGGTCTCCATCCACTGAGGTGGGTGGTCCGTTGGTGATCATCGATGGCAATCTAAGACAGGTGTCTTAAGACAGCTTGTAAAATCTGACACCACTGGTGTTATCATCTAACACACACGAAAAACAAACAAATGATATATAGGTAGTAAATCAAGCGGAAGAAACGTTCCGAAAAGTATCTACCTAAGTAGGCAATGAATTACGTTTTTAATCATACTAATAATATCTTAAAGAGTAAAGATTTGATTGTTTTTTTTTGATTAGACCTGGACCCATTTTCAAAATTCTTTCACCCATATAGAAAGCTAACTGATCTGCGGGTGACATAGGCTACAATTTACGCGGATGAAGTCGCGGAAATCGAAATCATGAAAAGACAAATATGCAATAAACAAAACTTGCTTATCAATTTATTATGTTAAGCTATCTCGGCAAATGGGAGAGACGTACATACGTAACCCACGCAGCTACTTTTCCACTAACTTTATGCAGGTGTATTACAGGGAAAATTACAAGAAGTAAGAGTGCAAGACCATGCCATATTAGTGATGTGAAAAACTCGAGTCGTCGAATACATATTATGACTCGAGTCCTCGCCTGAGCGCAGTGTGGCGGGTGAAATGTAAATTAGTGGAAAGAATAGAAATAGAATAGAAATAGAAAATGTTTATTTGGTGCATATAAAAATACAAAACAATTAAAACAACGACAGCTTGACGAAATATGTCACCAAAATGGTTTCCCTCAACTGTGATGCCATGGCAGGTATGCCACCATGACGCTGGTTTTCAGGGGAGCCAGTAGGGAACATAGCCGTGTGGTTCCCGGCAAAGTAGAATAGGACCACTCCTTGTCGTCGGCATGGATGTTGTGTCCCCTGCAATAGAGACTAATAAAGACCTGATGATGATGATCCTTATAATGACCTACGCTTAAATACGTTTGAGCGCACTGCCTTTTTTAGGCAAATTTCCGTATACCTAAGTACATAATTTGAAGAGATTTTCCAAAATTCATCACAAAAAACTCAAAAGAAAAAAGTAATAGATAAATTTTTCAATTAATGATTTGCATTAATTTACACAAAGGATTTACAATATTAAGTATCCTTCTGCGCTGTTGACAATGAGGAAAACCATGACGCTCATTTTCAGGGACAATCAGTAGAGTAGAAGCAAATACACTATCATCATCAGGTCTTTCTAGTCTCCACTGCAGGAGCACGACCCTCTCTATACTACCAGAGCCGTAGACTAGCCTGAGTAGTCAGAGGATTTGGCCTACACTCTCCACGCTGGCCAGACGGGTTTGAGAGGCCTCTTTGATGTTAATAAGCTTTGTTTAGCTTGTGTTTCCTTACTCGCCTTTTACGACATCCACGGGAAGACTTGGAGTGGTCCTATTCTACTCTGCCGGGAACCACACGGTATATTTTTTATAAATATACTTCTAGTACCCTGCTGGGAAAAAGCCTCACCTCATTCCTTCTATTGTCTCGGTTCTTCGTTGTATCCTCCTTCCTATTCCAGTTGTTATCAAATTACCTTTATCATAGAAGAAGACCAAAAATATTGTTCAGACGATATAAGGATATATTAACCTATAAACTCCTATCATGGCATTGTGCTCCGACACCAAAGGTATGAACTTCTACAGATAATAATTGTGCGGTTTGTTACACACACATAGAGCAATGATAGAGTCTGATAGAAATGATAGTCAGTACTGGAGAGAATGTAAGGGTTTATTGATAGAACTGATGATGAGAGATGCACGAGATGATAACTCTGATAGATGATAGTTCGACCGGAATACACTGATAAACTGATAGGAATGATAGCGAGCACACGACACTGATTGTACCGTCGTCGCCGAGGACGTGACGTGAACTGATCGATTTTGTTTCGCCGAGCGCCGCGCGGTGTGTACATTCGCTGACGCTCGTGATTTGTACGTGCCGTGGCCCGTACAATAATGATGGGTAAAGTTGCTGGAAAATCATAGTTAAAATATCAGGCAGTGGGCCAGGATTTGCCGTGTGGTTCCCGGCAGAGTAAAATAGGACCACTCCGTCTTTCCGTGGATGTCGTAGAAGACGGCGACTTCTTCTTCTTATTTAAGAGCTTTATAGCTCTTGTCGATGGAGTATGCGAAAAACTTCTCTATCTTATGCTTTAGACTTTAGTTCTTGCTACGACATGACACCAGCCTTCTGCTTTAGTTGGTCAACAAAACTTTTCCTTGGTCTCCCTGGACCTTTCTTTCCTTTTACCTTACCCTCCAGTATGTTTTTAAAGAAGGCATCATGTCGTATCAAGTGACCAAGGTGTCAGATGCCTTAAGGCAGCTTGAAAAATCTGACACCAGTGTTGGCCACTTACACATACGAAAAACAAACAAAACAAGTGACCAAGCATCCTACCCCTCCTGTTCTCTATTTGGTTTATCAGTCTTCTTTTCTCTCCTACAATTTCTAGCACCTCTTCATTACTTTTTCGTTCTGTCCCACGACTTAGGAAACACAAAAGCTAAACAAAGCTTATTAACATCAAAGAGACCTCCCTAATCCGTCTGGCCAGCGTGGATAGTGTAGGCCAAATCCTCTGACTGCTCTGGCTAATATATGATGATGGACCAGGATAGCTAAAGCAGCTGAGCCGTTCCGTCCAGTCAAGAATAGACACTGTACCAAGTCTGACATTCACTTGTTGGAGAGCTACTTTAAGAAGAAGAATCCTGTAAACTGCCCACCTCATACAAAACCTGCTATAAGGACGCACAAGTGTACTTTATGATATATAATTATTTTTAACAAAAAAGTAAAACCGATTTCAACCCTATACGTAAATGTACAAACTGGAACATAAAATTAGGTTTTAGTGGGTGTGGTAGTTCAATCAAAATAGACGAACAACGTCGTCATCAACTTGTCTTGATTCGCGCAAAATTCAACAGAAATAAAATTAAACCAAACGGCATACTTGTACAATTTTTTTTTGGTTTTTGTTGATTTTTTCTAAAAGCACTGGACACATTTCGATAAAAATATTATAGGACTACCTTTAAAGTTCAGTCAAAACAGAGGAGTAACGTTCTCATCATCATCGTCTTGATTCGCATAAAATACAAATAAGTTTAAACCGAAAGGCATACTATTACAATTTTTTTGGGTTTTTGTTTATCTTTTCAGAAAGTGCTGAATACATTGCGATAAAAATTTTATGGGACCATCTCGGGAGCATTACCTATCGAACAAAAAAAAAAATCACTAAAATCGATCCATAATTGACTGAGTAATCGCGTAACATACATACAAAAAAAACATACAAACGAATTGAGAACCTCCTCCTTTTTTGAAATCGGTTAAGTGAAATAGGTAGTTAAAGTAGACTGTCATATAGCCTCGTATAGATTTGTCACCAGAAGCTCCCACGAAGCAATCATAGGACCTACGCACGACCTACGCCATCTTTGATTGCTACTTGTTAAAACTGTATACCGTATACCGATAATTTGTATCTCTTTGAACTGGACATTGGCAGAATCGCCAAAACCTCTTCTTTCTTCCACGCTGGTCTGCCCCCCTATTTACTAACTCGGATGACAGGTGTCGATGCCTACAATCTAGAATTTACTGTTACAATGCGGGTTTTGCTTGCTCGAACTTTTTAATATGAAATACAAAAACCGCATTGTAATAGTAAATTCTTGATTGATAGGCATCGACACCTATCATCCGAGTTAGTAAATAGGCCGGCTGGGAGAAAAGAAAAAATGTAGAATGTACCAGCTCTTCTCTTCCCGCGCAGATCGTAAAAGCCGTTCGACGTCATCAGGTATCATGTCAATACGCGATGCGGCTAGCAACCCATCACTATTTTAATTCCGTGTTCACCTAAAATCTCACCAACATGCTAAACGTGTCCTTTAGGTTTTACAGAGCTGGGCTTTGTCTACCCCGCAAGGGAAAAAGACGTGATAGTATGTATATACCAAAACCTCGGTGGAAGCCGTAATATAAATGAGAAGAAGAAGAATATACGAGTGATAGACTCGATATTACGAAATGGCAAAGGTCATGTACATTTGTGATATTGCACGCCCAAGCTTACAGCCCACACAGATTTTTCAATTCCTTTACAAAAACCTTAAATGGACAAAAGAGTTCGACTTTATTTGGTTTTATTTAAGCTGAATTAAATGGCCAGCAATTTGAGATGAATAAGTTTTTTTAAATAACATTTTTGTCAAGTTTCATACCATAAAGTGCCAAGACAAATCACAGAATTTAAACCCATGACGTAAGGCAAACGCTTTAACCACTAAAACACAAATATCAGATAAAAAAAACAAAAATAATTCGAACTTCCCAGAATTTAAACCCATGACGTAAGGCAAACGCTTTAACCACTAACACACAATATCAGACAAAAAAACAAAAATAATTCGAACTTCCCAGAATTTAAACCCATGACGTAAGGCAAACGCTTTAACCACTAACACACAATATCAGACAAAAAAACAAAAATAATTCGAACTTCCCATACAAAGTTAAGTTGTGGTAGAGCCACGCTACCGGCGAAATTCACTTTTGCTTGTAGCATGAATGGGCCGGCTCGTCTGGGGAAGTACCACACTCTCACAGAAAATCGACGTATGAGTATAGTTATATTGCTGCTATGCTTCGTTCGGTGAGTGAGAGAGCCGGAGGCCCATCCCCTCTCCCCTCTGGGAGGAAAAAATAAAAGGCCGGCAACGCTATTGTCTCACCCTGGTGTTACAATTGTCCATAGCCAGCGGTGATCACTTACCATCAGGTGACCCGCTTGCTCGTTTGCCGTCGACGTAAAAAATAAATAATAAATTGCTCGGGCGCCCGCACACTTTTGCATGGAAATGCCGAAATTTATTTTTCATTAAAAGTACTATAATGATCTAGTATAGACCGTGGTTCGATTTATTACGGGTATGTCCCTTCCACGTTGTATATTAAAGAAACCCCTGTATAAATAAATAAACATAAATATATACGGACAAATCACACAGATAATTGAGCTAGCCCCAAAGTAAGTTCGAGACTTGTGTTATGGGATACTAACTCAACGATACTATATTTAATAATAGATACTTATATAGATAAACATCCAAGACCCAGGTCAATCTGAAAAAGATCATTTTCCATCTTGACCTGACCGGGGATCGAACCCGGGACCATCCGTGTCGCAGGCAGGCGTGTTGACCGCTGCGCCACGGAGCTCAGTATCAAACTCAAGTTTCTAGGTACAGTAGTTTTGGCTGTACGTTGATGTATACAAACTTATATATAAGTCAGTGAGTCCATTTAGCCTTTTATGTAAAGAAAAGCCATTTTCCTGCGACTTCATCCGCGTAAATTATAGCCTATGTTACCCGCAGATAAATAAGCTTCCTATAGGTGTACGAATTTTGAAAATTGATCCAGTAGATTCGAAGCCTAAGTATTTAATTCCTTTATATAACATAGTATAGAGGTAAAGATATGGAAAATTACGGCCGGCCGGCTGCCTAACTTCCTTGGATACCTCCAGAACCGAGACTAACTAGGAATCGAACCTGGAACCTCTCATGTAGAATTTCCCTTCCTGACTATCGTTTTAGCCCTTCATCCAGACATGCTGTTTATAGAATGAGAATTTGCAACAAGACGAAATGGGGGCCCTTGTAACTCTGTTTTATTAATAGTTTCCTTTGTGAAGATAATTATGTGTTGAAAATTGGATGGGGCTGCATTTAGAACAGGGGAGAATGCGACACTTAAGTTATTTCTAAGTTGGTATGCTACTTACTATTCTTAATAAGTACTTGACAAATAGAAAGAAATTCAGGAATGTAAATCATATAAGCACTAGTGAAATCATGTTTAATATTACCTATCAGAATCAGTGAGAATTATGAAAATCAGATTACCGCCAAAAACGGCCGTTTTTGGCGGTAATCACGTTTTCTCTTAATGACTGATTCTCATAATTAAAACATGATTCCAAAAATACTTCAGGTTATTTACTAGTGCTTATATGATTTACATTCTTGAATTTCTTTCTATTTGTAAAGTATTAAGAATAAAATGATTGGCGTCGTAGGGTTGCCAATCCGTTGTATTATCCATATTTTATATATCGTGTGGTTCCTATATCGTGTGGTTTCCGGCAGAGTAGAATAGGACCACTCCAAGTCATCCCGTGGATGTCGTAAAAGGCGACTAAGGAAACACAAGCTAAACAAAGCTTATTAACATCAAAGAGACCTCTCCAACCCGTCTGGCCAGCGTGGAGAGTGTAGGCCAAATCCTCTGACTACTCAGGCTAGTATATGGGTCTGGTAATACAGAGAGGGTCGTGCTCCTACAGTGGAGACTAGAAAGACCTGATGATGATGATGATGATCAATATTTTAATTTTAATATTAGAAATGCGGAAGTAGCTCTGTCTGTCTGTCTCGCTTTCACGCCAAAACTACTGAACTGATTTATAAGAAATTGGTACATAGGTTTGAAAAAAGGATTGCTAAACCAAAGACAATATAATTGGCTAAACTCACTATTCCACGTGAACCAAATCGCGGGCACAGCTAATTTCTTAACAATTTTCAATTAAAAGTAGTAAAAGCCGATCAAGGGATTGGGTAAAATATAAGGAATAACATCAACAGGCGATACAGCTTGCAACCCATCACTATTTTGATCATCACTTTCCACCTTTACGCCCACTATGATGCTAAATGTGGCCGGGTCTTTTGATCTTCGGCTCTGTGTACCCCACTTGGGATAAAGACGTGATAATATGCAAGTATGTATGTATGTAAGCCGTGTGGTTCCCGGCAGAGAAGAATAGGACCACTCCAAATCTTCCCGTGGATGTCGTAAAAGGCGACTTAGGAAACTAAAGCTAAAGCAAAGCTGGAGAGGTCTCTTTGATGTTTATAACATCAAAGAGACCTCTCCAACCCGTCTGGCCAGCGTGGAGAGTGTAGGCCAAATCCTCTTACTGCTCTGGCAGTACAGAGAGGGTCGTGCTCCTGCAGTGAAGACTAATAAAGACCTGATGATGATGATGATGTATGTATGTAAAATCTTGATATTGGCAACCCTGTTTCCACGCAAAGTGCTCTCATATTGATTGTAAACATGTTGCACTTGCATTAAGTTGGACTTAACGGGAGATGCACGTGTTACATCGAAAGGGGCTTGTAATGTGGTTGTAATAAATACTATACAGTAGCACTAACTGCTTATTGGGCGTGTAATGGTGGATAATGTGTGTAAGAAGGGTTTTCGGAATTGAGAATTCCCCCAGATGGCGGCACTGTGTCGAGAGGTATCTTTGACAGCAGCTGTCAAAATCTACCGAGCAACATTTGATAGCAAAAAGTTACATTTATTGTTAGCCGACGGCTCGTAATCTACTCCGGGAACCACACGGCTTATAGCCGTGCGGTTCCCGGAGTAGAATAAGACCACTCCAAGTCTTCCCGTGGATCTTGAAAGGCGACTTAGGAAACACAAGTTAAACAAAGCAGAACATCAAAAAGACCTCTCCAACCAAGGCCAAATCTCTGACTGTGGCTATGGCAGTACAAAGAGGGCTGTGGAGACTAAAAAAGACCTGATGATGATTATTTATTATCAGTAGGATATGTTTACGGAAATGTAAAAGACCCAGGTCCATCCAAAAAATATATTTTTTCATATTGACCTGACCGGGAATCGAACGCGGGTCCACTGCTTTGCTACGGAGATCGTTTAATTCGCCCAAAGCAAATTTTAATTTTCAAAATGCTTGAAATATGTTTTTTAGTCTTACGTACTTCGATTTTGTCTAAACATCGTTCGCTTTGATAGACACATTCGAATAAACATTCAACAAGCAACGAAATATTTCGACTTCATAAATCTCGACCATAAACAAATCGAGTTCGGTTCATATCGGCCATTCTCCGAACAGCTAGTTTTTACGTGTCCGAGCTTGTATAATATTGTAAAATTCAAGAGGTGTATTTTTTTCTTAAATTTGTTAACATCCGTATTGAGATATATACAAAAACATAGGCATCTATTAAGACGTTTTCTGGTTAAATTAATTTCATAAACCTCTGTTCTCTAATCACCGTGACGCGTCCACACACCAACTTAATGTTAAAACTTGCCATTAATTTTTATAAAGCACGGAATTAATTTTCTTTATTGAACATTTTAAAGAGTACAAGGTATTATGTATCGCATATCAAAATATCCATCCATTAGAACCATTCAGTTAATTATTATCAACTAATACTCGCATGTCCTGCCTAAAATTACAATCACCGTAGCGATTTCGATTCCTGGATGCACATCCCTAAATATCAGTATGTGGCACATCATATGGTCTAAATTGTTGATTGTCAAGGTTAAAACAACGTCTCCATTTTTGTAGTGTTAAAACAGCTGAATGTTTTAATTAAAAATAAAGTTATTTAATTTTTTTAATAACCAAACTATGCTTGTATCAATTTTGTTTTAGAGATTTTATACTCCTTCCGGTATTTAATTGTGCCCAAAGTTGCGACTAAAATTACGTGTTGAAACGGACTGTTTTGAGACTCATAACTTTTAAAGTACTTGTCATTTTACAATTATGATTCCATACAAGCATAGATAACGACAAGACAAATCGATAGAATTAAAAACTTTTAACAGACGATACCGAACAACGGAGTCATCACCCTACAGAATTTGTATGGCGAAACACCTGACTAGCGTACCTACCCTTAATTGACTACCGAGCACATAAATTGGGTTCTCCGGATTGATATAGTTTTAGTAGATTGGAATCCTTATCCTATGTAAAACTGATAATTCCTAAATCTATCTGTATATCAATAGCGCTTAACCTCATAAACCGGCAGCTGTCCGCGAGTTTGAACCCGCGCTATTTCGGGACGCGTCGGAAATAAAGGCGACGAGACGCGCTGGCGCTCTATAGCAGACAATTCACACTTTTATTACTAAAAGCACACTACAGACTGTTTATTACTGATTTTAGAAGGATTATTATGATTTTAACAGTCTAACGGCCAAATACTCAAAGGCATCTTATGCAATCTTAGATGTATCTTAACTGGGGTGCAATTCTCGGGCGTAATTGGCAAAAAGTCAGCGTTGTCCGCAGCGCTGAATTTTCATTGTATTCTCGAGTTAATTCCGTCAAACGTCAATAGATCAATCCAGTGGCGTAACTAGAGGGGGCGACTTATTTTTTGCTGTATATATTACTAGCTGTTACCCGCGGCTTCGCCCGCGTAATTTTTAGCCTATGTCCTTCTCGGTAGCCTAACCTATGTGTATGCAAAATTTCATGATAATCGGTTCAGTAGATACGGCGTGAAAGCGTAACAAACAAACAAACTTACTTTCGCATTTATAATATTAGTTAGGATAGGATAGTTAGGATTAATTTTATCCATTGCAAACAAACAAAAGACATGGGTACATTGATAAGTATGTTTACGTACCTACGTCAGAAATAAAGGCGGCGAGACGCGCTGGCGCTCTAGCAGACAATTGACACTGTTATTATGAAAGCATACTACACTTCTAATATTATAAAAACCGGCCAAGTGCGTGTCGGACCACGCGCAGTGTAGGGTTCCGTAGTTGCGAATGACAACTTTGAGTTCACACTGTTCACACTCGCACATCACAGTTTAACGACCAAAAACATTTAACAATAAAAATGTATGAAATTTTACATTTTCGAGTACATTTTATAAGTTGGTTGCCTATAACTTTTTAGTTTGTACTTTTTCATTTCAACTTCAGTAAGTATATACTACTGCTGTAATTTTTTTCTCTATATAGAACCGTTTAGTAGATAGAGGGGGGGACACTTACCTCTAACAAAAATTTGCACTTTAAAACCAAATATTTCGGAAACGGATCCCTAAATCGAAAAATGGTGTTCTCAACCTCACAATATTTTTTAAAGACCTATCTAACAATAAATACCCAACACGATGGGTTTGTATAGCCAAAAAAATGAGGCATTATAAACAGAGCTCTATTATCAAAAATTGTTTAAACGGTTATCTAAGGCCTCGCATAACAAATTTTTTAAAACAATAATTCCATTTTCTTTCAAATTATTTATTTCAAATTCATGATGACTATAACTATTTCCAGAGATGATGAAAATATATGTTTAAAGGAAATACTCTATCAAAAACTGGCTCAAATATTTTAGTGGGCGTCGTTCGTCATCAACCAATTCACACTTTTTATTATGAAAGCCATTGTGTAAAGTAGCATGTTTAAACTCTTCAGATGTTTACAATTTATCGTGACGCGAGCTAATAAATGGGTACTTTGTTAGTACTTACATATTCCGTCTGTCAAATAAATAAAAAATAATACATGCAACATCTATTTTACTCATCAATGATCATAAATAACACTACATTTCAAAATGCCTGAAAAACAGCGTTATGCTCGGACCTTGCTCCGAGCTAACACAAGCTGAGGCATTCCTTTGCCATAATGTATATTCTTTTTTAATTTAAAAGTTACATTGATTTAATTGTGGCAATAAATGATTTTTTATTTTTTATTTATTTTTATTTAAATGTGTTTGTGAGTTACACGCAAACAATAGGATTGTTTGTGATGTGACAAGTAACCAAGGGTAAAAGAAACAGGGGATTATTTCGAATAATAAAAAATCCGACTACTTTTGATAGTTTAAATAAAATAAAATAAAAATCGTTTATTTTCAGACTATTAAAATCCATACAGTACAGAGAGAAGTTAAAAAGTTAAAAATAAAAGTTTCAAAAAAATCTGTCACCAGAAGGGTCACGAAATTACCTATAAATAATGTAATTCCGTGAACCTCCTGAAGACCGCCCCATCCATTCTATCCGCTATCATCACCAGCACTCTATTTCTGCTCACCTCAACCTGTTTAGGTCCGCCATATTATATTTTTTTGCTGACGTCACATAGCCTATGACACTTCAGGGAAGAATACGAATAAATGACACCTCACGCTTCAAAATCAGTTAAGCCGTTGAGACTACAGGATGAAACAATGGAACAACGATACTGCACTTCTGCACTCCGCTTTGGAAGCGGCTTAAACTTAGTCATAAGCAAATTACTGACGTCAACAATTTTTTTTGTTGTAAACATTGTAAACACAAATATGACAATAATTAAGTTTAATCTTGAATACCAATGAAATAGACATACTTAGGTAAGTACTTACTTGCATACATACGCGTGAAAAACATTACCCTCTTTCTATGGGTAAATAGATTGCTGATTGCATTTCTATGCTGACTGGTGTAAACAACTAGTTATATTGTCACCCAAGATGACAAACCGGCCAAGTACGAGTCGGATTCGCGTACAGACACACTCACAGAGCA
This sequence comes from Rhodophaea formosa, assembly GCA_963082605.1. Taxonomy (NCBI): domain Eukaryota; kingdom Metazoa; phylum Arthropoda; class Insecta; order Lepidoptera; family Pyralidae; genus Rhodophaea; species Rhodophaea formosa. The sequence continues at coordinate 10,456,340 of OY720230.1, forward strand.
GGAAATATATGGTCGCTCGGGGCGCGAGCAACATTCCCGTGCTCTGTGCATACGTTAGACCTTGAGAGATCGTTTGTGCCAATCAGCGCTTCATTAAGTACTCTTTTTTTTTTTTGAATGGACTATATAGCTAGCTCCAAGATAGCTTTTGCTACTTCACCGGATTTTTTAAAGGGGAGAGCAACCTGTAAGGCAAACATCACCATCCCCAGGAGGGACGAACCTAGGCTTTGGGCGTTGCCTGGGTGCGCAAGGTTGCAAGAGACAGCAAACTCTCATATGCCTGATGGGCCGCGATTTGCATGCATGGCCTGAAGAACCGAACTGAGAAACAATGGCAAAGTATTTAGAGAGCAGCAACTTACATGTTTTGCCGTATGGGCCGGCTTCATGACTCATGACAATGAAATATTATAAACTAGCAGCCCTCCCCGGCTGCGCCCGGGCATGGGTTATACCTATAAACCTTTCTCATGAATCACTCTATCTATTGGTGAAAACCACATGAAAATCCGTGCAGTAGTTTTTGAGTTATCCGTGCAGTATGATGAACGCGGCAGAGAACTTCATTTTATAATTTAATAAATATGTGTAGTGATCAATACAACACTTAGGAAATCACGTCATAGGCGATGCGGCTAGCAACCCATCACTATTTCGATGCCGCTCCACATTAACACACTAACTTACACGTTTAATGGTGCTAACGCTGCTGTTAAAAATGTTTACAAACATTTTCTAAAAATCAAATAAAATAACTTATTATTGTAATTTTGTTTTTCAGGCATATTTATAATTAATATTAGTCGTAATAGTTTTTTTTATTTTCATGTTATTATGCATTTTATCATGTTAGAAAATGTTAGTAAACATTTTCAACAGCAGTGTGGGGAGCACCATAACGTGTCCTTTGGTTTTATGAGCTTGGGCTCTCACTACCCCGTAAAAGATTAAAGACGTGATGTATGTTTGTAACAATACACTACCAAACGGCAAAAAATGAATCCATACTTAAGGAATTTAATTTTGACGCGCTCCGTGGCGTAGTGGTAACCACGCCAGCCTGCGACACGGGGACTCGGGTTCGCTCCCCGATCAGGTCATGATGGAAAACGATCTTTTTCAGATTGACCTGGGTCTTGGATGTTTATCTATATTTAAAATATAGTATCGTTGAGTTAGTATCCTGTGCGACACAAGTTCACAAGTTACTGTGAGGTTAGCTCAATTTGTGTGATATGTCCCCGTCTGTACATGTATTTACTTATATCTATTAACCGTCATGCATTTTTTGTTGCAGGTCGCTTCCTTTACCTACCAGTGGACCCAACTATGGAGAATATGGTGATCAAATCGCCACCGTTCCGCGGTCTGTGGGAATTTTGTAAGGTAAGAACATAAATTGGCCGCATGGTTCCCGGTAGAGTAAAATAGGACCACTCCAAGTCTTCCCGTGGATGTCGTAGAAGGTGACTAAGGAAATACAAGCTAGCTATCAAGAGGCCCAGCAGTGGACTTCTTGCGGCTAGAAGGGTGAATGATGATGAGTGAAATTAGAGATGGTGGAGCTAGGTGTCAATTATGTTTAAAATTATGGGATACTTTAAGTAAGTCCTATGGGCTTTTGCAGGTGACCACTTACAAGTACGCACCTTTTGCCGTATGGTTCCCAGCAGAGTAGATAGGACAACTCCAAGTCTTACCGTGGATGTCGTAGAAGGCGACTTAGGTAACACAAGCTAAACAAAGTTCATAAACACCAAAGAGACCTCTCCAACCCGTCTGGCCAGCGTGCAGAGTGTGGGCCAAATCCTCTGACTGCTCTAGCTAATATATGACTCTGGTAGTACAGAGAGGGTCGTGCTCAAGTGGAGACTAAAAATAGGCCTGATGATGATGGTGATAAACTCCCTGTCGATAGCATAAAGCGTGATGATAGGAAGCCAATATCAAGCAGTGGACTTCTTGGGGCTGAAAATACGAATTTTGCTAATGAGTTTTCCTCCCTCCAGTTCGAAGCAAAACTGCATCAGAGCAAGATGCAGAACGCAAGCATTCGGCTAGTCTCCGAGACCAAGGAAGTCCAGTGGGTGCTGCAGGAAATCACGGGGAATAATCTGGAACTGTAAGTATAACAAATAAATAAATATATAGGGACAAATCAGACAGATTGAGATAGCCGCAGAGTTACTAGTATTATATTGTCTTTGCCCAGAGTATCTCAAAAGTTCGTAGCCTGTTTACAGACAGCAATAGCATAAATACACGGTTGTATGTATGTATGTATATACGGTAGCAATTAGTGGTGTTATAATTTTCTTTCGTTCCATGCAATTTTCTTTAATTCATACGATGAAGAGCCTGGTCGGCCAGTGGGTTTGAATGGTATTAGCGCTTACGAATGTTAAGCAACCCGGGCGCAGTCTCCACTTAAATGGGACACCCCGGGACTGCGCCCAGGTAAATTAAAATATCTTGAGCTCTTCCGTGCTTCGGAAGGTCCTGGCTTTCAACGTTGATGGCAGTCAAGCTATGTCAGATGCCAGGCAGCTCGAAAAATCCGACTTTCACACACCAAGTGACACATATGTTCCTGTGATGTTACTTTCTTAATAGAAATTCTCAATCGCAAATCAGAACTGTAAAAAAAATTCCAGATAATGAATATTTTTTTTAATTTTTAACGAAACATTTTTAATTTTTTTAATTTTTCTAGTGATTTCTTTAGTTTTTAGCGACTAACTATACTTATTGGTTTTATGCCATTATATGTCCTTTTTATCCTATTTTATTTTATTGGAAGTTATTTATTTTATCTTATTTTCTTTTGCTTCACGTTATTTTGTATTGAGTACTTAGATATGTTTTTGCTTTCACCCGAAATAAAATCAATTAAATCTATCCTCCCCGCAGGTGGTACCCAATGACCCTTATGATTGGCAAGATCCAGCAGGAGGTCCGAATCGTCATCGAGATCACTCGCCCCAGCCACGTCAGCCTGTCCCAACCACTCCCGCACATCGCCATAGACAATATACGGATGGTGGAGTGTCTGCCTGAGCCGCCTGTCTTCAACGGAGAGTGCCAGCCTGGGCAGATGAAGTGCAGCATCATGAAGGTAAGTTCTGTTACGTTTCATACATCTACGCCATTCTGATTAGGATACTCTAGCCCTGTCGTATATCTCCTATAGCTCGTTCGTCGGGCTTTTGTAATCATTCCCCAAATGGTAATGCGGAGGTTGTCGTATATCTCCTATTATATAGGTAGCTCATTCGTAGGCTTTTGTAATCTTTACCCAAAATGTTTTGCGGTTGCTCCGGAGGCTGTTGCTGCGAAGCCGGTAGCTGCCCATGCATCACAATCACAATCTACACCTGCTGCACCAAGATCTGCTAGTTTCGTGGTTGCCCTGACTCATGGGGGGCTATGATTTCCCCGCGTTGCCAGGGCGCCCCTACGGCTCGTTGGTCGTCAATATAGTGTCGTCTTGTGAAACAAAGTAATATAAGCATTTGAGAATGCCGTTGCCGTTCAGAAATTGCAGCTTCTTGAAGATATGTAGTTTTAACACTGCAATGGTTTTCAACAATTAAGCGTATCGGGATATTTACCGTGATTATTGTGGTTTCTTTGACTATTCGATATTTTGATCCAGTTACTGGACCATGCGATAACGTAGGAACTAACATTAAAAGAAACCACAATTATCTCCTAATCTCCTAGTTTGGAACATGGGCTTTAGGGGACGTAGCCCCCTCCACAGACTTCAGTTATTAATGATTTTTTGGGTAAAAAGGCAGAAGAGTCTCAAAAAGAGGATTTGGAGGGTGTAGATCTTGACGGTCAGGTTAAAGGGATTCTACAAGGTACTTCAGAATGTCGTAGCCGTAGCTATATAAAACTTCAGTAACTCTAAAAAAACCCTTGAAAAGGTACTATGTATAAACATTTGGTTCTTGTCATTCCGATGGCACCATATATCCTCCCAGATGGCCACGCTGTTTCTTACGGTCTGCCTTGACCAAATTATCCCAAAGCTAACAAAGTCGTTTTGTTGCAGAGGGAGTCTTGCATCAAGCTGCAGCAAGTCTGTGACCTGGTCAAAGACTGCGACGATGGCAGTGATGAACATCAAAATTGTGGTACGTACCATTTTTAAACTGTTCCCAATAACTGAAGACCTCACAAGAAGGACTTACGTCACATTTGGCAAGCACTGCAGTTGAGTGTCAGGGGTGCTATCCTTAACTACCTGTTCAGTGGTTGCAAGTATGGTATCGGGTACGCGCTGCCACCTGAGCTGCTACTTTCTCAACCCCTATATTCCGTTCCCTCATTCCAAAACTCTCCTACGCATTCCTCATTTACCGATCGCACGCAACCCCCGACCCCCAACGATAGAAATCCTTGAAGGAGCCCAATGTGCAGCATTACTTCTAAGAGTATACTCTGACTTCGACATCATAAACTTACGAGTCGTATACCTATATGGTAGTTATATGAATGTCTGACGTAAACTCGTAGAACATGATACATCCTGCTAAAGACTTACTGACTTTCAGAGTTGGGTAGGTACTCGCTTATGGATCAAATAATATTTTATTTGTTTCACAGACAAGATGCCGTATGGGTCCTACTGCAATTTCGAACAGGACAACTGTGGATTCGAAGATATACCTCAGTAAGTGTTTTACTCATGTAATCCAAACTTATTACTATTAATCGCAATTATTAAAGACTTAAAGTTATGTGACAGCTTTTTTAAATCATCGATGTAGTTATTATGAGCACATTTGCTGTAGTATATTCCATCCTCACATAATGGTAATCATTAGGAGGTTCAAAACATAATTTTGTCTTAGTTATTACCAAAGATTAAAGAGAAAGAAGTAAAACAACTCTCCTCTTTTTGCGTGCGATGATATTATTGGAATATGTAAAAACGGGTTCTTCACGTTAATAGTACCACAGTCCCACGTAAAGCCGCAATCCCATACACACAAGTTTTCGATACGAAACTTCAACTCGCTGTAATTTTGTATAGTTAGGTATTGTTTTTAAAATTGAAATCTGATATTATAAACATCAATATGCCTTATCCGGTCGTATGTACGAAATTTGGTTGAGATTGGCTTAACTGTTGTAAAACTAAAACGAAACTACGTTTGTATAATATTGGATACTTCAAAATATATCTCTGAACAAGTAATGATGACTTAGCCAATGTTAAGATCAATTCTAACAACATATTTTCTTCCAGGCCCATCCTCAAATGGTCTCGGCACAGCGGTCCAACCCCCACAGACAAAACTGGTCCCAACTACGACCACACTTGCGGCCCCCAAGATCCGTACCCCACCCAAATCGTACCTCCTCTTTCCCCAGCCCACAGGAACTTTTCCCTATCCCAATGTGTGGGGTACTACTTCTACGTGAACATGAATGTAACCGGACCGAATAAGGAGAGAGCTGACTTCGCTTCCACGGCTATCATGAGGACGGTCGTCTTCAATCCGCCGCCTAAGGTCCACGGGAACATCTTCTCGAGTTACTACAATTGTTGCATGGTAAGTTTCAATACTGTGTACCGTGAAGTTCCCGGCAGAGTAGAATAGGAAAACTCCAGGTCTTCCCGTGAATGTCGTAGAAGGTGACTTTCCAAACACAAGCTAAACAAAGTTTTAAACATCAAAGAGACTTCTTCAACCCGTCTGGCCAGCGCGGAGATTGTATGCCAAATCCTCTGACTGCTCTGGCTAATATATGGCTCTGGTAGTACAGAGAGGGTCGTGCTCCTGCAGTGGAGACTAACAAAGACTTGATGATGATGATTATGACAGGCTCACAGCTTGCCGTCGCAGCACATCGGTTAACACGCCAGCCTGCTTCATGATAGGCTCCGGATACGATTCCCGGTGCGGGCAAATACTTGTACTACATTTTCACAGGAGGCATGGCATGACAGCCTTCAAAGTGATTGAAAGGGATAAAATGTGTTTTTCGTTACATCTCACATGTTGTCTATCTGATTACTTAAGGGCGGCCAACCCGTCTATCTTTTCATACAAACGCTCGTACGTGATTATGGCGATGTAACAAATCTTTCTTTAAAGATTTTCCACTAATATGTATCTTGTGCACTATATCTAGGTTTCTATCAAAACGAAAAATCAAAATTTGGAGAAACAACTTCAGTGTTAGCCTCTAAAAATCCGCTTTTTTGTACAAATTTTATGAGAACTTTGGGCGTTTATAATGTACGCATTAAGTGTAACAGTAAAGAAAATATTTATTTAGAAACCTTGCAAATGTAATAGAGATTCTAGATGTACAAGATTTCTTTCATAAACTTGTAAGGCTTACCAATAAACACGTATTTCTTGAAACAAGTTTAATTAAATTTCCGCACACTATTTTTCGTTCAATGTCTTCGCGTACTCACTAGCTTGTTTCCATGTGGCAGTAAGAGGTGTGTGGGAGACGAGGGCAAGGGGCTCTTTTCGCTTTGCCTCTTTATCTGACATTGCGCTGGACGGAACAAGCTTTTCGACCATGCTCGCGTTGACGATAGTCGGTCGGGGAAGGGCCACCTTAATATATAAATATGGAAAAAATACTGTTCAGATATTTACTTTTTTAAATGATAATTCGACAATTAAGAGGATATATTTAAGTAAGAAAGTACCTTTTAAATTATGTCAAAAAGAACTAAACATATTCATAAGTGAAAATCTTTAACAAATAAAACACTTGATAAGTTAAAAGGTCAAGTCCCACCCACGCTTTGTAAGAAAAAACGTGCAATTGGCTTAATGAGGAGTTTTATAGCTAAGTACCTCTTACATGATTTCTACAAAAAGTCGTTTATTTTTCATGATTTTATTCGGTGCTAGCAAAACATGTGCTTCTATGAAATGCTCTAACCACTAGCAAATATCCCGCGACTTTATCCGCGTAATTTTGCAATGGCATCAATGCTAAAAACTCAAAATTTTTTTCGACATTGGAAAAGTTGTTCATATTGACGGTCTGAGTCAGCCCTCTAAGGGTAGCTCGAATTACGCTCTGTATATTGTTATTGTTTGATTTAAGTATAAACTAGATCAAATCTGTTATTTGAGGAAATCACGTTTTAGTTTAATTATAAAAACAATTTATATTAAGTTAATTTAACTCTACCTAAAACGTCGAGTCTTTATCAAGTCGTTTCTCGATAACATATCATCAAGTGAATTTGAGGAATATAAAATTTTGTGTGAGGTTACTTCACAAAACATATCCAGTATCCATCTTATCTTATCTTATCTTATATATATATAAAACAAAGACGGGTTTGTTACATCACTTATAACTCGAGATCTGCTAAACCAATTTTCATGGTTATTGATTCGTTGGATTTGTCTCCGTCCCGAATAGCAGAATACATCTTAAAAACAATGAAAACTCGATATGTGTAATTAATACTTAATCATTGACTGTTAGGCGGTACAAAGTTCGCCGGGTCAGCTAGTTATTTATAAATAACGAGTAATTTTTTATCCAAGATCCCACACGATAGGATGATGATCAATAATTGTCATCAAAGTAATGAAATTCATGCACCCAACAGATCCGCTTCTACTACCAACAAAACGGCCGTAACTACGGCTCCATGAGCGTTGACGTCGTCGAGCTGACGACTCGAGGGAACATCTCCACGTCTCTCTGGTTCTCTACCAAGGACAAGGGCGAGAACTGGTATAGGGCAGCCATTTTCCTGCCCAACATTACTAGGAGGTAAGTTATTATAAAAAATGATTTGCAAAAGTACAAAGACACTACCCTGGGGAACATCTTAGTTATCTTTATAAAACTTCACATCTCCACGTCTCTCTGGTTCTCCATAAGGGTGAGATCTGGTATGGGACAGCTATTTTTTATGTCCAACATTACTAGGAAGTAATTAAAGACCGAGGACACTACCCTGGGGAACACCTTAGTTAACTTAATAGAGATTTAATAATTATAGAAACTTAAAAGAGGTTTCCTTATTTCTCTGGTTCTCCAAAGACTAAGGTGAGAACTGGTATAGGGTGACGATTTACCTGTCTGACATTATAAGGAGGTAAGTTTTTTCTTATAAAAAAGTATTTGCGAAAGATCGAGGACACTACTGTAGGGAACACCTTAGTAGCTTAACATTTCCATTTCTCTCTGGTTTACCATCAAAGTCGTGGGGGAGAATTAGTAGGGGTTGGCAATTTTTCTGCCTGATATTACCAGGAGGTAAGTTTTATTAACATATATAGTAAAGGACCAAAAACATTACCCTGAGCGCACATACTTAGTCGCGTTAAAAATTTACTTCCAACTCTTTTCATATGAATGATCCATTGGTTTCATGATTAATCATACAGTTTTTCATTATGAAATATTTGTACATGGATAGTAAAAAACATCAATATGCGTTTTGAATGTACAAGGAAATCCATATTCCTAAATACAGGTTATGGCACTGTTTATATTGTGCTTCAACTAGCTGGAATATTCCTATTTACACCTGCACAAACTGCGAATGTTCTTTGGACTATACTGTAGTGTTATAACTATTAAGTAGGTATTTTCACTACGGGACTTACAGCTGTTTTAAATTTCGTCTGATATTTCTACAAAATTGCAGCTGCCATTTTCACAGACTGAACACTTGTATTCAGTCTGTGAAAATGGCAGCTGCAATTTTGTGATATGCAGATTTGACCGCAAAAGCTAAAATCATATGTAGTGTAGATCATCTTTTAAACCGAACCTCATTTTCAGATACTACCTTACATTCAAGACGCGCATGGGTATGAGGATCTACTCGGACTCAGCCATCGATGACTTCTCCATGGCTCCAGAGTGCTTCGGCCTAAATGTAGACCCTGATGAGCTTGGCGACTATAACTATTACGATCCTATCTTCGAGGAGAAGACCACGCCGCATCCAGCGTTTGCTGATGACTTGTGTAAGTTTTTGTGCAAGTAATGCCATCTCTTCACCGTGTGTTTCCCGGCAGAGTAGAATAGGACCACTCTAAGTCTTCTCATAAATAAATAAATATATAGGGACATATCACACAAATTGAGCTAGCCCCACAGTAAGTTGTGAACTTGTGTCGCAGGATACTAACTCAACGATACTATATTTTATAATATATACTTATATAGATAAACATCCAAGACCCAGGTCAATATGAAAAAGATCTTTTTCCATAGTGACCTGACCGGGGATCGAACCCGGGACCCCCGTGTCGCAGGCTAGCGTGTTGACCGCTGCGCCACGGAGTTCGACAATCATCGATCAAAACAATCTCATGGATGTCAATCGACAATCGACAAAAACAAAAAAATCTCATGGATGTCTTAGGTGGACGACTTAGGAAAACTAAGCATATAAACATCAAAGAACCGCCTATCTCCAACCCGTCTGGCCAGCGTCGCTCTAGTAGTATAGAGAGGGTCGTGCTCCTGCAGTGGAGACTAAAAAAGAAGTGATATACGCCATCTCTCATCAGAATTCTGTTGCACTGTAAGAGCTATGAGTAAAGAAAATAAATATATGTATAAGGATCAATCACACAAATTAAGCATATATTGCTTAAATTTGAAATCCATACGTTTGTTTTTGCAGAAGTGTGTTTTCTATGTACTTCTAAAGATACCACAGAGGATGATTTATGTGGCTGTGGGAAGGGGAATATGTTCCGTTACTGTATTTGACAGAAACTTTGAGTGGATGTTTTCTATCAACAGACTACCGCTTCGGGACTTGTGGCTCGACGGGTCGCTTCGGCCCTACACAGTCCATGTGCGATGCAGCGTACAACAACACGCCCGTCTCGGTGTCCGTATTGAAGGACCCGCCGTTACAGGGTATACAAGTGTGGTCGGTGCCTAACGAGGGATTGTATACGTAAGTACATCTACGAATAAGTAAAAGTATGTACATATACGTAGGTACATCATCCCTGCTTTGGATCTCACACGGATTAAATTGGCATGTAGACCCATGATTTTTTATTCTTGACTTCTAATCCCTAGTCTCCGTCTACTTATTAAAAATACAGGCTTAATAGCATTCATAAGTGTTTTAGTTTTATAGTTAGTTAATAGTTTTCACGAGCGAGTGTAGTTTAGACAAAACATTATTAATCAATGAGGTTAATTTCAAGTTGGGCGCCAATCAGTTAACTGGCGCCCAACGTGGTACATATTGGGACTTCTTTTTCATTTATATTAATTAATTTTCCTCTGAATTCTGAAATTTTCATTTAGGATAATCGCAACTGGCGCATCAGGCGGCCTCGGCTCAGCTTGGGCTGGAGTCTCCCACGGTGCTCAAGCGCGGGGTCTATTCGAGCTGCATCGCTCTGAGAAAATCTACATGCTGATTGGACAGCAGGGGACGAATGCTTGCAAAAAGGTTAGATATTTTACGTTACTTAAGAAACTGTGTCAATTATTTCATAAAAAAATATTGTTCTGTATTTATAGAAGATTTTAAGAATAGTTAATTTCAAAAAATGCGCCCATACGGTTTTAAAATAAAGTCACCTTAATATTTAAGTAAAACTTACCATTATTTATTCAAAGTGCTAGTAGCTATGATATGATATGAATTAACAGATACTTAAAAATAAAATAAAAACGTGGACAACTAAGTAGGCAAATCATATTGGGCACTAATCAGTAAACTGGCGCCCAACGTGGTACTGCTTTAAATTTTTAAAATCGTTTTACATTTTTGGACTTTCTATTGGTAATATTACGATTAGGAAAGTGAGTGTGTTTGTATATTTATTTATTATTATGCTTTGACATCTGATCAGCGTGAAATCACGTACAAACATTGCCAGGGAATGTCGATGATGATGTGATCGTCATTGGCGCTTCGTTTAATACGCCAGACGTAGATCTACATTCATCGCGGGTAAAAGCTAGAAAATAAAATAATAAACAATATTAATAGTGTATGGCTTACGGTCTTGTGGTCCTTAGTCTCTGTCTACCCCGTTAGAGATATAGACGTGATTCTATGTATGTATAAAACCAGTACTTTGTCTAATCTCATCGTATCTTCCAGACGCTCTCAGCGCAAGAGAGCCAGGAATGCTCTCGCAAGCAAGACGACTCGCTGCAGATCTTCACCAGCAAGACGCATGAAGTGCGAAATACGCAGGTCATCGACGGAGGGGGCGGGGGCGGCGGGGCTACTTATGTATTCTTGGTAAGACAACATTATGTACATGACAGTATATGATATATACCAGAAATCTTGTTAATTTCTTTCGTGAAGAGCTAGATTGGCTTAAGCTTTTTCCAAAGCAATATCTATTTTTCAGTCAAGGCGAAGTGAGTTCACACACTTGTGTGACATGTGACTGTCCCCCACCCGCATACTCAATACACTACATACTATGACTGCTGACAGGTGACTGTCCTCCACCCGCACACTCAGTACACTACATACTATGGCTGCTGACAGGTGATTGTCCCCCACCCACACACACAGCACACTTTAGTAATGATGATGTTTCCAGGTGGACAAAGACGGTCAGTCCCACCCTTTGCTGGTCGGTGGCGGTGGCGGCGGCATATCTGTCGGCATCTTCAAAGACGACGGCTCTCAGCACGCTCGCCCGCACACCAACGCCACGCCTGAGTCTGGGTACATGTATGGGAAGCCTGGACGGACTTCAGGTAACATGAATTTTATTGTTTGAAAATTTATAATAAGTATGAATGTAACAATACCAATCATATTAACTACCCCACCATTACAAGTGTGGTAGATATTTGATTTAACTTCAAAAGAGAATTAATTCAACATGATACTAAATTATATTATCAGAATTATAAAGTATGAAGATTTGATAGTTTATTAGTTTGCATTGAATTAGGCTGCGAAAATACTGGACCGATTTCCAAATTTTTTCACTTGTAGACATTTGATTCATCTGCGGGTAACATAGGCTTTAATGAATGCGAGTGAAGTCGCATCATTATTAAAGAGCATTTATTATTTGGTCCTGAGACTCTTGAGAAGTATTTTATGAAACTTAGACCTCGCAAGACTTCTCAAACCACTCGATATTAAAAGAGTGGCCCATGACTTAATGTTTAATGATCATCAGGTGCTGGTGGAGGCTGGGTGGGTCGCTCAGGCCCCACGACTCCTGGCTTCGAGCTGGTCCGAGGGGCATCCGTCAAAGAGGGTGGTATTGGAGGCGCCGCATGCGTTGGTGGCGCTCACGGGGGCTTCGGGGGCGGCGGAGGGGGCTGCTCGCGTGGCGGAGGAGGGGGTGGATGGCTCGGTAAGTTTAGTTAAAATATAGAGAATAGACTTTGCATACTAAATGAGATCATGTCAAGTTTAAATAAGAATCGGAAAATGGTTTACCAAAACAATATTTTTCAAGAATCAAAACCAGCTATGATTATTCTTTTGGGAAAATTAACAATTGCCGTGTAACTATTCCTATCGTCTGTGTTGCCTTATATCCTGTATCCTATAAAAATACGCACATAAGTAACTATTAAAAAGAAGAATAGAGATACACGGGAAAGATCTTTCACTTATTTTTAAATTAAAACTTGCTATACGAGTATAAGACATTATTAAATTTGTATCTAACAACGAATTACTCACTCGTCTAACACAACTAACTGTAGGTCATTCGAGAAACATATTTCAATAATCTATCACCGACTAGGTCTTCTAGATGACCGATACGTCATAATTTATAAAGCGACTTCAAATACTACGTTACTCAAGAAGCCGTACAGTTTGTCACCTACACTTATTTTGGCGCCCAACGTGGTTTTCTATAAACAGTTAATACTAAGGTAATGCAAGAATATTTAATTGTAAAATTGTCATAATCTGATTATGCTTACTATCAATAACATTAATATTGATCAATTAATTTTCTACACACATGTTTTTATTTTAACTGTATTTAATTGATATTTATATAATGCCATTATTGACTAAATTTATATGACATTTTACATACGTAACTCCATCTTTCACGACTAATTTAACGTAAATATAACTTCTTTTAATTTCAACATATTATACTCGTAAGTTACTACGTCTGTTCTTTCACCACCAGGTGGCAATACCCATGAAAGCGAAGGCCAGCACGGTGGTGGTGGCTGGTCGCACGTGGATGGTTCTAGAGCCATTCGGGAGTACAGCGAGGTGGTTGTAGCACAGAGAACCGGCCCAGGGGAGGTTCTCATCATCCCGGCTATACATGTAAGTCATCAATAGTCAATAGTCAAAATTTTTATTCATCTTAAGATAATTTAAATATCATTTGGTGAACGTCACTTTACATTTACAATTGGTTTACAATGTTATGTTATTGTTGACGTCAATAAATTACTTAAAGCTAAGTTTACACCGCTTGCAAGGCGGAGTGCAGAAGAAGCGGCAACAAACTGCACAACGCATTTTCTCCAAATGACGTCAACTTACAATCTACGACATACAAGTACCTACTTAGAACTAATATGTGGACGTGAGCTTACATTGTCAACATAACCTGGATAAGGTAGATTGATTTTATATATCTGTATCACAAACTATCATATAAATCATATTAAGAAAAAACCTGTTCTCGGGAATAAGTAACTCTACTTTTTCGAAATGCACGCGGGGGAAGCCGCGGGCATATCTCTTCTTCCTACACATTCTACATCTTTCTAACAAGCTTGAAAATCCGAAATACATCCTTTTGAATACGTAATTCTGGAGCTATGTCCATATTAATATTTACTTTTCAGGTTATTGACCCCAAATAAATCAATAACACAAATCAACTTTTTGTCTCTTTGCTTACAAAGGTAACATATTATACAAACTTTTGTTCTGTGACCAAGTCTAAAATCGAGAAAAATTAATGAGTTTTCCATAGTTCGTACGTTATACCCAACTACCAACCTTAGATTATATAAAACCTAGATAGACTCCATTAGCCTAAAAGCGTAGATAAAATCAGTGTCCTACCCATAGTCGGTCGTGCACACACACACAGCTACCAATTTGACGGATTGTGTGATAACACAAAGCTGTCACGCACACAAGCAGTGAAAAATTGGTACGTTTTTAGGGTTCCGTAGTAAACAAGGAACCCTTATAGTTTCGCCATGTCTGTCTGTCTGTCTATCCGTCCGCGGTTTTACTCAGAGACTATAAGTACTAGAAAGCTGTAATTTGGTATGCGTATGTATATAAATCATGGCAAAAAAGTGGTAGAAAAAAATCTTGAAAAAAAAAATTTTTGAAGGTAGCTCCCATATAATTAAAGTGGGGGAATATTTTTTCTCTATTTGCCCATCGTGTGGGGTATCGTTAAATAGGTCTTTAAAAAATATTGTGAGGTTGAGAGCACCATTTTTTCATTTATGGATCCGTTTTCGAAATATTTGGTTTTAAAGTGCAAATTTTTGTTAGAGGTAAGTGTCCCCCCCCCCCCCCCCCTCTATCTTCTAAACGGTTACTGGATACGTGAAAAAAATTACAGCAGTAGTATATATACTGAAGTTGAAAGGAAAACTAAAAGTTATAGGCAACCGACTTATAAAATGTACTGGAAAATTTAAAACATCAAACAATTTTTTATTGTTAGATGTTTTTGGTCGTTAAACTGTGAGGTGCGAGTGTGAACAGTGTGAACTCAAAGATGTCATTCGCAACTACGGAACCCTACACTGCGCGTGGCCCAACACGCACTTGGCCGGTTTTTAGGGTTCCGTAGTAAACTAGGAACCCTTATAGTTTCGCCATGTCTGTCTGTCTGTCTGTCTGTCTGTCTGTCTGTCCGTCCGCGGATTTACTCAGAGACTATAAGTACTAGAAAGCTGAAATTTTGTATGAGTATGTATATTAATCATGGCAAAAAAGTCGTAGAAAAAAATATTGAAAAAAAATTTTTTTTTGGGTAGCTCCCATACAAGTAAAGTGGGGGAGTAATTTTTTTTTCTCTACTTACCCATCGTGTGGGGTATCGTTAAAAAGGTTTTTGAAAAATATTGTGAGGTTGAGAACACCATTTTTCGGTTTAGGGATCCGTTTCCGAAATATTTGGTTTTAAAGTGAAAATTTTTGTTAGAGGTACGTGTCCCCCCCCTCTATCTGCTAAACGGTTATATATGGATACGTGAAAAAAATTACAGCAGTAGTATATATACTGAAGTTGAAAGGAAAACTATCAGAGCTGGGTACTAAGTGCAAACTAAAAAGTTATAGGCAACCAACTTATAAAATGTACTGGAAAATGTAAAATTTTATACAATCTTTATTGTTAGATGCTTTTGGTCGTTAAACTGTGAGGTGCGAGTGTAAACAGTGTGAACTCAAAGTTGTCATTCGCAACTACGGAACCCTATACTGCGCGTGGCCCGACACGCACTTGGCCGGTTTTTATTTAATAATTGAAATAAAGGCATGACGGCGTCTAGAGAATATATAATCAAAGGTTTATTCATGAACTTTTTCTTCCAGGACTGTGGTTGTGACTATCGCTGCGTGGCCATCAATGAGTACCGCAGCGAGGTGAAGTGCTACTGCCCCAACTCGTGGAGTACCGACACTCATGACGCGACAAAATGCATATGTAAGTTCAAATAAATAATTTTTACTACAAATGCCATCATCATCAGGTCTTTGTAAGTCTTCACTGCAGGAGCACGACCCTCTCTGTACTACCTGAGCCATAATTACCAGAGCAGTCAGAGGATTTGGCCTACACTCTCCACGCTGGCCAGACAACTTACAGGTTTCTTTGATGTTTAAGCTTTGTTTAGCTTGTGTTTCCTAAGTCGCCTTCTACGACATCCACGGGATGACTTGAAGTGGTCCTATTCTACTCTGCCGGGAACCACACGGCAAACCCCGCAAGGGAATAAGACGTGGTAGTATGTATGTATGTTATTCAAAACGTACTGATGATATGTTTTTGCCCAACAGTGGAGGAGCCGTGGCCGCCCATCTCCTGGCTGCTGGTCATCGTGCTCTCCGTGGCCGTGCTCGTGTGCGCGCTCGCCGTGCTGTGCGTCTGTCTGTATTTGTGTACGTATCTCTTCAACGTCATGTCACTTTTACGAACAAAAACTCGTATAGGTAAGTAAATTAATTTTTAAAGTGTTCAAAAAATTCGGAAGGATTAGGCTCCCATCCTCAGCCACTCAACAACATAGCCAATTAGAGGCCGCGCCACTCGAAGAGATTTGTGGTGAGAGGTTATTCTTTGTGGTAGAACCATGGTACCGGTGAAATTCACTTTGCTAGCAACATGAATGAGCCGGCTCGTCCGGGGAAGTACCACACTCTCACAGAAAATCGACGTTTGAGTAGCAGCTTTACCGCTTCTATGCTTCCTTCGGTGAGATAGCTGGAGGTGGGTGACAAATCTATACAAGTCTACATACTTAGATAACTGTCTACTTTAACTTCTATTTCAGAAACTGTTTCACTAGCATTAATAACACAAACTACACTAATTTCATATTTTATGTCCATTAAATTAATTTGCAAAATAATCTACAGCAAACCCCAACTGCGCCACTTGACTTCCCACCAAAAACTTCAATTTTTTTTTCAAAAGGGGTAATAGCTCGTTGAATCTGAAATAAAGTGTTGATTGGGACATGGGACGACCTTCCTCATGAAAAAAGCATGGGTTTCAAACAGTTTTTAAATGCCCGGGCGCAGCCGGGGAGGTTAACTAGTTCATTCCAGTTGAAAATAAGTGACTAGATGACTTTCCTCCAACAGATAACTCCTACCAACGCAAGAAAGAGGCGGAGCTTCGTCAAAAGCGACTTCTAGAACAAGAGGTGCAGCTTCATCGCCTGCGCACGGCACCGGGCGGAAACGACACAGCGCTGAGCATGGCTTTCAACCCACACTATGGAAGCGAGAGCTTCCTGCCCCAGGGTATCGATGTCAGGGGGCTGCCGCAAGTGTCTAGGGAGAGCCTCAAGCTTGTCAAGTAAGTATTGAATTACTTGACATCTGCCGAAAATTTTAAGTATGTTAGTTTCTTACCCCAATTGCACGTGTTCCAATATTCATTAATTATTCTTTTCCAGGGCCCTTGGCCAAGGCGCATTCGGCGAGGTCTACCAGGGTCTCTACCGGCACCGGTCCGGCGACACGGTGGAAATGCCGGTCGCGGTGAAGACGCTGCCGGAGCTGTCCACCGGACAGGCGGAGTCAGACTTCCTAATGGAAGCAGCCATCATGGCCAAGTTCAACCACCCGAATATCGTGCACCTGATTGGCGTTTGTTTCGATCGGCATCCTAGGTAAAATATATTTTTATCATTACCATTTATTATCATCATTTAGTCTCCACTGCAGCAGCACGACCCTCTCTGTACTACCAAGCCATATATTAGCCAGAGCAGTCAGAGGATTTGGCCTACACTTTCCTCGCTGGCTAGACGAGTTGGCGAATCTCTTTGATATTTATAAGCTTGTTTAGCTTGCGTTCCCTAAGTCGCCTTCTACGACATCCACGGGAAGACTTGGAGCGGTCCTATTCCAGTCAGCCTAGAACCACACGGCTTATTCAAAAACCTTTTTCCCACCAGGTTCATAGTCCTCGAGCTTCTAGCAGGCGGGGACTTGAAGAACTTCCTCAGGGAAAGTAGACCGAAGCCTGAACGAGCGAGCGCGCTCACCATGAAGGATCTCTTGCTCTGTTCTCTGGATGTCTGCAAGGGATGCCGGTATTTGGAGGCTAAGCGGTTTATACACAGGTAAGAATTTTGCTTTGTCCTTGGCACAAATTCTTTTTTGACGGTTCATCAGTTTAAATAAGTACAAAATAATTTCCATAACGAATTTAGGATACAAGATGAAAATACATATTTTTATCTGTATCAAAGGCACTTTCTTCTCCACCCCTCCCTCTAACTTTTAAAATAAAAATAAATATGCTGTAGACTTCATTAAACACTTTCAAAGAAAATTGGTTGGAACGAGATATAGTCAGCAGTTTTTAAGATGTAGCACATTTTCATAAACCACAAATATGTGTATATATTTGTCGTTCATACAATCACTATGAGGAACGAAGTAATTTTAGTGCCGAAAAATTATATGGTATTTTGGCTAATCAAAGTTAGCCGAATTAGGAGGTAGATTGTCGTGATCTACTCGTAAATTGTACAAGTTGGGGCGGCGGGATAAGATAAACCTGTAATATTACGCATTTAAATGACTGAGTCACTGCCGCTTTGGTATTCTCAAAACAAACATTCCACAGGGACATAGCAGCACGCAACTGTCTCCTTACCTCCCGAGGGCCAGGCCGCGTCGTCAAGATAGCAGACTTCGGCATGGCGAGGGATATCTACCGCGCAGACTACTACAAGAAGGGCGGCAAAGCCATGCTGCCGATCAAGTGGATGCCACCGGAGGCCTATATCGACGGCATCTTTACTATTAAGACTGACGTCTGGTAAGTTCGTTTTCGTATCACTCTTGACAGAGTGGTCTATATTGAATTTTGGGGTGTAGCTCACCGAGGATGTCTCGCTATCTTTCCCTAAATTCATTATTTAATTTACAGTCACTCGTTTAAAATCTGCCCCTTTTTAGAATATAAACGTTTTGATTTTAATAATGATCGTTAGAACAAATGCGTTTAGCAAAACGGCCAGTAGAAAGTTAGGTATTAATGATTTGGGTGGCTGACTATCGCCTTATAACCAGAGTTGGCGCACCTAGGTGAGCTATGTCAATAGTCAAAACAAATTTATTATTTTTTAATTTATTATTATTAATTAATTTATTTTTATTCATCATAAGATATTTTCAATATCATTTGGTGAACGTCACTTTACATTTACAATTGGTTTACAATGTTATGTTATTGTTGACGTCAATAATTTACTTAAAGCTAAGTTTACACCGCTTCCAAGGCGGAGTGCAGTAGAAACGGCAACAAACTGCACAGCGCATTTTCTCCAAATGACGTCGACTTACAATCTACATACGAGTACCTACTTTGAATCTTATATGTGGACGTGAGCTTACATTGTCATGTAATAATTTAAAATTCAATAAGTTATGTCAAATGGGTATTTGGGGTCGCCAGAAAGTCGAAAATTCACCCCTCTGCTGGAAATATCCGATCTCCGCGTTAGAGAGAGAGAGGGACGACAATAGCGTTCGAAGGGGAGTCTATTTGGCCATTACTGTTTGCCATTGTTATACTATTAAAATTTTTACATTTGGTGTATTCAGAGAATTACCCATTATCGCCAAAAGTGACCACTTTAAGCGGTACCTATCTAATGAATTTCTTGTGTTTGTGAAAATGATCTTTATTTGAGTTGATATATGTAACTGATGAAAAGCATTACTAAAAACACTACAAGTAATTTACTGCCGAACTAGTGCTTAATTTCTTTTCAATTTGTTCATATTTAATAGTAAAAAAAAAAAAAACAAAACGAGGGGTGGCTGATGTAAGCCTCCCAAAAGAAAATGATGCGCATGCCGTTCCAACTTCAACCTCAATTTATATTGTTGCTGCAGGTCCTTCGGCGTGCTTCTGTGGGAAGTGTTCTCGCTGGGCGTGATGCCGTACACCGGGTGCGCGAACCGGGAGGTCATGGAAATGGTCTCCGGCGGAGGGCGGCTGGAGAAACCCTATGGTAAGAACATTATCTAAGTAACATACCTAAAAGTAGTCGTTAGCGTACTAGGTAGATAGTTTGTTTTTGTCTGTTCTCCTTTTACTAGGTCTACGTCCCTAACTACCTATACGTCAGAGGCCGAGAGGCGGTTCCGAAGAACTCTAACACCAGGGTCGGCATGGTCTACCGATCGAGTCACCCAGAAGGGCAGAAGCTTCTTGTTTCTTCTTCCATGTACAGATTAGTCAGTAAACGACAAATTGACAAAGATTGTGACTAAACCCACTCACCTATTCTTTCTTTCACAAACATATTGATCGTAAAGAACAATTGGAAAAAAATGTGATTAAACCGAAATAAGTAAATTTTTAGAAATAACGGACCCCCGGGTCAGAAGGTGAAACAAAAGGGCGTGAATAGATTTTTTCAGAGTCGGCAACGCACGAGTACCCGGTATTGCGTCCATAGGCTATCGGTAACCATGTACCATCAGGTGGGACGGTTGCCTCTTTCCCTACTCACTTGTATAAAAAAGTGATAGCAGCAGATGCAACAAGTGCTGTAATATGATTTACTGTCCTCAGGTTGTCCGCAAGAGATATACAGGATGATGTGTGAGTGCTGGAACCCCACGCCGAATGAAAGACCAGCCTTCTCGCACATGTTCGATAGACTGCAGAGGTTCTTACAGGTCAGTACATCAATTTCATCATCATCGTAAGAAGTCCACTGCTGGACATAGGCCTCATCCAAGGAATTCCACCATTGGCACACAAGGTTCTGAGAAAACCTCAAAATACGAAAAGCTTCTAAAATGGAACCTCTATAAAATCCTAGTGTGTTCCCCAGGGTAGTATTCTAGGCCCTTCGGAATACATTTTTATAAGCATAACGTTATCTATGATCCATGTGAACCCTGATTTACGCAGTAATCTATCTTTATATAAAAAAGGCATAGACAATTGCACTGACTGGCTGACTTATATATTATTATATATTTTTTAGAAATTCGGCCCCTAAGGGTGTGAAAACGTCGCGGAAAATTTGCTGATCTTTCTTCTTCTGCTTTGTAATATGGCTTCCACCGAGATTTCAGTGATTTCGCCAATGTCCAGTTTAAGAGATACTAAATATCGGTGTTGTAGGGTATAGTTATGAGTAACATCAAAGATGGCGTATGTTCTTTGATAGCTTCGTGGGAGCTGCTTGTCACAAATCTATACGAGTCCATATAACAGTCTTCTTTAACTATTTCACAAATTGTTCATGAGTATTTATAACACCAAACTACACCAATTTCATAGTAATAGTCATTTATTCCTTAGAATATGGTGATATAACATTAAGTCAAGATGG
Source organism: Rhodophaea formosa (assembly GCA_963082605.1). Taxonomy (NCBI): domain Eukaryota; kingdom Metazoa; phylum Arthropoda; class Insecta; order Lepidoptera; family Pyralidae; genus Rhodophaea; species Rhodophaea formosa. The sequence goes on from OY720230.1 coordinate 10,477,376, forward strand.
TAACAATGAAATAAGTGCGACATATTCTACCATAATTGGCGTAGGAATTTTGCATAGTAAATGATTACAAATTTAAAGATAAGTCCTCTAAAATCAATTTGCAAAATCGTCTAAGGCAAACCCCAAATGCACGCCTCGACTTCCCACCACAAACCATTGCTAATCTTTATATATTTATTAAACTTTACATTTATAACAGGACCCAGAAATAGTAGGCGCGCCCCTACCAGTGGTGAGGTCGCTGCTCCCACCAGCGGACCAGCCCCCAGCCAACGGACCGCAGGTATGTACAGCTTGGTACTTAGGCTTGCGGGCGTTATTCTATACAAAATCAAAATATTTATCTAGCAAAGAAACATTTAAAATTTACAAAACTCCCTGACACTTTGAATATCTTTGAAATAACACAAACATTTATTCAGAAAAGAAAAATATTTCTTTTTTAAAAACCCCTTGACCCTTTCAATGTCGAATCGATCGGACATATGGAAATTAGTCGGATCCCCTCATCAACTAGAAAAGAGCTGATGATCTTCAAACAGCCGAATAGATTCTCATGAAACATGGCTAAGAACACTCGGGATAAAATTATCTATGACACAAAAAAAAACGAAAATCAATTCATTATTTTGGGAGCTACGATACCACAGAAAGACACGTTAAACTTACAACACCCCTCTCTTTTTGCGTCGGGGGTTAAAAATAGAGGGTCTATTTTTTACAGGGACTTTTTTACGTCAACACACATTTAAAATAATCTTATTAAATAATGTGTATTTGATTAATTCTTCATCGAAAGATATAAACTACAAAGATGCTAATGTAGACAAGAGTAACAAAGATGTTAAACATGGTCAAGTTCCAGTGGAACTATTTAAGAGTCGCCTGGAAGCGCATGTCTCCATACAAACGGAAAAAGGGAATTGTGACAATATTTGATAATTTTGGAGTAAAACTAAGCATTTAATCAATTATTCTCATTATATTCTACGTACGTTCCTATACAGCTTGGTTAAAATACCAATGGTTTGAGAATTGCAAGCCTTTTTAAATTTGTATGGAAATCTTGAGGCGTATAATTCTCAAACATTTGATAATTTAACCAAACTGTATAGGAATGTACGTAGATTATAAGAAGATTAATTGATTGGATGCTTAATTTTACAACAAAATTATCAAATATTGCCACAATTCCCTTTTTCCGTTTGTATGGAGACATGGCCGTCCAGGCGACTCTTAAGATATACTTAGATAAAAATGTAATTATCGACCACGCTGACTTTATATTATTACTAGATGGTACCGATCTGTCATATAAAAGGCAAACAATCTTTCCAGTAAATCTTTAAGAACAGACCCTCGACCAATATTTTTTTTTGTAACGGAATAGATAATAGAAATTACAATTTCAATAAATCTTAATAAATAGAAATAAAATTTAATATTTTCCTGCTTCTCAGAGGCAATGGGACGAGCCGCTCTGCAGAGTTGTACAGAGTAACTTACTTGAATCTTCTTGTAGCAACTCTGTAGAACGAGCTCGTCTACTAGCCGTAGCGGAGTGGGAATCTGGTTTATGGCTGCAAGCGTTACCGTCGTTCAGCTTGGGAACTTTTTTGGACGACAACACATTTCGCTTGGCGACATGCTTACGTTTAGGTGCAAAAGCAAATGTCCCGCATCGTTGTCCCTGCGGCGACACAGTCGACCAGTTCGGCCACCACGGACTCTCCTGTTCTAGGAGTGCCGGACGCATAGCTCGTCATGCTAGCCTAAACAACATCATCCACCGTGCTCTTGTCTCCATACAGATGCCAGCCATTTTGGAACCAATTGGCTTGGCCCGGGAGGATGGCAAGAGACCGGATGGTATGACACTGGTGCCTTGGAGATTGGGAAGGCCGCTGGTGTGGGATGCAACATGCGTCGACACTCTCGCGCATTCCCATCTCCACGGCACAAGTTGTAAGGCTGGCATGGCTGCAGCTACCGCAGAGTCCCTCAAACGGCGCAAATATATATGCCTGGGTGACGCATATATTTTTGAGCCATTTGGGGTCGAGACACTGGGTCCATGGGGCCCCTCAGCTCACAAACTATTCAAATTTGTGAGCAAAAGGCTGGTCGAGGTGTCGAATGACCAGAGGGCTGGTCACTATCTTGCCCAAAGAATAAGCATTGCCATTCAACGTGGCAATGCTGCCAGTCTTCTGGGCACATTACCGCAGGGTAATGACCTGCGGGACATTTTTTATTTATAGCTAGGTTTTATTTATAAGTCATTTTATTTCTTAGGTAGGTTTAATTGTTAGTTTCTAGTTCTTATAAGTTAGTTTTATTGTTTAATGTATTATATGTAAAATTTTGTACTATGTCGAATAAAAGTAACAAACAGAAATAAAATGTTTTAATTATTAATGAAATAGGTATACATGGACAAATCATGAAGCTTTACTCCTAAAGAGTTTGTCCAATGTTAGAAGTGGATAAAAAATGAAATTTAAAAATAATCATTGAATTTAGACGATCACCGCAGAATATGAACGATATAAAATTAATTTTGGCATCGTATAGAATAACGCTCTTCTCGAATTAAATAATGACCCAATTATTTACTTTATTATGAACTAAATACTCATTTATGATGAAATATTTCTACCTTAGTTCAAATCCCATTACAATATAAAACAAATTAATAAAAAATATACATATAATACTAATTTATAACTTTTTTCTCCCAAATGTTTTCGCTCTGGCTACTAGAAGCAAGTAACTGGACTTTTTTTCTACAAAATTGGTCTTTTCTTCTATCAATGTTAGATCCGTTACAGCCGTGCTTGCGAGTGGCGCATGACCATACCTATTTTGACCATTTCATTTTTTTTTACTTTTTCGTTTACTCTACCCCTTCTCCTGAATGATGAACCGCGTAGAACTCTAGAGTACCCCTGTAGCTAGCAAGAGATTCATTGGAATGTAATCATTGGACATAACTTACATCTAATTGTGGGTAAGTGAGGTCACATACAAGTAAAATCTAAGTTGAATGTCAAAATGCAGTAAATCGAACAACAGAGTGATATAAAAACACTTAAAGGAGGTAAAAAATCGAGGTGAGTCCTACAGTATGACTTAGAGATTTACATTATATAAAAATCTAAGAAAATATACCACAGTTGAAGTTCGAATTCTCGATGAGGCAGATTCGAATGAATTGAACTGCGATTTTCTTTCAAATCTTATAAACCTAAGCCAATCTTATAAACCAAAATTGTTACCTATTTCAGTACATACACTATATGTAACCTCCCAGACCTCCCAAAAAATATATGTGTAGACCTCCCAAAAAATATTGCACCTCATAACGCGGAGCGAATGGGGTTAAGCATTACTTCTGACTTCTCAAGGTCGACACATTTTCAGAATTTAAATTGTCTTTATTTGTTGATTACTTCTGTTCTTGGTATCATTTTGGTAACGAAACCTTCGATTTACTTCATTGGGATAATTGATAGCTCTGATATTACTTGTACGTGTGTCTCTCACTGCCAATCAGGAAATCATCGGCTCATTGCCCTTGCATGTTGTGTTAACGTTTAACAGAATCATCGTTTTATTTCCATCATCTTGCTTATCATCATGGACATTTCAAAGAATCTCTTTTACACGGAATACTTCAAAAACTCAATGTTTACTTGCCTAGTAGCTATAGCGAGGATCTCTACCTATATATCTATTCTTTTATTTGACCTTTGCCCTTTTCTCACTGGGTTTTATACAGGTTTAATTTGATTTAAATTTAATAATATTATAGCCTTGTTGCGTAACCCCAATCTGTCCCATCAAAAGTGGGCATATTTGATAACCTTGTCCATTTTATCATATCAATGAAATTGTCGTCCTTTTTAAAGATATTTTAAAATTTATCAAAGTAATTAAAATTATGCTCTGATGTTTGAATGGGGCGATATTAATAGGATATTTAAATGAGCAATAGGTATTGAGTAACCATATAAAGCCCAGTGAAATATGCACGCGTAGATTTAAATAAGAGATGCAGGAAGATGCTGACACAAAACAAGTTTGTGATAAATCATAACTGTGGTCTGATTGATGACACTTAATCCATCAAGGCTAGGTGAAATTGAAGGCTAGTTGAAATTAGAAGATCCTTTTTAAAGACAAAAAAGGTAGCTCACACGATTTCCACCATATTGAATAACTTGATCCAAGAACATGGATAAAATACTTTTAAGATTGCAATTTTTAACAAAAATACACTCTTACACTCTCTATACTAAACCCATAATGCATAAACATTGATGCTATTCGGGTTTCAATTTTGACTATCTGAAAATACACTCTTCTGCAAATAATTAGGTAAAATATGAGGTTGCCTACTCGCCATATAACTAAAGGTGTAGGTACGTAAAAATAAAAATGAACGATGTGCTGGCAAGCATTTTGCTATCTCCAAAGCTTTTTCCTGTGAACGTACCATAGACAGAGCTCTAACTCTATCTTAGGGTGCGATACCTAAATCTGTCTCCGTAAGATGTACTGGTCAGTGCATTATAATAATAATAATAATAATAATCCTTTATTTCAGGCAATAATATTGTACCTACAATTACGTACAATATCAGAGGCCCATATCATATATACCTTAGACTAACATACATATAATACAATATAACTTAAAACTAGGTCACACGTTGTGTCGGCGACGTGAGGCGCGGGGCTTCAGCAGGTAACCGTCCTCGGAATTTCCGGTACACGACTCCCTGCGGCCAGAAGTCCTCCTTCATGAAGGTCTCGAGATGTTGGGTCGGCACTCCTACCACAAAGGAACTAAAGTTTACTCTATGGCGAGATGCCAACCGTTCGACCCTCAATGTCAATTTGGATTTCTTCAGCACGTAGGTTACGACGTCTTGAACCGTCGTATTCCAGTGCAGTCGGGACACATACAGTTGCGTACACTTGACCTCTGAACGCAACTGATTGGGTCCAGTCGGTGCGGTGCCAAGATGGTTACGGCTGGCAGGCTTCGTTTTCCTCCGCTTAGCTAAAGTGAAGCCCTCCTTATCGCACTGATCTTTATGTTGACCCGACGTCACAGGCTTGCGAGAGCTTGCCTGTTTATTCCCCTTCAAGGCAGGTCGCTGCGCTGGCGCAGCAACAGGGACGGCGGCTACGGCTGCGTAGGCACGTGTCGGGGTTGACGTGCTCGGCAGTGATGTCAGCTCATTGCGGGGGGAAGAGCGGGCGGCGGGGCGCGGTGTATCGCTTGTGACGACAGCTGATGGCGTTGTGTCCAATTTTGCTGACTCAAAACTGCATACCGATGTATTCTGCGCTCCGCGACGTGTGTTGACGTTCGCGGCCTCGGATGACCTACATACCGAATTGTTACCTTTTATTGATAACAATTCGGTACGCAACTCGGTGATCGTATTTTCCGAGGCCTCCAATCTCCACTGCACCTGTGCCAGGCTGGTTTTCAGGGCTGTGATGTCTTTCAGCAGCCTGGTCACATCGACATGATCGAACGAAACCGGGGGCAGTTTCGCTAGATTCGCAGCGCATAGCGCTGGCATGTCGTCCGGATCGGTCACCTTCATCAGGGCGATAACATCCTGGAGACTTCGCTCGCCGTTCTCATCTCTCCGGCGAGATGGCATCTGCGCGGACTTGCCGAGCACCTCATAGAGCAGCACCTTGCCGCTGCAAATCTCCTCCATGCTGAAGTTTGACTTGCATATCTGCATGATGCTGATCTCGTCCATCGTGTCTATGGCATGATACACGAATGCCAACAGCTCGTTAACTATGACTTGCTTGGAAGCCATAGTGACAAAATCGTGCAGCGGCTAAAGCCGCGCAAATCGCGAATATAAATATTCGAATAGTGCAGTGTGTACTGGGGCGCGTGCGTTACGGATCGCGCATCGCACTACACTATGAATGCATTATATAAATAATAAGTGCTAGACTTAGTTAGATCTGGTTAAATTATTTCATTAAGACACATTACTAAGATACTAAAATAGCAACAGTTATGATGCCATATTACGCACTCCTCTGTATAGAGTTGTACCATGACCTGACCATAGTGATGTGATATACTCATAACATTAGCAACAAAGCTCCATGATGAATATAGACATATTACGAGTAATTACACAATATACACGCATAACCTAAAAGACCTCAGAGCATCTAACATCTCCCTGCATCCGTGTACTGAGCGTGGCATGTTGGCAGCGAGCGCCGGCCTGCGACTACCTGGTGCCGATGTCTCCGCAGGATCTCCCTCTACCGGACGCTAGGTAACGTGCCAGACTGTTGGCAGATATACTCTTATTATCTACGACTTTACAAAAAATATTTATAGTTGTCATGGATGTGAGAACGTACGCTATTCTTTCTTTGCTAAGGCGCCATATGTTGGTCTTAATGCCAACGAAAATAAAAATAAGCTAAATTGCAACGTACATGTCTATAATTGAATAAATTTAGAACGTTGATACCCTTATATAAAATACAATATTGATAAATATAAGAATTCAACAGTAAATTATTTTTTATACTTAAGTACGTATTTCTGGATTGATATAATACTATTGCAAGATAATAAAGAATACTAGATGAAAATTTACAACTACATTATTAAGTTTCTCACTAACATAATATGGAATTGTATTGTATAATAGCTTACAGTCTAAAATAAACAATTTCAATTAAATTTTGGCATATATCATAGAATATTCTTTTTTATTGATGCCTGTAATAGAGACCAAGGGATGTAAAATCATCCATATAAGAAATGAACCAGCGATGCTTATTTCCGCCTACGCTTTATCGTTGCAAATTTTAAAAACTCAAAACAATATCCTCTAATCAATCCGAAACTGAGTTAAAGGCAAACCAGCTCATAAATTATGTATTCGCTAATAACCAAAAATTAAAATTATGAAGTAATTTTATTTGATGAATACCATTGATTGAATCCATAGCCAATGATTAATACGAATACAAAAGTATACCTGCCAACTCTCTATTTTTTAATATCACCAACTTCTATCAAAATCTAACTGTTTTTCTATGTGGCACCCCTTCAGAATTCGATGTTGTCATAGAAACCGAAATTCGGTAACTGTCAAATCATTTATTAACTGCTTTTTCCTCAATATTAGGTGCTATTTGCAAAAAAAAGAAACTATTAGTTGGTTATTTATATGGAATGATAAAAATAAATCAGGAAATAGCAGTTATTAAAAAGAAAATTAATAACAATTGAAAACCACTCTTTAGACAGAGTGGTGCATGCATTAGTGAAAAGCTGACATTTGCGATCCTAAAACCGATTACTTAAACAATACTTATAATACTTTACTAAGAAAACACTGCACAGAAATATACAAATCTTTTCACGCCATTCAAATTTCCTTATTTTTTTTGTATGATGATGAATGCGAAGAGTACGGTCAGGAGATCTATAGTTCTCCCAGTTTTTTAATTTTGTACTGATTTAATATTTTATTGTTTAATTTCGACATCCATAGAACATTTTTTCGTTCACCAAGTATATTAAATTAAATACGAATAGGTTTTGATTGGTTTTCCGAACTTTATCAGCTAATCATCACATTGATTATTAAATACAATGAGTTATGAATTACAAAATTCACAAAAATACCGGGAGAATTGGTGATTTTCCGACTGCACGTTTCGCATTCACCTTAGAATAGGTTGTTCTATAAAATTGATGGTTGTAGCTCAACGGATCAGCTGGTACTTCATAGCAAATCGCCAACGGCGGCGGACCAACAAGAAACGGAGGATTCACAATTTCAACCTCTTCTGAAAGGTAAGTTATACTACTAATAATAAATAAATAAAAAATAAAATAATTTTATTTCAGACTTGCGTCCATATTTTGTTAGTAACAAAATCCTTACTTACTATGTTAGTACAAAATTACTACTACAAGTAAACTTAATTTTTAATAATAATCCTAACTAATATTATAAATGCGAAAGTGAGTTTGTAATAGTAATAGTAATAGTCATTTATTCCTTAGAATATGGTGATGTAACATTAAGTCAAGATGGTAACAATGAAATAAGTGCGACATATTCTACCATAATTGGCGTAGGAATTTACATAGAAAATGATTACAAATTTAAAGATAAGTCATATTACGTTCGATTAGTCAATTTTATAATTTAAGTCACAAAAATTTCCTTAATTTTGTAGTAACATTTGTCCAGAAGCCAGTTAAACAGAATACGTTTAAATTTATTGAACGTAGGTATTTCTCTAATATCGCTTGGCAGTGCATTATACAATTTTATTGCCATAGCGTTTACATTGTTACTGTAAAGCTGTAATCTACGCATTGGTACATATAGTTTGGAGGGATTTCTTCCATTACTTTTCTTTAATACCTTATCATTTAAAGGGAAGAGGTCAGGGTGCTTTTTCACAAATAAGCACATCTCATAAATGTATAAGCAAGGCAGAGGAAGAATTTTTGCCTTTTGGAATAACGGTTTGCAATGGTCGAGATAGTTTGCCCCGTGAATGGCTCTTATGCACTTCTTTTGTACAATAAAAGCTTTTTGCATCTCAACGGAGTTACCCCAGATAATAAGGCCATATCGCAGTATGGAGGCGATGTATCCGTGGTATGCCATCTGAGCTATTTCTTTTGAGGCTGTTCTTTGCAATCTACGCAATACAAACACAAACCTATCAAGTTTTTGACAAGTGAGTTTGTTGCTTGTTACGCTTTGACGCCCTTTCTACTGAACCGGTCATCATGAAATTTTGCATACACATAGGTTACGGTACTGAGAAGGACATAGGGGGGGCGAAGCCGTGGGTAACAGCTAGTATACTAATAATGATTACTTAATTCACTGGGAAGGCTCTATTGATGATATTGAACAACTTTCTCTTTGGATTCCAAAGATAAATACAAATATGTTTTTACCACCTATTAAGAAGATTTTGTCCAGAAATAGCTACTGTGGCGTACGATTTCAAACCTTAAAGTTTTAACAATAAAGGACACTTTTGAAAAATAAAACTTTTGTCGCCTGAGTGGACGTCCCTGATCACTGGCATATTCACTTTTTATGTCAATAGCTGAGCATATTGGCAATGATTGTCTCCTTCACATGAATCTATACTAATATAATCTTGGAAAGCTTGATTGTGCGTTACATTGAATAGGGTTTGAAAGTACTGGACCAATTTTCAAAATTCTTTCACTTGCTGCTAAATGCAGCCTATGTCATCCGCAGATAATTAGCTATCTAGCTAATTTATCTACGGGTGACATAGGCTGCAGTTTACGCAGATGATGTCGCGGGAATATTGCTGGTTCAAAATAAAATCCTTCTAAATCTACCAGCGACCCCGAACACTGTAAGGTGTTCGAAACGTTAGATGTATAAATAATGTAATAAACGCGATTTGATTTGATTTATTTATTAATGAACTCAACAGCGTTACAATGTTGAACTTACAACTAGGAACTTATATAAGAAGTAAGGCCAATTACTGAATTCATGTAAGAAAAATTACAATATAGATATCATAGCAAGCGGAGATAAGCTGGTTACATTTCAAATTAAAGATTATAAAATGACATTTATGTGTACTTCTTGGTCACAATTAGTCGTTAAGTTGTACAAAAATAATAAAAACATACTGGCTAAAAAAGCGGCGCTACATGAGGGTCGCAAGGTTAAATTATAACTGGAGTAAAATACAACACATGTAGTCATGAAATGAAATTATCATGCTATGTTATTATGTTAAAGTTGTTTCTTAGTAAGGTGTACTACAAAAATACAAAGATCATGAACTAGTATCTCGTATAAAACAACTAGTAACTAGCTACAAAAAGCAGTGCTGTGCGAATGCTTGAGATATAGTGATAGTGATACGTAACGTCTACGCGTGAATTGAAGTAACTATGTTACTATGTTAAACGGGTAAAACGCGATAAAACTGTATTAACCCTTTGTTGTATAAGCACTGATCTATGAAGTAACCTAATTCTCAGAGGGCGATTTTTTAAGTTTGGTATTTAAAAATATATGAAATAAGGTCTATAATGGCAAATTTCGAAATTATACGCAAATTAGAAATTTCCAAATGTCCGCCATGTGCTGCGCCAAAAAAGTTAAAATTAATTTTATGAAAATAAAATCCTTTTCCAGCATCACAAGAATATGGCAACATTCCAATGGTCCCGGGCAACGGCGCGAGCGCAAGGCGCGTCGATGCTTCCGTTACTTCCGCCGCAGAGAATCGGACCACCACAAAGTTTCTGCCGTCTAACTCCACTGACAGGTACGATACATCATCATTATCATACCGTGTGGTTCCCGGCAGAGTAGAATAGGACCACTCCAAGTCTTCCCATAGATGTCGTAGAAGGCGAATTGGGAAACAAGCTAAACAAAGTTTATAAACATCAAAGAGACATTCAAACCGTCTGGCCAGCGCGGAGTGTAATACGTAGAAACACGTATAAACATCAAGTTATAGTACATTACTGCAGAGGCCGGGAAGTAAGGGATTGCCGGACGAGTATAGTTTTCAAGGCCGAGCGTCAGCGAGGCCTTGACAATAGTTACGAGTCCGGCAATCCCTTTCCCGCCGAGGAAAGTATAGAGATTTTCTCAATAAATGTGAGGAAATTTAACTTAAAGTTACACATAAACTTACATGCCTTAAATATTTCCCTTTACTAGGTATTTGCCGGTAGTAATTTTTCCACTTTCAAGTTTCAAATTAGGCGAAGTAGGTACTTAAAATCCATTGCAGTGTTGCTTTCATCACTAAAACTCATTTTGAACCGTTTCATTTCGAATAAATAACCAACTTTGCACATATTTACCGAAAACAATCAATGTCAATCAATTACTGCAAAGCGTTAATCACAAACTACGAAGAAGATACTATTACTAGTATCAGACGACCGACTGCCATATGTTTTCTCTAGGCAATAAGGATCATAGACAAATAATGGAGTGAGGGTGAAAATGAAAAAAATGCCATACAATTCCTTTTGAGTTTCTATGGGGGGCCATAAATTCAAAGTCAATTGACGTGTGTTCTATGCCCTAAAATCCGTAAAGGCAGTTTTTCGGCAGTGGCGTTAATCACTACGGGTATAGTGAAAATAACAGATCTCCCGAGTTTTAAATTTTTTTATTTTCAGTTGTCAATTCCAGCAAAGGAAACAATGCCCATAGAGCCCAGTCATATTTTTCACAAAAAATTTAATAGATCATAGATTATTGTTTTCTTCTCTCGCAACGAAAATTAAGCATATTTTCGTATGATCACATATCGATATTTTAATGAAATTGTAGTTATATTCACGTATTATATGCATTTTTTAAAAATGCAGTGGTAGTAAACTGGCTGTATGACAAGTGACATAATTTACGTTACATAGATTAATTAAAAAGTTTTGAGCAGCGGCCGGGAAGTAATTTTCATACTTATTTCCTGGCCTAGGCCGGCAATGCGATGAATGAGCCAAGAATTACAAACTTCCGGTCTTCTTTTTACTACAGTAATGCCTACATTTCCGAGCATGTTTGAGAAAAATGTACTTACGTACGTACTAGTTACATTTCGATCCGTACAAAAACGCCGAGCTTTGGATGGTCCCGGGTTCGATCCCCGGTTAGGTCAAGATGAAAAATTATCTTTTCAGATTGTGCCTTCCGAAGCACAGAGGAGCTCGAGATATTTTTATGCCACTTGCGGTCACCCATCCAAGTGGGGACTGCGCCAGGGGTTGCTTAACATGCGTAAGCGCTAATTAATGCTCAGGCCCACTAGGCCATCGAGCTTCTGCTTTCCATGGGCAGTGGTGATCACTTACCATCAGGTGACACGCTTGCTCGTATGTCATCCTATGTCATAAATAAAAGAAGTAAAAATAAACAAGATTTTTCACAAAAATTAGGTAGGCTGATGATGATGATGATGATGACATAATCTTTCCTCAGGTTGTTAAGTTCAGTAGACGGCGCGTCGATGGATGAAGAGTCAGGGTCAGACGCCGAAGACAAGCCGCCGGTCATCTGGGAGACGTCGTTCACGGAGCGCCCCGCCGCTGACGGGAAACCGAATGGGGAGACTGGTCCTGCTGTAAGACCTATTTTATATTAATTTTTAACAGACTCGAAAAAGACCAAAATTAAGTAGATTCTCTATTTTATTAAATATCATTCACTCGTAATTTAAATTCTGTTTGGAAAATATCTTTAATTTGAAAGTGTTTAATTACAGATTGGTGGTCCCCTTTTGATCAAATTGGTTTGGGATTTTTATCTTATAATAGACGACTAGGACCATATAACCTAATTTGATTTATATGTATAAGATATACAAAAAGATATCACTTAAAAAGTAAGGAAAATACGCACCTGCTTTTCTATCCCCAGAGTGGTTTATAATCGTTGATTTAACGACGTCTGTGGGTAAAATTGACGAAGATATTCTGTGAGTAAGAAAACAAGTACATCCCAACTAATACCAACTAATTTAAATAATAGTACATTGTGTAGCAAGGGCGGTATAAAAGACATTACGTCAAACGAGTGACTACTAACAAGCACGAGGCGAAGCCGAGTGCTTTTAGTATTCCGAGTTTGTAATGTTTAATACCGGCCGTGATACACACAATGTTTTTCATCTCACCGAGTAAATAGTAGAGCAAAAAAATATTATATTGGTTTGAATTGTATAGTTTGAATATAGCTTACCTTGAAAATTAATATTTATGCGTCTGCAAGCTGGCTGATTATATTACCTATATCAACATTATTTAACCATCCATTAATCTATCATAGGGAATGTATTTCAAGCACATTAATGAAGATTACAATTACTTATAAATATTTTGCATAAAATAAATAGCGCCAAACTTTAGTGAGCAAAAATGTATCCGAGGATTCCACAGATAATGAAAATGTTTTATCCAAAAAGTGGATATCTAAGATTGATGAATACAAACAGCCAGCCACCAGGGCCATTAACAATTCCAAATTTGAATTAAGGACAAAAATCTCGCAGTATAGTTCAAATGATTTTTTTATCGGGTTCACTAGCAATTCCAAATTTGAATATTCGACTAGAAAACTTTTTGAATGTAGAAGATTTGACACTTGTGCATGGTATAGTGCCCTATTAAATTTAAAAAATACTTTAGGCGCTCTCGGGCTTTATGGAATTTGTATGAAATCTTATAGCCCGTGGTCTTAATAACGACCACCCAGCCCACTTTGCTTGCATTTAATGACACTGTTTAAGGGTATGTGAGATGAAAAATTATTTTAATACGGTTTTTATCGCGTTTATTACATTATTTATACACCTAACGTTTCGAGCATTTTACAGTGTTCGTGTAAGTGTTCGAAACGTTAGGTGTAAATAATGTAATAAACGCGATAAAAACTGTATTAAAATAATTTTATTTAAATGTGTAACAATCGCGAAAACATAAGAAAACATAATACCAACTAATATTATAAATGCGAAAGTGAGTTTATTTGTTTGTTTGTTACGCTTTCACGCCGTATCTACTGACCCGATGATCATGAAATTTTGTATACATATAGGTTAGGGTACTGAGAAGGCTATAAATCACATGGGCGAAGCCGTGGGAAACAGCTAGTATCTTATAAAAAAACATGTTTTTCTTCTTGATAACCCTCAATTTCTCGATGATCTTTATCTCTAATCAATTCGTTCTTTCACAGGTCGATAAATTAATAAGCATCACCCCGACATCACCGAAGCCACCCGAAAACGTTCTAACAAAAGCAATAGAAGCAACAGTCATAGACAAAACCAATAACAAAAACACATTAGTGCCAGAGAGGAAGACTGCTCCCATCGCATCCCCAGACCCACCTAGAATTTGCGCCTGGGCTAACAATGACCCACCAAAACTAGCACCGAAACTAAAACCTTTATGTCTAGATGCTGCTCAGTTAGAACAAAACCTGAACGCTTTAAAAAAGAACAGTGGCTCAGTCAATTTGACCACTATGAACATTTTACCCCCTTACATAAACGTTGTGACTCCAAATAAGCTATCAGAATCCAAAACTATACAAATAGATCCAAAGAAGGCTGTTATAGATGATCTGCAAACCCCTAAAGAGGAAGTTAAAGAAGAAAAAACAAAGTTAAAGCAGTCAAATTCTGCAGCGAGTTTGCTGAACGGTCCTATGACAGATGTTCCGTATGCGGACAGTGATAATGCATCTTCAAGTTCGGGCAGTAATGCGCAGAATCTGATCAATAATCAGAAAAACAAAAAGAATTATTCAGAAGTGGTGATCGCTAACGACAGTAGGAGTAAAGTTATAAAAAAACAGGGTAGCAACGGCGCGGAGTACGTAGGCGACTCAGAGATTAGTTGTTAAATTTAATAATGTGGCTTTTTGTTGAACAATTCTGCGGAAAACATTTGGAATCATTTAACTTTTTGTTGGCAACACTCCTAGGTTGCCTGTAAAAAGTTACAATTTTTAGTTTTGTTAGATTAAGGTTCCCCATCCATAATAGGCTCGTGGAGTGGCGGAACCTTGATATTAGATAGTAGAGTACATTCCAAATGTCGATCAAAGAACTGTTCAATAAAATTATTCGCCCTAATCTCGTAGCGTTGGATGCAAACATGATCAAATTTTTAACACTTTTACTGACTCTCAATAACACAAGGAAATTCTAAAAGATATTATCTCCTTTTGAGTTTCATTCTAATTCGTTATTATTTTCTGAATAATACTTTGTTAAAGTTACAACACTACTAGTTTATTAATCAAAAGTACCCGATTTCTTTTGTTGCCTGTACAGATAGTCTGGCAAAATTATAAAATGCCTATGTTTTTCTCTCCACCACATGTCCTATTCTATTAGAAAACTAATTGGTCTTAGCTGAAAAGACTTAGTATTAACTGATAAAGAGAAGACGGGAAATGGTTATTAATTTGATTATGAAGCTACCATTTGCTACGAGAAATAAAAAAAATCGACGCCGTCTGTTGAACTTTTGACTGTGAGTGATTTGTAAGTGCGTGTCGCCGTTGAAAGACATTTGAAATAATATTATTTACTTAAGTGTAAATATTAAATTTTAATAACTAGAGACTATAACGTATACTTACATCACAAGTATACATAGTTGAAGAAAATAATTATATTATTCGTTTCGAAAATTGTATTTTTGTCAGTTGTACAAAACGTTGTTTTATTATAAAGGATATTAAAAAAAATAGTAGAAATTTATTTGTGTCGTATATAAAAATGGCTTCCTGGACGCTTGTAGTAAACATAGACTATTATAGTTGCTCAATATGCTCAATAATTTGCAGAGTAGTCCTAATTAGTAAAATTTGTTAGGTTTTCTACTTTCGATTTTAACGCCAAATTTATATGCAGTTTTTTAAGATTTTTTAAATATTCTAGTGACTCTATATACATTTTCTAATCTCTTTGGTTTAGCTAGAGTAGATTTCTTACACTTGTTAATTGTCATAGTTGAAATCCTGAATCGCACAGCTAATTTTCTATTGGTATCTCTTTACTAACCGCAAGTTCTCAACTAAATATATTTTTATACCGAATGCGCTACTACGGATGTGCATAAATAATGCTAGAAATTTGTATGAAACAGAACAGTCACATGGTATAATTTACATATATGAGGAAGTTCATATTAAATATTCTCAAAAAAAAAAAATTAACTTGCTTAAGGAGTTGTAAATGTAAATAAATTTGGCGTTATTATCAAGACTCAGTTACGGAGGTTTGTAAATTTTATATGAATTTCGCTTTATAGCATGTTTTATTGAACGTCATTCAACGAGAGAAAATTTACAATTTTCATCATATTACATATGTGGATTAAACGCACACAGCAAAAAAATGTCTTTTAGAATACTTTCAAAATTAATATAAGACAAAATAAACGAATTATTGGGAAGTTATTTTTTTTGCTGGCGTCGTGTCGCGTTTCGTAAACGCTTTTTTTTTTTTTTTTAAATTAACCTTTAGCCATTAAAGTTTTAATATCGCGCAACTTTGGAAATAAAATATTATTTTATTACATTCGGTATTCAAATACTGAAATTCCCTAATTAAAAAGGAAAACGCGACAAGAATCCAGTCTTCTCCAAATTAGATTTATTAAGTAAGGAGTAGTTGCTTAAAATGTTTGTAAATAATATAAAACTAGTAGAGATTTGTGTAATTCCGCCCTGTTTTTATAACATATAATATAAAAGTTATGTTTTGTAGTAGTAAGTCGAAATTAAGTTGTAAAAAATTTATGTATGTTGGCCGATTAGGTTTTGTTATTGACCCATTTATTTCAGAAACATCCATAATATTTACATTTAAATTATATATATATATGAATTTAAAAAAATACATGTGGTTAACACATAAGTGGATGCTTTAATTAACATAAGATAGATTAAGAGGAATATAGAAAAATTCTTTCAATTAAAATATACTTTATTTTGAGTCAGAATAGTGCCATTTTTGTTTTTTTTTTGTTTTTATAAAAGCATTTATTTTAGTTTTTTTTTGCGATTCAAAATTACAGGGTATATAATAATTTTGTTAAAAGTAATTTTAACCAAATAATTTATTGGAGATAAAATACGGCGAATATTGGTTAAAAATATAAATTCTTATATGATATTGCTGAATTATCGAATCATCGCAATAATTATTCAGATCAATTTACTATGGGATTTTGGGATCATGGGGAATAATTGAAAAATTAAATAAATGTTTATCATGACTTTTTTAAAATGATAATTTTGCGAGATTTTATATTTTGCGTAAAGCCCACCGTGATAGTCGTGATTTTATCAAATTCGCTGTACTAGATCTCTAATCCAAATATTATTAAAAAACATTGTGTCCCTGTATAGGGTGAGTAATTTATTTGTTTAAACATAAAGATGGTCGAATTTAAGGAATACTTTTTGTACAATTTTGGATGAATAACACTATAGTAGCGCTTTATGTGGGGTGCCAATATACCTTTTTATGTATATTTTTACATCACACATAAAGCCTATGTAAGTTGGCATTTCATAAAATATGAGAGCGGAAAAAATAGAAATGTAGAGAACTATACAATTTGGAAATTAAATGTTTATGACCCAATATTCCTTTTTGGCTCTCTTTATTTGTGTAAGACGGAATCATCGACACAAATAGAGGAATGATGAATGAAACTTGAATGCCAACTTTGATTGGGATATGTCCAAAAATGTCAGTAATCCATTTTTGTCACCACTTAGTTTTATAAAAGGCTGCATTCTTTCAAATATCTTAACGGGAACTTTACTTCCTCACAAAATCTTTTTTACATTATTTTTTTTTTTGCCCTAATACAATCACGTTCTATTATTTTTTAAAGGAGCATTATTAGCCATTTATTTATTATATTTCGAGTTCCTCTTATAACAATATTTTAGGTCTAAAATATAAGTAAAATCTTGAGTTTTTTGTACACTTTCATTAATGAAAGCAAAACTCATAACTCTTATTTTATTTTGATGAATAACGTTTGATTGTCACTTCAATAAAGTTGCTCAATTTAGAAATATTATTTTTGAATAGAAGAAAAATTATCTTTAATTTTTTTTAATGAGATGTGGTTGTGACGTAAGTATAGTAACGAGCGAAACATGAAAAGAAGAAAAAGTTCCTTTAAAATTGATGCGAGTGACTCTGAAATGTTATTCTCCCTTTTTATTTAAAAATCTTTTGTATTGCATTTGAAACAACGAAGATTTAAACATAATAAACATTTTCTTTTCTTATATATGCGATATTTAGTTCTTGTGCGTATATAGTCCCATACAACCATTTTGTACAGGTCTAGAGTGGTATATATAAAATATATATACGCTTTAGAAAGCACATTTGTATTATTAAACGTAAAAGATCGTACGTATGTAAAGTTTATAAAATAACAATAAAAGAAAAATGTAATTGATATTCGAAAATAAAATCATTAATAATAAATGTATTCTGTTGTTTTATTATTTTTTACTAAATGTACTATCCAGAAGCCAAGGTAATGGACGAAAATTTCACACAATTACACAACGCGAAAAGAATACGACACATAAATAAATATATAAAGACAAATCACACAGATTGAGCTAGTCCCAAAGTAAGTTCTTAAGTAAGACTTGTGTTATGGGATACTAACTCAACGATACTATATTTTACTTCACTCAGGTAGTCTAGAGAGGGTCGTGCTTCTGCAGTGGAGAATCAAACACCTGATGATGATGATGATACTATATTTTATGTAATGATCTTTTTCATATTGACCCAGGTCAATATGAATGTCATTTTTCTTCTTGACCTGACCGGGGATCGAACCCGGGACCATCCGTGTCACAGGCCGGTGTGTTGACCGCTGCGCCTCGTGTGTATGTGTGCACGTAAAATCGCGCTTTTATTCCGCGAAACTAATGTGAACCTATCTTAAACTTTTGAATTGAGCTGGGAAAAATTGAAACCATAATAACAAGTAGTGAACGTTCTTTTTGAGAGTGGGTGCGCTTCGCGGATTAAAATTTTAATATAAAAAATTGGTATCGTGAGCGCAACTAAAAGGTGCGTTCCGAGGAATAATTTACTTGCGCTTCAAAATGGTTGCGCTATTGCGCTACGAGGAATACCTCCGTTTTATTCTATTCTAAAAATTACTTTCGAAAAAGTCTAGGGGAGAATCATCCTATTAATACGATCATTTCCCACTAGGCTGTGGCGACCTCTACATTCGCCACAAGAACTAACACGAAGACCCAACTACGAAAGTGGCGACACAACAAATAATTAGACAAATAACTACAAAACTTCTCACAAGATGGCGCTGATCAATCCTGAAACACTACAAGGCTAAGTCTAAGTCAAGGCTAGAATTATTTTTTTGACATTTTCATTTGACATTGGCGGGCTGTGTCAGCCTTTTAAGGGTAATCATCCTATTAATACGATCATTTCCCACTAGGCTGTGGCGACCTCTACATTCGCCACAAGAACTAACACGAAGACCCAACTACGAAAGTGGCGACACAACAAATAATTAGACAAATAACTACAAAACTTCTCACAAGATGGCGCTGATCAATCCTGAAACACTACAAGGCTAAGTCTAAGTCAAGGCTAGAATTATTTTTTTGACATTTTCATTTGACATTGGCGGGCTGTGTCAGCCTTTTAAGGGTAAGGTAAATTAACATTCTGTATGTTTTGCACTTCGACCACCTATAAAGTACCTAACGTTTTTCATATAGCCTTTCTTTTCTTCCAATAATTTCCAAGATTGTAGGATATTCTTAAGTCTACGGCTATCCTGAGTCTTTTGTACTTTTATTTAGTGGTCAATTTATTCAAAATTGTCAAGTTTTAATATACCACTAAATATAAGTCCAAAAGACTTGGGAATATCGTAACATGGCGAAGGCCGTAGTTTTGAGAAAGTTTTTTAAATGGGCAAGAGGCTAGCAATCCGTCAGTTTCCTTTTGTGGGTTGTTGCCTTTTTAAAACCTTTGCTAAAAGCCAGTCTTACAACATTTGGCTCCGTCTATCACGTTTGTTTGTTTTTTTTAAGCTATGTCGGATGCCTTAAGGCATCTTGAAAAATCTGACACAAGTGTTTGCCACTTACACACCCGAAAAACAAACAAACGTCTATCACGTAAGGAATAAAGATGTTATAAAGTACATATGATGTTGTATCTGAATTTAGGACAAACAAAAAAAACCGGCAATTCTTTATACTTCTTTTTATTAATTTTGTGTTAAATATTTTTTACCAAATTCTAAACATCAATACGGCTTACAAACCTACGCTCGCAGCGAGCTTTTTACAATGCAACTTATAAAGCTATAACGACGGTCAAAGCTAGTAGGACGGGCAATATCAATATTGCCTGGGCAATACACTCATTGTTCATTCTAACTTTGCCCGATACACATTAATAAACTATGGAAAATATTTTGAAGATATTCCAATAACAATTGTTTTTTAAATAAATTTTGATACAAAATAAAATTGTACTTTTATAATCGCGTAAAAGCGAAAAAATATTTGAATTTTGTAAATAAAGAAAATAATACTCTGTCATTTCCATGCATTGTAGGTAGTAAGTTCAAACAAAATATTTTTTTATTTAACGCCGACATATAAAAAATAGCTAACTTTGAAATTATCGACACGAAAAGAAAAAGTATTCCAAGAACTTTTTTTTTTCAAACTTTTTAAATAATAGTTACATATTTTTAAAACATGAATTATGATTTGGCAAGATGTAAATTAACTTTTATGAATTATATACACCGAAATTTCTAATCGTGATAGAATCAATTAATAGAAATATATCTCGTATGAAAATAAACTTATAACTCAAATTCAAAATAAAAATGAGTATTATCGTAAAAACTTGAATCCAAAAATAGCAGCTCCGTAGATATTTTGTTCAGGCAAAGTGTATCGATAGATGAAAATATTTTGTTCGTCTTATGTTTCTATAAGCTTTGAATTAACAATACATAATACTTATTATAACTAATTCCTACAATTCCATTGTATGATATTAATAATAATAATTTACCGTTTTCTATAACAATGCATTGCAGATCATGTGATGTTTTTATTGGATATTGCACTAAAAATAAAGAGTAAATACCAAACAATATCAACTACATCTAAAAAAAAAAACTAAATTACTACATCGATGTATGAATGATATGAGCAAAACCTATTTGGATATTAATTTCATAATAATACCTCGAATAAAGCATATAATTGGATATTAAATAAAAAAAAACTTATCTTCGATACCGACACATTGATCGTATAATTCTACAATTATCACATTTATTTATAGTTTAATTCTAGCAACGAAGATATAATTTTACAAAAGTATAAGAAATATCATATATTAATCAATGAACTTAAATTGGAATTTGATAATACTCAAATGTAAAAAATATTGTGCAGAATCAGTACCTATGTGAAAATAATACGATAACTAAAAATTGCATCGACCCACATCCGTATCCTCTATAATTAAATTAAAAGTCAAAAATAAAATAATCATATGACGACTCACCGCAAAATTTGAACAAAATTAGCGCATATACACCTAACAGATTTTTTGGCGCGTAAATTGACAGATGTCAAAACAAATAGCAAAGACATCGTTCTGCGTACAGAAAACATAATTATGGCAAAAGCCAATAACGATAAGCGCACAATTCCTAAACTACAGATATACTAACCATAGACAATACAAAATTCGAACATTCACATCCAATTATCACAATTCCCATCGAATTCGACTTTCGTCGTCTTTTATGTCTCATTAGCAGCAGATTCAGGTAATCTCAACACTTAAAGAAATTACTCAATTTTATTTACAATCATGTTCTTCCAGCAATATTTTTTAAATTTTATATACATAATACACAATTTAGCATTAGGGAAAAGGGAGCATTGTACTAAAAGAATTAGTTTATATCCAATTTTGAATTGGACTCGCACAGTGCAGCCAGAATGGACGTCTAATAAATATTTGCAGCTAGATAACCGATTTTGAGCTCAATTGACAGAACAATAAATTGCATATTTATTTATTATGGCCATGATTCAATGTAATGCCCGATCAAGACAAAATTAATAGTTTTTACTGATGTCAGTCATCAGTAAGCCATGTGGTTCCCAGCAAAGTAGAATAGGACCACTCCCAGTCTTCCCGTGGATGTCATAGAAGGCGCCTTAGGAAACACATGCTAAACTAAGCCAGCGTGAGGAGAGTAAGCCAAATTGTCTGACTGCTCTGACAAATATATGGCTAATAAGTACAGAAAGAGTCGTGCTCCCGCCGCGGAGACTAAAAAAGATCTGATGATGACTGTTGTCAGTCTAATAATAAATCTATAGTAAATAAATGATTATTATTATGAGATCCTACATCTGCTGCCAAGGAGGACAATTTAAAAGTCGTTATCGCTCGAATGGTCGTAGCTCTCAGTGATGTGGGCCGGCGGAGGCTGGTACCGGAGACTTGGGGACAGCACCGGCCCGTGGAAAGACTGAGAGCGTAGGACGCTGCTGTAAAAGTTACATATTTATTTACAATTTAATTTGACAAGTTTAATAAAATTACTTTTAATACGGTTTTGTCGCGTTTATTATATTATTTAATCACCTAACATTTAGAACACATAAATAAAAAGTACATATATTTAAGTGATTTTGTTTAAATATGTAAGAATCGTGAAAACAGTGTTTTATTTTTATATTTGTGCAAGCTTTTTTTTTCAAATAAGCGATTCATACTGTAAAAAGATGCCCTAATACGGTTATATCGTGTTTATTTTAATTGTGTATAAATAATGTGATAAATGCTCTGAAATCATATATTATAAAAAGTAATTTTATTTAAATGTGTAACAATCGCGAAAATATAACGTTTATATGTTTTTTTTATTTAAATTATGTAAAGTGCTTTTGATACGGTTTTATCGCGTTTATCGTAACTTTACGTGTATTATATTTATTATGATACAAGTACGGTAAGCTGGATATTATAGTCGAGGTCAAGGTGTATATAGGCACGAGGCGAAGTCGAGTGCTTATAATAAACTGACGACTATAATAGACAGCTTACCGTACGACTATCATACGACGTTTTTCAATATTACCATAAACTAAAACAAGATTGCAGTTCAGCAAAAAAGGAATTTATAAAAGTTAGGAACTAAAGCAGTTTGTAAAAATACATTTATAATAATCAGGTACATCAGGTTTATTTTTTCAAAAAAGTGCATTGATAACCTTCTCCTTTTCAAAGTCGGTTAAAAAATCACACCTCACGAATCAGAAAAAAGTTTTCATGCTGAACTTGAAACTCTTTGCTCGGATTCTATGAAAGTTTCAATTTTGCATCTGTGGCATTGGGCTATTAAGCGGTTGTGATTGGTGTAAAGTAAAAGCACTAGTGCCGTAAATACATCATTACGATACAGATTTCGATGTCATAAGAACCGTATTATTAGCAAATGTATTGAAAATAATGTAATAAACGCGATAAAACCGTATTCAAATGTGTTAGACAGTCGCGGAAATATTATCCAAGTCAAATCGAGATCATTGTCCATTATGACCTGGCCGGGGATCGAACCCAGGTCCACCCAGATTGGCGTGTTAATCCATCGACGTCACCATAGTTTATACTGCATAATGGTTTTAACCAAACAGGTTGTAAAGTTAGTTCAAGTTTTATAATAAGACAGTATATGTGTGTACCTTAAAAATAAGTGAACATTTAATGAGAGGCTTTCAATATGCCATTTAAAAAACAATATTAACTATTTTTTTCACTAAATGGCGTTGATGCCAGTCAAGTGTCAAATAAAAAAATATATTATTTTTAGATGTCTCTTTGAAAACCCCTCATTTACATAGAAGAAGACAAAAGCTTGCGAAAAAGTTTTGATAGCGAAGTTTCAATCGTAGAATAACAGAAGCTTGCGAAAAAGTTTTAATAGCAATGTTTTAAAACGTGGATCACTTAGAAACAGCGTTTTCAAGGTAGTACATGAGCGTAGGTTAGTGTTAGGTGTATATCTAAATAAATAACATGTGACTTTTATTAATTACTCGTAAATTGACTATGCAGCAAACACACACATTAGTGAACACATATAAATCGTTAGCTGGTAATTTTTTATTTGTGCATTATATACAGAGTGCTAATTCGCAAAGAAGTGTCAAAAGAATAGATTACATATATTTGTAATATTTTTTTAAATATTATTTCAATGAAATATTTCAAATTAAAAAAAACTAATGATTTCATAAAATAGACCATTGCAGGCTTTTCACATCAAATTATATAATTTAGTAATTCATCAATTATTGTTCTATAGCTACATACTACTAGCATTTCGGAACCGACCAAGTTTATACTCTAAACTTTTATCAACGGCAAAAGCTGTTAAACAAAACGTTATAATTTATAACGTTTTAAGTCCATTATATATGCTTATATTTATAACTTAGAAATACAAGCATATTATAATGGACTTGTAATACAGTGCTACCGTAATATTCATTCGGATAAAGCCTTGCAATACACGACTTTAGTAATTTTTGTGTAAACAAAAATCTAACGCTTCTTTACGAATTATTAATTGAGTTTCTAATTTAACACACAAAAATTTACAAAAGTTTAAGACAAAAAATAAATAGGTAAATTGAAGTAAAAAAGACCACACCAGAATTCACATTTGGACTAATATAAAACCATGTAAGCAATTATCTTGATTTTTCACACAAATATCAGTTAATAGTTGAAAAATTTTGTAACATAGTTTTTAGGTTATAAAAATAGCCAATTGAAACCAAAAATAAACGAAATGAAAAACCAAGATTAAAATTAGCTGTCGAAATTTAAAAGCACCCAAAAAGCGTGATAAATATAGTATATTTCAAATAACACCATATTGGTGATAAAATTTCAGCTTAGGGTGACTGACCTTTCGGGACAAGATGGCGGCCCGAGTTTCACTTTGGCCAAAATTGCATGCATTGACCTCTTTCACGCTCTAAAATTTATAAACACACAATTTTTGTATGATTTCTTTGATTTATTTATATATTTCTTCTGTAATATTTGTTAGAAACCACATTCCAACATTATTGGGTAAAATTATTTCTTTGTTATTGGTAAGTTGATGCTAAAATAATTAAGTATTAAAAGAAAATGAAAATGTTATGACGATAAAGAATCGAGAAATATCTACTTACAACATTATTAAATAAAAAATATCTATTATTAAATATGAGCAACAAAAAATAAATTAGAATGTCATGTGTCTATCACTCCAGATTTTTTTTTATTTTCCTAATTTTTATTTTTCAACTTTTTAATAATCCAATAGTACACTATGATGGAAATACGGAAAGCTGGATATCATAGTCGAGGTGTTTATAAAAACCATAATAACCAGCTTACTAAGTAAGAGCATCATACGACGTTTTTCAATACAGTTGCGATTACCATAACATAAATTGAGCAATTGTCATTGCTAGGAAGTAAAAGGGCCTAGTCCGTAAAATATAACATTACGATCTAAGACTCAACGTCATAAGGGCCATATTTATAGACCATTTATTTTATTTTATTAAGTATTTTAATAATTACTAACACATTGGATGTTAACTAAAAAAATTGAAATTGAATAGCAAATGTATTGAAATTAAAATATCGACTCGGCATTCTTCTTTTTTCCTTTTATTGAGAGGCAAATAGGTATCTCCTATTCAGCCTAGACTTTGATAAATACTTTTTGATAAACAGTACATACCTGGCCGTCTTGGGCGGCGTTTTGTTCGTCTTGCCTAGCGCCGCGGCTTTCCGCGGGTCGTACGATGCTCTGCGTTTCCACTTCTCTAATTCTTGCTTCTTTTGTTCTGTAACAAGGTTATATTTAGGTCAATTATCTTCTTCTTCCTTTACCTTATCCCACTTTTTTATGTAAGGTCGGCACAGTATGTCAGCGTTCTCCACTTTGATCTGTCACTCACCATAGCCTTTGTCACTCCTTCTCCTTGACACAATTTATCCATCGTTTTTTAGGACTCCCTCTGTTCCGCGTACCATCCACTTTCAAATGTAATGCCTTTCTTGTGATATGACTTTCTTCTCTCCTCATCACATGCCCATACCAAAGATAGGTGACGAGCTCTGTGGCGCAGCGGTCAACACGCCAGCCTGCGACATGGAGGTCCCGGGTTCGATCCCCGGCCAGGTTAAGATGGAAAACGCTCTTTTTCAGATTGGCCTGGGTCTTGGATGTTTATTTATATAAGTATATATTATAAAATATAGTATCGTTGAGTTAGTATCCCACGACACAAGTTCACAACTTACTGTGGGGCTAGCTCAATTTGTGTGATTTGTCCATATATATTTATTAATTTATTTATATTTGACCTGACCGGGGATCGAACCCGGGACCATCCGTGTCACAGGCCGGCGTGTTGACCGCTGCGTCACGGAGCTCGTCATCATTAATGTATGCATAGATTTGTTAACTCACCCATTTCAAGTTGCTGTGCACTCCCCTTGCTCACCTTCTCCCCCAACACCCCCACATACGTCTTACTGGGGTCTTTCCTCAAGAACTGTTTGCCGGAGCTCTCGCTCTTGTACTTCGATATGTCTAAGTACCGGGGCTGGATGTCTTTGGGCCGCTTCTGCCCTATCGAGGTCGTGGACGATGACATTGAGTAGTCACCGCTGTACCTGCAATTTTATTTTATTTTTAAATTTATTTAATAAAAAATATTTAAACAAGGAACTTAATGTAGGTCACAATTTGCTAATAATACGGTTCTTATGACATCGAAACTTGTATTGTAATGATGTATTTACGGCACTAGTGTTTTTAACTTTACACCAATCACAACCGCTCAACAGCCCAATGCCACAGATGCAAAATTTAAACTTTTTCATAGAATCCGAGCAAAGAGTTGTTAAGTAAAGCACGAAAACTTTTTACTGATTCGTCAGGTGTGATTCTTTAACCGACTTCGAAAAGGAAAAGGTTATTAATGTACTGTGTATGTAATAATGTATGTATGTGTGTCGTCGGTTTATTTATTTATTACGGCATATCAACAATATAAACACAAACATATAATTTTAACAATATAAACACCTCGACTATAATATTCACCTTACCGTACTTGTATCATAATGTACTATTATTTTATTTAGAAGATTTACACCACTATTCTATTTCTATTTATATAATTAATCTATACATATTTAGAATATATTGTCATCATTGCAGCATATAAAACTTTCACGGATCTAATGTTGATTAGAATTAAACATATCGGGATATTTACCGTTATTATTATAGTAATATAATCACGGTAAATATCCGAAAATGTTTTATCCTAATATTGTCTCTATCATCATCAGGTCTTTTTCAGTCTCCACTGCAGGAGCACGACCCTCTCTGTACTGCTAGAGCCATATATTAGCCAGAGCAGTCAGAGAATTTGGCCTTACTTCCACGCTGGGGTTGCAGTGGTCTATTTGATGTTTATAAGCTTTGTTTAGCTTGTATTTCCTAAGTCGCCGTCGTAATTTTATGACAATTCCACGGCATTTAAACAAAAAAATTTTGGAAAATTAAAAAATTACTAATAGCATATGTAAATGGAAATATTTAGGTATATAAGTTTAGTATATATCTAAATGTTTTTATTATAATTACTTAAATAAATTTTGTCAAGTTATTATTTGCATGCTGTGCATATCTGTTATAGATGTAAACACTAGATTAAGGTATTTAATAAAAAACATTCATTAATTTTAATGAATGTTTGTGTTTGCATTGTTGATGTGCCTTAATAAATAAAATAAAAAAAATAAAAAAGTCGCCTTCTACGACATCCACGGGAAGACTTGGAGAGGTCCTATTCTACTCTGCCGGGAACCACACGACAAACAAGTGCTCTCTCGCTTTTGCAATTTTAACAAAAATACACAATACTTATTGTTTAGTGTTATAGTGGATCTTTGAAACTTGAAATATTATTATTATTTACAATTTAAAAAAAACTGAACACTGTAGTAAGAACAAATTAAGGAAATAGCCTTTTTGGGGTTAACTACATTGTCGGTTTTGTGGTGGGAAGTCAAGGGGTACAGTTGGGGTCTACCTTGGACGAATTTGCAAATTGATTTTGGTGGACTTTATAATATGAAATTGGTGTAGTTTGGTGTTATAAATGCTCGTGCTCATTAACAATTGTGAAATAGTTAAACAGGACTGTTATATGGACTCGTATAGACTTGTCGCCATAAGCTCCCGACCACGAGGCATCAAAGAACATACGCCATCTTTGATGCTACTTGTTACAACTTTACCGTACAACACCGATACTTAGTATCTCAATTTACTGGACATTGGCAGAATCACTGAAATCTCGGTGGAAGCCATTTTATAAAACAGAAGAAGAAGAAGAACTACATTGTCACCTGACTGCTCTGGGTAATACATGGCTCTGGTAGTACAGAGAGGGTCGTGCTCCTGCAGTGGAGACTAACAAAGACCTGATGATGATGTATAGTTAGTGTAGACTGTTAAGTATTTTTTTTGAGTTACCGTACCTCTGTTTGGCCTGCGCTGGCGTTCTCTTCCCGCCCGGGTTCCTCATCACGACGGGAGCACTCTCCGTCCCGCTCTCGCCTTCTGTATCACTCGTGCCTAGAAAGAGACAGATATATCTTAAACCTCTTCAAGGCAGTGGCAAATATATAGCCACAAAACCTTATACCCTGGAGATAAGGTTCAAAAACAATGACTTGTAAAGGGTTAAGAGCCGCCTTTACAGGTTTGGTTCTCAATTTTTTGCTCTGGACAATGGCATTAAAATCATATAATACAGTAGTGGACCGATGTTAAAGTTATATAAAACTTCTGACAATATTATGTTCAGTAAAAATGGTTTTAACCGAAAAAACTCATAATCGGTCAAAACCAGTTTGACTGCAAAAATCAGACAAAAGTGGTTTAGCCCAATTATGAGTTTTGGCTATAACATATATATGTATATGCCTATAATGATTATTATAAATATAGTGCAATTGGAGAGGCCTATTTCCATCAGTGGACGAGTATATCCTAATGATGATAATGTTTGTCGAGCTCCGTGGCGCAGTGGTCAACACGCCAGCCTGCGACACGGAGGTCCCGGGTTCGATCCCCGGTCAGGTCAAGATGGAAAATGATCTTTTTCAGATTGACCTGGGTCTTGGATGTTTATCTATATAAGTATATATTATAAAATATAGTATCGTTGAGTTAGTATCCTGCGACACAAGTTCACAACTTACTGTGGGGCTGGCTCAATTTGTGTGATATTTCCCTATATATTTATTTTATTATATTTATAATGATGGTATAATCTTACCAGTCGTCAGAGAATTCTTCTCATGACTGAAGATACTAGAGTTCCTCGGACTACTGCCATTGGTCGTGGAGTTAGTATCACTATCCAGTATGAAGGTCTTCCTCTTGTCTATGGCCTCGTCTCTATGCTTCGGCAGGAAGTCTATGTTCTCTTTGGTGGGGGTTATGTCGTCTATGATGTAGGTTTTTCTCTTGTCCGCACTGTGCCGTTTGGGCTTTTCTGTTGGTTGGTTTATCTGGAATTAATAGAAAAAAATATTTAAAAAAAAACTTAGCAATATAAAGAAACATAAAAAAATTGGCTTTGAACAGTCGCAACATTAAAAATTTATTTTCATATAAGTACTTAAATTGAAAAGTCGACAAAAATAACGTGAGAAATACTTCAAAATATAGACATTATTGAAATACGTAACAACGGGTTACTCACGTAAATAGCCAGCAACTGGCCGACATGTTTCGACCTCATCGGACAATCTCAGGGTGTGAATCGAGACGCGCGCACGATTTCGTCCCAATCCGCAATGTTGTCAGATTGCTTACAACAGTGCGGAGAAGAAAGACCTCCTGATGAGGTCGAAACATGTCGGCCAGTAGCTGAATATTTACATGAGTGACCTGTTGTTACGTATTTCAATAACGTATATGTATATATTGTCTATTAATTTAAAGTTTAAAGTTTATATTGTACTTTAAAAATGTAGTTTTTTGTTATTGTGCAGAAATATTCCATACATACTATCACGTCTTTATCCCCTGCGGGGTAGACAGAGCCCAAGGTCATAAAACCTACAGGCCACGTTTAGCAACGTAGTGGGCGTAAAGGTGGAAAGCGGAATCAAAATAGTGATGGGTTGCTAGCCGCATCGCCTATCAATATGATTCCTTAGATTTTCGCCCAATCCCTTGACCGGCTTTTACGATCTGCGCGGGAAGAGGAGCAGCTGGTACATTCTAAGTTTTATTTCTCCCAGGCCAGTGTTAAAGAATGTCTTTAGTCTACTTAATACTAGACTAGACTTACCTTAAAATTAGTAATATACGCTCTCGCCAATACAACATCGCTGGTCATGGGTCTTCTATGCGTCAGATCCAATATATCAGAGTGTGTTGACGTCAGCATGGAGTCCACGGGTAGGGTAGCCAAATGCTCGTCTTCTGAGGAGTAGTCCAACATTTCTAGGTCCGCTATGTTGGTAGTGTGGAAGGACTGCGAGCGGTGGACTGGCGATGAGTGACTGTAAGCAAGCAGACATAAAAATAAAAAAAAATTGTGATTTAAAAAATACCTACTTAATTTTTTTCTAATAGCTGACAACCGATTTTGATGAAACTTCCACTATTTCCTAAGTTGGATTTTACCTAGTCTTAGAAAAAAAAATAATCATCATCAGGTCTTTTTTAGTCTCCACTGCAGGAGCATCACCCTTTCTGTACCACCAGCCGCCGCGCCGTGTGGTTTCCGGCAGAGTAGAGTAGGACCACTCCAAGTGTAGGCCAAATCCTCTTACTGATCTGGCCAATATATGGCTCTAGTAGCACTGGGAAGGTCAAGCTCCTGCAGTGGAGACTAAAGAAGACTTGATGATGATGATGAAAGTTTTTCATTTAACCTCTTGTGACCAGAATGGAGTGCTAAATACCTTGGTGAACTGAGATCATCCTTGTTATCCTGTCTTTTGGCCAACATCTGTCGTCTCCTGCCCTCCTGAGCCGCCTTCATGGGGTCGTAGGAAGACCGCTTCTTCCAGTTGGTGTACTCGGCCTCTTTGGACGCGAGGGCGGAGGACGAACGGTGCTGGCTGGGTTTCTTTTGACCTGAAAAAAATACCATTTGAAATAAGAATAAAATAAATAAAAAAACATTTTAATACAGAGGGAGGCGATAGAAATATATTTTAGAAATGTGTTATATCTTATTTAAATTACTCTGAATCGAAACGAACGAGACTGATTAAAAAATTTAAACTCCTGCAGCCATACATAGATTTAAAAAAATTGCGTATTTCCGGTACGGAAGCAGTGTTGCTCAAAGTTCTGGACCTACCGAAGTCTTTTTTCTTAAGTATTGTTTTACGGCCCTGGATACAAGTCCTTTAGAGCCTTTCTTCATTTATTTCGCCAGATGGCGAGTTATTCTTCTTTATTGTCAACGAAATGATGGTGTAATTCATTTCGTTGTTTTCACGGAGCCCCTGGCGATAACTCTTCGCGAATCCACTGGTTTCATCATTGACGACGCAGCAAGGCAGACAACCACCAGCCCGCTATGTAAATCTCACTACAGCCGCACAATCACAGTCTTTTAATGTCAGTATTTTAGTTATTCTACACATTGTTCTTAAATATTTTCATTTATAACACCCAATAACACCAATTTCACATTATAAAGTCCACTAGAATCAATTTGCGAAACAATCCAAAACAGACACCGTGTCATCATCATCATCATCAGCCTATTGCAGTCCACTGCTGGACATAAGCCTCCCCAAGGGCACGCCAAATTGAGCGATCTTCTGCTTTCCTCATCCAGCCACTACCAGCGACCTTTCTTAGGTCATCGGTCCACCTAGCAGAGGGACGTCCCACACTACGTTTTCCGAGACGTGGTCTCCATTCGAGAACCCGTCTGCTCCAACGTTCATCGGTCCTACGACAGATGTGGCCAGCCCACTGCCACTTCAGCTTGCTACACTTCTGGATTATATCCATGACATTAGTCCTTTGACGGATGATTTCGTTCCGGATTTTATCCCTAAGTGAAATACCGAGCATAGACCTTTCCATAGCTCGCTGAGCGACGTGTAATCGGTGGGCCAGCCTCACCGTCATGTTCCATGTCTCGGCCCCGTATGTCATTACGGGTAGGACACACTGATCATATACTCTGCTCTTAAGGCATTGTGGTAGTGGCGACGAAAAGATATGACGCAGCTTCCCAAATGCTGCCCAGCCCAGCTGCACTCTTCTAGCGATTTCGCGCTCGAAGTTGTCTCTACCGAACTGCAATGTCTGCCCGAGGTAGACATATTCTTGAACAACCTCAAGCGCTTCACCGTTGTTCAAAATCCGTTCTGGAGTGATACTCTCATTGAACATGACCTTAGTCTTGTCCAAGTTCTCGAGAGTCCTCACAAACCGTCTCGCCGCAAGATTTGACGCCTTTCAGCCTCCGGAGCAGGCTGGGTTTCGAAAAGGCTTTAGTACCGTGGACCACATTCACACAGTGAGGCAGGTGATAGAGAAGTCGCAGGAGTATAATCAGCCACTGTGTGGATGTCCACATTTGTGGATTACGAAAAAGCTTTCGACTCCATCGAAACCTGGGCTGTTCTGGAATCCTTGCAACGATGCCAAGTTGACTGGCGGTACGTGAAGGTTCTGAGAAGCCTATACAGTATGGCAACGATGTCCGTCCAAGTACAAAACCATAAAACGAAACCGATCCAACTGCTCAGAGGAGTGAGACAGGGAGATGTTATTTCTCCAAAACTGTTCTCCAACGCATTAGAGGATGTCTTCAAAACGCTGGACTGGAACGGATTGGGCATCAATATCAATGGCGAATATCTCAGTCACCTCCGTTTTGCCGATGACATTATTATAATGGCAGAATCTACGCAGGATCTGCAAAAAATGCTGCAGAGTCTTAACGAAGCCTCTTTGTCGGTCGGTCTCAGGATGAACTTGGACACCGTGTAGTCCACTAAAATTCCCGCCAAGAACCTCCCCTACCGAAGTCCAACTCAGTTGAATGACAAACTTTTTTTTTAATTTCCAGCATTAGTCGCTTAAGTCTTTCTATGGACGAGATGCCTCATATTGCATATTCGTTCAAAACGTAAAAATTGAAAGAATATAAATTCTTTCAATTTTTTAGATAAAATCTGCCGTCTAAAAAAAAAGTCAGACTTATAAAAGACTGATTTTTTAGATGACTCATTATATTTTTATCACGGCTCCTCTACCAAAAGGAATTTTTTTTAGTAACCAATGGGTTATATAATTTTTTAACAGTTTCCTAACGTTAATATTATTTCTTGCGTCTACGTATTTCTTGTACTCAGTCTTGCACACGACCATTAACCTATCATCATGTGTAACAAACGTAAAGATTGCATTGACAAAGGAAGGTACTTGATGATTGCAAAAGGAATCACGGACCGTCGCTATACTGTCATTATCCTTGAGTTGCCAATCAGACAATGCACCTGAGTGCATTAACGGCCCGTAGCACACAGCCGCGAATGCGAAACGAAGCGTTCCGGAACGAAACATTAGCGAAACCGTGAAACGCCGTCTAGTATGAATTTAACGATTTCGTTTCGCTTGCGGTGTGAGACGCACTAAACAAATTCATTCTACACAGCGTATCGCGGTTTCGCGGTCACGAAAGCGTTCCGGAATGCTTCCGTTTCGCATTCGCGGCACAGGCGTAAATTCATACGAGATACAGTTTTGCGGTTTCGCTGATGTTTCGTTTCGGAACGCGTTTCGCATTCACGGCTGACTGCTACAGGCGTAAGAGTGAGTGAGTGAGTTAAGATCCTGAGAGCTCCCACGTAAAACGAGTTGAAGTTTCGTATCGAAAACTTGTACTCGCTGTAATTTTGTATAGGTATTGTTTTTAAAATTGAAATCTGATTATAAACATCAATATGCCTTATCCGGTCGTATGTACGAAATTTGGTTGAGATTGGCTTAACTGTTGTAAAACTAAAACGAAACTACGTTTGTATGGGATTGCGCCTTTACGTGGGACTCTTAACTTTGTTGCAATAGAAAAAAAAAACACAAACATATTTGCCGTCCTATTTCATTAAAAAAAACTCGCCAATCACCAATGGGGTACTTGCATGAAATTTAAATTATGTATATTGTATCAGATTATGAACAACCGAAAAAAAGTGTAAAGGACACTTTTAATTTGATATCGATATATTAAGTTTAGTTAAAATTTGTTGGTAAGTTAGTAAAAAAAATTATTGCGGAAAAAATTAAATAAAAGTTACCATAACACAGCCTCTTTATTTTAAAGCAACTTTTGTTGATAAGCATAAACGCAATATTTAACATAGCTGCCGAACAAAGTTCTGACATCACCTATACGTAGAGACTTAGTAACTTTTATATCTTGAAGAGGTTTTGGGCTAGCAAGGTGATCTTTTCACTCATATGAAAATTTCTAAGCGTTTTATTCTTAGCACAAGATTAAACTATCACATTGAGAATAAAGGTTAAGATTGCATTGACAAAGTAAAACTTATAAACCTAATAGAAATCCCTTAATAAAACTAGTGAATTTAATAACTGTATTGTGAAAGGACAAAACTAGCTGCTATAGAAGTAATAACTGTCATTATCCTTGAGATTGCGAGTATTAGCAATGAGTCAGTTGCAAAAATATTAACAACACAAAAACAACAGTACAGTATGTATTGAAAACTTATAATCCTAATACAGCCTTTATCAAACTAGAGAATTTAATACCTGTATTATGAAAGTACAGAACTAGCTGCTATAGGAGTATAATCTGTCATTATCCTTGAGCAATGAGACACGGTTGCAACAATATTAACAACACTTAAGCGACTTAATACAGTCAGCATGTAAAACTTTTGAACCTACTAGCAGCCCTCCTCGAAGGCACCTGGCCATGTATTATACATATAAAAATTCCAATTGAACCACTTTATTTATTTAAAAAACCCGCATCAAAATCCGATTTAAAGATCTAAGCATACATAGGTAAAGACAACGGGAAGCGAATTTGTTCTATACTATGACTATGTAGTGAATACAAATGCCTTTATAAGACTAGTGAATTTAATAAAGCTGTATTGTGAAAGGACAAAACTAGCTGATATAGGAGTAATAACTGTCATTATCCTTGAGATTGCGAGCATTAGCAATGAGACACGGTTGCAACAATATTAACAACACCTAAACGACTCAGTACAGTTGGCATGTAAAACTTATAATGCTTATATTTTTTATAGTTTGTAAAGACGAATAAATGTTTACTCCTTCATACAAAACTGGACGTATACGGATCCAAATCAGAATCAGTTTTTATGTACACACACAAACATACTGATCTGCCCGGTAAAAAGTGTCCAAGTGCGAGTCGCCCATGATGGGTTCTGTAGTATAATTTACTACAGGGGTTCCATTCATGAGGTAATGAGCACTAGAATCAACCCCTACGGGTGTGAAACAGGGGGGGGGGGGGGTGATGTTTTACGCGGACGAAATTGCTAAGGATCGTCTTTACTAAAATCGGCCAAGTGCAAGTCGGACTCGCGCGCACAGGGTTCCGTACCATTATCTTTACAACATTATACTATCGCTCAAAAATATGTTTTGTTGTAGGACAGTCCCCTTAAATATTTATTTTATATTGATTTAATTATTTTATTTTTACATTAAATAGGTACACTATACAACTAATCATTCTATGAATATTCCAAGATTCTACCTGTTGCCGTCATTAATGTGGAGCAAAAATAGGTAAAAATAAAATACGTTTGTTGTATTGTGGACCATTAAATATTTATTTTATTCTGTTTTTAGTATTTGGTGTTATAGTGGCAACAGCAATACATCATCTGTGAAAATGTTAACTGTCTTACTATTACAGTTTATGTGTGATACAGCCAGGTGACATACAGACAGACAGGCTGACATCGAAGTCTCGTGAATAGAGTCCCGTTTTTACCCTTTGGGTACGGAAATGGCTGTGCCATACGGACAGGCAAGACGAAAGGGTTCCATTTTTTGCCATTCAGCTAAAGAACCCTAAAAATGACATTCCTCAACCATTCACAATCAGAAAATAATTCCAATGTTATTCGTGGTTTTTACTGCGTTTCGAATCAAACGGCCGTTGCTTTTGGGTCAATTAATCGATTTGCTATAACAACCGTTTTGTCTGAAGATATTGCATAAGTTTATGGCATTTTGCCCAAGTATATTCACTAAAATGCGCCTAAAACTTATAGAATACTAGTAGCCCCCCGGCTGCGCCCGGGCATGTATTATACCTATTAACCTTCCTCATGAATCACTCTATCTATTGGTGAAAGTCACACGAAAATCCGTGCAGTAGTTTTTTAGTTTATCGCGAATAGACAGACAGACGCGGCGGAATACTTTGTTTTATAATATGTAGTGATAGTTATAGTGATGTAAGAAGTGTTGCATTAGTCTATGGTATTTTAGGCACCTTTTTATCAAAGATATGCTTAAAAACTTGTGGAGTATGTAAAGGAGATAAAAATCAAAACGTTTATGTAGAAAATAGGCCTTTACAGGCACTATTTATTTCACGTTAAATTACATTACATTTAAAAGAATCTAACGGGTAACATTCAAAAAAGCGCAAAAAAGAGCTCTTATAAATATACCTTTATGAATATCAGTGATAGAACTTTGATTATTTACTATGGCCAAACTGGTAGAATAACTTTGCTAACCCAAAAACACTGTTTTTTCTATTTAAATATTACAAAGACACATTTTTCCTCTCAGCGTAAACGTCGCGAACTAAAAAAACAAACAAGTGACGTACTTTTATAGAATTATACATGGATGATTTGAGAACTAATGTTCTACAGGTATGTTAATATTGCGTTAATAGTAAAAGCTTCGTAGGCTTCGTAATAAAAGTTGTAATATATTTTTTTATGGTAAATTTTTAATAATTTTGTAAATAATTTTTCAAACCGATGTTAACCAAAGTCAATGTATCAATATCAGATTAAAAGTATTATTTGTCTCTGTATTTCTCAAAATCTACTCTACATGCAAGTTACCCCATTATGGAACAACTGACAACTGAATACTATAATATACTATTATAAAAAATTCTCGGTCATAAAAAAAACATTCACAATAAAAGCTTGCCCCAAATGATATAACCTACTTATATTTTCATTGTCAGTATGGAATTTCTTAGGGTAACTGTACCAAAATGACACTACCTACGATCTAGTTCACTACGATACTAGTTTTTGTTGGTCTCGGACAAAAACCGCTAGAACGGTGCCGATGACTTTCACTGGGTGAATCATTTATCTAAATGTCCAATCTTCAATTTACATTTTGATTATTTTTTTAAGATCATCATCAACATCAAGCTCGACGAGCTCCGTGGCGCAGCGGTCATCACGCCTGCCTGCGACACGGATGGTCCCGGGTTCGATCCCCGGTCAGGTCAAGATGGAAAACGATCTTTTTCAGATTGACCTGGGTCTTGGATGTTTATATATGTATTTGTTATAAAATATAGTATCGTTGAGTTAGTATCCCATAACACAAGTCTTTCATTAGAACTTACTTTGGGGCTAGCTCAATCTGTGTGATTTGTCCGTATATATTTATTTATTATTTATTTATCAAGTCTTTTTAGACCCCACTGCAGGAGTAGGACACTCTCTGTTCTACCAGAGCCATATATTAACCAGGGCAGGCAGAGGATTTGGCCTACGCTCTCCACGCTGGCGAGATGGGTTGGAGGTTTCTTTGATGTTTGTAAGCTTTGTTTAGCTTGTGTTTCATAAGTCGACTTCTACGACATCCACGGGAAGTCTTGGAGTGGTCCTATTCTGCTCTGCCACCACACGGCGATTTTTTTTTATAATATGGCTACATCTATTTACCACTATCATGGGTCAAAATTTTCCATGCTGGTTTGGAAGAGAAGGAAAATCATAGAATATAACAGCTGCTCTTCTTCCCGCGCAGACCGTACAAGCCGGTCAAGGGATTGGGCGAAAATTTAACGAAGTGTTTTGTTTTAGGAATGTTAATGTTTTTCGTATTACAACTCTCCCTACTCGGATAATCAGATCTCTTTACTCAGAGCGGATAGCTTGACCTCTTTTGAAACTTTTCTCAGTTAAAATCCTTATCAAATTCAATATCAAGGACTTAATTAGCCATTAATACGTCCAAAAGGTACTAGATACAATGATAACAAACTAGAATGAACGAATAAAAAAATGATAACTAACCTTTCTCCTGATTCTTAGGCTGGAACTCTCTCGTGGAAGACCTAGATTTCGTTAGTCTATTCAAAACTGCTTGTCTGGTCGGCTCTGATATCCTCCGACTCTGATGACTCGCCGGCTTCCTTTCCTCCCTCGCGATTGGCGGCTCTGACATCCTCGTATTTAATCCTCGCTCCTTA
Source organism: Rhodophaea formosa (assembly GCA_963082605.1). Lineage (NCBI taxonomy): Eukaryota > Metazoa > Arthropoda > Insecta > Lepidoptera > Pyralidae > Rhodophaea > Rhodophaea formosa. Next base: position 10,515,658 of record OY720230.1, read on the forward strand.
TTGGTCACCCTCACCGAATTCCTGACCAATCCTGGCCCGAATTTCCTCTGCATTTCTGGTGTATTCGGACAACGAGGCGAATTAGCCGGCGCAATCGATTTCAAATCTGGTGAATCTATCCTACCTCTTAGAACCCTTTTGTATCTTACATCTTGAGATTTATCGAAGGAACCTTCCGATTCATCTGACATATAATCTTTATACTCTTCCGAATGACCACTTGAACGTCTGGATATTAACCTAGTATCTATGTAGTTATTATTTTTGTTAACTGTGTTGAAGGAACTGGATCTTTTGATTGAAGATCCGAAAGCAATGTTTGCCGGTTTCTTCCCATCACTATAGACTCTTTGGTGGGTTTTGTCGCCTTGGCAACGGGTTTGGTCGATCTTAGGGTACTTCGTCTCCAAAGCGTTGTTCTTCAACACAGTCTTGAGACAAACAGTTTGGTTCGCGTTACTAAAATCGGGACCGAAGAATTCGTTTTTCGCGTCAATCGTTTTGTGCCGCGAGTGCGTTTTTCTGTGTGGTGATAATATAGCTTCTACGTCATAATTAGGCCTATTTGATAGTGTTTTATCATCAGAACTGTTACTTAATAAACCTCTTTCTGAAGAAGGGCTGTTCATGTTCGAATCAAGTTTCTTCCTTTCGGTGTCAAGAGATTTTGATGCGGAATTGAGGAGTATTCGTGTGCCTTCGGGTATTTTTGTAGAGCCAGTGATGACGTAGTGTCCAGGACTTCTTAGGGGACTACTATCATTGGAGTTATCCTTGCGTCGTAGGCGATAATTGAGTGAGTTTGAACGACTTAATTGTGAGACTGGGAGGCGGGAGACAGCTGTCTTTTCGCTTATGAGGGAGGAGGTTAGTTGCGAGGGAATGTTCGAGAAGTTGTTCGTTCTGGAGGACTGCAGCTTGGCTTGCAGGTTGGTGATCGCGTTCTGCGTCTTGAGTAAGTACGACTCCGTGTCTTGGACTGGGATGAGATCCTGGAACAAAGAAATTAATTGTTTTATTACCAATTCGTATACATAAAAAACAAACCTTATACACTGACTTATATATCAACGCACAGCCGAAACGACTGTACCTAGAAACTTGAAATTTGGTACAGGAGTCCCTTTCATGATTTGTGTGAGCACTAAGAAAGAATTTTAGAAATTCAACCCCTAAGGGGGTAAAATCCCTTATTTCGAGGGTCAATTTTTACGCGGACGAAGTCGCGGGAGTATTGCTGGTCTGAAGATAGGTATATTTCGATTAGACTTTATATAATCTAAGGTTAGTTATTACTTAGTCTTAAATATAAATACGAAGTCATCATTCGTAAAAAAGCAATCAGATTTTCAGTAAAGCCGTGTTTCTATAATATACCAAATGTATTTTTAAGAAAAAGTGTAGAACATTAATAATTAAGAACGCAAGCCACGAAGTAAGAAATTTCTGGGAATGCAATTAAGAACGCAATAAATAAAGTTCCACTTCGATTAAATATTAACAACTTGCCTAAAACGTAACCATCAACTTTATAGCATAATAATGCCATAAAAATCTGTAAACATCAGGTGTTTTATTGGCTATAGAATTATGCTAATAAAATAGTCTCTGGCATGTTTGTGAGTTTGTGTGCCAATGGTCCTAATAGAAAGATTGCCCTATTGGCCTTCTTCATGTGTTGAATCAATACTTTAAGAGATCAAAACAGTCAAAAATCAAAATCAAAACCATTACGTTTATTAAGAAAATAGGCCTTTGCAGGCACTTTTTCACGTCATATCATATTTAAAATTATCTTATCAGATAATATGTATTTATTAATTGTGCAAAAGCTATAGAGAAGAAACGCCGAAAGAAACTCTTTTCAACAGTTTTGGTCGCCTACTCGCCTGAAAGGCTTTATATGATTACGTACATTTATTCCTTATTGTCTTTTTCTTTCTTTTTAGGGTTCCGTACAAAAGTTGAAAAACGGAACCCTTATAGGATCACTCGAGCGTCTGTCTGTCCGTCCGTCCGTCTGTCACAGCCGATTTTCTCCGAATCTACTGAACCAAATTAGGTGAAATTTGGTAAGATGGTGTAATCCTATGACCCAAACACGGATGTGCAAAGTAAATAAAGATTTTTTTGAAATAAGGGTCATTTTGAGGGGCCCAATTACAAAATTTTAAAAGAATGTTTTGCAAACCTTACCGTGTCATATATCAAATGAAAGGGCTCATTATGAGGATCTCAAAAATATTTTTTTTTGTTCGGGTAAAATCAATACTTTTGATTTTATTCACGAAAGAAGGCAAAAATTGACCATTCCCCCCCCCTGATCTCCGAAACTACTGGGGCGAAAATTTTGAAAAAATTACAAAATATAGTTCATTCCTTGAAGATTACAGGAAAAATAATAAGAATTCTATCACTTGAAAATTAAGTGGTAAACTCACAATAATAAGTTCATCTAGGAAAATAGTTCACTAAAACACCACTAGATGGCGCTAGTCAATTGAATCAAACATTTTTTGCACATTGTGTGTGTGTTCACGAAGCATATTGTACGGAACCCTCATTGCGCGAGTTTGACTCACACTTGGCCGGTTTTTTCTCTTTACATGTTTCAATTTCAATATAATAGATTTATTATTTTTGGAACTTGTTTATGTTAACGATCGAGTGTGCAAAGATAATAAACAACATATGATACTTAAAGTATTCTCAAAGTCTTAGTCTTAATATAAGTCCAATTCCAATATTATGTATGAGGTTGGCGGTATATATGATAGTTTTATCATCAAGTGTGACATTGTACCCCAATACGGTCAAACTTGCTCATATATGGTCTTTGACCAAGAATCGCAATGATAGGACCATATAGAAAGTGCTAAATACGGTACTAGTGTAAAGTATTCTGTTAAAGGCCTTAGCACACATGTTATTTTCGCAGTGGCGACTGTAGACTGTAAAGGTGACTCTACAACCCACAAAGAAATCTTAACGCCGGTAGCACACAGCCGCGAATGCGAAACGGAAGCGTTCCGGAACGAAACATTGGCGAAACCGCGTTTCGCATTCACTGCTGTGTACTACAGGCGTCAAATAGCGACATATGGCTAGGGCTTAGTCCTTCTAGCAAGTACAGCCAAAGAGAACGTGCACACTTTTTGTGTTCTGCTTTGAAAAGGGCTCTCAAAGATAGGGCCCAATACTCTGGTTACATAGTCTCAATTTTTCACTCAGCGTAAACGTCGTAAACAGGAAAAAAAACAAATCTTACGGTAATATTAGATCTTAAAATTTCATGCTTTTAAAATCGACTATTCAAACCAAATTTTGAAGTATCTTTTCACGCCCAAGGGGAATGTATGATCTTGTTTTTGATTCCCATCGTACAACATCGGAAGAGATAGACTAGTCCAAAGCTAACCAGCATACCGACCGTACGACATCATCGTTGTGTCGCTATACCGATTGTCGAGTGTTTGTTTGTCGCAACTATGATACAGCAACAACAATGATATATCAAGCAACATGTGTGCTAAATACTTAATCATCATCTGGTCTTTTTTAGTCTCCACTGCAGGAGTACGATTCGATGTACTACCAGAGTCTTATATTTAGCCGGAGCAGTCAGAGGATTTGGCCTACACTCTCCACGCTGGCCTGACGGGTTCAAGATGTGTCTTTGATATTTATAAGCTTTGTATAGCTTGTGTTTCCTAAGTGGCCTTCTACGACATCCACGGGAAGACTTGGAGTGGTCCTATTCTACTCTGCCGGGAACCACACGGCACTATATGTGTGCTATAGACTTAACTTAGTGCCATGTTAACCGTGGGTGATCGGCCATGATGTCATGGACCCGTGAGTCACAGTGACTCACAGATTCCGACACCATAACGGGTATCTTCGGTATTGAACTTGACAGATGGGCGCGGAGATTTTGTTTAAATTGATGTAATCTTTGAACTGTTATCGTTGATTTTATTGTTGGATTTGTTCGTTTTTGAATTGGTTTCTATCTGTTTGACTTTTAATAATAAATGAATAAAATATTCATTTATTTCTCTTCACAACTGAGTAACCTTGGTAACGAACAGAAAGTTCAAAACTGCAATATTAATTGCAGATTGTGAGAGAGTGGTGTCTGAGATAGGTTTCAGAATGACACCTGTAATACAGATCACCACTGATAACACAAAATGATAGGCAGACTATGTCACTCGTATGGTGCTACAATTATGAACAAAAATTACAAAACAGAGAATAATAAAGAAAGAAAAAGAAAAGAAAGATAGAAACTCAATACTAAGGCGGTGTGGGATTCAATGTGTATGTATGTGTGTGTGAGTGAGAGAGAAAATGTAGTATATGTGGTAGTAATTGTAAGAGAGAGAGAGTGTGTAACGAATTTGAGTGGGTGTTTATTAATGAGAGTATGAGAGTTTGTCCATGGTTTTACAGCGCCCCAACGACATGGTTATTTTTTTTTTATTCAGTTTATGAGGCAATGGTTAGAATTTTTTCTGTCTCATCGTATTTAAGTGCTGTCAAATATTCAGTCACTGTAGTTTTGCAATTAAATTTAGTCAGGGAATAGATGGAAAGTATTTTATTTAAAAAGAAAGACGTTAATTGATGATCTGCTTCTTATTTAAGAGCTTTGTAGCTCTTGTCAATGGAGTGTGAGCAAAACTTCTCTATCCTCTGCTTTAGACTTTAGTTCTTGATACTACATGACACCAGCCTACTTCTTTAGTTGATCAACAAAACTTTTCCTTGGTCTCCCTGGACCTTTCTTGCGTTTTACCTTACATCATCATCAGGTCCTGGTTAATTGACAAATGCTATTATGATTTTGATGTGTAGTAAATTTGTGTTTTGTTATGTGGGTATCTAATCTCATAATTTAATTTGTACTCTATTTTTTTGCCTTCCCAAATATATTTTTTTGCATATGAAGACCCTAGCAAATAAACATTTCATTTCATTTCCAGTCTCCACTGCAGGAGCACGACCCTCTCTGTACCACCAGAGCCATATATTAGCTTGGGCAGTCAGAGGATTCGGCCTACACTCTCCACGCTGGCTAGTTTTACCTTACCCTCTTGTATAATTGATGATCAATTATTAATTTATATTCGAGTTTATTAATAGAGAGTATTTTTATAATAATAATTATTTTCAGATCCATTTTGTAGTCAAACCTAGTACAATAAAAAAAATCGTGCCAATTCAAGAACTCTCCTTTTAATGTACTTAGATAATAAAATTGCGTTAAAATCTATCAAAACAACCTATTAATAGAATCAGTGAATATGTAAGCCAACCGGCTGCGCTGCCAATTTTGGAGAACAACAAAGTCGATCGAGTCACTGTGTCTCATGTCTTTTATGGATGTACAGCCGGCGGCAGATAAACCTGACCTAATTTAAAATATGAGCCCGACTGTACGTTAATTTTTGACTTATATTCTGTTGTTGGTGAATCAGTTTATGGTAATTTATAACTTTATTACACACAATCTCTTGGTTTATAAATGGAGCTCCATTTTGAGGAAAAAATTAAAATTTGCGAAAAATGTTATAAATAACTGATGATAACAAAGGTATTTCTAACAAAACTTATCAATATCATTGCTGAAATTGGTATTACCAGTTTTCTCCTCTAAAAACATAACATTGTACCTCTAGATTGCCACCAACTATGAGTTAGTGTTGTACCCACAGATCAGGAGCTCAAACTTTTTCAACTTATTATTAGACGAGCTCCGTGGCTCAGCGGTCAATAAAATATCGTATCGTTGAACTAGTATCCCATAACAGACCAGTGTTGCCATATATACGGATTTGTCCGTATCTATACGAATATAGAGTTATATTATAGAATTTTGATGATCAAACCGGACTAAGAAAGAATACGGATTTTTATACGGAATTCTCAAGAAACTGCTAACAGTAAGTATATATTTTTTTTGTATTTTAAAGAAAATTTTTTAAATAACACGGATGTTTGCGTATTCCATTACATCTGTTTGATGGGTTTTCTCATCTATTTTTTGAATAAAAACGATGTTACAAACTGAGTTAACCACAAAGACTATCAATGGCTATTATATACCAAGGTGTTATTAGCTGGAAAGTAGTGTTACAAGCTAGATATTGATTCTAATATGATTGCAAAAAAGACTAAGGATATTTTTAAATTGAATATGATACATCAAACCATATCGATTAAATACCAGTATTTTTTTAAGAGTTTATTTTTTGTAAACTTTTTCCTCAAAATTATTCATAAAACTGTTCTAAATTATGTCAATCAAAGACACGATGAGTTTAAATTTTTGTTTATATACGGATTTTATTAGAAACTTCCCATACAGATTTCATACGGATTTTGGAAATTGAAATTACGGAATACTGGTTTTAAAATCTGGCAACACTGCACAAGACTCGAACTTACTTTGGGGCTAGTTCAATCTGTGTGGTTTATCCGGTATATTTATACACTACCTGTTTCCCGCGGCTTCGCCCGCGCGATATAGAGCTTATGTCCTTCTCAGTACCCTAACCTATGTGTATGCAAAATTTAATGATGATCGGTTCAGTAGGTTGGGCGTCAAAGCGTAACAAACAAACAAATAAATAAACAAACAAACTCACTTTCGCATTTATAATATTAGTTAGGATTAGGATAGTTAGGATTTTAAAAATATCGTCTTCTAGTTTAAAAATAAATAAACTGCCTGTGTATAAAATCAGCTGCGCTGCCAAATATGGAAAACAGAATAGGGAATATGAATGAAAAAAATATCTGTTATCTTACCAGTTTATCCAAAAATATTCATTATTAAAGTAATAAAAGTGAAAACAGAATAAAATTTGGTTGAAAAACGAACGAGATAAAATGATTTAAAATATGTCTATCTCACTCGCGAAAACACTATTTCATATGGAAAATTTATGCATGACATAGACATGACGTCACTAGTCCATATCGGACTTCTCTTTCTTATTTAAACTTTAAAGTATCACATCTTTGTCGTTAATTAAGATATTTCAAAAGTTCTTTCATATTTTTTTACTGTGGTTATTAAGGATTATACTAAGCAAATAAAAAAAATACGTACATACTCTCTATTGTTCGAATAACTGCGTCTTTTATGGATGCACGCCAACTGCATTCCGAACTTTGCAGGTTAATCATTGATAGTGTCATACTCGTTGATGATCGGCGCTCATCGCAATGATTCACTGTTCAGCCCCCCTATTTACTAACTCGGATGACAGGTGTCGATGCCTATCAATCTAGGATTTGCTATTACAATGCGGTTTTTGTAACCCAGATAAAAATTTCGAGCAAGCAAAACCCGCATTGTAACTGTAAATTCTAGATTGATAGGCATCGACACCTGTCATCCGTGTTAGTAAATAAGGGGGCAGTTCATTGCTGTCCGTCGTAAAATACCGCGAAACTAAGTAACTTTGTAACCAATTGTTTTTTTCGTAAAATATTGTAGTACTTTCGGAAACAAAAAATACATACGGTAATTACCAAGATTTTTGGTTTGTCTATTTATCAATATCAAGATTTGAAAGGAGCCCGATGGTCCAGTGGGTGTGAGCTCTATGAGCGCTTACGTATGTTAAGCAACACCTGGTGCAGTCCCTACTTGGATGGGTGACCGCAAGTGGCATAAAAATATCTCGAGCTCCTCCGTGCTTCGGAAGGCACGTTAAGCCGTTGGTCCCGGCTGTCATCGTTGATGGCAGTCGTTAAGCTATGTCAGATGCCTTAAGGCAGCTTGAAAAATCTAACACTAGTGTTGGTCACTTACACATACGAAAAACAACAAAGATTTGAAAAAATAATACTAAATAAAAGAATACGCGCCGTGTCTTATACGTACGTTAGTTCTTGAATTTATTCTGCGAAGGCGATCCTCATTGTTAACTCACACATTGACGTGTGCACTTAGTTAAAGTTTCGTTTGCGGTCATAGACTTTTTTTATCTAAAACTGCAGTAGTAATAGGTATAGAAATTGCTCGGCTTCTATGAAGCGCCATACCATATGGAAGCCCCGTATGTTTATGGCTTGTCTATGGTATGCCAAACTGCCAAATACATAGACATACTACGCCTTGCTATGTAGCACGCAGAACCGGGTCATATAACTAGTATGTCCTCAAGGCCAAGTGAAAGTGGGGGTCATAGTCATAGTGATATAGAATTTATAACAAGTTAATATGTGTGTTTCTTTCCTTGTCTTGAAAACAAAATGTCTTGTTTTAACATACACACAATAGCAGCCCTAGCCGGCGGCGCCCGGGAATGTTTTATACCTTTAAGGGTCCCACGTAAAGGCGCAATCCCATACAAACGTAGTTTCGTTTTAGTTTTACAACAGTTAAGCCAATCTCAACCAAATTTCGTACATACGACCGGATAAGGCATATTGATGTTTATAATCAGATTTCAATTTTAATAACAATACCTATACAAAATTACAGCGAGTTGAAGTTTCGTATCGAAAACTTGTACTCGCTGTAATTTTGTATAGTTATTGTTTTTAAAATTGAAATCTGATTATAAACATCAATATGCCTTATCCGGTCGTATGTACGAAATTTGGTTGAGATTGGCTTAACTGTTGTAAAACTAAAACGAAACTACGTTTGTATGGGATTGCGCCTTTACGTGGGACTCTTAAACCTTCCTCGTGAATCACTCTATCTGTTGGTGAAAACCGAATGAAAATCCGTGCAGTAGTTTTTGAGTTAATCGCGAACAGACAGACAGACAGACGCGGCAGAGGACTTTGTTTTATAATATGTAGTGATGTAGTGATAGTACTTCAAAAAAACCGGCCAAGTGCGTGTCGGGCCACGCGCAGTGTAGGGTTCCGTAGTTGCGAATGATAACTTTGAGTTCACACTGTTCCCACTCGCACCTCACAGTTTAACGACCAAAAACATCTAAATTAAAATTGTATGAAATTTTACATTTTCGAGTACATTTTATAAGTTGGTTGCCTATAACTTTTTAGTTTATACTTATAACTCAGCTCTGATAGTTTTCCTTTCAACTTCAGTATATATACTTCTGCTGTAATTTTTTTCACGTATCCATATATAACCGTTTAGCAGATAGAGGGGGGGGGGGGGGACACTTACCTCTTACAAATATTTACAAATATTTCGAAAACGGATCCCCAAATCTAAAAATGGTGTTCTGAACCTCACAATATTTTTTAAAGACCTATTTAACGATACCCCACATGATGGGTAAGTAGAAAAAAAAACTACTCCCCCACTTTACTTGTATGGGAGCTACCCTAAAAAAAATGTGAAAAATATAAACTATTTGATGAATGTCAAAATGGATTCCGAAAAAACCGTTCAACTACATTGGCAGTATTCAAATACGTCCAGGAAATATTAAAAACGCTTGATAAAGGTAAATATGGAGTCGGAATGTTATTGGATATGTCAAAAGCTTACGATAAGGTTCAATATGATATCCTACTAAATAAACTGTATGCTATCGGTATTAGAGGAATTGCTCACCAATGGTTTAAGTCGTATCTCAAGGACAGGAAACAGTACGTTGAAATTGAGTATTATAATCATGTAACAAACACAGTTCAAATTATTCGATCAAACTGTAAATCAATAAGTTCTTCTATCCCGCAGGGAAGCGTTATCGGGTGCCTATTGTTCCTTCTTTATATCAACGATCTTCCAAAAATAATGAAGGAGCATTGTGTCCTGTTTGCCGACGATGTTTCTATCCTAACGTCTGTTCAAAATAATATAAATTTGCATGAACAACTTACTGACATTCTTACCAGAACATCAAATTGGCTGAATGAGCACAATTTAGAAATCAACTTTTTAAAAACTAAATTAATGATCTTTCACCCGTACCAAAAACCACCATTAGAGGTTAAAATGAGCTTGAATGGGATAGATTTGGAGGTGGTTAATGAGTTCACTTTATTGGGCATAAACATAGATAGTCACATAAACTGGAAGTCGCATATCCAACAGCTATGTGCTAAATTGTCTAAGTTTGCGTATGCGCTCAAAGAGGTTAAACGATCGACGGACATCGAAACAGCAATTGTCACTTACTACGCTTACGCCTACTCATGGCTCAGTTACGGTACATTCTTGTGGGGAAACGGAACCGACTGGGATAGAGTCTTTATCCTACAATAAAAACCGGCCAAGTGTGAGTCAAACTCACGCAATGAGGGTTCCGTACAATATGCTTCGTGAACACACACACAATGTGCAAAAAATGTTTTATTCAATTGACTAGCGCCATCTAGTGGTGTTTTAGTGAACTATTTCCCTAGATGAACTTATTATTGTGAGTTTACCACTTAATTTTCAAGTGATAGAATTCTTATTATTTTTTCTGTAATCTTCAAGGAACGAACTACATTTTGTAATTTTTTCAAAATTTTCGGCCCAGTAGTTTCGGAGATCAGGGGGGGGGAATGGTCAATTTTTGCCTTCTTTCGTGAATAAAATCAAAAGTATTGATTTTACCCGAACAAAAAAAAATATTTTTGAGATCCTCATAATGAGCCCTTTCATTTGATATATGACACAGTAAGGTTTGCAAAACTTTCTTTTAAAATTTTGTAATTGGGCCCCTCAAAATGACCCATATTAAAAAAAAAATTTATTTACTTTGCACATCCGTGTTTGGGTCACAGGATTACACTATCTTACCAAATTTCATCTAATTTGGTTCAGTAGATTCGGAGAAAATCGGCTGTGACAGACGGACGGACGGACAGACAGACGCTCGAGTGATCCTATAAGGGTTCCGTTTTTCAACTTTTGTACGGAACCCTAAAAAAGACTGTTAAGAATTATAGCAAATATAAAACAAAGAGATAGTTGCAAACCCTTTTTTAAAAAACACAAAATTCTAACTCTGCCATGCATTTACATCCTACAAGCAAGCAAATTTGTCCGAAAACATCCCGAATTTTTCTCAAAACGAAAAGAAATAGTATCCAAATACACACTTAGACATCAAAATAAACTGCAACTGCCTACTTCGCGTCTTCAGCTTCATTCATCTAGCCCTCTAGTGATGGCTATTAAACTTTACAATAAACTCCCAAACGCTATCAAAGATATAGAAGACACTAAAACGTTTCTACAACATGTTATGGAATTATTGACTAATAAATGCTACTATACAATTCATGAATATTTACAAGACAAATTTACACCGTAAAGGCTATCATTAAGTAAAAATAATATTAATAATAATTTATATCGAACTTACTATTTTGACATCAATTTATTTATTATAATAATTACCAAATAATATGATAAGACATAAAAATCGAAATAATACAATAATAACTAATTAACAATATACTACATATAATAAATATAAATCTTTGTAAACACATTAGTAAATATACCCAAAATGACATCTTAATTAAAATTGATATCATTAGCTTGACAAAATATAAAGCCCTTCTCCCATTGCAGCGCCCGTCAGGGTCCTTAATTGTTACTTTTGTTCAATATACTAAGATCTGTATTTCACATTAAGGAAGCAATAAATGATTGATTGATTGATTGATTGAAATTTCGCGAACAGACAGACAGACAGACAGACGCGGCGGGGTACTTTGTTTTTAATATGTAGTGATAACTGTTTCGCAGATAGAGGGGGGGGACACTTACCTCTTACAAAAATTTTCACTTTAGGACCAAATATTTCGAAAACGGATCCCCAAATCGAAAAATGGTGGTCTCAACCTCACAATATTTTTCAAAGACCTTTTTAACGATACCCCACACGATGGGTAAGTAGAGAAAAAAAATTACTCCCCCACTTTACTTGAATGGGAGCTACCCTAAAAAAAAATTTCGCGAACAGACAGACAGACAGACAGACGCGGCGGGGTACTTTGTTTTTAATATGTAGTGATAACTGTTTCGCAGATAGAGGGGGGGGAACACTTACCTCTTACAAAAATTTGCACTTTAGGACCAAATATTTCGAAAACGGATCCCCAAATCGAAAAATGGTGTTCTCAACCTCACAATATTTTTCAAAGACCTTTTTAACGATACCCCACACGATGGGTAAGTAGAGAAAAAAAATTACTCCCCCACTTTACTTGTATGGGAGCTACACTAAAAAAAATTTTTTTCAAGATTTTTTTCTACCACTTTTTTCCCATGATTAATATACATACCCATACCAAATTACAGCTTTCTAGTACTTATAGTCTTTGAGTAAAACCGCGGACAGACAGACATGGCGAAACTATAAGGGTTCCTAGTTTACTACAGAACCCTAAAAAGGAGGAGGTTTTCAATTCGTCGGAATCTTTTTTTTTATGCATGTTCCCCGAAATCTCGAAGACGCCTGGACCGATTTAAGAAATTCTGTTTTTGTTCAATAGGTTATACTTTACAGATGGTCCCATTGAATTTTAATCGAAATGTGTCGTACGCTTTTTGGAAAAATACACAAATACCATAAAAATGTTTTAAAGAATGCCGTTCGGTTTACACTTATTTCCATTTTATTTTTATGCTTATTCAAACAAATTGATAGGGTTGAACTCGGTTTTTGTTTTTTGTTTAAAATATATTAAATTACTAGCTTTTGCCCGCGGCTTCGCTCGCGTTAAGAAGTAGAATTGTTCAAAATCCTTTCTTAGCGGATGCCTACATCATAAGATCTACCTGCATGCCAAATTTCAGCCCGATCCGTCCAGTGGTTTGAGTCAGTCAGTCAGTCACCTTTGAGTTATATATATTTAGATATAATATGTAGTGATAGTGATGTAGTGAAGACTAGAACAGTTTCTCAACAAATCCTCTGTCTACCAAATACTTTCAATCTTGCGTTGCATGCGTGACAAACCTATTGGCCCACATTTTATTACGTGGCTTCCTGTTGTGATCGGTTTTGTAAGTATGGTTAATCTGAATGGGTGGCAGTCACGAAACTGTACGATGTCTTGTCTCGGTCAAAAATTGCTACTACCAAAGATTTGACTGTTTGTTTGAAATGAATAGGCTCCGTAACTACTGGACTTATTTTAAAAATTCATTAACCTTTAAAAAGTTAATTTATCTGCGGGTTACATAGACTAATACGCAAAAATTGCTTATACCTATATCAATTTTTAAAAACCTCATGTTGGTGACAACTCGCACGATTATTGACATAAAACATATACACTGTGTAAAACCTGTTATCTTGCGATATCCTCGAACGTACCTACGAATATAATGATCTATGTGTTGCAAGGAACCCTAAAAAAAAGAAGTCGTAGAATGTACAGAACATTTTAGTGCGAGTCCGCTTCACCAAGGGCGGAAATAATTACGCTTATAAAAACAGCTGAACAAATTTCAATGTATTTTGGCTAAGAAAGTGTGTAGGACGAAGGGCCGACTACAATAAGCGGATGTGACGTCACCAACAGGTGGAGGTAACACCAGCATGGGTAATGCACTAGTGTGGTGCAAGATACAAGCTTTTGTAGCCACTTCGAAACTCGATAGTCAAACTAAACTCAGGAAAGTAATAACAACTTCAGAACATTATAAGCATCTAAGTCAATGTCGAATATGCGTGTGGTTCCCGGCAGAGTAGAAATGACCACTCCATGTTTTACCGTGGATGATGTAGAAGCCGACTTAGGAAACACAAGCTTAACAGTAAACATTAAAGAGACATCTCCCTCCACCTCGCTTGGCCAGCGTGGAGAGTAAAGGCTAACTCTCTCGGCTCCTCCGACTGCTCTGTCTAATATATGGCTCTGGCAGTACAGAGGGTCGTGCTCTTGCAGTTGAGACTTAAAAATACTTGATAATGATGATTACTAAGTCAATCAAGAAAAAAGCAATATAAAATTAAAAATTTTAGGCAAAAATTCTTCCATCTTTTTAGCGGCTGAACCATCGTTAACACATGCTTTCCAATTAAAAAAAACCAGCCAAGTGCGTGTCGGGCCACGCGCAGTGTAGGGTTCCGTAGTTGCGAATGACAACTTTGAGTTCACACTGTTTACACTCGCACCTCACAGTTTAACGACTAAAAACATCTAACAATGAAGATTGTATGAAATTTTACATTTTGCAGTACATTTCATAAGTTGGTTGCCTATAACTTTTTAGTTTGCACTTAGTACTCAGCTCTGATAGTTTTCCTTTTAACTTCAGTATTATATACTATTGCTGTAATTTTTTTCACGTATTCATATATAACCGTTTAGCAGATAGAGGGGAGGGGACACTTACCTCTAACAAAAATTTGCACTTTAAAACCAAATATTTTGGAAACGGATCCCTAAATCGAAAAATGGTATTCTCAACCTCACAATATTTTTCAAAGACCTTTTTAACGATACCCCACACGATAGGTAAGTAGAGAAAAAAAAATTACTCCCCCACTTGTATGGAAGCTACCCTAAAAAAAATTTTTTTTCAAGATTTTTTTCTACCACTTTTTTGGCATGATTAAAATACATACCCATACCAAATTACAGCTTTCTTGTACTTATAGTCTCTTGAGTAAAACCGCGGACGGACAGACAGACATGGCGAAACTATAAGGGTTCCTAGTTTACTACGGAACCCTAAATATCCATCCAAATGTTTCAATAGGTACTAAATTCCACTTCCACTAAAAATCGCTTCCTCTTCTAAATTGCGCCACCCACCACAGGATACACTTGCAGCCGTGACCAGATAGGCGTGAAACCGTATCGTGTCTTGTCCGTCGACGAGCCATAGACAAAGCAACACATTTAGAATTTGACATGCATTTAACTTTTTAATGCGATTGACCAAGGTGAGTTCGTACAGGATTCTGCTATTTGTTAACCAAAGACAGCCGATCGTCGACTATTGAGTCGACGATCGGCTGTATTCGGTTATGCATTGACATAAACAATGCGATTCGAATTTTGAATTTGACATGCTTTTGACTTTTAATACGATTGGCGACAAAGTAATTTAAAGGTTAATTTCAGACAGGATAATTATTTCAAAACCGCTAGCCGTCGATGATTCGTCGAGCAACAAAACAACGCAATGTCAATTTTGGATTTGACATGCTTTAGCAATTGACGACAGGTAATTTAAAGACAAACTTTCAAAAATCAATCAAAATCAAAACGTTTATTCAGAAAATAGGCCTTTGCAGGCACTTTTTCACGTCATAGTAGTCTTTTATTACTCAACTTGCTCGTTGCACGCTCAAGGCATAGACAAAACAATGTACTTAATTCCAAATTTAAAAATTAACATACCTTTATCTTTTATTTATTTATGTGAATGTTAATGAGGATAACGCAAATCAAGAAAAATGCAAGTACATAGCCTCCTAAAATTTATTTATCCCAGATTTATCTTTGCTCCATCCACAAAACTTCAGACTTCCTGAATTATCACAATCCCACTTCTGTCAGAAGTCCTGATAGGATTAAAACTATTAAAAAGATATCTGTAAAAGGCTCAACCCAAGGATGTGGTCCCAACCCTTAATCGGACGATTTATTCTCACAGACTTACATAGATGGCGCTACTCGTTGCAACACAACGTGGTATCTCTCATGTTATGTAAATATAGAAGCACTATTTACAAAATATATCTTATTAAAAACTAGAACAATATTTTAGGCATAATATTTTAAAATTACATACATCCTAGTTTTAGTTAGTTTAGGCCTAACGCAGATTACCGCCATCTAGTATCGAGTGGCAAGCAACTCGGCAGCGCCATGCATTCGCCTACTTTTCGCCACCTTAATTTGGTCCAATATTTTTGTATGAGGTTAGCAGTCTATAAGTTAGTATTATTTCTCTTTAACCCCAGTAACTTGTACAAAACTAATAAAGCATGGAGCTTTACTGACCTGCCAAATGTATAATAGGTGTCGATGAACTAATCTGAAAATCCATTTCCGAAAAATTGGATACGATTATTTCATTATACTGGACATTGGCAGAATCACTGAAATCTCGGTGGAAGCCATAATATAAAACAGTAGAAGAAGAAACAGCACTTCATTCAACGTATAGTAAAATGCAAATGTCACGAATTGGTGAGTTGTCAACTTAATGCGCCGTTTGCTAAATGTCCCGCTAATCTCGGCCGTGACCCGCTGTCAGTACAGCTATTAGATTACAACCGAAACCGTACATTTCGCCAAAACACGCGCACGAGCCTTCATTGTCGTTTTTACAACGTAGAGAGATACACTCGCTAGTTTTTAGCATGCTAACGTAGCATGCAACTAATGAGTATGCTTGTGACCCGCAGTGACAGCGTCGCGACCTTAGAGTATCAATATAACTATTATACTCTCAGCTCGCTACGGATACACTTACTAGTCTGGACTTCAAGCATGCTACTAATGAGTATACTTGTGTCCCGCACACGACCGTACACACGTGTTTAAAATATGCATGCTTGTTTGCGGTCAAGTCAAATGAAATGATAAAACTTTGTGAACGTCATTTTTGCTTCCATAATTTTATTTTTTATTTTTGCGAAATCAAAAAACTACTAGCTTTTACGAAAGACCACTGCTGGGAAGAATACGTAACTGAGTGCGGCGTTTGCTAAATGTCCCGCTAATCTCGGCCGTGACCCGCTGTCAGTACAGCTATTAGATTACAACCGAAACCGTACATTTCGCCAAAACACGCGCACGAGCCTTCATTGTCGTTTTTACAACGTCGGATACACTTACAATAGTGCATGCTTGCCGTGTGGTTCCCGGTTGCCGTGTGGTTCCCGGCAGAGTAGAATAGGACCACTCCAAGTCTTCCCGTGGATGTCCCGAAAGGCGACTAAGGGAACACAAGCTAAACAAAGCTTTCAAACATCAAATTAACCTCTCCAACCCGTCTGGCCAGCTTGGAGAGTATAGGCCAAATCCTCTGACTGCTCTGGCTAATATATGGCTCTGGTAGTCAGAGAGGGTCGTGCTCCTGCAGTGGAGACTATACTAGACCTGATGATGATGATGAAGCATGCTTGTTTGGGGTTAAGTCCAGTTGTTATAGAGCCACGCTACCGGTAAAATTCACTTTGCTAGTAGCATGAATGGGCTGGTACATACGGGGAAGTACCAAACTCTCACAGAAAATCGACGTTTGAGTAGTAGCTTACCGCTGCTATGCTTCGTTCGGTGAGTGAGAGAGCTGGAGGCCCATACCCCCTCCCCTTTGGGAGGAAAAATAAAGAACGGCAACGCTCTTGTCACACCCATGGTGTCTATGGGCAGCGGTGGTCACTTACCATCAGGTGACCCGCTTGCTCGTTTGCTTGGGCTCATTAAATTTTTCTTACCATAGATTATTTAATAACGTTTCCTGTAACCTGTGAGTTTGGGACGTAATATGTACTCGTATGTACATATTACGTCCCAAACTCACAGGTTCGCCAGAAATGATATGAATTTTACAACACACTCGTTAGGGCTTGGCCGCATCCCGCCCTGTAGGCCTACTAATTAAATTAAGCATTGATATTTTATTCAAGGTGGGTACGAGGTCGCCTCGAAAATTAGCTGGAAAATTAGTTATGAAATGGGCTATTTTCTATGTAAATAAATAGTGATATGTACAATTTTATATGCAAACGTATTTAAATTTTAATAATGGAATAGGAAAAGATTATTTAAGCAAGAATATCAAGTAAAGAATTTTAAGTTAACGGGCACGAAAATTCCGTATTGTTAACGGATGAAGCGACTTTGATAAAACATGTCAAAGAACCTAAGAACACATGTTTCATCGCCAAGAAAACTGCTTACAAATAGAAAAATACCGCATCCCAATCGGTTCACTCGTTTTACAGCTACGTTGACACAGACAGACACACACAAAGCGGTCAAACTAATCGCTCATCTTCGTCTCAGCCGCAAGAAGTCCACTGCTGGACATAGGCCTCCTCCAAGGATTTTCATCATGCCGGTTACGCTATACTTGCCACGCTTGGCAGACAGGTAGGTGAACATATTTAGTTTGTCAGATGATGAGCAAGGGCTGTGAAGAAGATTTTGAAAAGGAATTCGGAATTTGAAATTATATAATTTTTTCTTATGTTTTCGCGATTGTATTTTAATACGGTTTCATTTTAATCAAATCTCAAGCTAAGCAGAAAGCAAGACCTTCAGACACCGTGAGCCAATACTGCGTACATCCGGAACGTTATCAATAAATATTGTAGGCGGTAGATTTTGCAGTTCTTATAAAATACTAGACAAATGTCAACGTCTACCTGCGACCACGAACACTGTAAAGTGCTCGAAACGTTAGGTGTATAAATAAAGTAATAAACGCGATAAAAACCGTATTAAAATAATTGAAATTTTATTTCAAATTAATAAAAGTGGACAGGATAACGATCACTGAGAAATGAGTTGAAAACATGCAGCAGGAAAGTATCATTGCAGTACAACTGGTAGTACAAATCATCATCATCATTTCGTGTAGGTGACACGGTCAGTCGACCATGCACACCCTGGTGTCAGAGTTCTTCGGAACCGCCTCTCGGCCTCTGACGTTCCTTTAACGACTACCAGATGGCAGCCGGGACCACCGGCTTAACGTGCCTTCCGAAGCACGGAATCATCTTTCTTATCAGACAATCAGGTGATTCATGCCTGCAATGTCCTAACCAAACTGGAAACAACTTAACAAAGTATGCTTCCCGTGGGAATCGAACCACGACCCCCGGGTCAACAAGGCAAACGCCTTAACCACTGGACCACGGAGGCTATATATAGATAATATAGATCTTAATGTAGATAGAGCCTAGTTGTTTTAAAAGATCACAAAGATCATTTGTTTTAAAACTAAGAAAATGTTATCAAACATTGTCTTCTCTTCTACAAGAGAATGATAGTGTTTTTAAAACTGTCTGTATTGTAACTTAAAGCAAAATGATCAGTGTTTTATCACCTGTCATAACACACATTAATCACGTATCTACTAAGATTTTAAAATACATCTAAATAATTACAAAAAACGCCGTGTGGTTCCCGGCAGAGTAGAATAGGACCACTCCAAGTCATCCCGTGGATGTCGTAAAAGGCGACTAAGGAAAAACAAGCTAAACAAAGCTTATTTACATCAAAGAGACCTCTCCAACTCGTCTGGTCAGCGTGGAGAGTGTAGGCCAAATCCTGCGACTACTTAGGCTAGATATGGCTCTGGTAGTACAGAGAGGGTCGTGCTCCTGCAGAGGAGACTAGAAAGACCTGATGATGATGAATTACAAAATATGAGATATATTCTCTAAAGCTTTTATTTATTTGAAAAATATTAAAGTCAACTTCCTTAACAAAGTAAATATACTAGTAGAATATGTTTCGAATGTTTTATAGTTGTAATTTTGCATTCACCATTCTATTTTTATTATACTCTTATTGAAATAAAGAAATAAGATATGGTAATTTATTTATTTATTTATTCATTGCATTGCATACAAATGTTTAAATTCAATTAAAAAATAAATTTAACTTAAAACACAAGCACCTTTTCAGGTATTGCAATGGTCGAGAGGGAGGTTGACATTATGAATCTAGATATTCTGCGACCGAGTAGTAGGGATTCTTTATTAGATACTGTTTTAGATATTTATAAAAAGTTTTTTCATTAGTTTCACTTTTTATGTTTGTTGGCAACTTATTATAAACTTTGACCGACTTCGGGTAGGGTCCGGCACTGTGAAGCGCTAGTTTCGATGTTATTTTGCAAAGATCATTCGGTCTCCGTGATTGATAACGGCGCGGAATGTCACCAATTATACTGTATAACTTTGGATTTTTTCTTACAAATTTACATAGCTCAAATACATATCTCAAATACATATAGCTCATAGCTCACAAAAGGGTAGGGAGGACGGTGGCCTAATTGGTAGGGTGTTAGACGTGCAAAGTTTGACTGTCAGTTCAAATTCTGCCCGTGTGGGTTTTTTTTTTCTCAAATCACATTTCGTTTTTAGGGTTCCGTACAAATATTGAAAAACGGAACCCTTATAGGATCACTCGTGCGTCTGTCTGTCCGTCCGTCCGTCTGTCACAGCCGATTTTCTCCGAATCTACTGAACCAAATTAGGTGAAATTTGGTAAGATGGTGTAAGCCTATGACCCAAACACGGATGTGCAAAGTAAATTAAGACTTTTTTGAAAAAAAAAAAGGGTCATTTAAGGGGCCCAATTACAAAATTAAAAAAGATAAAAGTTATGCAAACCTTACTGTGTCATACATCAAATGAAATGGCTCATTATGAGGATCTCAAAAATATTTTTTTTTGTTCGGGTAAAATCAATACTTTTGATTTTATTCACACCATTCCCCCCCCCCCCCCCCCCCCCCGTGATCTCCGAAACTACTGGGCCGAAAATTTTGAAAAAAGTACAAAATATAGTTCATTCCTTGAAGATTACAGGAAAAATAATAAGAATTCTATCACTTGAAAATAAAGTGGTAAACTCACTATAATAAGTTCATCTAAGGAAATAGTTCACGTCAACGGTCAAAATCCGTTGAGGAATTTCGAAATTATTTGTAGTTAGTGGAATAAAAAAACTCGCAAACTTTCATATAAATATGAACTCCAAAAATAATCATCATCATCAGGTCTTTTCTAGTCTCCACTGCAGGGACATGATGAACCTTTCTGATGCAGAGCCATTATAGCCAGAGAAGTCAGAGGATTTGGCTTACACTCTCCACGCTGGCCAGACGGGTTGGACATGTCTCTTTGATGTTTATAAGCTTTGTTTAGCTTCTGTTTCCTAAGTCGCCTTCTACGACATCCACGGGAAGACTTGGAGTGGTCCTATTCTACTCTGCAGGGAACCACACCGCACTATGAATGACGAAAGAAGAATACTTCAAGTGGTGAAGAATACCTCGAGTAGTTTCTCGGTTTCATCAATCAACCGTCAACATTCAATTCATAGGGTAAACAGAAAGAAATAAGCAACATAATATTAACTATAATTAACGACATTAATGAAATAATTAACAACAGCAAAAAGTTGACACTCAAAGCGTAAATAATTAGACATTTTACCATAATAACTGGTAACTATTATTGTTACAACGCTACTAAAGTTTTTATTACAACTAGCGACTTAGTTCAGTATCGTGGGAGACTTTTTTTGTCTCTTTACATCCGCTGCCAATGCTCCGTTAGACTCCGTTTAATTTTACTGACAAGTTAGTTAAATCTTGATCATTCAATAATAGGTATCATATATTTCCGCCGTGTGGTCCCCGACAGAATAGAATAGGACCACTCCAAGTCTTCCCGTGGATGTCGTAGAAAGCAACTTGACGATGCAGGCTGCTGCCATATTCAAAATCTTTGGGTTAGGCCTCCATCCAGCAGTGGACTTCTTGCGGCTGAGAAAATTTTGAGGGCGAATCCTCTTTAAAACATTCCAGATGATATGTTAAGCTTTGAAATGGTTTAAGAAGCTAATAGATGTGTAATTTAATGTTATGATATTTTTTAGGGTTCCGTACAAAAAATGAAAAACGGAACCCTTATAGGATCACTCGAGCGTCTGTCTGTCCGTCCGTCCGTCTGTCACAGTCGATTTTCTCCGAATCTACTGAACCAAATTAAATGAAATTTGGTGAGATGGTGTAAACCTATGACCCAAACACGGATGTGAAATGAAATGAAATGAAATGAAATGAAATGAAATGAAATGAAATGAAATGAAATTTTTATTCAAATTTGGATATCATGTATCGCTTTTTGAACGTCATATTTTTTTTTTTTAATTTGCAAGATCGAAAAAACTACTAGCGTTTCGGAAAGACCACTGCTGAGAAGAATACGCCGAAAGAAACTCAGTCCAGTTTTGGTCCCTACATGCCTGAAGGGCTATGCTTATACACAAGTATTTGTAACAATTTATAAAATTATATTAATTAATTATGTACATTTATTCATTAAAAATAATATTATTACTTCCATGTAGATTTATCTTTAAGGTAGTCGTTAATACAATAGTATGCCTTTTTAAGTAATTGATTTTTAATAGCAGTTTTAAACTTAACTAATGGCAGAGCTAATATTTCTGTAGGAATTTTATTATAGAAGCGTATACCGAGGCCCAAAAAAGAATTCATTGTTTTCTGTAATCGCAAAGCTGGCGTAGCTAATTTATTTTTATTTCTCATATTCCTGCTGTGGTTATCACTATTTTTCTTATATAAATGAAGATTGTGACGAACAAACATAATATTTGCAAATATGTATTGCGAGGGGAATGTCAATATATTTATCTCTTTAAACAATTCTCTAAGTGATTCTCTAGCACCTAATTTATATATAGACCTGATAGCGCGTTTTTGAAGGACGAAAATGGTATTAACTTCAGCTGAGTTACCCCACAGTAATATCCCATATGACATGACACTATGGAAGTAACTGAAGTACACTAAGCGCGCAGTATCAACGTCAGTCAGCTGTCTTATTCTTCTAACTGCATAAGCCGCAGAGCTAAGTTTACCCGATAAGGTTGTGATATGGGCACCCCATTGAAGCCCGGAGTCAACTGTCATCCCAAGAAATGTCGTTTTGTCTACCAAATCTATCGTTTCGTTATCGATCATTATGCGTGTTGGTACTTTTGTAACATTCGGTAAGCAAAATTTAATACATTTCGTCTTTTTAGCGTTCAACAACAAGTTATTTGCGGTAAACCACTCTAACACTTGGGCTAATGTACTATTGACTACGTCAAAATTGTCCGTTGTCCTATCGATAGGGAAAACAAGAGATGTATCATCGGCAAATAGTACAGCCTTACACGTGTTAACATAATATGGCAGATCATTAATATATATTAGAAACAACAAAGGCCCTAGTATAGAGCCCTGGGGTACACCCATCTTAACAGATGATCCGACAGACATAACCCTATCTACACTAACTTTTTGAATACGGCTACTCAAATAAGATTTGATTAAATAAAGAGCTTTACCTTTAATCCCATAGTGTTCTAGTTTGAATATAAGGGTATTGTGGTCGACACAATCAAATGCTTTGGTAAGATCACAAAAAACACCAACGGCATTCTGTTTATTCTCCCAAGCATCATATATATGTTTTAAAAGCGCAACCCCCGCGTCTGTAGTTGATCGACCCTTTGTAAATCCATACTGTTCACCATGAAAGAGTCCGTTTCTATTGAAAAAAGATAATAACTGATTAAAAATTAACTTTTCAAATATTTTACTCAAAGCTGGCAGAATAGAAATAGGACGGTAATTTGTTGGATCAGTTTTATCACCCGATTTGTACAATGGTATAACTTTACTCAATTTCATTAAATCAGGAAAAGTCCCCGTATCGACACATTTATTAAAAATAGACGCTAAATAAGGAGCTATTATATCTATAATATTACTAATAACCGATACTGAGATATCCCATATATCCCCAGTTTTCTTATTATTTAAACTCCTAAAAGTATCAATGATTTTTTGTGATGTTACGTGTTCAAATATTAAATGACTGTTACATTCTGGTATACAACTACTTAATAACTTTTTAGATTCCTCAGATGATGAATGTAGGGAGGCAGTGGTATTTACAGGAATATTTGTAAAGAAGTCTTCAAAATATTGAGTAATGTCTTCGCTAGTACTGAGGACCTTATTATTAATTTTTAATTCAATTGGAATATCACGTTTTTTCGTTTTTCCTGTTTCTGTGTTAATAATTTTCCATGTTGTTTTCACTTTATTATTAGAATTAATAATAGTTTGTCTAGTAAATATTGACTTTGCGCATGCACATACCCTTTTAAAAACGTTTGAATAAGTTCTTACAAATTTAACAAAATCGGGATTCTGATTGTGAGCTTTCATAGCAAGTAATTCATATAACCTATTCCTACTGATGTAAATGCCTGGAGTAGCCCATTCACTAAATTTTTTACGATTACGTTTAGTGCTAGTTTTTATTTTGAACGCATTGTTAAATTCCGATTCAATAACGTCAAACATTTTTTTATACAGTATATCCGGATCATCTCTAGTTTCCTCCATAAGAGGAATTTTTTGTGTTACTTTATCTTTAAATACTTTGATTTTGTCTTTTGTAATCGATCTATAGGTAATTTGTGATGAATCTACTTCGACGTGGTTTGTGAATTTTACTAACTGACCAAAGTGATCAGAAGTTAGATTTTTTATGATGGCTTTGTCAACAGCAATGCAGTTACAGAAAACATTATCTATGCACGTTGCAGAGTCACCTTCAACTCTTGTTGGCTCCAGAAATAGATTAATTAAATCGAACGATTTAAATAAATTTAAAAATCTTACACTTTCAGTAGTTGTAACTAATAAGTCTACATTAAAGTCGCCACATATTATGATGTTTTTGCGACTACAACACAATTTCCTTAAAATGTCTTCAATCACTAGTTCTAATGTATTATAATCTGAATTAGGAGGGCTGTATACACATACTATAACACAATTCTCTAGCTCAATACATGCTAATTCAACACTACACTCAATTGAAAGACTTACAATATCTTTACGTTCTTTATATTTCACATCATTTTGCGTTAGGATTAAACTGCCTCCTTTCTCTTTTGTCTTTCTGGTGTATGAGCTAGCCGTAGAGTAGTTTTGAATATTAAATTGTAGTTGATGCGACTGCATAAAATGTTCGGTCAGGCAAACTACATGTAAATTTTTACTGTTTATAAATAATTCTAACTCTAAAAGTTTGCTAGTCAGGCCTTGGATATTCTGATGAATAATATTTAATTCTTTGGCCTTGACTATTGTCTTGTTTTTTAGTTTAAATTACACTTAGTATTACTTATTCTAGGTCCAATTATATTTTTAGGATTATTTTTCATGTCATGTTCAGATATTTCAGTTGTATAATTTACAACACAATTTAGTATATTATAAGCTACGACTGTAGCAATTTGTCGCTTACAACTAAATGGAAGATACATAGTATCTTGTGTCATCTTAAATCTATATATAAATTTATTAATATCTAAATAAAAAATAAAATCGCTATGACGACAAGTCATATTGTACAATTGTACATTCAATTCATGTATATGTCTATTTCTAACATTGTCAAAAGATTCCGAATACGGAAAGGCACTTATCATAAATTTGCAGTTAGTTTTTAAATTTAAACTAATCAATTTGTCTACATTTTGCTTTAAGTTCGTCTTTGTAACACAAGAACTGTCACCACACAAAATTAGTACTGCTGTGTCTTCATTTATGTTATCAGTATTTATACTGTTTATTAAATATGAATAAGAGGCCCCGGGTGTACATGTATTTAAAACTGTACAGTTGTTGTGAATATGGTTACAAATTATGCTACTAAAGCCCTGACCTAACTCATCGGAATAAACTAACAGTTTATCACAACATATTTTTTTATTCACACTACTATTAATAGTACCTATTCTCGACAGCATACTTGTATCACACTCTTTTATGAGAAGCTCCTGAGATATTTCAGGTTGCTTGGTGATAACCTCCGGGGACACAGCGAGAGGGACATGCTGCTCAATAATATGGTGGACTAACTCAACTGGTTTTTTAATTGTCGAAATATGTTCATTGAGTTGTTTCTGAGATATTTTATAATTTTTAGACAAAGTTTTTAAAGACTGATGTAATTCAGCTATTTGTGACTGTAGTTCATGTATCTCAGTATCATAAATGCGGCTAGCCATGTAAAGATCATCTTCACATGATTTAAATTGATTATATAGACATAATTTTTCCTTACGTAACTGAGTCAAAGATTTTAATGATTTTTGTTTAGAAATAACCTTTTTGGTACGCTTTATCATTTTGTTAATTTTCACATACTTTTTTATTTTATTATGAGAGGTTAATATAAAATATTGTGACTGTGGCGTAGTTGCAGGTATTTCCACGACCGGACCCGGGCCACATTCCATGAGTTCACTGTAAAGATGCAGGGTGTCATTGCATAATTTTTCTTCTTTCTGTTTCTCTATTTCTAGGGCAGATTTTTGTGCCTCATACAAGCTATACTCTAACTCTGAAATGCGACTAAGGGCCCGTTCATGTACCATACTGCATTCTGTGGTTCGTGCTAGACATTCTTTTAATTTAATATTTTCATCTAATAAGTCAGTATTTTGCATGTGAAGGCTAGTGCATTCATTTTTTATCAGTGTATTTTTTTCAATAATTTTGTGAAATTCTTCTTCAGTTTCCTCCCTATCACGTAACAGATGTGAGTTTTCCTCTTGGCACTCTTTCAGCTGGTTTAATGCGAGCCTCAGCTTCATGGTCAGGTCTTTAATTGTGGCCTTCCGAGTCATCATCGTGATTGGGGAGGTAGTTGAAACTGAAAAAATTTTTATTATTTTAGTATTGATATAATATATGACTGTGTAAGTTGGCAAGAATAATTTTACAATTTAAATTAATAAGCGACAAAAATAAACCTTGTTCATATAACAGGTACGGTTAATTAAATCAATAAACTATACAATACAATGTTTTGTCTGGGGTTTTTGTTTATATAACCATCAACTAAGCTTTTCACAAGTCAAGCGTAGTGAGATCGCAAAAACAAAGCCAGATAACTATTTAATACATTAAATAACCAAATAAACTTTATTTATGTGTCTTTACTATATACTTATTAATAATTTAAGGATTAAATTTATGACAATTACAGTTGATTTTGTTAATTTGCTTATTATTTCAGTAATGTAGGTAGTTGATTTCCTCTTACAAAGAGACAAAAAACATGAAAAAAAACATCAGATTTTATGTGGAATTGTACTGGATTAGATGTATTTTAAATAATTATGCCTTTCGCTCTGGTTTTAGGTCATCAACTCCGATTTCACAAGGTAAACGGAGCGAGAATCAAACTGAGCTTGGTGGGCAAAATATACGAATCTTATGATTAAAGTGTGATTTAAATCGATGTTATTTATGTGTTTAAGGATGCACTGCCTATTATGAAAGAATAAAACAGTATACTCCCCAGGTTTTCGTGATCCCGTTTTGCAATTCCTTTGTTTTTAGTTTGACAGCTACTCGGTCCAACCGCCGTCGCTGCTAGTCAGGTTTTTAGCGTCAAATACGCTATAACTCCACAATAAATACGTTGATACTAATAACTTGTTACTTAATTTGGTTATTTAAAACAATATTTACATGAATATATGCACAAAACACGATTAAAATTATTTAAATTACGGAACAGATGGATGTGCAAAGTAAATATATATTTCTTTTAAATAAGGGTCAGTTTAGGGGGTCCAAATATAAAATGTTAAAAAAAAGTTTTGCAAACCTTACCTTGTTATATATCAAATGAAAGGGCTCGTTATGAGGATCTCAAAAATATTTTTTTTTGTTCGGGAAAAATCAATACTTTTGATTTTATTCACGAAAGAAGGCAAAATTTGACCATTCCCCCCCCCTGATCTCCGAAACTACTGGACCTAAAATTTCGAAAAAATTACAATATTTAGTTTATTGCTTGAAGATTACAGGAAAAATAATAAGAATTCTATCAGTTGAAAATAAAGTGGTAAACTCACTATAATAAGTTCACCTAGAGAAATAGTTCACTAAAACACCACTAGATAGCGCTAGTCAATTGAATAAAACATTTTTGCACATTGTGTGTGTGTTCACGAAGCATATTGTACGGAACCCTAATTGCGTGAGTTTGACTCACACTTGGCCGGTTTTTAGCCATTAATGTCCCATTGTTGAGCACAGGCCTCTGCAGGCGATAGATTTCAAATTTTTGTCGAGTGCCGTCAAGTCTGCCCATCTTGTTCTTCAGCGCCATCGTTTCTGGCACCAGTCCAAAGGAATCTATTTCGTAGTCGACTTCACCCATTTATCTGGGTGCATCCTACAGGATGGCACGCCTAGTAAGTTTGACTGCCTTCCTTCCCACACCCTCTACTTTGGTTTTCGAGTGAATGGTTGTATTGCGTAAACGATCTAATCTGATGTCCAGTATTTATACGCTCCATAGTTGTAATTTTAAATAAACAAGTTATTCCTCTCTGTAAAACACGCATCATTGTTATTTTGAAATGTTTATATAAACATCACAATTTCAAACAAAGATGTAAATAAAAGGTGTGCAGTGCAACAGATTAATAAAATCCAGATCACGCAACGATCATAAACTGAAGAATGCCATGGAAAGGTTATTCTAAAATTGGAATTTTCGAACGCAAGATTCCATTTTCAAACATTCGCGAACATTGCATTGCGCGGCACTCCTATTCCTCCACTACAAACGATTTCTCACTCTATTCGTATAACAATTGAGTTGAAATTTGTATTGTATTTGACAATCATGACATCAGAACCAAGATGGCGTTACCGCCACTCCTTTTCACCTGTTGTACGCGAACTAATTAAATTAATTTATGTCTAACGGCCGATGACCGTTGTTCACGAATTTAAGGCTATTACTTCTGACTACAGTTTTTGCGGTAAATGTGTAATTACTCGCGTAATTTGATTATTTCCTTTGTATGCCTTAGCGTGCAAGTGTTTTTCCGAAACCTTTATCGGTTCATTCACAATGTTGTATTGTTTACGTACAATTGAAAAAAATCTTTGCTTCTCTGCCGTTTGTCATATTTCTAGAGTTCTGTAGCCGAATCGCAAAATTCTGAATCCTTATAAATTAAAAATGTATGTCTGTATGTCGCAGCTATTATTTTATTCCAAAACTATTAGGATTGCGCAGTTGAAACTTGGTAGATAAATGTATTCTGTGAACCGCTTTACGATATTTATACAACAAAAGAAGATTAAGAGTAAAACTAAATTGAATTTAGTTTCAGTTCTATTGGTTGTAATGGAAAAGAAAAAAATTGCGTCTTTAAAAATTACATTACACTTTGTAATAGAAATTTATGCTGTGATCTCAAAGACCACTTTCAACTAAAATTGGTTTGAGCGAGAATTAGTCTGCACTTTGTCATTCATGTAAACACTATAAATAAAAAAACCGGCCAAGTGCGTGTCGGGCCACGCGCAGTATAGGGTTCCGTAGTTGCGAATGACAACTTTGAGTACACACTGTTTACACTCGCACCTCACAGTTTAACGACCAAAAACATCTAACAATAAAGATTGTATGAAATTTTACATTTTCCAGTACATTTTATAAGTTGGTTGCCTATAACTTTTTAGTTTGTACTTAGTACTTAGCTCTGATAGTTTTCCTTTCAACTTCAGTATATATACTACTGCTGTAATTTTTTTCACGTATCTATATTTAACCGTTTAGGAGATAGAGGGGGGGGACACGTACCTCTAACAAAAATTTGCACTTTAAAACCAAATATTTCGGAAACGGATCCCTAAATCGAAAAATGGTGTTCTCAACCTCACAATATTTTTCAAAGACCTTTTTAACGATACCCCACAAGATGGGTAAGTAGAGAAAAAAAAATGACCCCCACTTTACTTGTATGGGAGCAACCCAAAAAAAAATTTTTTTTCAAGATTTTTTTCAACGACTTTTTTGCCATGATTAATATACATACTCATACCAAATTACAGCTTTCTAGTACTTATGGTCTCTGAGTAAAACCGCGGACGGACAGACAGACAGACAGACAGACATGGCGAAACTATAAGGGTTCCTAGTTTACTACGGAACCCTAAAAACAAAGTAATCTTGTGCTGGCGAAAATAATAGAGGTATTTTGGCTAATCCCCGGGAAGACTGGGAATGCTCCTATTCAACTCTGCCGGGAACCACAGCAGATATTCAATCACACATATATAAAAAATAATGGATATAGGTACCTAGGGGGAGAATGTATCAAAAACTTTTTCGTCGATTTCCGTAATCCAAAGACAAAATAATCTCGCGCGTGAATCCAGGCCAAACATTATGTGGTCTATTTATACCGCAACCTTGATTCGCGACCGTGTACCATCATCATCATCAGGTCTTTTAGTCTTTTGGTCTCCACTCCAGGAGCATGGCCTTCTTTGTACTACCAGAGCCATATATTAGCCAGAGCAGAGGATTCTTTTCATCAGAAAGGTCAAATTGAAGCTTTGTTCAACTTGTGTTTTCTAAGTCGCCTTCTACGACATCCACGGGAAGACTTGGAGTGGTCCTATTCTACTCTGCCGGGAACCACACGACAGATATCGAATCATACATCCATCAGGTCTTTTTTAGTCTCCACTGCAGGAGCACGACCCTCTCTGTAATACCACAGCAATATATTAGCCAGAGTAGTCAGAGGATTTGATTTCTTTTTGATGTTTATAAGCTTTGTTTAGCGTGTGTTTCCTAAGTCGCCTTCTGCGACATCCACGGGAAGACTTAGAGTGGTCCTATTCTACTCTGCCGGGAACCACACGACAGATATCGAATAATACATATATGATGCCATGGGCAGCGGTGATCACTTACCATCAGATGATGCGCTTGCTTTGTTTGCCGTCCTACTAAACATACCTAGGGGGAGAATGTATCAAAAACTTTTACTCAGTTTCCGTAATTAAAAGACAAGACGATCTTGCACGCGAAATTTAGGCCAAACATTATGTGGTCTATTTATACCGCAGCCTTGATACGCGACCGTGTACTATTCAATTAGTACTAATTACGCATTCACAATCGCCGATTTCACGTCTATTACTTTTTACCCGACTGCGCTGGAAGGAGGGTTTTTTGTTTATGTATAAAACGTACATGAGATAGGTGGCATGCATTGAGAGGGGTATATACCCAGCAGTAAGATATAGAAGGCTGTCAATGATGATGATTGTGGCAAGCGGACTGTAAGTATATGAAAACTAAATAAAAAGGCGAAAATGTAGACGAGAAA
The DNA here is from genome assembly GCA_963082605.1 of Rhodophaea formosa. Taxonomy (NCBI): domain Eukaryota; kingdom Metazoa; phylum Arthropoda; class Insecta; order Lepidoptera; family Pyralidae; genus Rhodophaea; species Rhodophaea formosa. The sequence continues at coordinate 10,546,570 of OY720230.1, forward strand.
TGAATTATAGTACTTATATGATAAATTACTATTATTTTTAAATAATAAAACTAATAGTAATTTATCACTGGATATTATCTTTAATACCTTTTTAGACCGCAAGGGATAGGGACAAGTGGAAGGCAAATGGGAGAGACCTTTGCCCAGCTGTGGGACATAATAGGTTAATAAAAAAATATATATAACTATATTTTTGATATCTTAAAGTACAAAACCCGTTTGCCATTCCAAATTTTATTTATGCGATGTATGATTGCCCCGGACAGGGTTCATATTGTACCTATTTAATATAATTACAGTGCAGTGACATTATTGTAAGAGCTGATGTAATGTACAATACGAAACGCAATAAAGAAATTGAAATTTAATTGAAATTGAACTTCCTTGGTGTTGACAACAACCACACAAAAACTGACGATGTAAAAAACAATAGCAAAATATATTTATTAATAGGAAAATACAAAAAGAGTTCAAAAGAGAAAACGAGCTCCGTGGCGCAGCGGTCAACAGCGGTCCTGTGACACGGATGGTCCCGGGTTCGATCCCCGGCCAGGTCAAGATGAAAAACGATCTTTTTCAGATGGACCTGGGTCTTGCATGTTTATCTATATATGTATTTGTTATAAAATATAGTATCGTTGAGTTAGTATCCCATAACACAAGTCTTACTTAAGAGTCCCACGTAAAGCCGAAATCCCATACAAACGTAGTTTGGTTTTAGTTTTACAACAGTTAAGCCAATCTCAACCAAATTTCGTAATACGAGTTTTCGCGAAAACTTCTACTCGCTGTAATTTTGTATAGGTATTGTTTTTAAAATTGAAATCTGATTATAAACATCAATATGCCTTATCCGGTCGTATGTACGAAATTTGGTTGAGATTGGCTTAACTGTTGTAAAACTAAAACCAAACTATGTTTGTTTGGGATTTCGGCTTTACGTGGGACTTACTTTGGAGCTAACTCAATCTGTGTGATTTGTCCGTATATATTTATTTATTAATGGTGTAAGGAACATTTTGTCAGTTTTTTTCAAATCCATCGTAAATATAAAAACCTGTACAAATTCTAACAGAAACTCGCGTTACCCGCGTCACACTATTATCACCTAACGCGTGAAGCTTCTACACAAAACATTACATCAAAGGATGGAAGGATAATCATATGTTCCAGATTAAAAGAAAAAAAAAGTCTTTCAGAAAAGTATTTTGGAAAGACAGAAAAAGTGTTAGTAGTAGTCACTACTATTAACATTTTGAGTATTAGTAGAAGCACCATTTGAGTAAAACCCACTAGTTTTACTCAAATGGTGACAACCGGCAAATGTAAATTTAATCTGGAATTTTTATCAAGGTTAGACATAAATACATAATGAAGCAAAAAGTGAACTATGATATTTGCGCGTCTAAATAACTACATAAAACAAAAACCAAACGTCCTTGTGTGTTGCCAACTCCAAAACAACAGTTCCATGTCATCTGAACTTGAAGATTCAGTATAATTTATTATTTTAATATGCTATGTGGTTTCCAGAGTAGAATAGGAGCACTCCAAGTCTTCCCGTTGATGTCGTAGAAGGCGACTTAGGAAACACAAGCTAAATAAAGCTGATAAACATCAAAGAAACCTCTCCAACCCGTCTGGTCAGCGTAAAGAGTGTTGGCCATATCCTCTGACTGCTCTGGCTAATCTAATACGTGGCTCTGGCAGTACAGACAGGGTCATGCTCCTCCAGTGGAGACTAACAAAGACCTGATGATGATGATATTTTAATTCGATTTAAGCAAAGATAACTAGGTTACACATACTTAATGTGTAAACTTGGGTACTGTTTTTGTGTCATTTAGATAGGATAAAGCTAGATAAAAAATACAATAAAATCGACGTTCGATTTACCTAATGCGATGTTTTATAATTTGTTCAATTAATTAACAGACTGTTGTATAATATAATCAATTATAAGAACCTCAAATAAATTACCTAATAATAGATATTATTACGAATAAAAACTTTGATATTTGCATTTTAATTACACAATAAAATGATACAACAAAAACCAAACGTCCTTGAGTATCGTCAGCTTAAAAATATCACCTCCATGTATGAACTTAAGGGGGCACACTAGGCACAGTAGCGACGCCAATCATTTTATTCCTAATACTTTACAAATAGAAAGAAATTCAAGAATGTAAATCATATAAGCCTTAGTAAACAACTTGAAGTATTTTTGGAATCATGTTATAATATTATGAGAATCAGTCATTAAGAGAAAACGTGAACGAGAAACGGCCGTTTTTGGCGGTAATCTGATTCTCATATTCTTACTGATTCTGATAATATTAAACATGATTCCAAAAATACTTTAGGTTATTTACTAGTGCTTATATGATTTACATTCTTGAATTTCTTTCTATTTGTAAAGTATTAGGAATAAAATTATTGGCGTCGCTACTGTGCCTAGTGTGCGGCCTTAATCTCATTAAAAGATATTCATTAGAATTGACGTAACATAGAAAGTATACCTATGTATGTATACACAACAGCATATCAAGATACCTAAATTCATTGCAATTTCGCTTCTATTACGACTACATAAAGGTTAGTGAGGGGTTACTTGACATAATGTCGTCTGTACATTGAATATTTAAATTCTTAATGCATGTTATGCAATGTAAAGTATGTGCTCGTTGTTTTAGACTATTTCCGTCAAATATTACATGATATGACATCATAGATGCATAATAATTTTAATGTTGTTCTGTTTTCATTCATTTATTGATACTATAAGTTTGGGTGGAAACTTTCGATGATGAACTAAAGCATTAATTAATAGAATTTTCTTCTTCTAAACAAATCATCATCATAATGTCTTTGTTAGTCTCCATTGCAGGAGCGCAACCTTTTCTGTACTACCAGAGCCATGTATTAGCCAGGGCATTCAGACAATTGGCCTACACTCTCCACGCTGGCCAGAGGGGTTGGAGAGGTCTCTTTGATGTATTTATGTTAGCTTTGTTTAGCTTTTGTTTCCTTAGTCGACTTTACGACATCCACGGGGAGACTTGGAGTGGTCCTATTCTACTCTACCGGGAACCACACGGCAGATTAGAATAGGACCACTCCAAGTTTTTAAACAAATATTGTGAGCCAATTAAGGCTCATAAAATTAGTTATACATATATTAGTTATATATCTATCTATATAACAAATGTTATGAGACCAAATCCGACACCATTTCGAAACCACAACTAAGTATTACTTATATTTCTTCTTCTATTTTTCTTCTTTCTTAGCCCTGTTTACCAATTGCCCCGGAATTTCGCTGTTCGTATCCACGTGGTGCCCTATATTTTAGTTATATCATCGGCAAAAAAAATTATTCAAAACTTTTTTGAAAATAAAGTTTTCTTTCGTCTAAGAAGTTTTGAGGCAAAAATATTTAAATTAAAACATTTTGACTCTGATGATAACACTGGTAACTGGAAAGTAGACCCTGGCCAATTTTTATATCCAAATAATATAATACCCCAAGGATCGTACGTTGAACTCAATTTCATGCGGGTTGAACCGCGGTCGTATTTCTTTCCAAGATGGCGGAAAAAAAACTGATACATATTTTTGTTTTGCCAATGAAACACAAAGCAAATAAATTAATTAGGTATTTTATTTGCTGTTCTGTGAGATATGAAAAGCCTCTCCAACCCGTCTCGACAGCGTGGACAGTGTAGGCCAAATCCTCTGACTGCTCTTGCTCATGTATGGTCCTGGTAGTACAGAGAGGGTCGTGCTCCTGCAGTGGAGACTAAATAAGACTGATGATGATGATTATAACAAAATAATGATAGGGTTACAACATTTTACTTTTTCTGATTTTTATTCCACTTAATTTTTTCCTTCTTTTCTATCCTTTTTGATAGACCCGTAGTTCCGTAATGTAAATTAATTGATTGTATCTTATGAGGTCTAACTTCAATTTATAATCGTTTTCATTAAACTGGTTGACAAAGAACCGTTTTAGAACAATTAAAGACAAAGTCTCCGTGCTGAAAATAACTCAGTTTGTGTTTCTCTACATATTCGTCTTTATTGCAAATTCCACTCGGTTTAGTTTTAATGAGTAGACAAAGAATTTAAAGGAAGTTAACATTTAGAATTTTAGAGCCATTACAAACGCCGTTTGTCGATTTCGCTAATTCTGTTGTTCCGCATTAAATTGCTGAATTCATTATTTATATGATAAATGTGGGTTTGAGGTTTAACAGACCAGGGCTACTACTGTCTACCCCGCAAGGTAAAAAAGACATGATGGTGTGTAGGTATGTATGTATTATTTATATTCATAGTTTAGCTATAGGTACCTATTTGGTTCCCGGCGGTGGCCGTGTGGTTCTCGGCAGAGTAGAATAGGACCACTCCAAGTGTTCCCGTGGATGTCGTAGAAGGCTACTTAGGAAACACAAGCTAAACAAGGCTTTTAAACAGCACAGAGACTCTCCAACCGATCTGGCCAGCATGGAGATTGTAGGTCAAGTCCTCTGACTGTTCTGGCTAATATAGGTACGGCTCTGGTAGTAGAGAGAGGGTCGTGCTCCTGCAGTGGAGACTAGAATGGACCTGATGATGATGGATGCTAATAAGGCGTATTTGGTTGACATAAGAGTTATTTTTTTTACTTGCATCATCTTTTCTTATTAGGAGTTTAGAAACGTTCCTGTAACTAAGTAAGTACCTAGTTATTTTTAAATAAAACAATCTGACTTCAATGTTTCCTAATTACTGAAACGAAAGCGATTTTAACGGCCTCTATACCCTTCAACCTATAGATATCAGAATTTGGTACGCTTCCAAATTAAAGTAGATATTGATATTTTGGCACATGCGGGTAATAACGGGAGTCGATCGATTGTATCGAGTTTTAAATGTCAGAAACAAAATGCTATGCTTGCTATGTTTTTGCTTATTAATATAATTTAGTTTCAATATTCTTGCTTTACAGGGTTGAAGGGAAATGTCGGAAGGCTAAAATTTACATTCAGCAAGATGGTGGGCAAACCGGATATCAGAAATAATGACAGGCTATGTAGTACAGGCGATAGGTACTTTATAGACATTCATTTTTTATTTCGTGTGTCTAAGTGGCCAACACTAATGTTAGATTTTTCAAACTGTTCAAAGGCATCTGACATAGCTTTACGATTGACATCAATGGTGACAGCCGTGACCAACGGCTTAACGTGCCTTCCGAAGCACAGGGGAGCTTGAGATATTTTCTGCCACACCACCCATCCAAGTCGAGACTGCGCCCGGGGTTGCTTAACATGCATAAGCATTGGACATTTCTCACACCCATTAGGCCATCGGGCTTCTCATAATAGTCCAGTGTTTATACCTAAATGAATACCCATATAGAATACACGAATACACAGATAGTACCTAAAGGAATCTTATGATCTGTAAAGGAGTAAAGGTTTTTTCATTTCTTTTGTTTATTATTTCCTTTAAAAACCATCGTGGAAGTTTCAATGAAATGTCTGAGTTCATGGTAAAACTCAGTGATACATTTCAGATGTTATTACAAAAAGAATTGATAAATAAAACTCTGAACTGCACGTAAAAATACGAATTGTTATTCCATTCAACACGATCAAACAGTAAGAATAAGCTTCAGCTGCATAAACTTACGAGTACATTCCTTTGCCAGGCGCCTAAGAAAACAAACTAATTGTCTATGCTCCTAACGTATGTTTCACAGATAACAAATCAATATTCAAAATTCCTCGAACATTCCCATGCAGTTTGTAAGCGCTCGAAATTTAAATTGTTCAACTGCTCAAACATTTATTCCATATGGCTAGGGTTACACCATATAGGAAACTGAAAATTATACAAATTCTCAAGGAGACTTCGTAAGTCAAAACATTCCGGTTAGTATTCTGTACAAAAACAGCAAGTCATACATATGTCAAATTATTTATTTTGTATCTAAATACAAAAATATTACGAGGCTTCGAACCGTTATTAAGGAAGACATTTTCCCCTTGAAAGAATATCTCCAACATTTAGAGAACCATCCAGCTAACGTGCAATATCCCAGCATGTAATATTCTTAAATTTTACAAACCCAACAGTTATTTGTGCTAGAAGGCAGCCTAAAATATCTGTACAATACTATAATTTAGAAATGTCAAACTAAGTTAGGCACTCACATACAATATTTTCTCTGTGCTGTGCCTAAGACTAAGGTTGTGCCTTTCGTATTGACTTACGAATATTTAAAGGTGTAGCTTCGATATCAATGTCAACTGGGCAGGAAACCGACAGACTCTGTAATCATCACGAACTATAACGAATACCTACGTGACACATTACCATTTCGCTTTACGACTAGACGAAAATGAAACGAAATGTATTTTAATCAAATTGGAAATCATGTATCTCTTTTTGAACGTCATAATATACTTACATAAATATAAACAGAAATAAAAGAATATTTATGTTTGGAAATCGACTAAATACTAGTAGTTCGGAACGATCGCTAAAAAGAAAACGCAGAAAGAAATTCAGTCCAGCCCCCGTAGCATGACACGCGCGACAACGTTATCGACTATCGCCATCTTGTTTTACGCAATACTGAAGAGCGAGACGTAGATAGTTTATCGCGCGATATAAACGGCGTCGCGGGAGCCATGCTACGGGGGCAGTATTATTAAATTATCTTTACTATCTCGCGACTGCCAACCCTAGATCGTTCCGGGAATTCTCAAGTGTTGAATATTTATCCTGTTCCCGGACCAATCCGAATGCAACTGTATTCATGCCGGATAGTTATTTTTTTTAATTTAGGCACTAGCCGCTTAGTGATGCAGCCTGTGTCTATGTAAATTTGGTTCACAATAGCGACCTATTTTTCAGTTTGTCTGTCTTGTTGTTAGTGATATGAATGTTGGTTATTCTCTCTATTGTATTGTAAGGATAGTGCATTGATTTTATTTTTTATGAATTAGATATGAATCAAAATTAGTTAACATGTTGATATAGTTTCGCATAAAATATATCGTATTTCAGTGCTATCACACTTAATTTGGGCAAAGCTTGTTATTTATGAGCTAATGTGGATTTTTTTATATAAAAGCATGGTCCCATGAAATTACATCAATTTCAAAACAAAATCGGTCATATAGTTATTAATCTACAAAACATTTGCTCAAAGCCTTCACCCTTAAATTAAAGAATGTATTTTCTTATTTCGGTAACCGCAAACATTGAGCAAATCTTTATGTGTAGGCACTAACAATCAAAGGCTAAAATTAATCTTGGCAAAATCTGACCGAATCTTTTAGACCTAGATGCTATGACGGACAAATATATTTCTAGAAGTCGGGTGACATACGCTCCTATGTGTAAACATTACAGAACAAGAAATGTCTCTCTCGTCGTTCAAACGAGAGCTGCATTGAAATTCCTTGTTCTGTGGTAAACATCTTAGAATCTAGATCTCTGGCGTAGAAAATAGTCTCGTAACGATTCCCATCATGACAATCGTTTTAATGCGTTTCTCGTAAACTGTGCTGTCTGTGGCCTCATTTTCTAGCTCTTACCATGCTTTTACAAATCTATAGATGTCCGTACAGTTAGAGAGAATTGCCTCAAATATCCAAATTTTGAAATCCTTGCATCGTTTAACCTTTAATACCATCCCTAATCTGAAATGGTCTTTCGCTTAACCCTGGACATACTAAATGGTATCATTTTATCCGAAAATCGAGTTGTGGCTGCAATATTTCTGTAAATTCTGGATCCTTCATCATCATGTATTTTTTGTCTCCACTGCAGGAGCCTGACCCTCTCTGCACACCAAAGCCATAATTAGTCTGAGCAGTCAGAGGATTTGGCCTACACTCTCTACGCTGGCCAGAGATTGGAGTTGGAGAGGTATCTCTGCTGTTTATTAGACTTGTTTGCCTTGTGTTTCCTAAGTCACCTTCTACGACATCCACGGGAAGACTTGGAGTGGTCCTAATCTGCTCAGCTGGTAACCACACGGTAGCAACACAAATCTTAAGGCCATTCATGAATTTTTAGAAATCCTGTGTAGCCCCCATTAAATAAATAAATAAAATATATACGGACAAATCACACAGATTGAGCTAGCCCCAAAGTAAGTTCTTAAGCAAGACTTGTGTTATGGGATACTAACTCAACGATACTATATTTTATAACAAATACATATATAGATAAACAAAACATTCAAGACCCAGGTCAATCTGAAAAAGATCATTTTCCATCTTGACCTGACCGGGGATCGAACCCGGGACCATCCGTGTCGCAGGCAGGCGTGTTGACCGCTGCGCCACGGAGCTCGTCAAGTATTTAAAGAGAACCATTAAAATATTTAAAGAGAAAGGAGATATCATCTAAAATATTATTCTGCGAGGCCCTAGATGGCCCTTGAAGCTATTTATAATCAAATACACTAAGTAAATAACACCAAATAGCAATGTAAAAATATATTTGTACATTAAATGTATTTATTTACTTCATGACTCGGTAAAGTCACTCGGAAGTTAACCACTGCAGGAGGTGGGGGCAACGCTCTCTACTCTATGACTCACATTGTCGACGGCACTACTTTTTTTTAATTTTTCGAAAAAAGAACGCCGTACCGTACTTGTGACGGGCGTCGTGCGGAAATTGTAAATTAAGATTAAACTGTAGTTTAATACGTCATAGTTTATGACTGTTCCTGTTTATTTGAGGTTATCAAGGTCTCTTTAAGTTCTAGGACGGTAAATTGCTGCAAGGAGAAAGGTAACTTCAGCTGGATTCTTAATATTTCATTTCTTCAAGAAGTTAAACCCATTAACATTATACGCCCTTGCCCATAAATAATAACAATTATACTTGAATCTTCCGTCTGATCTTTTGCGTCCTTTTTCTGTCTTCAAGCTTTAGAAATACACTAGCAGCCCCTCCCCGGCTGCGCCCGGGCTTATTTTATACCTAAGTATAAACCTTTCCGGAAAAATGCTCACGTAGGAAAATCAAAAAACCGAATTAAAATCTATGTATTCGTTTGTATGGATAAACTAGTAGATAAGGAAACTATAGGCGACAATCCCAAAGAAATAGCACGTCTGTGACCCGTTTTTATCCTAATCCTATCCTAACTAATATTATACATGCAAAAGTGAGTTTGTTTGTTTATTTGTTTGTGACGCTTTTACGCCCTATCTACTGAAACGATAATCATGAAATTTTGCATACACATACGTTAGGGTACTGCGAAGGACATAGGCTATATATCACGCGGGCGAAGCCGCGGGTAACGGTTAGTATGACATATTAATTAAACCCTGCCCGATCCTTAAAGAGGCGACTCAGGCCACAGAAAAAGTTTCTTATATCGACAGGCTGAGCCGCACCTTTAATCCTTATGCATATTTTATCATTTTTTATAAACACAGTAACACCCATTGTATGCCCCTTTGTTAATATTGGCTATACAGGTTGAGGGCACTCTGCCCTCGCTGAAAACGCCCGGTGAAGTAGCCAAAGCTCTCAAAGTTCATCATCATCTTCCATCAGGTCTATTTTTAGTCTCCACTGCAGGAGCATGAACCTCTTTCTACCATTTATTTGCCAGAACAGTCAGAGGATTTGGCCTACACGCCCCACGCTGGCCAGTCGGGTTGGAGTGCTCTCTGATGTTTATAAGCCTTGTTTAGCTTGTGTTTCCTAAGTCGCCTTCAACGACATCCACGGGAAGACTTGGAGTTGTCCCATTCTATACTCTACCGGGAGCCACACTACGGGAGCTATTCAGTGGTCGGTTCCGAAACGCTAGTAGTCTGTAGCTTTTGAACAATTAATAAATATATCTAATGAGATAATTTTAAATATGATATGAAAAAGTGCCTGCAAAGGCCTATTTTCTGAATAAACGTTTTGATTTTTGATTTGAATCTTCGATTTGGAGGTCACACTAAAGTAAATCACTTTTTTTTACCAAGTCTGTCGATGAGTCCCACTGCTGAGCAAAGGTCTCCCCCTTAAAGTAAATCACACTGCCTGAAATATGTAAATTTAATGCAATTCCTCGCATATTTCTCTATTGTCAGAACTGGTTATGCTAAACTAAATGTCATATTAATCCGCTCAGCAGAGCCATTGTTTCGTTGCGTAACAGAGTGTGGTTCATTCAGTCACGACTTAAAATTCGTGGACCACTGGCTTCGTTCTCATGCTTAATATCTACGTTTGATTGTTATGAGCAATTTGACAAATTTACCAGGCCACCTGGTAAATTTGTCAAATTGCTCATAACCAGGTGTTATAATTTTACAAGTACTATGTATTCTGCAATGTGTTAATAAAATGTCCGATCCTTAAAGTGAGACCGTGCTTTTCTTAGTTTTTTTTTTGTCTAAAACGGCCACTTTTTACGAGAATGGTAAGTAAAGCTTCATATTTACAAATTTTAACTGAAAAGATGTAGTAGTTAATAAAAAACCTATAGCTAGTTTGAACGTTTTCTTTCAAATATACTTATTTTAATATAAGGCAGCATTGGACCTCGAAAAATTCATAAAGGTATGGCCTTAAAGCCAAACAGAAGTTTCCATTTGAAGTTTATAATTCCTTATATATTTAACATTTCCAATTCAGAGGAGTTTGTGCGATAGCTCGCCCAAACTTCTTCATTATTACACAGTATCCTGAACTCTCAAACTCATGAATTAATCCTTAAGATTTTAAACACTCATTTTAATGTTTTAGATTTAACAATTATTATTATTGCTCGTGCGAGTTGTATAATTTAATTGTATTAATAAAGATCCAAAACAGTTTCCTAACACAGTCCTTAATAGTCCTTAGTCTAAAATTGTCGTCATCAGTATTCATCAATACTATTTAGAGTTACGAAAGCAATTACGGTTGGCATTACCGTTTAGGTTCTACACCGCTCTTTATGAAGTCTAGACATCATTAGGCCTGAGAATACAGGTCAAAGAAATCATCGCCTGTAGAGAAAGAAACCACTATGATTTGTTCTATTTTTTTTTTATTGTGTGGCTTCCACTGATATTTCAGTGATTCTGCCAATGTCCAGTTTAAAGAGATACAAAGTATCGGTGTTGTACGGTATAGAGTTAACAAAGTAGCAATCAAAGATGACGTGGTCCTTTAATTTCTTTACTTCTTCTGGGGACAAATCTATACGAGTCCATATGAAAGTCTATTTCACACCTATTTCAAGAGCACGAGCATTTATGTTTGTTTTGTTTTTCGTATGTGTAAGTGGCCAACACTGGTGTCAGATTTTTCAAGCTGCCTTAAGGCATCTGACATAGCTTAACGACTGCCATCAACGATGACAGCCGAGACCAACGGCTTAACGTTTTTTCCGAAGCACGGAAGAGCTCGAGATATTTTTATGCCACTTGCGGTCACCCATCCAAGTAGGGACTGCACCAGGGGTTGCTTAACATACGTAAGCGCTCATAGAGCTCACACCCACTGGACCATCGGGCTCCTCACGAGCATTTATAACACTGAACTACACCAATTTCGTATGTAAAGTCCACTAAAGTCACTTTGCTAAATCATCTAAGGCATACCCCAACAAAACCCCTTCAATTCCCATCAAAAACCCTATGATTTGTTATCCTAAACAATAGCTTTATTGTTTTTGCATATTTGTATGTAAGTATGTATTTTTGTTTCATTTCTGTTTTCTGTTGTTCCATTGTTGCCTTCTGTAGCCGAAACGGCTAGACCGATTTTAAATTGTGAAGTATCATTCATTAGATTCGTATTCTTCCCCGGACTGTCATAAACTATGAAACGTCAGCAAAAAATCAATATGGCGGACGTAAATTGTCAGAAACGGCAAATTTTAAGTAATGCTACTTGATTGTCAATCTGAAACTGACGTACTATACTTACTTGATTATATATTTTTAGGAAACTACTATTTTCACTTCAATAAATAGCTTTTAGAAACTATTTAAACCAATGTCACATTTTCCAATATAAATGTCACTAGCTAACTAAACCAATTGGAAGATATCGGTTTCCAATACTCCAGACTCCAGACTGAATGGTACTATTTTAGTGAAGAACTCCCGCCGCGTAGATTTATTGAGGTTTCTTTTTATTGCCACACTAGCAATTTTCTCGTAACTTTGTCCGCGTAAAATATAGCCTATGTCACCAGCTGACAAATTAGCTTTATAGATGTGAAAACGGAACAATAAAAAAGAGTTTTTAATTTTTTTTATTTAATAAAAAAGAGTCACGTTTTTATTGTTCCGTTATATGAAAGAATTTTGAAATTCGATCCAGTAGTTTCGGAGCCAACAAACAAATATTCAACTCCTTTGTTATATTCAATTCATTGCAATATTCAATTTTATGGAAACAAACAAATATTCAACTCTTTCCTCTTTATAATATTACTAGCTGTTATCCGCGGCTTCTCCCGCGTGATTTATAGCCTATGTCCTTCTCGGTACCCTAACCTATGTGTATGCAAAATTTCATGATTATCGGTTCAGTAGATACGGCGTGAAAGCGTAACAAACAAACAAACTCACTTTCGCATTTATAATATTAGTTGGGATTAGTTGGGATATATATACTGTCACATCTTTTTCCTTGTAGGGTAGAAGGCGTCCAGATCTAAACGACCTCATCATCATCAGCTGAACATAGAGGTCACAAGGATTTCCAAGACGGACGGAATCGGAGATTTAGTAATAGGGTCCCGTTGGCAGTCTATGTAAATTGTAACCATCATAAATAGAAAATAAAAGTTTTGCTCAAATATGAACCAAAAAGCACATTCTCTCAATTTTCATTCCTCTTTCAATTTGAGAGGCATTCAACCACATAATTTTCGAAATAACTTTTGATGTCAAAAGTGCAGTCAATTGAGTGTGTCGATTCGACACTTTCGCTAGACGAGCGGGGGGCACGACGGGGGGAGGGGTAACAAAAGAATTTATTGAAAAACCACCGAAACCACAAAAAAATGCACAAATGACCGCGCATACGTAAGAGAAAATATTACGTACTATGCTTTTACGAAATTTTGCTGTCAATATGGTCAAACATATTGTCAGCCGCGCGGTTCGCGGCAGAGTAGAATAGGACCACTCCAGAGCTTACAAACATCAAAGAGACTTCTCCAACCCATCTGATCAGACTGCTCTGGCTATTATGGCTCCGGTAGTACAGAGAGGGTCATACTCTTACAGTGTTGATAAGAAAAGACCTGATGATGATGATGATGACATACATACAAACCAAGAACGCACCCGGGACCCTTATGTCGCAGGCCCAAGGAGGACAAACATCATTACTTCACTTATTCTAAATGAAAATTTAAATCAACGGGTAATAAAGGGGCATCATGACGGTGTTTATTCTTTAGAGTAAAAAAATGGAACACGAAAAAGAAGAAAAACCTAGAAACGATGTAATCTAGATTTTTTTTGCCAAGTCATTTAATAAAATGGCATTAACGTTTTCAAAGCCAAATAAAACGAACACTACTTTAAGTTCCCATTAAGTACCCGTTAGCGGGCACACCTACAATACTAACCCGTATATTTGCAAAAAACTCTTGTGATTCAGAAAGAACCGTAGCACAAAATCAAACAATTACAGATGAGGCACACGACGGCATATGAGAGCATTTCATACCTGTACCATCATCAGCCTACACTGCCTTTACCTGTATTCCTTTTGTATTTTTATAGAACAATAAAGTTATCGCAAACAAACAAGAGTAGGTATACTTGATCTTTATATATATAAGTATATGTTATAAAATATAGTATCGTTGAGTTAGTATCCTGCGACACAAGTTCACAACTTACTGTGGGGCTAGCTCAATTTGTGTGATATGTCCCTATATATTTATTAATTTATTTATTATTTATTTAGGGGGTTCCCTCAATTCCCATGAAATTCCATGATCGAATCCAGATTTGGTGTCTATCGAAAACGAGATTCGATTCAAGTCTCTTTGGAATAACAGCCAAGGTCCATACACTATCTATCTCTAGCATATAGAGATTAGATAATGCTCTAGCAGTGTCACCCCTATTCAATTCTTTATTTTAATTTTTGGCTTTCACCTCAGGCTTTCACTGAGGTAACGCTGATTCTGCCAATGTCCTGTTTAAATTTTAAAGTTATACAAAGCATCGGTGTTGTGCGGTATACAGGGAGTCAATTTTTCAACCAAGAGAATCGATCCGCCACTCGTTGTCAAGTTTCCGCATGGTGAATCTTAATTGGCTCTATTTTTGAAACTTTATTCGAATGGGTTTTCCGAATGGTAGCCGCAAACCACTCAGAACGGACTACGCGTGCAAAATGTCAAATTTGACTTTGACCAATTTTTTATTTTTTTCTTAAATTCTCGTCCTTAGATCCTAGCATTTTTGCCACAACTGTCTACAAAAAGTGGGAATATACGTCCGATTTGCTTCCGATCCGATTGCACCGTTGCCTTTCAAAAAATAAGAAATTCCTTACACCTACATGAAACAAAATTAAGATTTTAAAAGAAGTTGCAATAAAAACTCCTTGTACTTGTCACTGTATTAAGAAAATCAGAAAACATAATTAAGAAATAAGAAGGCTTTTGTACAATTCGCAATTTTATTTTTATAACGCCACTTACTGAGAGGACTTCGTCTATAGTATATCTTGTTCATTTTTAACTGGTTTTTCTACGAACGAAGATTACGAAAAACAATTGCCTAAAGACAATCAAATTCCCCTAGAATTAAAGACGCTGTACCTTAAATGGCAACACCGTCCGATTGTCGGATTGAAAATCGGACGTGTATTCCCAGCTTAAGCTACTAGTTTTGCTGTGCATTTAATTATTCTGGCAACCGTAACAATTTTTCTTTGCTGGCAACTCTAAGCAATAGAACTATTCGCACGGTTCAAAAATACGTAAAAACAGGCCCGTTCGTTGATTTTATTCACATGTGAATACGAACCGAGTGCTGACGTCAAAACGAGTGGTGGATTGATTCTATTAGTTCAAAAATTGACTCCCAGTTAATAAGTACCAATAAAAGATGGCGTAGGTCCTTTGAGTGCTATATGGGAGCTTCTGTGACAAATCTAACGACTCCATATGACACATTGTTTATGAGCACGAGCAATTATAACACGAAACTACACCTACAATATCTTATTATACAGTCCACTAGAATCAATTTGCAAAATCAATTAAGGCAAACCTCAACTGAATCCCTTGACCACTGCCGAAAAACTGCCTTTGCGGATATTAGGGCATAGAACACTCGTCAATTGAGTTTGAATTTGTGGCCCCCGGATAGAAATTCAAACAGTTGTATGATTTTTTTTTTCATCTTTACCCTCACTTCTCTAATTGTCTATGATCCTTATTGCCTAGAGAATACACATAATACACATAAGGCAGTGGGTCGTCTGATACTATAGTATCTTCGTAGTTTATGCCCTTGACCCACCAAAAACTCCGTGTCACCTCTGTACATGTTTAATTTGTGACAGTTAGTCCAGCCATTTTTGAATACCGCGAAAGTTTGACAGGTGAGTCACGATTCGGAATCTGTGGCGCATTTTTTTACGGGCGTAGGCATGCGCCGTTTTCCGTTCTAAGTTAATTTGGTTGCGTTAGTTTTGCATTTTTTGGTCGACGACTTCATAGATTTTTTTGTTTTCAGTAGGTTATTTTTTCTTTGATTCCCTAGATTGCATTATATGATTATAATATTGATTTCTGGTTCTTGATACACGAGCTATATATAGGTTTGATTGAAAAATAATTTTGAGCTTTTGTTTTAGGTGTACTCAGATAAGTATCATCATCATCATCATCAGGTCTTTTTTAGTCTCCACTGTAGGAGCACGTCCCTCTTTGTTCTACCACAGCCAGAGCAGTCAGAGGATTTGGCCTACACTCTCCACGCTGGCCAGACGGGTTGGAGAGATCTCTTTGATGTTTGTAAGCTTTGTTTAGCTTATGTTTCCTAAGTTGCCTTTTACGACACCCACGGGAAGACTTGAAGTGGTCCTATTCTACTCTGCCGGGAACCACACGGCTCGTTGCTTCGAACGGACTCAACGTAAATATTTTTTCTCATAAAAACTGAAAAATCTCTATATGTCACATAAAATGTCATTGTTTGTTCATAAACACAGTGAGTCAAACATCAAAGACCTCTTCTTCTTTAATAAGGGACTAGTCTGAACGAAAACAAGAATCGCAACCTTTAAGTCCGCCTTTACACGTAATACTTATGAAGTTAAATAAATAAATAGTATTTTGGGGGCTTCTAAGGCCACTAAAATACTTAAGTTGTACATTTTCGAGTTTTTTAATGTTCAAAGCGACCTCAGTGGCCTCCAAAATACTTTAGTTGTTCATTTTCGTGATTTTAATGCCCAAAGCGGCTTCTGAGGCCTCCAAAATACCTGAGTTCTTCATTCAAGTGATTTTAATGTCCAAATCGTATTTTATGAGTTTCGTAACGAATTTCACGGCCCCGTTCCGCGGTATTTCTGATTTAGTCGGACTGTGAAATTAACTATATTCTAACTAGGTGCCCATTCGGTTACGTCATCGTGGAAATTAATAAATGCGATTTGCTTGAGAGAATTCTGTTGATGGATGGAGATATTGCAGGTATCTTCAAAATAAACACGATTTTTTTTGTTTAAGTGAATTTTTAAACTTACGCCCAAATAGGTACTCAAAGGCATCTCATCTCGGATGCATCTTTACTAAAATCGTTCTCAAGTCTCGTTTTGTCTCTGTCTAGATATAAATATTCTGATATCTATGGTCTAGATAATCTAAGACAAAGACAGTCGGGATTTAAGATTCACGTCACATTCGCTTCAACCAATACCGTGCGTTTTCAATCACGTGGTCAAACGTGCAAACGTGCGTGCAATTGAATTATTTTGATTTATGATATCTTATAAGAATCATACAATATTTTAAAATAAAGAGTTGGTTAAATAGGTTTAAAATTAGTTAAGTGATAAGCTAATAACAGTTTAATGTATATTTTCATTGAAGGATAATTGTCTATTGTAGGCGTTATGTAGGGCTATTTGACAAGTCATACACATGCAAAAGGCATAGCAAACTCAAGCTAAACAAAGCTTATGAACATCAATGACACCTCTCCAACCCGTCTGGCCAGAGTGGAAAGTGTAGGCCAAATTCTCTGACTGCTCTGGATAATATATGGCTATGGTAGTACAGAGAGGGTCATGCTCCTGCATTGGAGACTAAAAAAGACCTGATGATACATACTAAAGTCCCCATCATAAGAAGCTATAAATTATGTAAACAAATGTTCAAGGGTTCGCAACATTTGGATGAAATAAAAAATAATTTTATTTTTGTTTTTTCTGTAAAAAAATAAACCAAAGAAGAGATGGTTAGAATTATTTTTCCATAAAGAATGGAGGGAGTTTGCAGGTGAAGTAATTACTTGGCAACGTAAAAAATCTTTTTCCCTGCATTGAGACTCAATAGCTAATAAAAAAACAATTTATAGCAAAACCTGTTACAGAAACTTTATTATAAATCAGTAAGAGTCAATAGCTAATAATAAAAACAACTTATAGCAAAAACTGTTACAGAAACTTTATTATATCTCAGAAATGCGCCAAATGTTTACATTCACGGAGTTGGACTCGTTCCTGTACCAAAAAACATTGAGCGACAGCGTTTTGTATCGTTAAAATATAACCCGACTCATTAGAATTGGTGTTTAGTTTCGTATTACCCGTATTGTAATTCAGTCAATTGTATTTGGTTAACTCATAATATTGTCGCTAGGTAACTCCAACTCAGTAGAAGTTTATTGATGTACTTAATTTATAGCTTCTCGTGGCGGGGAGTTTACTCGTAGCGTAACAGATGGACAGACGTAACCTTAGAGTATACAAACAAGCATGTAAAAGAACGGTAGAAATAAATGACTCACTTAATTCGCCAGCTAAATAGCCGCTGAGCAAAACCAGACCGTCTGTCTGTAAGAGATCTACTACATACTATAAATCAGTCAAACGCCTTCTGACTAGTCTTATAAGACAAAACAAAATAAATCTAGACGTTAGAAGACCCACTCATTTGTTTAGTCGTATAGTAGTTAAATTATTGGCTCTGTAGGCTGTATTGTAAATCTTGCGAGTCTGCCTTTGAAATATCAAAACTAAGAAAATGTTCACCACGCATAAAAAAACAGAACGCTTGAAGAATCTGAAAGCTAGTATTCAATCTTTGATTATTTATTATAGTTAATGTATTCAATCTATCGCAGTTATGTCAAACACTTATTGATTTAAAAAAGAGATATTGAAAAAAGAAACTCAGTCGAAAAAATAAATAAAACAAAACTACATACATGGCGAAATTTTGATCGTTCCGCACCATTAAAGGGATGATTCAGCCTGTCAATATAAACAACTTTTCCTATGGGACAAATGCTGTAAACTCGAAAAAAATTTCGACATTCCTATACAAATTGCCCGGGCGGCTGAACACTTTTGTATGAAAATGTCGAAATAAAATTTGAGTTTCCAGCATTGGTCCCATAGGAAAAATGGTTCATATCGACGGGCTGAATCACCCCTTTAAGGGTCCAGAACGATCAAAATAAAAGTTAAAGTAGAACAAAGAAATTCATACACAAACATAAATAAAATCGAAAAACAATACACTCCGTTTCTGGTAGTCGTGTAAAAATAGTGCGATTTTTAAATCGCTCGTTTAGCTCGTTTGTGATTCAAGCTTTCAAAAATAGTACCCCAGCTGTCTACAAAAAGACCTATCACAGACATAAATCAGTCACAAACGCTTCCTCACTAGTAAAATAAGAGAGATCAGAATAAATCTAGATTACCCGTGCTAATTTCGTACCTAAGTGTAGTAGGTACTATAAAATTAAATGTGTGACTTGAACGTTTACTTCATCATCATCAGGTCTTTATTAGTCTCCACTGCAGGACCACGACCCTCTCTGTACTGCCAGAACAGTAAGAGGATTTGGCCTACACTCTCCACGCTGGCCAGACGGGTTGGAGAGGTCTCTTTGATGTTTATAAGCTTTGTTTAGCTTGAGTTTCCTAAGTCGCCTTTTACGACATCCACGGGAAGATTTGGAGTGGTCCTATTCTTCTCTGCCGGGAACCAAAACGACGCCAGTTGGTAGTACCATTTCACAGAATTAATAATAGTACAAAACCATGTGGTCCCAACGCCTTACTCGTACGATTTGTTCTCAGCGATTGGCACAGATGGCGCCACTCGTAACTACACAACATTGTATCTACAGTATTAGGAGAATATAATAAACATTATTCACAAAATATATCTTACTAGATGTTACCCGAGGCTTCGCCCGCGTGATATATAGCCTATGTCCTTCTCAGTACCCTAACCTATGTGTATGCAAAATTTCATGATGATCGGTTCAGTAGATTCAGCGTGAAAGCGTAACAAACAAACAAACAAACAAACTTACTTTCGCATTTATAATATTAGTTAGGAAGTTAGGATTAAAATCAGAATAATATTTTAGGCATAATATTTTATTTTTAAGATTTCGCCATCTAGTATCCAGTAGCAAGCAACTGTCCTGTGCCATACATTCGCCTACTTTTCGCCATCTTAATTTGGTCCAATATTTTTGTATGAGGTGGGCAGTCTATTACGTTAGTATTATATTGTCTTTGGTAGTACTGAGGCGTAGAACTCGATCAGCCGTTGCCATCCCAATCCCAACTAGTATTATAAATGCGAAAGTGAGTTTGTTTGTTACGCTTTCACGCCGTATCTTCTGAACCGATCATCATAAAATTTTGCATACACATAGGTTAGGGTACTAAGGACATAGGCTATATATCACGCGGGCGAAGCCGCGGGTAGCAGCTAGTTGGATCATATTTGACAAGCCGCAACTAGGATTTAATGCCTTGTGGTTCCCGGCAGAGTAGAATAGGACCACTTCAAGTCTTCTCGTGGATGTCGTAGAAGGTGATTTAGGAAACCCAAGCTAAACAAAGCTTATAAACATCAAAGAGACCTCTCCAACCCGTCTGGCCAGCGTGAAGATGTGTAGTAGGCCAAATCCTCTGACTGCCTAGCTAATATATGGCTCTGGTAGTACAGAGAGGGTCGTGCTTCTGCAGTAGAGACTAAAAAAGACCTGTAGATGATTCTACTGATATGACCCGCCCAATCCCATTTTAATTTGGTAGTCTTGTAGTTATTTTAATAACCCTCCTTCGACGCAGTCGGCTAAAATCAGGCGATAATTTGACTAGAGAAATTTCTGTTCCGGTCTACATGTACTAAAAACGTAGAAAAGCATAACATCTAAACTAGGATTACTAAAAACTTATTTTAAACCTTAAAAGCAGTAACATAAGGTTCAATATACGTGAATGTTTTTAGACGCAATCGTAATTTTAATGAAAATAAAGGAAATAGCGTCCTAATTACATATCGCGATAACAATGAATGAATGATTTTATTACATTGAGTAAACGCTAGAGTAGTTTCATATTCATCACGTCCTTATCCCTTACGGTGTAGACTGAGTAGCCCGATGGCCTAGTGGGTGTAAGCATTATAAGTGCTTCCGCATGTTAAGCAACCCCAGGCGCCCCAGCGAGTCGGACCCACTTGGATGGGTGACCACAAGTGGCATAAAAATATCTCGAGCTCCTCCGTGCTTCGGAAGGCACGTTAAGCAGCCATCAACGACCACAGCCGGGACCAATCCCGGCTGTGGTCGTTGATGGCAGTCGTTAAGCTTTATCAGATGCCTTTAGGCAGCTTGAACGATCTGACACCAAATTAAAACGTTTATTGAGAAAATAGGCCTTTTCAGGCACTTTTTCAAAACCCATACGGACATATCTAAGAGCCACGTTTAGTTAGCGTGATGACTGATGACGAAAAGGAACCAAATAAGAAACTGGTTGCTAGCCGCATCACCTTTTTACATGATCTACGATATTCGCTCTTTCGTTCGACCGAACGATGGTGTTTTCTAAGATGCTTACCACCAGATGGCAGCATTGGATGTAGAGTCTCATAAGCCGCTGTCATTGGCTATCATCATCATCATTTCGTGCAGGCGACACGGTCAGTCGACCATGCACACCCTGGTGTCAGAGTTCTGAGGAACCGCCTCTCGGCCATTGACGTGGTTCTCTTTGGCTATTAATTGATTGATATTCTTGCTCTACGCACCTTTAGAATTACCTCCTCTTTCATTATGCGAACTGCGAAGGAATGGAATTCCCTCCCCGCGAATTTCCCGATTCGTATAATTTAGGGATTTTCAAGGCAAGGGTGAATTGGCATTATTTTAATTTGCGTGTACCACCCTAAACCTCATAATTTCTTTCCATCAGGCAAGATGATTTCAAAACCAAACAACTCTCGAAAACAGGGGAGAGGTTGCGGGGGACGGTTTATGTTAGAACTTTTCATCATCATCATCATCAGGTCCTTCCAGTCTCCACTGCAGGAGCATGACCCTCTCTGTACTACCAGAGCCATATATATTAGTGATTATGATGATTATAATGATTTGTTGCCTTGACGTCGAGTCGCTTGACGTCGAGTCGCCGCCACGTCTACTTTTTTTTTAATGGACTACCTAGCTAGCTCCGAAAGCCCTTTCGCTACTTCATCGGACTTTTGAGGTGAGATCAGAGTGCCCTCAACCTGTAAGGCAAACATCACCAAAGGGTTCCCGGGAGGGACGAACCTCGGCTTTGGGCATCCCCACGTCTACTTTGAAAACACACGCTTTAATTCCCGCCATAATCCACGCAGTAGTTTTTGGGTTTATCGCGAACAGACAGACAGACAGACGTGGCGGAGGACTTTGTTTTATAATATGTAGTGATACTACAAATGAAACTTTACATCACTGCACACGTCAATGTGTGAGTAAACATTGATGGTCAAAACCGCAGGATGAATTCAAGTACTAACTCTGTTTTTCAAAATCAAAGAACGGGGGGAGATGCGGGGATGCCGTATTGCTTCTCCGTACGTTAGTATTTTTTACTAATGGGCTATTATCCTAAAAAAATATAATAAGTCCGTTTGTTAGGTTATCAAAAATCATTTGACACGTGTTTTTTCTCTTGTCAATCAAACAAAAAATTACAAAGATATAGCCCGTTAAAATTGTGTGTGACGTCACTAGCCAGTACACTTTTTAGTGGCCCGTTATGTCACAAGTTCCCACTCATGAACATTGACAATTATTGTTTAATTAGCGAAAGAAAAAATACGTGTCCAATATTTTTTGATGGTCTAACTGAAGGTCTAATTTTATTACGAATATTTTGACCCAGGAAAATAGACTGAAGTTACGGTAGTAACTTATACTAGGCATGTCAGCAATAAATCTATGTCAGCTACTGAGTAGATAAAATCGCTTTTATTCAAATTTCATTCATTGTTGTTAAGGTTAATCACTTTACGCAAAAAGTTGTTTGAGCTCTACGAATAATGAATATGTTGCTGGATTTAACACAAGTTTGTTAAAGGCTGTGTCATTTTTACGAACACCAACGGAAAAATTTATTCCATCCAAGTAAAACGATTTTTAAATAAAAAAAGGAAAATTAAATTCTTTAAGAAGCCCCCGACACGTTCAATATCATTGAAGGAACTCGGTACCAAATTTCGAATCGATCGGACATAAGGAAGTTACTCAGATCCCCTCATCTACTAGAAAAGAGCTAATGATCTTCAAACAGCTGAACAGATTCTCATGAAACATGACTAAGAACACTCGGCATTTAAAACAAAACTAAACGAATATCGGTTCATCCGTTTTGGAGCTACGATACCACAGTCTGTCTGTTAAGTGGTACTCTCTCTCTACTCACGTCTGTTAAGCTCACAAAGGGATACCGGAGATATTCCTGTGTTCTGCCATGCCTGACATACGGAAGTCAAACTTGGACTTACACCAAAAGAATTAAAAATAAAAATTAGCAAACTGTCAACGCTCCATGGAGAGATCTATCTTAAAACTAACGAAAATACAAAAAACAGAAACGAAGAGTTAAGAAGAACCAAGATCACTGATGCTGTACAACATGCTTTGCGCCAAAAATGGAGATGGGCAGGCCACATTGCAAGATTAAAAGAAAAAAGGTGGGCACTGGAATCTACAAAATGGGCCGGACCAGTTAGAAAAAGGCCAAAAGGAAGACCAAAGCAGCGATGGGCTGATGACATAATAAAAATTGCAGGAATAAACTGGATTGACACCGCCCAGGACAGAAAATGATGGAAGAGGAGGCTTCTACCCAATAGGGATCCATTACATAAAAACAAATCAATAAACAACTAATAATGTAAAAATTTACTTTTATGGAAATAAAGAGGCTTATTATTATTATTATATATAGATAAACAGACAGACCGGTTAAACTTATAACACGCCTCTCTTTTTGCGTCGGGGGTTAAAAAAAATTACACTAAGGCGTTGTGGTATACGACACCACCGCCACCTACCAATAATCCTTAATCATATACATCACTAGAAAATTACTTGTAGTTAATATTTTGATATAAGCACGACTCTAGACAAAAATTTCATGCAATAAATAATCAGTAGCATTCAAAGGAACTAACAAGGACACAAGTTTGTCATATCTTTATATTTAGCAAATACTGACGCAACCAATATATCCTTATTAGTTTTGATTGCGTAACTTAATATACAAACAGGTGTCCTTCCTACACTAATTTTAAATTATTGTTATAGTTTTCACATTTGATTACATCGTAAAACTTCCATTCTGTCGGATTTTACAACATAACCAAATAAGCGTTTAACGAACTAGTAATAAAACTATAAAACGCTTGTTAGTTTGATGGACTGTAGCTTAATAAAGCTTTTGTTATGAATTGATTTGGAAATGAGACTTTTCTTAGAGATGTAACAGTTATAAACCAAACAGTCCATCAATATAACAAGACAGAAGCGTTTTATAGTTTTATCAATAGTTTAGTTAGTTATGTAGCTAAATAAAGCTTTTGTTTTATTTGTTTGGATTGAGAATGATTTCATTTTACTCACTATATTTGTATGATATTAATATACGTGGTTCTCTCTCTTTTTACCAGCTATCTCTCTCAATCTTCTTACCGACTTAAAGAACGATCAGCACACAGCTATACTATACCGAACTTCAGCATAGTATAACTGTGTGTGTTGATTTAAAAGATGAACAGAAGGCCGGCCCTGGCATGCGTATTTGCTGGCTTTTGACAACTACGGTATACAACGATTTTTATAGTCTCTTCAACATCCATTACGGTTCATAAATCTTAAATAAAAATAGTCAATCATACGAAAGCCGTAATGGATATTGAAGTGACCGGCAAAACATAGTATACCGTAGTTGTCTAAAGTTAGCAAATAGCCTGTTGGGTGGAACAAGATAAAAGATTGCATTACATACATACATACATAGTATCACGTCTTTTTCCCTTGCGGGGTAGACAGAGCCCAGGTCTATAAGACTTAAAGCCACGTTTAGCATGTTGGTGGGCGTTAGGTAAAAATTGGAATCAAAATAGTGATGGGCTGCTAGCCGCATCGCCTATTAACATGATTCCTAACATTTTTGCCCATTCCCTCGATCGGCTCTTACGATCTGCACGGGAAGAGAAGCAGCTGATACATTTTAGGTTTTTTCTTTTCTCCCAGACCAGCGTGGAAGTGATTGCATTACTGCGCTCTTTATCGTGTTTTATTACTTTAGTGGAGTAGATTTTGACTTGAAAGCATTTAGCAAGAGAGGGACATAACATACATGAGGAAGTTGTTCTTTTAATACACTTTTAAGAGCTACACGGGAGAAGTAGCAATCGCTTTTTGTTCTCGAAGCAAGTCGACAACAATAGTTGTATTGATAGTTTCGTCTTTCCCGTTGGCGTGTGGGTGATATGTGTTTGTTGTTCTGTGGGTGATGTGATATGGTATTGTAGCCTAGAGTCCGCTCCATTCGCTCTTACGTGAGGAAATGACGGCACTAAGAATAGAAAATCTAAATACTGGGTATTGTTACTTAACCCTTCATAAGGCAGTAGTTATATTAAGTAATAACTGTATTGGGACCGTATCATCGACGCATAAGGTTCAATTTTTGGGGTAATCTGTGATATGTACCCAATATCACAGATTACCCCAAATGGAGGGTTATATATTTTTATGGTATATATTTACTACTGCTTAAAAAGGGGTAAGATTTTACTTCAATGGGTTTCTTCTACTCAAATCACGGTAGATAACATTTTATATCTTGGAGTATAAAATATAACGTATACTTTGAAAAAAAATCTGACATGTCCGTTTAAAATACCTTACTACAGTCTTTTTATCTTCAAAATAATAGACTTTAACAAGCTAATATTTTAATATTAATATTAAATAACATTTAACTTCTTCAAAACTGATTCTTGAAATTCATTCTTGGTAGTTATCATCGATGGGCACAAACAGTAAATATTTTCAGTTGCTTAGGCTCATCCTAAAAAAATAATAATGAAAATAGTCGAGTCTATGAGGATACTACTAACTACGCTTTTCTACTGAGAATAAGAATGTGAAATAGTAACTTGAAAAAAAAAACAAAATTTGAAAAAAAAAACTGATTCTATAGAAGTTTAAACATTTTACTTGTTCTTTGAGATAAATAATGATGAATATTTAGATAAACAGCGAACATTTTTGGAACAAACTAGAAATTGTAAAAATTGGCAAACGAAATCAATCACAAAATATAGCTTAAGGCTCTTAGACCAGTTTATTTATTTTACTACAAAATAGGAAATTAAAAAAATCTACGTAAGTAATTCATTGATAAATTACTTGTAGTATTTTTGTATAACTTTTCATTATTTTGCATTTGTCAAATCAAAAGAACTACTCATTACCGCCAAGCGCGGCTTCGGCAGTCGAGCTCCGTGGCGCAGCGGTCAACACGCTAGCCTGCGACACGGGAGTCCCGGGTTCGATCCCCGGTCAGGTCAAGATGGAAAAATGATCTTTTTCAGACCTGGGTCTTGGATGTTTATCTATATAAGTGTCTATTATAAAATATAGTATCGTTGAGTTAGTATCCTATAACACAAGTCTCGAACTTACTTTGGGGCTAGCTCAATCTGTGTGATTTGTCCGTATATATTTATATATTTAATGAATAGATATTTTAATCTGAATCATGATATTAATGAAAAGTTATACTATAAATACTACATGTAATTTACTAGTGCAGTACTTACGTAGATTTTTTCAATTTGTTCGTATTTCGGAGTACAAGAATTAAATAACGAATGCCGCTAGTTTAGCCGCTGTATGTATGCCTCTTAAAGCTTACTCCAAATCACAGAGCAACGAAACGAACGTTTAAAAAACGAAAAAACACGCTATTCATGTATTTCATCAGAACTCAGAGCGTGTGCAAAATTTCATCCTAATCGAAGACCGGGAAATGGGTCAAATTAAGAGGGTATACTAGCAGTGCGTTTTCCATACAAATGTATTTCTCTATTTTCTCGCTGAAAACTGCTTCTAGAGGCACAATTCTTTTTACATACAATCTATTACTAAAATAGGTATGTCCCTATGTTTAATTTTTTTCTAAAAACCTGATTAAAAGAAAAAAAAATTGTACAACAACAGTTTTTTTGAAAAAATAAAAAATAGGGGCATTCCTATTTTGGTACTAGATTTTATGAAAAATTAATTGTGGCTCTAGAATCAGTTTTCAGCGAGGAAATAGAGAAATACATTTGTATGGAAACCATATTGAAAAAATACTGCTAGTATACGCTCTTAAGATTCCAAGATTTTCTTACATACATAATTAGTTACAAGTGAAGCTAATAAAAGCGTGTTAATAAAAAATAGGAACTTACCGGTGTTCTCCTATTTAGCAGAGTTCCCACGGGGCTGGGAATTTTCGTGGGGGTCCCACCGTGTGGGCTCCGAGCTGTGGACAAAATAATGCCATTAGAATAAATATATAAATATAGAGCTGTGGTTCCCGACAGAGTAGAATAGGACCACTCCCAAGTATTTCCGTAGATGTCGTAGAAGGCGTCTTAGGAAACACAAGTCAAACAAAGCTTTTAAACATCAAAGAGACCTCTCCAACTCGTATGGCCAGCGAGGAGAGTGTAGGCCAAATCCTCTGACTGCTCTGGCTAAAATATGGCTCTGGTAGTATAGAGAGGATCATGCCCCTGCGGTGGAGACTAAAAAAGACCTGATAATGATCATGATGAAAGCCTAAGTTATTACTTAATAAAGTAGGAGTATGCTTAATGCATCAGGTCTTTTTTAGTCTTCACTGCAGGAGCACGACCCTCTCTGTACTAGCGCCATATATTAGCCAGAGCAGTCAGAGGATTTGGCCTACCCACTCCACCTAAGCCAGACCAGAAGTTAAAGTGGTCTCTTTGATGTTTATAAGCTTTGTTTAGCTTGTATTCTAAGTCGCCTTCTCCGACATCATCGGGAAGACTTGTATTAGTACTATTCTACTCTCTGTCGGGAACCACACGGCTATAATGCAGCTATATTTCTTGTGAAGTCCATTAAAATGCCAAAATATGTTGTAAAATGCTAAATAATATAAATCTTTTCACAGCAGCTACAAGTTTAAGTAAACAGGCGGTAACATGCCTATTTGCATAACCGTCCCACGCTGCTGTGACTCAAGATTTTTCACGGTCACTGTAGGGTTGTCAAAACATACTTATTGAATTCTAAAGATATTCTAAAAATAAAATTTAAAAACCATCGAACTAGGTATTAAACAAACTGTAATGTATTGCGTAAAACATTCACCCACCGACCAGGTGGTCAGACGACCTGATAAAGATCGCAGGACGGCGCTGGATGCAGGCCGCTTTTAACCGGTCGTATTGGAAATCCTTGGGGACCTATGTCCAGAAGTGGACTTCCTGTGGCTGAGATGATGATGATGATCGCGTAACAATTTAAATCCTATCGATAAATTGTCGTCCGAATCAGTGCCTAGAAGGCTGGCATTGTCATTTTGTACGGCAATGCTTTACCTTTACAGAAGTAAGTACTTTATTCGCTATAAGATCAGAAATGCCCGAAATCGCTTATAAATAAACAACATGAATTTCATTAAAAGCAAATAGCTTAACCTAAAACATTTAAGTTCGTCCTGTTTATCAAGATTTTAACTTGGAAACAAGGCACAGACCAGCTTATTATCATAAAATTTTCAAGTACACGTTCACAAGTTGACGTTCAATTTATTTTGTTAAAAAATGCTTTTGTTGCAACCCTATGAAAAATAATGGAAATATAAACACAGACACAGGATTGTGCGGTGGCGTTAAGTTTGCGGAATCGCTTACAAGTACATTAGTGAATATTCAGTTAGCGGCCCGTGGCTGCGTACGCGGAATCTAGATTATTTAAAAAACCCTAGATATTTGATATTCTATCTGCCGGAGGCAACAAATAAACGATAGAATTGCGGAGCCCCATTACCCAGTGGGCATGAGAATGATTTGCGCTTACACATGTTAAGCAATCCCGGGCGTAGTCACCATTTGGATGGGTGACCGCAAGTGGCAAAAAATATCTCGAGCTGATCCGTTTTTCGGAAGGCATAATGAGCCGTTGGTCCCGGCTGTCATCTTTGATGGCAGTGGTTATGTCAGATGCCTTTAGGTAGCTTGAAAAATCTGACACCAGTGATGGAAACCTCATCATCAAGTCTTTGTTAGTCTCCACTGCAGGAGCACGACCCTCTCTGTACTACCAGAAACATATACTAGCCAGAGCAGTCAGAGAATTTGGCCTACAGTAGAGGTTTCTTTGATTTTTATAAGCTTGGTTTAGCTTGTGTTCCCTAAGTCGCCTTCTACGACAACCACGGGAAGACTTGGAGTGGTCCTATTCTACTCTGCCGGGAACAACTCGGCTAACTGATGATGGCCACTTAAATAACTACACGAAAAAAAAAACAAATATAAAGAAGGCCGTCAAGGCGTTAACTTTTGTTTATGAAAACAAAAGCTATTGTCTATGGATATGTGCGTTGAAAAGTTAAAGTTCTGTGGTTGAAAATGTCACGAAAATGCTCCAAGGAGTGTAAGTGGACAAAGTTAATTTAACAAACAAATTTAGCTTTTTGTAGCCGTCGTCGAAGGCGGGTTGATTTTTGTTCGGAATTGTTGTTTTTAGGATTCAAACCTAACCCAAGGGGAGCCACATCTTATCTACATGATTTTTACTCGACTGAACCACCCAGGGGGGTAATGTTTTTCGCGTGTGTACTACGTATGTTATGTACTTATGTGTGATCTTAAGATTCGTATTCTTCACTGCAGGAGCTCGACACTCTCTGTACTACCAGAGCCAATATTAGCCAGAGCAGTCAGAGGATTTGGCCTACACTCTTCACGCTGGCCAGACATTACAGGGGTCTTTTAGATGTTTATAAGCTATGTTCAGCTTGTGTTCCCTAAGTCGCCTTCTACGACATCCACGGGAAGACTCACAGAACACAGACTTTCTGTGTTCTGTGGGAAGACTTGTAGTGGTCCTATTCTTATCTGCCGGGAACCACACGCCAAGCGGCGGACATGTAACGTCAGCAAAAAATCAATATGGCGGACAAGTCAATATTTTTAGTGTTCATGATATACATATATTTGAAGTCGGTTTATTTTTTTGGATTGAAAACTTCTTTAGCGGCACTGTGCACTTGTGATGGGGAAAAATGTTTAACTCGCAACAGATCACGTGACCGACAGATTCGACAGACTGACATTAATAAGGCGGACACGTGACCTAATCGAAAAACATCGTTAACATTCAAGTTTTCACTCCCGGAGTGCAACACTTTTTTTTTTATAAAGTTTTTATTTAAATAATGCAACTTGCTTGACGTGCATACTCTGTATCTAATCTATCTAATAGACGCCATTAAAAATTCTAATACATGTGTTAACCAACAGCCACAATATGTCCGAATATACTCATGAATCAACAAGCGTAATATTATGAGAATTATGACATCACTACGAAACAAAAGATTGATAAGATCGTACGACCTTTTTACATTAACAATACTGTATTAACATCGTCAAGGTGTGTTCATGGTTTCAAAACTGACCGATTTTCACACGTCCATATTTTAATTCTTCTCTTTATTAATTTTTTTTCGGGTTATCGGTCTTTTGGTGTGGTTGTATATAAATAAATAAATAAATAATATGTACGGACAATTCATATAAATTCATCTTGACCTGACCGGGGATCGAACCCGGGACCATCCGTGTCGCACCCCGGCGTGATGACCGCTGCGCCACGGAGCTCGTCTATCAATCCTTTGTGGGACATTATGATGTAGAAAATAAAAAAAATATACTCGATTCTCAAAAATGTTAGCCGTGTGGTTCCCTGCAGAGTAGAATAGGACCACTCCAAGTCTTCCCGTGGATGTCGTAGAAGGCGACTTAGGAAACTACAGCTAAACAAAGCTTATAAATATCCTCTCCGACCTGTCTAGCCAGCGTGGAGGGTGCAGGCTAATATATGGCTCTGGTAGTACAGAGAGGGTCGTGCTCCTGCAGCAGACTAAAAAGACCTGAAGGTGATCGCTTGTGACGCAAAACGTGTTTCAATCTAGATCTCTTATCAATCTAGCTCTAGGAACGTGTCGCAATCTAGTGATAACGATGGTGTAACGCGGCCTGATAACAGGAAATGAGATTGTTTGGATTCTGTAAACTATCATACGTCAAGATCTTAAGATTGAAAAACTTTCACGCCTACTATATACCATTATGTATTTAGTGCTACAGGTAATGTAGTTTAGTTTAGCGTTTTGAATTAATTCCCGTTCTCATCATATATTTGTAACTTATGGTCTTTTGAATAAAGAACAATAAATTATAAATCCGTGGGAGTCTGTTTAACCGGACTTGACCGGACTAACAACCGAACTACTGCTAATAGACGGGTGTTCCTGTCTGAGTTCTCAGCTTAGTACTTTACTCCAATATTAATTAATATTCGACCCATCGGACCCCCAATACCGGAATCTTGGTGCGCCGTAAATATACTGTCTCTGAAGCACTAAGCTGAGAATGCAGAGGGGAACACCCACGGAATTTTATTTTAACCCCTCGTCTCCACGCTTGAAGTATACCACCGTTTCTTTAACGTGATCGAAGACACCACCGAATATATCCGCATCTACTGAACCGATTTTTAAAATGATTTCACCTATCATCATCATCAGGTCTTACTACCAAAGCCGTATATTATCAGAGGATTTATCCTACACTCCCCGCGCTGGCCAGACGCGTTGGAGAAGTCTCTTTGATATTTATAAGCTTTGTTCAGCTTGTTTTCCTAAGTCGTCTTCTAAGACATCAAAGGAAAACTTGGGGTGGTCCTATTCTACTCAGCCGGGAGCCACACGGAGGCTTTCACCCATAGTAAGCCAATTTATTTGCGAATGACAAAGGCTATAACTTACACGAACGAAGTCGCGGAAAAGCTAGTAATTAATATAGCAGTTTCGTATCATCATCACTACGGATCTTAACTCATTATCTTTTCCTAACAATACATTTCGAAAGCAGGGTACAAACGTGAATAAGATTAGATATGAATACGTTTGTTGTACCACTGATAACACTTTCATGTGTACAAGTATTGTTTATGCCGGCCCAATATATTATCACAATTCAAACGCCGTGTGGTTCCCGGCAGAGTAGAATAGGATCACTCCAAGTCTTCCTGTAGATGTCGTAGAAGGCGACTTAGGAAACACAAGTTATAAACATCAAAGAGACCTCCCCAACTCCCCAACTCGTCTGGTCATTGTGGAAAGTGTAGGACAAATCATTTGACTGCTCTGGACTGACTGGAAACTAAGAAAAGACCTAATGATGATGATGATTATATCACAATCGTAAAAGGGTAACGCCACATCCTAACTAATATTATAAATGCGAAAGTGAGTTTGTTTGTTTATTTGTTAGTTACGCTTTCACGCCGTATCTACTGAACCGTTCATTATGAAATTTTGCATACACATAGGTTAGGGTACCGAGAAGGACATAGGCTATATATTACGCGGGCAAAGCCGCGGATAACAGCTAGTCATTCATATATCTTCTTCGATTTTCCCTATGCGTTTTTTTTGGCACGATCAAAGACAATATAATACTAAACGTTCTAACAGGCCGAGTATGGGACTTTTCGCCTACTAAGGGTCAATTCATACTAGCGCAGAGTCGAAGCGAAGCGAAACGATGTTAATATGGCAAACTCACCTTTAACTTAACAGCGTAATGCTCATAGTCCTTTTGAAATCGATATAATTGACGCGAGAATACGCAAGACTGCGCGCGAATTTCGCGCTTCTGAATCTTAGGAATCTTAGAGGAAAATGAGCATTAAGATCTTGAATTAAAGGTGCTTTTGCCATATTAACATCGTTTCGCTTCGCTTCGACTCTGCGCTAGTATGAATTGACCCTAACTAGCAGGCGCGGGCTGACACGCGGTATTGACTATTATTACTTTCGTCCCTTGCGGTAGTTGCGGTATTCCTGCTCTGTGTCACAGTATAAATATATACTGCCAAACGCACACTCTCATAAATTGCCCCATCTGTCCTACTTCTTGCACCGTAGGGGATTTGTTGGAGGCTAACAATCGCGCCGTCCAGGTGGCCAAATTCTGGTCTAATATAATATAAGATTTATAAATATAGCCTTTTTGACTCGAAAAGAAGAAGAAGAAGAACGCACACTCACTATATGTAGTGTTTGTATCTCTTTTGTGGGTAATAAATAACATTTGTCTTTTCCGTCCCCATTTCAGCTAGCGAATTGACAGTATTGATATAGTCCGAATCTAACTTAATGACGGCTCGGAACATACCGTGAGGCGATGCGCAGAACACAATATTATGTTAAGCGGGGCGCGCGCGGGGGGCGGGGCAGGTTCTCCGTAGCTCGCAGCTAATATCCGTGCCGCCATAGAGACTGATTCAGACTGTACCAACCGTTATCAAAACTTCGTGTTTTTTCAAATCATGACGTTGGCAGAATCACCAGAACGTTGGTGGAAACCATAAAACAAAAGAAGAAAGAAAGAACACTTACGTTTCCCAGAAAGATGCCTCGGGCTGATCGGTGGACGTTCATCCACCATTACCGCCTCCTCCAAACCATTGTTATTGTACTTCTTCACACTCTCCGCCCAATCCTGAATCCATGTCTTATCCCCCTTACACCGATTCAAGCTCAAATAAGACAACTTCCCCACAACTTGTTCCGGAGTTATATCTGATCCAGCCACAGCCATTTGAGCATGTTTCATGACTGTACTTTCAAACTTTTCCTCCGACAGCCTCGTGCTGGGTAACGAAACTGGAACGGATGATTCTCTGGATAACCTTTGCATGTACTCAACGGGGACTGAGGACTCTCTTGGGAGTCTATGTACATAATCCGTTTGGTCTATTTCAGATTTAGTTAAGCTACACCGTCTACGAGTTACTGGTAATTCTACTTTAGGCGGATTTTTCGAGCTTAGAACTCCAGACGTAGTGACTGAAGTGAAGCTACCAACGTCCACATCCTCTCCATGCTTTGGTGGTGATTTTGCAAATGTTTTTTCGGTTATAGTTCGTACTCTATTCTTGATTTTCTCTAAGTAACTTCTAGTTGATTTGATCTGCTTTGATGTTTGAGCAGCCAAATCATTTTCATTTGGAGATTCGTAACAACAGGATATTTCTAACACATTCTTGTCTTTAGACACTTTTGGTAAATCAAATGTTTTGTTTGTTAACGGACTTCTTAGAGCTATATCTCTTC
Source organism: Rhodophaea formosa (assembly GCA_963082605.1). Lineage (NCBI taxonomy): Eukaryota > Metazoa > Arthropoda > Insecta > Lepidoptera > Pyralidae > Rhodophaea > Rhodophaea formosa. The sequence continues at coordinate 10,580,545 of OY720230.1, forward strand.
GTGGTTCTTTCGTTATAACCAGTTGACTTGGGAGGTCAAATACCAGTTCAGGGTCCCTTTCGCTGCGTTTTTTAATGGTTTCTTCTATAGCATCAGTCAGTAAATCGGTACCAAATGTACGGTCAATACTCATCCTAGCTTTCTGTTCTTCCGTATAGTTGTCACCTTCAATTGTGTAAGTACCAGTTGAAGAATTGTTAGATTGTCTATCAACATCGTCATCTATATACAACGGCTCAACTTTTGGTACACATTTCTTGAACAAATCTGGTGTTTCTGAAGATGCTCTGCTCTTCCTTACTAATGGACTTTTTGATAATTCTGGAGTAGAAAGACCATTGTCAGGGGTTAAAATATCTAATTCTGGACTAGAAATATCTGTGAGCATCACTCCATCAGGACTTTGATCAACAATATCCGATATAGTATGTTTTGGTTGATAACTAGAGGATAGGTTACCGTAACTTGGTGTTCTATGGACGTCTCTCCCATAGGAACTAACTGGATTCTTCAATGGCAATCTCAAATCTTGTCTCATTGTAAAATTCTCACTTCTTGACATAATACTATCAACGATTGGACTTTTGGACGTTCTTTTTGGGTGGAAAGTGTCTGTGACAGGTGATTTTACATGCCTGTTTGTTATTGGGGATGTGATTTGTGTAGATTGGGCTAGCGGACTGCTACGGAGTTTCACTGACCCGGATAAACCGCTGTCTTCCTGATCAGATGAAAAGTAACCTTCAGAATTGTATCCTTGAGCTTTTCGAGGCAGTTTTGCGCTCATGGGGGTCTTCTGTGGTACTGGGGCAGGTTTGGTCAAACTTGCAGACATAGACTGCACTCTTTGATGCCTAGCCTGAGATTTCTTTGCTAACTCTTCGAGTCTACGGTTATCAACCTTCTTGGCCTCACCAAAGTCAATGGTGAACGCCATTGGATGGGGTTTCGGAGTACCAGGCTCAGATTTGTCATCTTTACTTTCAGAACAGTCTACCTCCTCAGTTTTCGTTGAAGATTCAGAAGACTTCGATATTCCGTCGGAATTAGCGCTCTGCCCCTCGGACAAGGGACTAGACACGTCTACCTCCACACTAACACTCATCTTCAAGGCTCAAAGCAAAAATATGACATCATAATCACAAAACGGAATCAAAAGAAAACGCACTGCTATCAAAGCACATCACTTTAAAAATTGAAGGGTAAAACACAACACTCGGCGCGTAAAGGAAAATAAAAGAATATTATCGAAAAGTGGAACGAGAACGTTAAACTAAAAATTAAAATGTACTCCGCCTACATTTGCGACCACGGACAACCGAGAGCAAAAATATTGCATGACAGATGATTGTGACGTTCAAAGTGAAACTGACGGACGGACGGAATGGTAATTTTGGCCTCGCTGGCAACACCTGTTTTGTGCAATCGAAATGCAATGTGTGTGGTGCGGTGTTGCTGCCTATGATCAAGGATGACCTTGAGAACTTTATATAGAAGAAGAATTTATTGTATAAATGCAAATAATAAGCCCATTTTCTGTAAAATTTTTATATTAAAATATAATTGAAAAGCTCATACATACTTAAACTCTTTTACCAACTTTTTTGGTCACCACTAAACTAGCAACACTTTTCATCTAATGTCAAAAAGGTTATTTCCTTCTACTCAAAATTTCATGGTTTGAAAAACCATGTTTGTTTTGGCAAAGGAAATCACATATTTTTAATTTAAATTTTTATTTTGAAAAAGACATCTTTATACGAAGCTTCTTTTATCTAGTAGGTACAATAAACGAAGTGTGATTAATTAGACATAAATTAATTACATAATCATTTTTCAGTTTCAGAATATTGGTTTGTCATCCATCACCGTCATCACGTGATAATAAAAACGGAACGGAACGTTGCTGTCAGTGTGATAAATTGTCATGAAACATGGGGGAGGCCGCGTTTTCCGAAGATGGAAAATATTATACAAATATTAGCACGGACGGCAGATTGAGGATATGGGACACGGAATCCAATGTCCTGAAACAAGAGTATACTCCTGACCTTCACTTAACGTCGCCACCTTCTTGTTTAAAATGGATATCCATTGGCAATTCAGCCGTGAGTACCACACGTGGTTTTTAGTCATACTGTTTACGTTTACAATATAACTCATTGCAGAATTTCTTTCATTACTAAACCTTTATTCTATTATACACTATATTTCACCATAATTAGTAATAAATAAAAAATATGAAGTGTTTGTAAATATAACCTAAAAAATTTTTTGTTGTAGGTTCCCCAAAAGAAAGCTGGCAAGCGGAAGTCTGTGGAAAGCGAGCAGGGAACCCAATGCATAGCTTTAGGCACAACCAGTGGAAAGATTCTTATATACTCCGTAACCCAAGCAAAGATAGATCATGTTTTAAAAGAAGACAAAGCAGGCAGTTACAATATTTTCATAACTTCCCTAGACTGGCACAGGAAATATGGGTTATTCAGCAGTAATAAGTCAAACTATGTCTACCATTGGGACTTGAGTAGTGGGAAGATTAGAAATAAGTATAATGTTATTTTTGATAATAAGAATAAGCAAGGAAACAGTGTTAGTGCTATCAAAATCGTACCTCATAATTTGGTGAGTAGTTCTTCATTTTTTATTAGTGTAAGATTAACTAGATGAGCTTTAGAAAAGCTTAGCACAAGTTTTGTTTAAAATTGAGATAAACTTAAATTAAATTACACAAAATAACATTGAAGTAGGTAGGTAGCTTTAATTTAACAAGAAACAAAGAAGTAGGAGGGATGCTTGCTTGTGTTTAAGTAACATGGAAGCTTGACAGTTCTATTCTACTCTTTGACACAACATGTTTTTGCTATGGGAGGTCTCTGGCCCCGAACCCCTTTGTGATGGTTCCATGTTCCACACCCCTCTTTTATTTTTGCCTTCTTTTCTACAATAAAATACCATAAGTAAACAAAGTTTACATTTTGTATCAATCAAAGCATAAAAATTATATTGCTTATAATATTAAAAAAAACCGGCCAAGTGCGTGTCGGGCCACGCGCAGTGTAGGGTTCCGTAGTTGCGAATGACAACTTTGAGTTCACACTATTCACACTCGCACCTTACAGTTTAACGACCAAAAATATCTAACAATGAAAATAGTATGAAATTTTACAGTTTATAAGTTGGTTGCCTATAACTTTTTAGTTTGTACTTAGTACTCAGCTCTGATAGTTTTCCTTTAAACTTTAGCATATATACTACTGCTGTAATTTTTTTCACGTATCTTATAACCGTTTAGCAAATAGAGGGGGGGGGGGGGGGGACACTTACCTCTAACAAAAATTCGCACTTTAAAACCAAATATTTCGGAAACGGATGACTAAATCGAAAAATGGTGTTCTCAACCTCACAATATTTTTGAAAGACCTATTTAACGATACCCCACACGATGGGTAAATAGAGAAAAATATTACTCCCCCACTTTACTTGTATGGGAGCTACCCTTAAAAAAATATTTTTCAAAATTTTATTCTACCACTTTTTTGCCATGATTAATATACATACCCATACCAAATTACAGCTTTCTAGTACTTATAGTCTCTGCGTAAAACCGCGGACGGACAGACAGACAGACATGGCGAAACTATAAGGGTTCCTTGTTTACTACGGAACCCTAAAAATGATGCAACTCAAGCTTTGAAATGAAGAAGAAAGAAAGTTGTAACATTCCAATCTACAGAATATCTAAATTTGTGCTAAGCTATTCTAAAGCCCACCGAATAACTAAGCCTTTGTGGTACAGTGGCCATCTGGTAGTCGTTCAAGAAACCACGTCAGAGGCCGAAAGGCACTTCCGAAGAACTCTGACACCAGCAGGCCTATTTGATAACTCGGTGTATAACGTATTGATACTCACTTCAACATCCATTACGATTTTAATATTGTAAATAAAAATAATCATTCATACAGAAGCCGTAATGAATATTGAAGTTACCATGAAAATGATGTACACCGCAGTTGTCAAAAGTTAGCAAATAGGCCAGCAGGATGTGCATGTTCGACTGACCGAAATATACATACACAACTGACATACACGAAGTGATGATGATGATGAACTTATTTTTCTGCTAGATGACAAGAAAAAGATATACAGAATGTGTAAATCTATTGCTGCCATAAAAACAAAATAAAATTGACCCCTTTGAATGCTTAAAAATATGTTTTTTACTTACAATGTACGGTTTGCTGAGCTGGAATAGCAGAATAAATTATCAACCACATATTATCTCCATATTCATAGCTGTGTAGTTCCAGGCAGAACAGTATAGGACCACTCCAAGTGTCTCCCGTGGATGTCATAGAAGGTGACTTAGGAATTACAAGCAAAACAAAGCTTATAAACATCAAAGGGACCTATCCAACCCGTCTGGCCAGCATGAAGGCCAAATCCTTTTGACTGCTCCGGCTAATAAATGGCTCTGGTAGCACAGAGAGGGTCATGTCATGCTTCTGAAATGGAGACTAAACTGATGATGATCTTCATATCCCATACTGTTAGTTCCATTTTATTTAATCTATATTTTTTGCAAATATCAAAGGAATCATGGTAATAGGCGATGCGGCTAGCAACCCATCACTATTTTGATTCCGTTTTCCATCTACACGCCCACCACTAAACGTGGCTATAGGTCCTATAGACCTGAGCCCGGTCTACCCCGCAAGGGAAAAAGACGTTACAATATGTATATTCTTTTCAGACCACGGAAGCAAAGTACCTCATCACAGCGTCATGGCAGGTGTGCCTGTGGAGGTTGCACAACAACGAGGCCACGATAGTAAAGAACCTCGGACACAACACTACGCAACATGCGTTGTTGTCGTTGACCACTTTAAAGAAGAACAGCTGGCTGATTGTTGGTTCACAGTTAGTATTAACTGTTGTTTTTTTGCATGTCATAATACTGATGTCAGATTACTGCTTACTTACTTACAAGATTTACTGCTTCTGCCACTCTTAGGCCGCCTATTCGGGCCCATTGTATGTGAACAGTAGGTGTTCCTTTTCCGGCCTTCTGTCAGATCCCAAATCTCCTTCGTTGGTGTCAGATTAAAATATGAATTGATGTGGAAAATTTCCTGAAAATGCGTATTTTCCGAATTATATCTTGTAGTATAACCCATGGTTTGATTTGTTTATGTCTTTTACATGTTTTGTGTATTTATCCAACTGACCTACCTATAATGAGAGGGTAATGTTTTTCGCGCGTATTATTTATTATTTATTATTATTTATTATAAATACACTAGCAGCTTAAAGCTGATGCGTGTATATCACTGCACTTGTGTTTTAAAAGTTTTTAAATGTTTATCAAGTCTATTTTTGAAACTGTTCACACTTGAAGCACTTATCACAGATTCCGGTAAAGAGTTCCACATTCGCACAACACGGTTTGGCAAAAAGTGTTTTTTGGGGTTGCTAGTACACCGAGGTAAACTAAGTTTCATGGAGTGCCCTCTGAGTTGTTTATTTTGATTTTTTGTATATATGTCCTCAAGACTTCCTACATTATAATGGTTGTTTAAGATTTTGTATGATTCTATGAGGTCTCCCCTCTTCCTCCTCTGTTCAAGCGTCGTCAAATTCAGTTCTAGAAGTCGTTCTTCATATGGTTTATCTTTTAAGCAAGGAACCATTTTTGTTGCCCGCCTCTGTACTTTTTCTAAGATTTCGATATCTTTCTTGAAATATGGGTTCCATATTTGAAAAGCATATTCTAGGAGAGGTCTTATATATGTTCTATAGATATTAATAAACAATTCCTTCGTTATAAAAATAAACGCCTTCCTAATCATGTACAGCATGGAGTTTGCTTTCTTAGCTACACTAGTAATATGCTCGTCCCATTTGAGATTGTTCTTGACAACAACGCCCAGATCCCTTTGGGAGTCAACAGCTTGTACAGTCACTGAGTCAATTATATACTGGTGTTTCGGATTGTTAGTCCCTATATGTAAAACAGTACACTTGGTCTCATTGAGTGAAATCAGCCACTCTCTTGTCCATTGCACAATTCTGTCGAGGTCTTGTTGAATAGAGTTGTGAGAGATAAGTGGATTCCCCATAATTTTTGTATCATCAGCAAATATTGATACGTCTGAGTGAATAACGGCCTTCAAGTCTGTTATAAATAGCACAAAGAGAATGGGTCCAAGCACAGATCCTTGCGGCACGCCACTGTGAACGTCATGTGCATCTGATAATGTTTCTCCTACTCTGACTTTAAATTTTCTATTAGTTAGGAAGTCCTCTATCCATTGTAGGAGCTGTCCACGAATTCCGAGGTGTTCTAGTTTGGTTAAAAGTCTTTTTATAGGTACTCGGTCGAAAGCTTTTTCGTAATCTAAATAAACAACATCTGTGGGCTGATGATTATCCCAATTTTTTGTCCATTGGTCAAGACATGCAAGAAGATTCGTTACCGTGGATCTTTTAGGTACAAAACCATGCTGTTCGCTGGTGATAATGTTTTCTCTTCTGATGAAAGCTCTTAGCTCAGCTGCAATTATTTTTTCCATCGCTCTACAAACTATGCTTGTGAGACTTATAGGACGAAAATTTGATGCCACGGTTTTATCACCTTTTTTATATATTGGGGTTACATGGGCTTTCTTCCAGTCATTAGGTAGCTTTCCACTTTTAAGTGATAAATTCATAATGTGTGCCAACTGATGACTGAGAATATGGCTACACTTTTTTAGTAATATTGCAGGCAGGGCGTCGGGTCCCATTGAAGTAGTATCACTAAAAGATTTTAACGCACTCGTTACATTGTCTGGCGTGAATAACACAGACAATATTGAGCTCTCAACTCTGGGGATTTGCACTTCAGGGATAGGTACATTTGCCGGCTCCGTTACAAAGGACTGTTTAAATTGTTGGGCAAACAAGTTAGCGACCATCTTTTGATCGCTTGTGATATTTCCGCTATTGTCTTTCAGTGACGGTGGCACTGACACCGTTGAGCTTATTTGCTGACGAACATAAGAGTAGAATGATTTAGGTCCACTTTTTACAATACCTTTTTCAAATTCAATTCTCAGATTTCTAACTAAAGCAACAAGTTGATTATTTACTTTTCTATATTTTTTATATGACTCATTCGTACCATTCAAAACATACTGTCTCCATAATTGCTTTTTATTCTCAGCCAGTTTTGAGACTTGTTGACTGATCCATGGTTTATTAATGTTGGGCTTCTTACAAGTTCTTTTAAGTGGGACGTGGGTGTCAATAATATTATGTGTTTTCTTTGTAAAGTTAGACCAAGCTACCTCAACGTCAGTATCGTCTGTGTCAACAATATTTCTCTCAGCAAAACTTTGCAATATTTCCTCATAATTTGCTTTGAAAAAGTTTCGCCGTATTGGTTCAGTATACGCTTTAGTAGTACATTGAGACCTGATTTGTGCTGTCCCTACTAGCACTTGGTGATCGCTTTTCCCTATATTGGGGTAGTGTTCTACTTTTGTACAAAAGTTTTCTTCATTACAAAGTATGAGATCAAGTAGAGATTTCTCATTATTCCTCATTCTAGTCATTTTTGTCACAAGTTGACGTAAATTACTGTTTACATAGATTTCTACAAATTGCCCGTGGAGCAAATCATATTTTTGTATATCCACTTCGCATAAGGGCCATTTCAAATCAGGCAGGTTGAAGTCGCCCATTATTAGCAGAGTATCGGTACCTTCCGAGGCTTGTTTGATTGTATCAAATAATATTCTGTCAGACTCTTCAAATGTATAATGGGTAGGACGATAGATACCCGCCAACAGCACTTTGAAATTACCATATTTTAAATTCAACCATAGTGCCTCGACTTGTTTAACATTGTAGGTGGGATGAATGGTTACTTGTATGGGTCTGTCGTATAGTTTATGTGATATATAGATAGCCACTCCCCCCCACCCTGTGCCTTTAGCTCGGTCATGTCTAAATAAGGTGTAACCCTTGATATCTATTAAACTATTACTTATACTAGGTTTCAAATGTGTCTCGGTTATTATAATACAGGTAGGTTTTATTTTATTAATCTCAATAAAAAGCAGATCTCTTTTAGCCGTAATTGATGCCAGGTTCGTATAGAAAAAGGTAATCTCTAGAAATTCATTGTGAGTGTCTATAGCTTTTTTTCACTTACAATTTTAGGAGTACCATATACATACTTTATAGTTAGATCTGTTTCTCCATTGTCCATTCTTAACTTCAGATCTTCTCGTAACTTTTTAAGATATTCACGTTGATAAGGCGTAAGATCGTTCTTAGCCGATACATTGGAAGGAAGTTTTTTATTATTTTTCAACACATTAATAGCGGACTTTTTATTAGGAAATATTACCTTAATTGGGCGCCGCGAAGACTGGTTTGGTTTGCCAAGGCGAACGATGGCCACTGGAGGCTCCAATTCGGACACATTGTTCAAGGTCCGTTGAACCTGCACCTTGTCATGATCAATACGCACCTCTTTATCCCGCACACTATCACCTGTTTGCAGCTGACACTCCTCAATGCCAAAGAGAATAACATTTGTACTCCGTTTCTTCCTCTCAGCTAATTCCCCAAGAATATTCTCCATATTCGAATGATTTTGATTTGATTTTAAAGACTCAATTTCATTCTTTAATTGGGAAACAGTGTTTCTCAATGCCGGCAACTGGCGCACTCCAAGTTCACAATCCGGGCATAGATATTTTAATGTAGGAGATTGAAGAACAATCACTCTCAACTCAGTGGCCAGCAGCCCACTACACTTAACACATATTTGCCTTTTGCAACCGTAACACTGGATTTTAGGATTTTTGTCGTCAATTTTAGGTATTTCTTTATCACATTTAAGACATACAGGCATCTTGTTGTATTAAATTTGTTTCTATGACACTTTCGAGGTTAAATATTTAGTAACTAGTTATTAGGAATTTTGCAAAAAGTTTTCTGTGATAACACTATCCACCACTTAGTCAGTCTATAAACAACAAAATTACTCAATTTTTGGCTAATTACAACACAATTAGACTATTAAAAGCTTAATTTTACAAATTAGCCACGAAACACAAGTGCACTTTTCAAATGTAGGTAGAAGAAAAAAAAGTATGTAAAAAGGTATGTAAATATACCTGTTCGTTTTTTGCCTATTGTAGCCTAAACACTATTACCACTTTTCTTTCACGAATATTTACTGAAGACTGAAGTAATGACCTTCGAGCAACACGGCCTTCCATACCGGAAGGGAGTAGCCATAGGCTGCGTTCCCCTCTGTCAAGGTACAAGCCAAATTAGGCATATGCATGTCTATGTGTTTGTTGTGTGTGACTCATCTGTACACAAATTATTGTTTCTTTTTGATGTAATTTTTTGTGACAATGTCATAATTACTACCTAAGTTTTGTATGTAGGTGTGCGGAACTAAACTTGTGTGCACATTTCCCACCGCAGAAACGCCAGAAAAATTGTAATAGTAAATTGTCGCTTTGCCCACTCCCTCCGTATGGATGGAGGGAGGCCGTGTTGCTCGAAGGTAATGACAGACAATTTCAGTGAAAACAAAAGGTTCAAAAGAGTATAATTTAAAATAAATATTCCAACAAGTAACAACAATTCGCAACATACGCCTTGATCGAATTTGAAATTTGAGGTGTCATCAGATTCTTATTTTTAGGGTTCCGTAGTAAACTAGGAACCCTTATAGTTTCGCCATGTCTGTCTGTCTGTCTGTTTCTTTCTGGAGAGTCATAGGTTATGTAATGTCAGCAATATTGGTAGTAATGTGTTAAAAATGGCAGTCAGGATTTAAATTTTTTAAATAATAGAACTATGGCTTACGTGTCTAACGAGAGTTTAAAAAGTCGAATTACTTTACAGAAACGAGCGCCTACTCTCATTCTGGGATGTAACAATCACAGAAGACCAGCTGCCCCAAGTGAATGGTGAACCGTCACCAGTGAAGAAGCAGCGTAAACTGTCCAACTCAGCGTCACCAACGTACAACTTCGTGCTGGAAGACGCTCCTAAGTTTGTGGATATGACCGTGAAGGAAGAACAGAATGGGACCGGACTGTGTATAAGTGCAACCACAAGGAGCGGGGTTTTACATTATTACAGCCACGTTTTGAATGGGTAAGTTTTTTACTGTATACAGTGTGTTTGGCTCTCGGAATTCCTTTAATTGGTTGACTCAAACCATTGTAATGAACAACTTTTGCTGTGGAATCAATAATGGAAACTCAATAAAAATTTCGACAATTTCAATAAGTGTTCAGTTAGGCAATTAGTATAGGAAAGTCAAAAATATTTTTTTGAGTTTCCAGCATTTGTCCCATAGGAAAAGTTCTCCTTCTTCTTCTGTTTTATAATATGGCTTCCACCGAGATTTCGGTGATTCTGCCAATGTCCAGTAAATTGAGATACCAAGTATTGGTGTTGCACGGTAAAGTTTTAACAAGTAGCATCCAAGATGGCGTAGGTATGTTCTTTGATGCCTCATGGGAGTTTCTGGCGACAAATCTATACGAGTCCATGTAATAGTCTACTTTAGCTACTTCACAAATTGTTCATGAGCGCGAGCATTTATAACACCAAACTACACCAATTTCAGATTTAATGGACTTTAGTCCACATCATTCATTTTAGTAGATTTTAGTGGACTTTAGTCCACTAAAATCAATTTGCAAAATTGTTTAAGGCAAACCCCAACTGCACCCCTTAACTTACCACCACAAACTCTAGTAGGAAAAGTTGTTCATATCAATGGTATGAGTCACCCCTTTAAGTGTCAATTACACGCTGTTTATTTAAAATTAAAAAACCAATTTCATCCAAACTACTTTTTATTAAATTTTGCTCCATATAATTTATCGGCACATACTTTAATTTATACTATGTAATAATGATGACAAGAAGCTAACGCTTACTTAAATTCATCCGTACGTAAAACATGCTCAATTTTATATAGACGTCTCCCATGAGGCAGCTCCGTGTCAGGGCTAGCATAGTCACAGCAAGTGCAGTTAAGCCTCGAAAAAGAAAATTGACAAAAAAATAAAACAAAAAATTATTTAAAAAAACTCAATTCTCGTCCTGACACCTATCATGATAGCTACAGCATTTGACTTAAGAGTCGCCTGGAAGCGCATGTCTCCATACAAACGGAAAAAGGGAATTGTGGCAATATTTGATAATTTTAGGGCAAAATTAAGCATACAATCAATTGATCTCATTATAATCTACGTACGTTCCTATACAGTTTGGTTAAATAATCAAATGTTTGAGAATTATATGCCTCTCAAGATTTCCATACAAATTTGAAAAGGCTTGTAAATCTTAAACCATTGGTATTTTAACCAAGCTGTATAGGAACGTACGTAGATTATAATGAGATTAATTGATTAAATGCTTAATTTTACTCCAAAATTATCAAATATTGCCACAGTTCCCTTTTTCCGTTTTGTATGGAGACATGCGCTTCCAGGCTACTCTTAAGAATGACATAACTTTAGATTATTTTTTAATTGGAGGATTTAGAAATAGAAAATTAAATTCATTTTGCTAAGCCAAAAGTTAAGCCAAGAGCAATCAATTCAGCTATGGTAATATTTAAGATTAATTATAATTTTTACCCGACTGCCAGGAGGGTTATGTGTTTAGCGCGTATCTTGTATGTATGTAATATTCTTTATTACCTTGTATCTCTAGAACCGTTGAATGGATTTTCACATTTGAGGTATCGTTAGATTTGTCTTAATAGCCCGAGTGTTCTTAGGTAGGTGAAATATAAAATAATTGTAGTTATCCATGCAGGCGGGTTTTTTGTTTTTTAAATTATTAACTTGTTTAAGATAGTCCTAACAGGATTATAAATTTATTTTTTCCTAACTAGCGATGTAAACTTTAGATTTTTTTGTAATTCCATTTATGTAGCCATAATACAGGCTCTGCCTAGTATGGATACGCAAGAAATTGTGTTACGGATTATATAATAATAATTATGTTAACATGTGTTTTAAAACCCGTCTGGCCAGCGTGGAGAGTGTAGGCCAAATCCTCTGACTGCTCTGGCTAATAAATGGTTATGATAGTCAGGAGGGTCGTGCTCCTACAGTGGAGACTAAAAAGACCTGATGATGATGATGTGCTTTAAAAAACAGCCGTATCAAAGTTTTTTGGAAAATAAATATATTTTCATTTTTTCAATATATATTTTTGTTCAACTTCCACGCTGGACCGGGAGAAGGGAATACGTAGAATGTAAAGCTGCTTCTCTTCCCGCGCAGACCGTAAAAGCCGATCGAGGGAATAGGGTCACGAATCTTGTCAATAGTCGATGCGTCTAGCAACCCATCACTATTTTGATTCCATTCTCACCTACAAGCTCACCAACATGCTAAGTGTGGCGTTAAAGTTTTGCAGACCAGCAGGCCTATTTTCTAACTTTTGACAGCTACGGTGTACATCATTTTCATGGTAACTCCAATATTCATTACAGCTTCGGTATGAATGACTATTTTTATTTAAGATATGAAAACCGTAATGAATGCTAAAGTGACAAGCAAATCGTTGTACACCGAGTTAGCAAATCGGCCTGCTGGGCCCTGCCTACTCCGCAAGGGAAAACGTGACAGTATGTATGTATATTTTTCTTCGTCAGGGCGTCAGTGAAACCCCTCAAACCGTCGGTCACCATTCAAGTGACGAGTCCAGACGCCGTCCCAATGCCACTTCAATGCTGTAGACTGCTGGAGTCTGATGTTATAGTTGGCTACAGTAATGGACCAGTCACTGTTTTTGAGAGAATTGTAAGTATATTAGATTAGAATTAGATAGCTTGAAAGATGTTCAGTGTGAAGTGAAGTGAAGTTATACAAACAAGTGGATTGTTTCAAAACGATGTGACAGTTTACGCCCACCATTTTGATATTTTGCTGTCGGCACATACCCATACAACCAAATCCGGTCGCGGTGTCTAAAATTTCAGACACAAAGGAATCGACTGGTCGCAATGTGGTAATTGTTACTACACTTTGTGTCTACGTGAGGTTTAGCCTCAAAATGTCGTAACAGAGTATACACTTTGCGACTAAAATGTGACAGACTAATTTTGGTAACAGTGTTTCTTAAATATGTCTACATTGTTACTACGTTATAAAATCAAGAACAAAACTATCTAAAAGTGTCTACACTGTGTGTACATTTTTGTTTCTAGAATGTTACTAAACTTTGTGTGTAAATAGTTACTAGTAAATGTGCACTTAGTGTAGAAACAAAGTGGAAACTAGTACACAGTTCTAGAACATTCGATGCCTATTAAAAAATTAGGTGTTTCTCAAACTTTTCATCTGATCTTAATTGAGTGCTAGTACACATTAATTTGGAAGAAAAGTATACACTACAATTTTTTTGAAGAAAAACTGCTGCCTTCGCTTTACGGTGAAAGATAAATGGTTTCTGGCTGTTGATAATTGTGTTATGGAAATGCAATACGGAGAAATTATTAAAGGATATATGGTAGTACCAGGAAAGAAAATTAAAAAGACTTGATTTCTTTGAATTACCTATCAAGTCACGATATCTCAATATACATGCTACATTATAAAACTATGAGCAAGAAGAACTGCAACGATACGAACTAAATCAAATGGTATGTAAGCTAATTTCAAAGGGATAAGAATATTAAAATATTTCTACCTATACTTGCAACACTACAGTCGTTTTAAAATTATCAGCACTGCTTTTATAATTATTACTCAACCTGAAAATTAAAACTTTTTCTTTCATGTGGTTTATAATCATTAATTAGTTAATAATTACAATCAGTCGGTTAATCACAGATATACCTAGTTATGCATAATTGCACATACATTGGGAATGTAATTCTAAGCCTACTTGATGACCCATTAATGAATATTATTTATTAAAATTCTGGACGTCTTCTGCGGCTTCCTCACTGCAGGAGATTATTTTTTCTGACGCTGCAGAACCATCAGCGTCAGCGTTAGCGTTAGAAATATTTATGTCCTGCTTTGATGATGAAACTTTGGACCTGAAAATAAATACCTATATATTAAACCTTTTTCTATTTATTTATTTTACTGACACCAATGAGATAATTTACTTAACCTTTTTTTTACACTCTAAGCGAAGGAAAATTCTAATATGTACTAGTCCTGCCGTAGATATACCTATGTATGTATTGTATACCTACTAGGCAGGTACCTAAAACGCGGAGTGAAACATTATGCCTCAAAATGATATTGTTTGGTGACGTTTCTACAAATCCTAGGTATGTATGTACCTAACCTTAATAATAAAGTCAATATTTTTAGAGATATCGATGTGGGTATGCGTTAAACAGAGGATAATGATACCTACTGAGTCCTATATCAACCCATCATGTCCCACTACCAGGCACGGTACTGTGAACTTATGCTGTTCAGTTTAATTTATTTTCTAATATTGTGTCCAATAAGGAATTTATCAGTCTATCTACGCTCATGGTCCTTCACTTGTGGAATCTGCATTACGACAGTACATTGATACCTAGTTGATAAATGTTTGGAACCACTAGCATCGGATTTTTCCGTCAGCCATAATAGATTTTGTTTCTGGATCAAGCAATAAGTACACTTTGTGTCGACTTAGTTACCAAACTTTGTTACCATACTTTGTCGCCTTACTAAATCAATGAGGTTGAATTTAAAACAAAAATAAATACATACTTTTGCAATAATTATTGTATTCTTAAATAAAACAAGATCTAAATGATTTAAATTTTGTAATTATCAACAATGACACTCAAGAAATATTAATTTTTCTTATCACAAATTTAAAAAATAGTAAATGTTTTACCTTACTTCTTTATAAATCGCCGGCGCCTTTATAATTTGGAATTATCTTCCAAATTCCCTCGACAAACTAACTTGCGCACTACGTAAAAAACAAATATAAGGTTAAAACTTACCTTATCATACAATTGTTAAATAAAATATATAACTTTTGTAATGGCTGATTACACTGACAAGTAAACTTAAACGTATAAAATGGATGTCAAATTTAGGTAGCATTAAACGTTCAATCGTTCAATCATTCGATTATCGTTCATTCATAAAGGTCACAATCTGGAAACAAAGTTACTACAATGTTACGAAACATCTTTTCTAAAATGTAACCACTTTTATGTTTCTTAACTTCCCCACTTTTTGTCGAGGTGTCGACACAAAGTACACACAGCTACTATGTTTGTTACCGGTGTCGAAATATTGTTTCTAAACAGTGTGTACACTGCGACCGAAATGGTTGTATGGGAGTCTATGACACTACGGGGAAGAGTACGAATCTAATGACACCTCACACTTCGAAACTAAGTCTGTTTCTACGACATCCACGGGAAGACTTGGAGTGGTCCTATTCTACTGTGCCGTGAACCACATGGCTACTTTAACGTTTCCTTTCTTCCAGATGCCAGACCTAATATCTAAGACGCAAGTGCTCATCCGGGGGGAAAGCACGAAGAAGAGCAGACGGGACAGCACACACGAAAGCAAAGGGAAGCAAGACTCTGGTGATGGAGTCACCTACGTGGAGCCCATGGGAGGCATCGTGTCCAGGAAACGGAACACTCCGGGGGGAGAGGTAAGAGTAATAAGTAAATTTTCTCTCTTAGACTAGTAGTCCGCCCCGGCTTCGCCCGTGGTACATACATAGCCTATATCACTCAGGGATAATGTACCTATCCAACAGTGAAAGAATTTTGGAAATCGGTCCAGTAGTTTCTGAGATTAGCGCGTTCAAACATACAAACTCTTCAGCTTTATAAAGATATAGACTAGAGCCCATGGGGGGGATGTTTCGTCATCGTTTGGTCTTAAGTCTCCACTGCAGGAGCACGACCCTCTCTGTACTACCAGAGCCGTATATTATACAGAGCAGTCAGAGGATTTGGCCTTCACTCTCCACCAGTGGCGGCTCGTGACTTTTAAGGAGTGGTGGTTCACCTGCTTACCTACTGTCTCTGAAAAGCAAAACGACCTATTGAAATGCCGTACGTTCGTCAATTATTTGTAGTCGACTGCCCCTATGCACCTACTTAATAATATTTTTACATACATAATCAGTTACTCTAGGTACAATTCTTGTTAATATTAATGCATGTTGTAAAACCATTTCTGTATAAAAAGTATCAGGTACTTATGTACATGCAGTGAAATATCTCATCATCTTGACTTACCATTGGTTTAGTGAGAGAAGCTGCGCGCTAATGAATATTCTAATAGGTACCTTACTAATTCAGGTTGAAAAGCACGAGAAGATGGTTTCAAAAAACAGATTAGGCGGCATACCGCCTAAATAAGCCATAGCCTATTTTCTTTTTTACTTCTTGTTCAAATAATCCCATTAACAACACACTTAGAAGCCTCTTTCAACCACTACACTTTGAAGCACACACAAAGTAGAAAACCATAACTATGAATAATTATTGGGTAATTTCGCGCGCGTTATCTATCACACCGTGTCACAGGTGCGAAATAAAACAAACAAACTGATTTGAGTAAGGTCAAGGACACGCCTTCGCAACAAAAATCTTCAACGAGCGAGCGAGACACCCCGGCCGATGCCGCCCGAGCGAGCCCGTTCGGGAGTATTCGGGACTCGTGCGCCGACCCGATTTTTCAATTTTTCTCATACATTGAGTACGGATCATCTTCCGTTTCACCTGCCGGAGCATTTCTGTCTCATTCCATATAGTTTCTATGGAGACGCTTCGTGCGCACTTTGAAAGCGCTCGCCCAATCATTGGTTTAGCTAAAATGAGTCTTAAATTTTAGGTTATAAAGATCAAGCTTGTTTGAAAATATTTTCTTCTTCAGTGTGTAATTAAAGTTACATACTTTTGGATAAATAATAATTGTGTCGAAAAAAAAAATGGGAAATACATAAAAATCTGGTAGTGCAGTGCACGAGTGCACTGAAGGAGCGGCCGCCACTGCTCTCCACGCTGGCCAGACGGGTTGGAACGGGGGATGTTTATTATGAGTAATATCCAAAACGCTAAAAAAAAGACGGGAAAGCACACGAAAGCAAAGGCAAGCAGGACTCTAGCGACGGGGTCTAGGAAACGGAAAACTCCGGGGGGAGAGGTGAGGTATTCTCTAGACTAGCAGCCCGCCCCGGCGTTGCCCATGGTACATACATAGCCTATAACACTTAGGGATAATGTACCTATACAACGGTCAAAGAATTTTGGAAATTGGTCCAGTGCTTCCTGAGACTAGCGCGTTCAAACATACAAACTCTTCAGCTTTATATATTAGGCTTTGCCCGTGGTAGGTACATAGCCTACAACACTCAGCTCCCTTTGAACGCTTCAGAATTTGGTACACACGGCTTGTCTACCTCAGTTTATATAGTATATCGAGCTCCGTGGCGCAGCGGTCAACACGCTAGCCTGCGACACGGGGGTCCCGGGTTCGATCCCCGGTCAGGTCAAGATGGAAAAAGATCTTTTTCACATTGACCTGGGTCTTGGATGTTTATCTATATAAGTATATATTATTATAAAATATAGTATCGTTGAGTTAGTAACCTGCGACACAAGTTCACAACTTACTGTGGGGCTAGCTCAATTTGTGTGATATGTCCCTATATATTAAAAAAAAAAAAGTCTGATTCCTTCCACGCTAGTCTGGGAGAAATGGAAAAACATAGCATATACGAGCTTTCTTCTCGCGCAGACCTTAAAAGCCGGTCATGGCATTGGGCGAAAATCTAAAGAAACATGTCAGGCGATGTGGATAGCAACCCATCACTATCACGCCCACTTAGACGCTAATGGCTTTTGCATTTTACGACCGTGGGCTCTGTCTACCCCGCACGCGAGGGATAAATAAAGACGTGATAATATGTATGTTAATTTTTCATAATATTTAAATCAAAATCAAAACGTTTATTCAGAAAATAGGCCTTTGCAGGCAGGCAGGTTTTTTCACGTCATATCATATTTAAAATTATCTTATTAGATAATATATATTTATTAATTGTTCAAAAGCTACAGACTACTAGCGATTCGGAACCGACCACTGCAGAGAAGAAACGCCGAAGGAAACTCTTATCAACAGTTTTGGTCGCCTACTCGCCTGAAAGGCTTTATATGATTACGAATATTTATTCCTTATTGTCTTTTTCTTTCTTTTCTTTTTTCTTTCTTTTTTCTGTTTTCATTATTATTTAACCTCAGCTCTGTGGCGCAGCGATCAACACGCCTGCCTGCGACACGGATGGTCCCGGGTTCGATCCCCGGTCAGGTCAAGATAGAAAATGATCTTTTTCAGATTGACCTGGGTCTTGGATGTTTATCTTATAAGTATCTATTATAAAATATAGTATCGTTGAGTTAGTATCCTATAACACAAGTCTCGAACTTACTTTGGGGCTAGCTCAATCTGTGTGATTTGTCCGTATATATTTATTTATTTTACAGATAGAAGTCCCAATGGAGGCGCGGCTTGAGAACCTGGCTTTAGACCCCAAGAGCCGCAGCAAAAGTGCCGTTAACCAAAACCTCACCAAGCTGTTAGTGCAAGGGCTGCATTCTAAGGACAAAGAGTGAGTACTTTGCATACATGACAATGACGCGACTGATTTGGCACGCGCTTCGTGACTACCCCAGGCAGTAACTGAAAACCAGTGCATTGCTCTCCGAGTAATATACGCACTGAGATACTGCCTTTTGTACCACTGCGACACACAAACGATCACGCACCCACTGGTTTAATTGTTAAGTGTCTGTTTTGTAGTATGTTTTGTTTGCTTATTGATTGTATGTGTGTTTTTGATGGTACAAAAAATCTTTTATCTATCTATCTATCTATACATTCATAGTATCTTACATCGTCGTCGTCTTTATCCTTTACGGGGTAGACAGAGCCCTAAAGGCCACGTTTAGCATGGGTATTCTTTTTTAGACATTCACGCTTCAAAGGTATTATGATTAATATTAACAAGACTTAGCACGAACCTTTTTAGGGTTCCGTAGTAAACAAGGAACCCTTATAGTTTTACCGCCATGTCTGTCCGTCCGTCTGCGGTTTCACTCAAAGTTATAGCACTTTTTCATACGCCGCAAAAATAACTTTGTCATTCATATATACACTATAAAAAACAAAGTTATCTTCGCTGGCAAAAAAATATAGAGGACTAGCTGTACCCGCGGCTTCGCCCGCGTGATTTATAGCCTATGCCCTTCTCAGTACCCTAACCTATGTGTATGAAAAATTTCATTATGTTCGGTTTAGTAGATACGGCGTGAAAGCGTCACAAACAAACAAACAAACTCACTTTCACATTAGTTAGGATTAGGATTTTGGCTAATCTAAGCTGGCTTATACGGAACCCTTCATGGGCGAACTTGACTCGCACTTGGCCAATTTTCACTTATTTCACTGACTTTTCTATGGAGTTACATCCATCGTGGTCGAGCGAGACTCCATAGAAAATGCATGTAGCATAAAAATATATAGAACTCATCTGTGCTTCGGAAGTCACGTTAAGCTGTTGGTCTCGGCTGTGACTGATGAAGCTATGTCAGATGCAGAGGCAACTAGAAAAATCTTACACTTGTGTTGGCCACTTACACACACGAAAAAACAAAAAAAAATGTCTGATTGTTTTCGATTGTGTTTCTAGACTATTCTGGGAGTTCGTGACAGTATATTCTATTATGGATTTATATCTATTGACGAGCTCCGTGGCACAGCGGTCAACACGCCTGCCTGCGACGCGGATGGTCCCGGGTTCGATTCCCGGTCAGGTCAAGATGGAAAATGATCTTTTTCAGATTGACCTGGGTCTTGGATGTTTATCTATATAAGTATCTATTATAAAATATAGTATCGTTGAGTTAGTATCTCATAGCACAAGTCTCGAACTTACTTTGGGGCTAGCTTAATCTGTGTGATTTGTCCGTGTATATTTATATACTATCATTAAAATAATGTCTAGGCATGTGGTCTCAACGCCTTAATCGTACGATTTGTTTTCAGAGACTCGCATAGATGGCGCCACTCGAAACTACACAACATTGTATCTACCGTATTATGAGAATATAAAAACATTATTCACAAAATATATCTTATTAAAAATCAAAACAATATTTTAGGCATAATATTTTAAAATGACACCTTATATTTAGTAAGTTAAAGGCTAACGCAGATTACCGCCATCTAGTATCGAGTAGCAAGCAAATCTCCTGCGCCATACATTCGCCTGCTTTTCGCAACCTTAATTTGGCCCAATATTTTTGTATGAGGTGGGCAGTCTATTACGTTAGTATTATATTGTCTTTGGTCTAGGTTACTCAAAATCCCTGTATAGAAATTGGTACCTATTAATATTTAAGGCAAAGAGCAGGTTTAAATCCTGCCAGCGTGAAATTTTTACCATATTTTATTTCTTAATTTAATAAGAATATATCAAAACACAAGCTAAACAAAGCTTATTAACATCAAAAAGACCTCTCCTACCCGTCTGGCCAGCGTGGAGAGTGTAGGCCAAATCCTCTACTACTCAGGACTACTCAGGCTAGTATATGGCGCTGGTAGTACAGAGAGGGTCGCGCTGCAGCAGTGGAGACTAGAAAGTCCTGATGATGATGATGATATCAAAATATTATTGTGATTGCATTATCGTCATCAGGTATTTTTTAATCTCCACTGCAGGAGCACGACCCTCTGTACTACCAGAGACATATTTATAAGCGTCTTTGATGTTTATAAGCTTTGTTTAGCTTGTGATCCCTAAGTCGCCTACTACGACAGCCCCACATTAAGTTGTGTATGAACTTGTGTCGCAGGATACTAACTCAACGATACTATATTTTATAACATATACTTATATAGATAAACATCCAAGACCCAGGTCATTCTGAAAAAGGTCGTTTTCCATCATGACCTGACCGGGGATCGAACCCGGGACCCCCGTGTCGCAGGCTGGCGTGTTGACAGCTGCGCCACGGAGCTCGACAACTTGTATTTCATTACCAAAGGACCACGGAAAGACGTGGAAGTGGTCCTATTCTACTCTGCCGGGAACCACACGGCATCATTCTAAGGACTAAGAGCATAACTCAAGAGTCATACCTATGTACTATGGTTTTTACCTTTAATAAAGAAATTATTATTATTATTATTTTATTATGTAATTCCAGGTTAATATCAATGGTGCTATCGAAGAACGACGCGCGAGTGGCGAGTCGTACCGTGTCGGCTCTACCCGCGGATAGCGTGCCCCTGCTGTTGCAGCAACTGCTCGCCATGGCCAACAGGAAAACCAATCAGTAAGTAATGCTCATCATCATTATTTCGTGTAGGTGACACCGTCAGTCGACCATGCACACCCTGGTGTCAGAGTTCTTCGGAACCGCCTCTCGGCCTCTGACGTGGTTCCTTTAACGACTACCAGATGGCAGCCGGGACCAACGGCTTAACGTGCCTTCCGAAGCACGGAATCGTCTTTCTTATCAGACAATCAGGTGATACATGCCCGCAATGTCCTAAACAAACTGGAAACAACTTAACCAAGTATGTTCCCGTGGGAATCGAACCCACGACCCCCGGGTCAACAAGCCCGGAGCGTGGCGAGTCGTACCGTGGCGGCTCTGTAAACCAACCAGTGAGTACTCGAAGTTCAGAAATTTATTCAGAAAATTATAACGCATCCGCAACAGTCTTCGTCGAAACAAAATATAAAAATGCATCCGCCATATACTTCGTCAAGTATTACATTAATTTATCCATAACTAGTTCCAAAAATGTAAGTCAAAAAGTCCACCTCGCATCGCACCCGGCCCAAAAGTTCCCATAATGCTGGCGGCATTGTCTCGTTGAATCGCTATGGTGATTCGTTTTCCAAGTAATAAGGAAGAAAATTAAGTCATCATCCGTATATATCTATGGTACTCATCAGTGGCGGCTCGTGACTCAAAGACCAGCCAGGTGTCGATGCCTATCAATCTAGGATTTACTGTTACAATGCGGTTTTTGTATTCCAAATAAAAATTTCGAGCAAGCAAAACCCGCAATGTAACTGTAAATTCTAGATTGATAGGCATCGACACCTGTCATCCGAGTTAGTAAATAAGCGGGCTGGTGGTGCACATCATAAAACATGCCTAAACAATATCGATAATTCTTAACTGCAGAAATGATTCTCTTATTTAGATACCTAGGCATTTTTTATTTACATATACAATGTATAATAATAAGATTGATAAGTAAACCAAAACATAAAAACAGCGAAAGTAAAACACGAACAAAAACAAACGTAAGCCAATTTACACGAAAACTACCTATTAATACGAACATATCCGAACGTCGGCGTTCGCCCGACGTCGGGCCCCGTGCGGCGCACGAGATTTCGCTAAACTTCCATACTAATCTTCCGTCTCACGCGCCAGGCGCTTCGTCGCCTTTTCCATAGCAGCTGTATAGGCGCGTTGCGTGCACTGGGAGCGGGCGCACGGCAAATTATTTTGTCAAGCGAAAATAATACTTATTTTGTTAAAGACACGACTGATTATCATTTGACACAAAATTAATATATTTTTACGTTAAACTGCTTATTTATAAATATATACGGACAAATCACACAGATTGAGCTAGCCCCAAAGTAAGTTCTTATGAAAGACTTGTGTTATGGGATACTAACTCAACGATACTATATTTTATAACAAATACATATATAGATAAACATCCAAGACCCAGGTCAATCTGAAAAAGATCGTTTTCCATCTTGACCTGACCGGGGATCGAACCCGGGACCATCCGTGTCGCAGGCAGGCGTGATGACCGCTGCGCCACGGAGCTCGTTATTTTTTATATCAACGTTATTTTTTAGTATATATTTAAGCTTAGACTGGTAGTGCACCGCACGAGTGCACTTAAGAGGGAGCCGCCACTGGTACTCATCATGATGATGATGATCTATGGTACTTACATATATTTATTTATATTTAATTTGTACAGGTGTGCATCAGTGTGCACGTGGATGAAGGCGGTCATAAAGTCCCACGCCGCGCTACTTCTAGCATCCGCGAGCTCCACCAACACGCCTGCACACAACCACTTGGCACAACTACTAGCTGTGTTCACGCATAGGTAAGAATGATTTGAGGATTTCTTTCTTTTTTATGGTTCCGTAGTGAGCAAGGAACCCTTAGTGTTATTATCAAGGATATATATCATGATATGTTATATCTAACGGCTCGGCTTGCATCCCCTAGAAAAAATGATAAACTCGCGACAGGTCACGTGACCGATTCGTCAGATAGAAAAACGACGTATATTTGAGTTTTCACTTTCTGCTGGCACTTTAGACTTACTATCAGGGGTCAAGGATATATATCATGATATATTACTACTGGCTATGTTTATGCTGTGGTAAGACTATTTTAGGGTTACGTAGTGAACGAGGAAACCTTGCAATCTTATTGTCAGGAGTAGAGGATATATTATATCAATGGATACATATCATGATATATATCAAACGGTTGGACTGGCATCGGCTAGCTCTACCAACACGCCTGCTCACAACTACTGGCTGTGTTCACGCACAGGTAAGGCAGATTTTAGGGTTCCGTAGGAACAAGGAACTATAGTTTCGCCGTGTCTTTCTGTCCGCGATTTACCTTAGAGACTACTTAGGTATTCAAAAACTCGTTATATTCATAACGACAGTGGTAAAATAAAAATTTAAAAATACATGTTACTCGTAATTGAGAATAATTTTTCTCGTCAACCCGTATGAATGTATAATTATTTTTACGCATATGTCTAATTATTATTGCGCATGCCTCATTATTATAACGCATAATAATAATAATAAGGCATGCGTAGAAATAATAAAATAAAAATAAATAATATGACGAGAATCTCGTGAAGGCCGAGAAGGACAAACTTAGTAAGTACCTAGACTTGGCCCACGAGGTGACCGCCATGTGGGATGTGGATTCGACGATCATTGTCCCAATAGTCGTATCTGTGTTCACAGATACGACTATTGGGACAATTATCTTATAGCGAAGAGTCTCGACCAACATCTCAAGAGACTCTCGCTGGATGGCTGGATCAAGGGCCAGATACAGAAGGCGGTACTTCTAGACACGGCACGCATAGTCAGGAGGTTTCTGCAGGTTTTTTTTTCACTCTCCCTGCAGCCTTAACCGCCGGTAGCTTGAGTCTTACTCCGCTGCTGGTGGCTCACTAGGATAGGTTTTTATAAAAATTTTATTTAATTTTGTACGATCATCATCATCATCAGGTGCCTTTTAGTCTCCACTGCAGGAGTGCGACCCTC
Organism: Rhodophaea formosa; assembly: GCA_963082605.1. Taxonomy (NCBI): domain Eukaryota; kingdom Metazoa; phylum Arthropoda; class Insecta; order Lepidoptera; family Pyralidae; genus Rhodophaea; species Rhodophaea formosa. The sequence goes on from OY720230.1 coordinate 10,604,939, forward strand.
TCTGTACCACCGCAGAGCCATAATATAAGCCAGGGCAGTCAGAGGATATATATATTGTACGATATTTTGTTATATTTTACTTTTTATATAGTTTTTATAATTCCTATCCTTAGTAATAATAAGACATAATGTGTCTTATTATTGTGTCTTATTACTACGCATATCTTGTTGTTTATATTATATATTTATATTGCACAGCAAAATAAAAAAACAATAAAAAAACGCTTGTTCAAAACATATGTCTGGAGTATAGCTCTATATGGTTGTGAGGCCTGGGTTTTGAATAAGAAGGATAAAGAACGATTGGAGGCATTCGAGATGTGGTGTTGGAGGCGAATGGAAAAAATCAGCTGGACGGAGAAAAAGACAAACAAGGAAGTTCTGGAACTTGTTAATGAAAAGAGAACTTTATTGAACTGTATAGACATAAGGCGAGGAAAGATGTTTGGCCATCTTATACGACACGACGAATTTATTAAAACCATCTTAGAAGGAAAGATTGAAGTTAAGAGAGGAAAAGGAAGGCCAAGGAGAGCATTCACAGACGAAATAAAAGAGAAGGCAAAAGTCGTGTCGTACAGAGAGGTCAAAGAGATAGCGGAGGATAGGGAAAAATGGAAAATACTCCACCGACAAGAACAAAGTTCTTAAATATATGATGATGATATTGCAGAGACATATATATGTCTAATTATTAGAAAATGTTATGTCTCTTTAACATTGTTTTTATCCTGCAGGCGGTCCCACCTCTGTCAGTTGCTAAACCTGCGAGGCCGGCTGGAGCTCACCATGTCGGCGCGAGACACACGCGAACACACAGACACGCAGGAAGCTGTACTGGAGTACAATGATGGTGAGTCATCATCATCAGGTCTTTTTTAGTCTCTACTGCAGGAGCACGACCCTCTGTACTACCATCCAGAACAGAAGATTTGGCCTGTACTCTCCACGCTGGCCAGACGGGTTGGAGAGGACTCTTTGATGTTTGTTTAGCTTGTATATTACGACACACGCTAACACACAGACACGCAGGAAGCTGTACTGGAGTACAATGATGGTGAGTCATCATCATCATCAGACTGCCTATTTACTAACTGTGATATAAATAGGAAAGCTGGTCTTGGTTAGTCTCCACTGCAGGAGCACGACCCTCTGTACTACCAGAGCCATTTATAAGCCATCATGATTTAACCTACACTCTCCATGCTGACCATCTCTTCGATGTTTGTTTAGCTAGTGTATTACGACACACGCGAACACACGGACACGCAAGAAGCTGTACTTGAGTACAATGATGGTTAGTCATCATCATCAGGTGTTTGTTAGTCTTCACTACAGGAGTACGATCCTCTCTGTACTACCAGACCCAAATATTAGCTGGAGCAGTATTGGCCTATACTCTCCATTCTGGCCAAACGGGTTGGAAAGGTCTCTTTGATGTTCATAAGCTTTGTTTAGCTTGTGTTTCCAAAGTCACCTACTCGTATGACATCCACGGGAAGGCTTGAAGTGATCCTATTCTACTCTGCCACACATTCAGCAGCATTCATCATCATTTCAGCCGCTAAATGTCCACTGCTGGACATAGGCCTCCCTCAAGATTCAGCATAGTTTTTCCATACTCACCCCACTGGGCAGACGGCTTGGTAAGCGCAGCTTATCTCGATTTGGACCATCGAAAACGTTTTTTTTAAGGGGGCACACTAGGCACAGTAGCGACGCCAATCATTTTATTCCTAATACTTTACAAATAGAAAGAAATTCAAGAATGTAAATCATATAAAGTATTTTTGGAATCATGTTTTAATATTATGAGAATCAGTCATTAAGAGAAAACGTGATTACCAGATTGATATACATGAGAATCAGATTATCGCCAAAAACGGCCTTTTTTGGCGGTAATCTGATTATCATTCAATCCAAAAATATTTATCGCGTTCGCAGTACAACAAACTCCTACTCTTCCCGAGTCCCACGTAAAGCCGCAATCCCATACAAACGTAGTTTGGTACAGTTAAGCCAATCTCAACCAAATTTCGTACATACAACAAAATTACAGCGAGTTGAAGTTTCGTATCGAAAACTTGTACTCGCTGTAATTTTGTATAGGTATTGTTTTTAAAATTGAAATCTGATTATAAACATCAATATGCCTTATCCGGTCGTATGTACGAAATTGGGTTGAGATTGGCTTAACTGTTGTAAAACTAAAACGAAACTACGTTTGTATGGGATTGCAGCTTTACGTGGGACTCGGGAAGAGTAGGAGTTTGTTGTACTGCGAACGCGATAAATATATTTGGGATGCTATTCGGATGGATTGGGGATGAGTTTGTAGCAGCTCGGGGAGGCCGGGCGCACGTTCCCGATGTCATACCTGTGCAGCCACCAGACAGGCAGTCGAGGATGACACTTCTGACCATATAATACTAACGTATAGCCAGCCTCTTTCAAAAATAATTGAGGCCTGCTATAATAAAATAATATAATAATAAATATATACGGACAAATCACACAGATTAAGCTAGCCCCATAGTAAGTTCGAGACTTGTGTTATGGGATGCTAACTCAACGATACTATATTTTAGAATAGATACTTATATACTTAGATAAACATCCAAGACCCAGGTCAATCTGAAAAAGATCATTTTCCATCTTGACCTGACCGGGGATCGAACTCGGTACCAGCCGTGTCGCAGGCAAGCGTGTTGACCGCTGCGCTACGGAGCTCGTCATCGAGCTCTATAGTAGGCGATATAGAGTTAGACGACGGCGAGTGGATAACTGCAGTTTTATTATCTAGACTCTCATACATGGAGATAGGTATATGTCTCTCATATCAGAAGACATGGTTTTCTTTCAATTTATTTTAAAATCTTTTTCTTTCCAGACTCGTCATCAGAAGAGGACATGGAGGTCGAGAAGGTGGAGTCTGACAGCGAGCAGTCGTGGGACGAGGAACATGAGCGTTCGGACAATGAGCGGCAAGAACTGGACGATTCTGATGACGAGTGACACAATATATATTGTTATTTTTATACTGTCGTTTTATTTTCAACAAAAAAGTATTGAATATCAAAACGTGATCCTTTGATCCCTTCGAGCAACACGGCCTCCGTACCGTACGGAGGGAGTGGGCAATGACATTGTCACAAAAAATGACGTGAAAAGAAACGATATGAGTCACACACAACTAACACATAGAAATGCATATGCCTAACTTGGCTTGTACCTTGACAGAGGGGAACGCAGCGTATGGCTACTCCTTTCCGGTAGGGAAGGCAGTGTTGCTCGAAGTTTGATCCGAATGAAAGTTAGTACAATAATTAATTAATGATGGCGATTATTGTTTGGGTGGGTACATATGTAAAGTAGGTACGGTAACGGAAAATCTCTTTACAAAACACACTTCCTAAAGGAAGGCGCGTTGAATAACGCTTGGAATCTAGGTAAGTAGTCTTATTACGCGCTTATATCGCTCGTGTCTATTTTCATACAAAATACGAGCGATATAAGCAGATTTAACTCAAAACTCCGCTTAAATAGCTCATGTGTATTTTTGTATGAAAATACACACGAGCGATTTACATAAGCAGATTTTTGCGCTGCGGCCAGTCATTATGTGCGCGTAACTTAGCGCCCCCACTTCATGCAGATGAAACAGCAATAACCCGAGTACGTATGTAAGCCAAGGTAAAGTAATCATAATAAAACAAAGGAGTTCGCTCATACAAGTATATTCTCATATCTCTTACATACATCACCTCGTATGTTCTCACTTAAAGCTAAAACTTCACTTAACAACATCGTTATTCACAAAACAATTGATATTACGTCACTGTCCTCACTTATTTGCTATAGCAAACACCTGTTAGCAAGTAAAAAACGCACTTTGACTTCCATTTACTGGCTTTTTTCACTTCATACATTTCGTATAGTCTTGCGTCTCGCACAAGTTATTTTAACCCTAATAAGTTTGAAGTATACAGAATTTTTTAAAGTTGTAAGATTTAATCCGTCCCTATGAAATATCGGGAAAACCAAATCAATATTGATTACACTAAGATGTTATAAAAAATAGTAGGTCAATGTATGTTTTTGACTTGCCAACTGGCATTTACTATAATTTGCTTTAACCCATTCCTAACTTGAAAAACGTGGAATGGTAAGGCCGCAATCAAAGAGATATAATGTTTTAATTTAGATTTATCTGAAGAAAATTATTGTCTACTAGCGAACTAATATACTTTGATATAAAATGGCAATTTCGCTTCCTATTTTCTTATATTGCTTTTACAATTACAATAAGCTATATTCCTTTTTATCTAGCGATGTTACAAATCTCAACATTTTATATAAAAACTGTTAAGAGTACATAATGTTTACATAAAGCTGTTAACAGTATATAACGTTTACATTTTAAAAAAGCTTGTCAAAGTACATAACATTTACATCAAAAATATGTCAAATACCCATATACATAGCACACCAGTATGACATAAAAAGAATTCATTGCTAACACACAAATACTCAAAGGCATCTTAGTTAAATCTTAACAAAAATCGTTCTCAAGCCTCGTTCTGTTCTCGTTCTCTCAAGTCAAGTTCTGCCTGACTGTCTTGATAAACTAGCAAGACAGACACCGAGATTTAAGATTGTCAGAATCAGATTGATAGAAGATATCTTTGAATATTCAGGGTTACGTTAACTGAAGAGTTTGTGGTGGGAAGTCAAGAGGTGCAGTTGGGGTCTACCTTGGACGATTTTGCAAATTGATTTTGGTGGACTTTATAATATGAAATTGGTGTAGTTTGGTGTTATAAATGCTCATGCTCATGGAACAATTTGTGAAATAGTTAAAGTGGACTGTTATATGGACTCGTATAGACTTGTCACCATAACCTCCTGACCACGACGCATCAAAGAATATACGCCATCTTTGATGCTACTTGTTACAACTTTACCGTACAACACCGATACTTAGTATCTCAATTTACTGGACATTGGCAGAATCACTGAAATCTCGGTGGAAGCCATATTATAAAACAGAAGAAGAAGTTAACTGATAGAGCCCAAATTAAAACATTACATGTTCTTCACCTGGTTCCGTGGGCAGTTTTCCACACTTAGGCCTCTTGTTTGGGCCCATTGTGTGTGAGCAGAGGACATCATTCATTCACATACATGTTCTTATTAAATTGAGAAATAAGATATGGAGAAAAACTGACTGCCCTGGCTAATATATGGCTCTGGTAGTACAAAGAGGGGATATGCTCCTGTAGCGGAGACTAAGAGACCTGATGATGATGATATGGGGAAAAAATCCACATGGTCAGAATCAGAATCTTCATACAACAATGTTTTTTTGTCCCATATTTTATTTCTTTATTTTAATAAAAATATATCAGCATAGAATTGTGAATGCATAAAAACATAGAAATTAATATTACATGTGTTTAAATGCTTTTTACTTAAACTTAGTCTTCCGAAATAGCAGACAAGTTTTTTTAATTTTTTCATGGTCACCAGGACGCGACTCGACACGGCTTTTGGACGCTGTATGTTGCCGAAAACACCATTTAAATTTATTTCTTTCCTATGATTTCTGGTACAGTCTGAATCAAAATTTATGGCGGCTCGGATATTAGCTGGTCTTTGCTTGTCCTCACCACGCCTCCCCGCGCGCCCCATCACCAGGCCTTTTTTTTCTCCACTGCAGGAGCACGACCCTCTCCGAACTTCCAGAGCCATAATGAGCAAGGGCAGTCAGAGGATATGGCCTACACTCTCCACGCTGGCGAGACGGGTTGGAGAGGTCTCTTTGATGTTTATAAGCTTTGTTTAGCTTGTATTTCCTGAGGCGCCTTCTACGACATCCACGGGAAGACTTGGAGAGGTCCTATTCTTCTCTGCCGGGCACCACACCGCGCGCCCCGCGCAGAACTAATATTGTGTACTGCGTTAAACTCGCGCGATGTTCTGAACCGTCATAAATTTTGATTGGGACTGCACTATCGAGTCTATTGATACCTTCGATCAACAATACCAACTAGATATCGCGTTACGTACGAAATCGAAGCAAAATTCTGTCCGCTTGAATGTAGCTATAAAACCGTTTTAAGTTCAACGTATTCTCGACCATAGCACGTGATAATAAAGTCGCAATTCTATTATTCCAAACTAAACAAAATAAGAGCTCACCGTCTGGAGTGCGCTCTTATTTGCCGAGCCGCTTTTCTTGCGTCGACCTGATATCTAGTTGGTATTGTTGATCGAAGATCGATACACTAAAAAGCGGCAACACAATGTGGCATCCATGCTTAAATCAACAATATTCTATTTCTATATCTACGCCTTCTTGGGTGGTGGTCTAAAAACCCCAACTACTACTGCATGGTCTCTTTCGTAAGGCTCTAGTGTCAACTGTTCTTGAGGTTTCAACTTGTCTGCTTGTAGCTTCTTCACTTCCGCCGCGAATACTGCTTCCGGTTGCGCCGTGGAGTCTATGCAGGAGGCCTGGAAGGTTTGTCTATGGTTAGTTTAGTTTTAATTTTGGTGGGGGGGATGATGGGAGTCGGGTGGGGGAGACCTCAGTGAGAGAGTTCAATTTCAACATGAAATATTTAGCTTTTTGTCTTCATCATAGGAGATCCTATCCTTATAATATCTATACTAATAGTAAAGCTGAGAACTTGTTTGTTCGGATGAACGCGCTAAACTCAGGAACTACTGGACCGATTTCAAAAATTATTTCACCGTTGGATAGGTACATTATCCCTGAGTGCTATAGGCTATGTATGTACCATGGGCGAAGCCGGGGCGGACTGCAAGTCTTTACTAATATTATAAAGCTTAGTGTTTGTTTGTTTGGTTGAACGCGCTAATCATATCATCGCTCAAAACCTACTCGACTGATTTCAAAAATTCTTTCACCTTTTGATAGGTATGTTACCCTGTTCTATCCTTGAAGGGTCGACTATTAAGTATATAAGATCGAAGTATGATTACCGTACATATTGTTTACGTTATACTGTTGAAAAAAGGTTGCTTTCGACGTTTCTTCTCTGCAGTGGTCGGTTCCGAAACGCTAGTATTCTATAGCTTAACACTAATTTATAAAGGGATTAAATATGTATAATGACCGACCACCAAAAAATACTTTATTACCTACCCTAAGTCATCTTACCAAAAAAAACTATACTGAACACAAAAAATTAAAGAAATAACGCCTAAAATTACAAATAGTCCTAGCTGTTTTAGTCACAACTGCACTTCAAATAGTGTTCAAAGCGCAATTTAGTAAATGATCACCAAATCTTGATTTGTATCTAAATGTTTTGTTTTTCGTATGTGTAAGTGGCCAACACTATTGTCAGATTTTTCAAGCTGCCTTAAGGCATCTGACATAGCTTAACGACTGGCATCAACGATGACAGCCGGGACCAACGGCTTAACGTGCCTTCCGAAGCACGGAGGAGCTCGAGATATTTTTATGCCACTTGCGGTCACCCATCCAAGTAGGGACTGCACCAGGGGTTGCTTAACATACGTAAGCGCTCATAGAGCCTACACCCACTGGACCATCGGGCAAATAAACCACGCTGATCGCCATGAAATCTATGCATGAAACGTAGGCATATTACCAAATGTTTGTTTTGTTTTTCGTATGTGTACGTGGCCAACACTGGAGTCAGACTTTTTAAGCTGCCTAAAGGCACCTGACATAGCTTAACGACCAAATAAAGTAGTTACTCCTTTTTCATAAGTTCTTAAAAGTATTACCTATTATCAGTACTTACCATAGAGTATCTCTTCCGTGAGAATTGAAAAATATAATTATTTATTAGTTACCAAGAGAACCTGACTCGTTTATGTTTCTATACATTTTAGTTAAATTATAGAAATTGTACTTGTATGCTAAATAAACACCTATCTGTTATAGGCTTGACTGACAGCCCTCTTTGCAGAGGTTGCTTAGAGACTGAAGAAACAGCTAGGCATCTACTACTAGAATGCCCTAGTGTGACAACTACAAGAGAAGAGTACCTGGGAAAACCAGAAACCATGAGCGAGGCCTGCAGCACACCCTCTGCGGTTCTACGCTTTCTCGACGAGCTGGGTTGGCTCGTGTAAAACAACCGTAGCAACCCACCAAAGAAGGAGATCTGGGATCTCCTATCAACAGAAGACCGAAGAATGGACATCTTCTGTTCACACACAATGGGCCCGAATAGGCGGCCTAAGTGTGGAAAATAGCCCACGGTAGCAGTAAGGAGTAAGCAGTAGAAATTGTACCTAATTCTTTTGGTCGAATAAACATTAAAAGAAAAATATTTTTCTTGGTAGTGATTTATCAATTTAGAATCATTAAAATCTCAGACGACAGTAAACATCTAAAACTAATACATAAGTAAAGGGCTAGTACTATGATAAGGTAAATCATTATTTAATTAACCTTTTAATTTGACTTGTTTCATAATAATGCTTAGATTACCTAGCGTAATATACTTTACTAGTCTCCACTGCACGAGCACGACCCTCTCTGTACTACCAGAGCAGTCAGAGGATTTGGCCTACACTTTCCACGCTGGCCAGACGGGTTGGAGAGGTCTTTTTGATGTTTAATTTGAGTTCCCTAAGTCGCCTTTTACGAGTTCCACGGGAAGATTTGGAGGATGGAAGATTTTTTAATAGGATAACCAGATGTTAAATATTTGCATAACATTTTGAAATGGGAATAAAATTTTGGTGTTCATCAACTATTTCTGGTTTAACAATATTAGTTTAGAAATCATTTGCTTTAACAGAATAATAAAAAATTTAAGACTTTGTTTATATCTGCACATTAAAATGGAGTTTTAATTTTAGTGGTCATTAACTATTTTTGGTTTCACGATGATTGGTTTGGGCGTCATTTGCTTTGATAGGACAGCAAGATGTAAAAACTGTGGTAACAATTTCATATTAAAATGAAGTTTAAATTTTGGTGATCACTTACGAGTATTTTTGGCAGTAAAAAGAATTTCTTCGACGTTTTATTTTACTACTAGCTGCTACCCGCGGCTTCGCCCGCGTGATATATAGCCTATGTCCTTCTCAGTACCTTAAGTGTATGCAAACTTTCATGGTGATCGGTTCAGTAGATGCGGCTCAAAAGCGTAACAAACAAATAAACTCACTTTCGCATTTATAATATTGGTTTGGGATACCTGATGATCCATCAAACATAAGCCATTTATAAACAATTAAATCGGAATTATAAAAAAATGAGAATTGCTGTGAAAACCCTGAAAAGGGCTACTTTCAACCGACGAATTTTTTTTTAACTATGTATGATCACGCGTAGCTTTTTAGAGTAGTCCGATATTAATAATTCTTCTTTGAAAAAATAACCCAAGTTGGTCCCTTATAAATTTGGAAAAAACAGCTTATGGGTCTAAAATATGTTGATTTTCTGCTATTCGGCTGTTAAATATTTTGCATAGAGATTTGTCTGAATATATCTTTGAATTCCATACCTTAATAGATATAACGAAGTGTCCGCCGTTCTTGAGGAAGTGCTGTGCGTTCAACGCGACGATCCTAGCCTGGTCTGGCTGAGCCACGTCCGCGAAGATCGTGTCTACCATGCCAATCAGCATTCTGCAAGAAATTATAAGTTTCTATGTGTCCCCAAAATTTCTCATATAGGACTATATGAGAAATTTGAGGAATGGAGTCAGAGATACCTTTGTTAATCAACATTACACATTTAGTTCATAGGATCTTCATCATAAGGACAGGTAATAATAAGTCATAAAAATAAATAAAATAAAAATAAAGTTATTTATTAAAAGATAGAAGAAGACATTTATAGAAAGATTTTTATATCTAAACAAACTGACAAAAAATGCATCAGCTTATATATCTAACTCCTATGTGCCTAAGTGTATGTCATGTCAATAAGCATTTTGTAAGAAATTATAAATTTGTATGTGTTGGAGTGGGCTTTATGAGAAATTTTGGGATAGTCAGATCAATATGGGCTATTAAGTTCATAGGATCTTCATCATCATCATCAGCAGGCCGATTTGCTAACTCAGTGTACAACGATTTGATTGTCACTTTATAATCCATTGCGGTTTTCATAACATAAATAATAATAGTCATTCATACCGAAGCCGTAATGAATATTGAAGTTACCATGAAAATGATGTACACCGTATTTGTCAAAAGTTAGCAAATAGGCCTGCAGGTCTTTTGTAATCTCCACTGCAGGAGCTCGACCCTCTCTGTACTACCAGTCATATGAGCCAGGGCATCAGAGGATTTGGCCTCCACTCTCCACGCTAGCCAGACGGGCTGGAGAGGTCTTGTTGGTGTTAAGCTTTGTTTAGCTTGTGTTCCCTAAGTCGCCTCCTACGACATCCACGGGAAGAATTGGAGTGGTCCTATTCTACTCTGCCGGGAACCACACCACACGGCGATCGTCATCATAAAAACTTAAAATCATAATAAGTCATTCATTGCCAAAGATATGACTTTCTGCAAGAAATCACCTTCTATGTGTCGGAGTGGACTATATTTAGTTCATAGGATCTTCATCATAAAACATACCAATTTATTGCCAAAGATATCTAAACAAATTGGTAAAGTCTCTTATTAAATAAAATAAGAAATAAGATTGGTTGAAAAATTCCATGCAGGCAGGACTTGTACCCAGCAGTCTTTACTCTTTGAACGAGTAAAGACGGCAAACCTATAAAAAATTTTGGTAAATGAATGCCTCAGTTTGTGTAACCACATATTGTACCTAAGTAGTGGCAACGCTGTATTTTAGGCACCCTCTTATCTACCTTACTTTATCATCATCGTCACAGCCACAAGAAGTCCACTGCTGGACACAGGCCTCCCCCAAGGATTTCCAATACGACCGGTAGGAAGCGGCCTGCATCCAGCGCCTTCCTGCAACCTTTATCAGATCATCCGACCACCTGGTCGGTGGGTGTCCGACGCTGCGCTTGCCAGTAAGTGGTCGCCATTCTAGAACTTCTCTGTCCGGCCATCGATTCTAGACGCTATGTGCCCCGCCTGCTACCACAAGTTCCTTTCTTATTATAGCTTTAATTTACGCGGACAGACAATAAGTAAACGCAACTCACCTGTATTTCAGTGGATGTCTGGCATCTTCAATAATAGGAATGATATTTGTCCTCTTCTTGGCTACATTTAGTAAATCTCTGCCCGATCTGTGCGAGAACTCCACCGCATATACTAATCCTTCCTGTAAAATACTATAATTTCAGTACACTCCTGACAGTTTGTATGTTTTGCGAGTTATGAAGATAAATCAGAACGGAAAGGTAGTGATTTTGTGGGCTTCACGGTTAATAAGCACCCGTTTTTATCATCATTATAATTAAGTAGTCATATGGGGGTATCTTTTAACACCAAGATTGAATATAGATTAAATAAGATTGAATTAAATAAGGAAACAAAAGCTAAACAAAGCTATAAACATCAAAGAGACCTCTCCAACCCGTCTGGCCAGCGTGGAGAGGGTAGGCCAAATCCTCTGACTGCCCTTGCTAATACATGTCTCTGGTAGTACAGAGAGGGTTGTGCTCCTGCAGTGGAGACTTACAAAGACCTGTTGATGATGATGAAGATTAAATCCTAAATTCAGTGAGCTCCTTTACACAATAGACTTACTGAAGTTAAGGGAGCACCTCCATGCTTCGGAAAGCACGCTAAGCCGTTGGTCCCAGCAGTTATAATTGATGGCAGTTTTTAAACTTAATCAGATGCCATTAACCAACTCGAAAAATCTGACATCACTGTTGACCATTTAAATACACGAAAAACAAACAAACAAGGATCATTATATTTTCTAAATATCACTAAAGAATCCCTAAAATTCAGCAGACCAGTTTCTCTCTACATGTGCCGTCATTGTATCTCTTGTAAATTAATTAAGCATTATAGCTCGGTTGTCTTACAGAATTTGGAACTTTTAACCTGTCAATCCCCGACCGGCCTCATGAGGCCGCGCCTAATGTCATGACCTACCGTAAAACCCCAAGCGGCCTCATGAGGCCGCGCGTCCTTACTCGCCTTTAAAGCTTAATAACAAAAAATAGAGAATACTTTTGTATGAAGAACTTGAGCTATAGACAAACTAGAATAAATTTGCTTTAGTTTAAAACCCAAAAATACTTTATATCTGTGCCACAAATTCTTTTTTTCGACTTCGAAAACGTCAAATTTCTGTCACGTCAAAACACCGTCAAAACGTGCCATTTCTTGTGTTATTATGAAGACGGAACTTATTTTTATTAGAAATTTGTATTAAAATGTGGTAATATGTTTATATCAAATCGATTTAGATAATATGTTGCAAGAAATATATCGTAACATTAATGATTTTCAAGCTCAAATGCGGTAACCTAAACTATCAGATTTTACAGTGTTCATAGAGCTAATATGTTACTAAATACAGTAAAATGGCTAAAATAAATAATGGAAATAAGGTTTGAATTAGATTTATCCACTTACATAATCATTTCAAGTGATAATTTCATAAAATAAATACACGAAAAGTTTGTGTTTATTCTATCTAAAATGGCGGAGTGATGATCTATTTTCATCCTTATTTACATTGTAATACGGTCGAATACAACTAGGCGACGTGGTGAGCTATTTTGATCTTTATTTATATAGCGTTACGGGCGAATATAACTACAAAAATTATGAGTCATCACTAGCAGTTTTTTATATCGTCGGGGGTCTGATTTCAAGTGTTGTTTTTATAAACATCTTGAAGCTATTCATAGAATTGTTTATACAGAAAGACAGTGTAGGCCCTTGTTGTTTAGTTATATTACTGAGTACATATTCATTTCGGGCATTCCAGTCTGTGACACAGTTTGTAAACATTGACCTTGTAGAATAATTATATTTTTTCAATAAGCCTACTTTCTTTTCTTATTTATATTTGAAGACAATTTATTCATTAGTAAATAGTTCTTTACAGAACGAAAAAATATGCTTTAGATGCAGAGAAATGATTTTTTTCGTGAACGGCGCACTAGGTGACGTCATTTTCGCACGTGTGTAATTCGATCCGATTTCGCAAATTAGAGGTGCCGCATGAGAGAGGTTAAGCTTTATGTACATATAGTACTTAATATATTATTCAATCTTAGTGTCCATAAATCTATTTGCAATGCAATTAAATCAATGGTACAATCATAAAATCACTTACAGGTCCAACAACATCCGATACATGGCTAACTGTAGTACCACTGGCCGCTCCCAAATACAGTACCCTGGAACCTGGAGGCATGTGTATAGCATCTACACCACCCATGATAGCTGCTGCCAATTTTGACCGGAAAGGATTCCATACTCTGTATTCCACCTTCTCTCCTTCATTCTGGAAAGTTTGTCTATTGTTAGTGGGCGGTATGTTTTGAGGTGGGGGGTATGTTTGTATACTGTTAATCAGAAGTGGGTATGTGGTTATGGTCTTCACGAATAGGTCAAGATTAGAGGGACCATACTGTCATCACTTTAAATTGTTGTATGCTATGTTTGGTGTTTTACATAAAAATTACCTCAATACAAAGATTTTAACTAAACTTTACATATGCGCACCTCAAACTTACAACATAAAATAATTCGAAATTAGACCCCTTTGATTGTAATTTTCAATGGAATAGTTTTTAAATAGCAATGCTAACTGCATTTATTTGATTCAGTTGTAATTTGATGGGATTGAAGGATGTATATTTTGTTTGTACATTTCTTGTCTCAATGTCTGAGTAAACAATCACGATCGCGACTGCATAATGAATTCAAGTACTAACGTATACTAAGAGATAGCGCCGTACCGCGGCGATTAACAACATACATTTATCAATTCTATGTATGTGAAAAAATTTAACATTAACAACTTTTCCTTTGTAACAAAAGGTCGAAATAATAAAAAAAACAACATTTCCATAAAAAGCCCAGCCGTTCGTAATGACGGGCTAAGTCACCCCTATAAGGACCGGGCAAGGTTTTATTATCATATTGTATAAAATCAAACATAGCATACAAAAAATAAACCTTAAGGGCCGCGCTACACTGGATTGGCATGGGATAGCATCGGAAGCGACGCATCATTTCAAATCAACCTTTATACCTTAGTAACATAAGTTGCATAACCGCTTGAACGTGGCTAGCCTCGGGCTAGCTAGCGGACTAGACGCCCGCGCGCGTGCAGCCGCCGTTTTGCATCTTATGACACTAGACATATAGCTTGTTTTGAAATGACGCATCGCTTCCGATGCCATCCCATGCCAAACCAGTGTAGCGCGGCCCTAATTCCTTTTAGAAATTAAGATACAAACCTCAACAGAAATTCTCTTCTCTCCATAAACCTCTGAACCGGGCACCAAGTTCTTTGTAACTAAAGCATCTTCCTTCCCTCTTGCTATGAATACTCCAGGATGCCTGTAAAATACTATATTTTAGCAGAAATATGTAAAAGATTAATGGAGTGTATGTCTGGTTACGTATCAGAATAATAGTGGCTTCAAGCGTACGCTTTCAGAAGAACGAAAGTTATTATTTGTATAACATCATTTAGAGTTTTATTTACACACCCTTATTTTGAAATCAGTACACAAACTTTAAGGGGTGACTCAGCCCATCAACATGAACAACATTTGATATGGGACCAATGCAGGGACCTCAAAAAAAATTGACATACCCATACAAAAATGTCCAGCTGATCGGACCAAATGTATGGAAAAGGTAAAAATAATATTGTATTTTCAGCATTGGTTCCTTGTTAAAACTTGTTCATGTGATGGGCTGAGTCACCTCGTAAAGTGTGTGCATTGAATTTAAAATAATGGTGTATATCAACAACAACAAACAAACTGTATCAAGGCAATTAGATTTTAACATTTCAATAATTAATATGCTAACTACAAATTCTCCCTTAACAGACAAGTGGCTCTGTTAGTTGAAGACCATAAACCCTGATGGCGCTACTCTTTATACCAATTCGACCATTCAAACAAAGTTCCACTAAGCAAGTCTCAAAAAAAAAACTATGTAATTATCCAACATGCCCACAAAATTTCACGAAACTCGAATTAGAAATCCCACATACAAAAAATTATCTTTTTGCCAATTTTTTTTTGAAACCATGATGTTTGAAATGAAATTTTATTAAATTTGGATATTATGTATCGCTTTTTGAACGTCATACTTTTTGTATATTTGCAAAAACAAACTACTAGCGTTTCGGAATAACCACTGTTGAGAAGAATACGCCGAAAGAAACTCAGTCCATTTTTGGAATCTACATGCCTGAAGGCTATGCTTTTACATGGTTTTTTATTACAATTTGTAGAATTTATATTGATTAATTTTGTATATTAACTATAATAATATTACTCCCATGTAGCTCTATCTGTTAGGTACTCTTAATACAATAGTATGCTTGGTGGGCGCTCTTACTATCATTTCGATTATGAATGAATTATCATTTCTTGATTGACAACTACTAGACAATGTGAATTAATCTCACTTCATAAAGCGGGCTCTTCACTCGCGCCGCGAACACCCGCGAACGCCGCGAACCGTGAATGTGGATGGCTTTCGCGGCCGTTCGCGGGCTTCGCGCTTGTTCGCGCCGTGTTCCCCGATCGGTGTCGGTATTTGCGCCCGCGATAAAGGGATTTCGCGGCGCGAAACTCCCGTGAATACGAACGTATCTACATTCGCGCGTGAAAACAGAATCGCGCGAGACTCAATGCCGTGTATGCAGTGTATTTTGCAAGTATTTTACTGTCAACGTACGGTGCGTCAAAATGAGTGTTAGTTGGATAAACGAGCAGGAACTAATTTTAATTGAATGCTACCATGCCGAACCCCTCTTATTGGATGCAAGACACAAAAGAGCATAAAAATAAAATGAAAATACCTACATGACGCTTGGATGCGAATAAAAGACATACCTAATGAACATTGAAGTGACGGAGTTATAAAAAGAGAAAAGGTCAAGTATTCTGAAAACAAGTCATTTCTTTTTAATTTTTTTTTATCTTTTATACATATACACGTAATTATAGTGAGCGCAGAGCGTCACGCGGCCATATAGCAGTGCATGTTTCGGCGTCCATCCTAAATGACCGCGCGAACTAGACTGAACGAACGTGAATGTGGAGGGACACGTTTTTGGCGCCAAGTTCGCGGCAAAATCACGCCGCGAATTCACGCTGTGAATCACGCATGAGTGTGGAGCTCGCTTAACAAATTACATTATTATTCTAGAAGTAAAATACAGATGAATGTACTAACCTGTGTGGTTCAATAATAACTTGCTTCCCTCCCTTGAATCCTCCCCTCGCCGGGCCTCCTCTGCCGCGACCTTCAAAAATTACTACGTTATAGTATAAACAATATAAAAACATAGTATTGATGTAGGATAACGGGCCATCAGTAGTGGGTATGTGGTATCATAGTCTTCACGAATAGGTCGAGATTAGAGGGACCATGTTGTCATCATTTTGTATTTAGAGATGTGGGATTTTTGAATATTATTTTGGTTGCAATTAATTTTTATACAATTACAAGTATTTAGTGGATTAAGAAGTAATGTGAGAGCCCTGATCAGTGCTGTATGTAGTCGACAAATAGACGGGCGAGCGATTTTTCAAAAATTGCTAATATATGACCTTAAATCGTAATATTTTTTGAGCAAATGGTTGATAATGAATGTAATGAATGTTGAAATGAAATCATAGCATAGCATAAATGCTATCATAATAGTGGATACCGGGTTACGACTCTTTACAGCTAAGGATGCAACAGACAAATGAACGTGGTTTTTACACAATACAAGAGTTTCTCAATTTCAAATAAAAATATTAATATTATTTTTGACATTAAAGAGTTATTGACATTGAAGAGTTAATTAATAAAGTAACTACTAAAATATTTAATAATTTCAGTAAGTACATTAAATTAATTGTGACATTTTAAGATTTTATACTTTATTTAATAGCATTGTTTGAAATTTTGCATGCTATATTATTCAATGGCTGTATGGGAGGAAAAATATTGTTTACCACCTTCTGTATACTTACCCTGTACAAAAGCAAGTAATTAAATATTCTATTCTATTCTATTCAAAAATTTTGGATGAAGAGGAATTAGCTAATCTGTCAGTTTGTAAGATTTTTTATGAGAACTTTTTATTTTATAATATTGTTATTATAAAAAAAAACTCTCCATGTCACCCTGACCAGCTGGATTTCTAAAATCTAAATATGCATTCATCATATTTTGAGTGTCATTTTTGGTTAATTTGTCAGTAATAACAACCAAAGTTTGTGGCAAAAACTTTGCTTCTAAGAATATTGAAGTTAAAATCTCAAAATTCCCACATCCACCTACGTAAGGGAGTAAACATAGAGTTAATGCCACTTACCGCCCCCGCCGCGTCCCCCGAAGCCACGTCCTCCCCCGCCTCGCTTCTCAAACTTGCCGCCGCCGCCGCCGCGACCGCCGCCGAAGCCCCCTCGGCCTCCGCCTAAACATAGTTTTTATTTAGAAAAAACATTTTACATATTCTGTATTGAATATTGAATATTTTCCATGTTTGCTTTTCTACTAATAGGTCTATAAACTTCTTAAAACATGGTGACCTTCGGCTCCTCTCTCACGTGTGTTTTACTTGTTTTCCACAAGACTTATCGATTAAATTTTTCGTGTGTAAAACCAACACTGGTCACAAGATTCAAGATTCAATCGTTTATTTAATATAGGTTTCTTTGAACACTTATTAATTGTCATATTTGTGTTTACAATTTTTACAACAAAAAATTTTTGTTGACGTCAATAATTACTTATGGCTAAGTTTAGGCCGCTTCCAAAGCGGAGTGCAGAAGAAGCGGCAACAAACTGCACAGCGCATTTTCTCCAAGCGACGTCAACTCACAATTCTAGTTAGACCTTATAAACTACTTATATATATGTGGACTGAGTGTGCATTGTTTTAATTAAATGTCTTGATAAAAATTGAATTGGAAAAAA
The DNA here is from genome assembly GCA_963082605.1 of Rhodophaea formosa. Lineage (NCBI taxonomy): Eukaryota > Metazoa > Arthropoda > Insecta > Lepidoptera > Pyralidae > Rhodophaea > Rhodophaea formosa. The sequence continues at coordinate 10,623,014 of OY720230.1, forward strand.
ATTATGTCATCATTGAAATGTTAAATAGGTAAAATTTAAATAGCAAAATGTCAAATTATTGAAATTAAATAAAAATGTCATATTATAAAATATTATGTACCGAACGTACCAAACGTAATATTTCTGTGCATACAGAATTACGAGGCGTCTGCGCCAAGCTCAAGCCAAATATTGCTATCAGTAAGGTAATCTTCAGTCCTGTAATATGCCTTTTTACATAATAATCGTTTCACATAACTTTTGAATTTACTATCAGGCATATCAAGGACTGACTTTGGCAATTTGTTATAGTAGCGTATACAGTTCCCCATGAACGAATCACTAACTCTGCTTAGCCGAAACCGCGGAAGAAATAATCTATGATTGTTACGCAAGGGCCTATCAATTAAATCACTTACTTTCTTAAACTTAGAAATATTTTTTTTTTGGCTAAAGTTAAAATATTTATGTCCTTAAACAACTCACAGATATTTCAAGCTGCCTAAAGTCATCTGACATAGCTTAACGAATGCCAAACCAACCAATGATAATCCATGTTGATGTAATTGTTTTATTTTCGTGTGTGTAAGTGGCCAACACTGGTTTTAGATTTTTCAAGCCAGTCGTTGGACATAGCTTAATGTTTGCCACCAATGATAATCGATAGTGATGGAATGATTCCAGGACGAACAACTTATACCTTCTGAAGCACAAAGGAGCTTGTAATATTTTTATGCCACTTAGTCACCTATCCAAGTGGGGACCACTCCCAATCTTGCTTAGCGCCATGGGCATGAGCATATACCCACATGGGCCATCAAGTTGCTCTGTAGTGCTTACGCCCATTTTGGCCATCAAGCTCCTCACTCAAGATGATTTTCATTCCATCCAAATTAATCACATATTTTGAGATATTGTTAACCATTTGTCATCACCAATAAAATTATATCCATATCATTTTTATAATAGTATACAAATTGTATACTATTATAAAAATGGTGGCGGCTCTCCCTTAAGTGCACTCGTGCGGCGCACTACCAGTTTAAGCTTAAATATATACAAAAAAAAAATTACATAGATATAAAAAATAAATAAGCAGTTTTACGTATAAAAATATGTATTTTATTTTTGGCCAAATGATAATCAGTCATGTTATTAAAAAAATAAGTATTATTTTCGCTTGACAAAATATTTTGCCGTGCGCCCGCTCCCAGCGCACACAGCGCGCCCATACAGCTACTATTTAGAAGGCGACGAAACGCCTGGCGCGTGAGACGGAAGATTAGTATGGAAGTTTAGCGAAATTTCGTGCGCCGCACGGGGCCCGACGCGGGACGAACGCCGACGTTCGGAAATGTTCGGATTAGGTAGTTTTCGCGTAAATTGTTATACGTTTGTATTTGTTAGTGTTATACTTACTTTCGTTGTTTTTATGTTTTGTTTTACTTATTAATCGTATTATCATAGGTTAAAAAATGCCTATCTAAATAAGAGAGAGAATTATTTCTGCATATATAAATTATCCATATTGTTTAGGCATGTTTTATGATGTGCACCACCTGGTCTTTGAGTCACGAGCCGCCATTGTATACAATACATAATTTGTTTTGTCTATGCTATGATGGCCAGCATGGAGTGTCGGCTAAATTCTCCGACTGCTCTAGCTAATATATGACTCTGGTAGTACAGAGACGGTTGTGCTTCTGCAGTGGAGACTAAAAAATATCTGATGATGATGCTATGTATAATTTGTTTGTATATTTCTAGTTAAACATTTCTTGTTGACTTGTTGTTCTATATCTAAATAAAAAAAATAATAATAAATAAATATATAGGGACATATCACACAAATTGAGCTAGCCCCACAGTAAGTTGTGAACTTGTGTCGCAGGATACTAACTCAACGATACTATATTTTATAATATATACTTATATAGATAAACATCCAAGACCCAGGTCAATATGAAAAGGATCTTTTTCCATCTTGACCTGACCGGGGATCGAACCCGGGACCCCCGTGTCGCAGGCTACCTGGTTGGTTCTTATGATATGACATAAAGATGCTATTTTATATTTAAATCTAAAGAGTAATGAAAGTAACTCACCTCCTCCAAAGCCTCCACGTCCACCGCGGCCGCCGCCGCCACCTCTACCTCTCCCGCCGCCGCCGCCTCGCCCACCACCATTGAAATCTGTACAAATCACATGGGTATAGAAATTATTTAAGATATAACTAATATTATAATGAGGAAGTTCGCCATGTGGTTCCCGGCAGAGTAGACTAAGACCACTCCAAGTCATCCTGTGGATGTCGTAAAAGGCGACTAAGTAACTTGTGTTTCACAAGCTAAACAAAGCTTATTAACGTCAAAGAGACCTCTCCAACCCGTCTGGCCAGCGTGGAGAGTGTCAAAGTCAAAGTCAAAGATTTTTATTCAAAATTGGATAATTGTATCTCTTTTTGAACGTGTAGGCCAAATCCTCTGACTACTCAGGCTAGTATATGGCTCTGGTAGTACAGAGAGGGTCGTGCTCCTGCAGTGGAGACTAGAAAGACCTGATGATGATAATGAGGAAGGATTTGGTTTGTTTGCATTGAAAAGGCTCCGAAACAATTGGACTGATTTCAAAAATCCTTTCACTGTTGGACAGTTACATTATTCCTCTCTATGTATGTATGTACCACGAGCAAAGCTGAGACGGACTGATAGTGATTCGATAAATGTGTCTTATTCTACTCTGCCAGTAAGTAATAAATATATAGGGACATATCACACAAATTGAGCTAGACCCACAGTAAGTTGTGAGCTTGTGTCGCAGGATACTAACTCAACGATACTATATTTTATAATATATACTTATATAGATAAACATCCAGTAACGGCATGGCAGAGTAGAATAAGACTACTCTAAGTCGTCTCGTGGATGTCGTGGAAGACAACTTGGGAAACAAGCTAAAGAAAGCTTATAAAAATCAAAGAGACCTCTCTAACCCGTCTGGCGCGTGGAGAGTGTAGACCAGATTAATACCATCCATAGGGTACTATTTTGAGGCATGGAACCATAATAAGTTTTCAAGGTTCCATACTAGTTGACGATGCAAGCAGGAATACACATGGATTTCAGGGCTCCAATGAACCCCTGTAGGTTATCTTATTTCACTTGCGGCTGTACCGTATAAAGCATAATATTGGTGTCTTATAACAAAATGGAATGTCCGTATGAAGAGAATAGGTTCATGTGGCAATTATACAAAGTTACTTTTTAGTACCTATTTCGGTCGGTGGGTCATTTCCGCGTTCTCTAAAAGAGTACCTATATATTTCTCTAAAAGAGGCAGGACGCCATAGATAATATTGGTTAAAACACCATGTGGTAGAAATTTATCTACATGAAACATCAACAGTGCGTATCAGTCAACCCACTAACACAAAACAGAAATACGGATACGGAAATGGACATCTTCTGTTCACACACAATGGGCCCGAATAGGCGGCCTAAGTGTGGAAAATAGCCCACGGTAGCAGTAAGCAGTAAGCAGTAACAGATATACAAAAGCAAGAAACAATACTCTCTGACGCAAATATGTTTAGAGATGATGAATTGACTTGACACGAGGTTACGTTCAGTTTGTTTGTATGGTGGGACTTAATCGTGGCGTGGGGGCTTATCAATATCAGTCGGCGTGTGGACATAACCTCAAAAATGTACACCTTAAAATAACTTGAAAATGGACGATTTTGATTGCAATTTTACATGGAATAGTTTATAAATAGCAATACAACCTGTATTTCTTTGATTCAGTTGTAATTTGACGGGAATATAACCAGATAACCAAGGAATGCTTCACCCATGAGGTGAAGCATGGTTGAGGTTTTGAAACTGAAATTCACATAATTTGGGTAAAATTTAAACCGGCACTTTAATAAATTTCGATAATTTATGTAACAACACAATTTACGTGTAAATAAAGGTATAATTCACCATGCGGTATTCACATGTCATGAAAGAACATAAGAAAATCGATAACCAACTTACCTGGTTTACCCATATTTTTATCACGAACAGTAGATTAATGCTCAAAAACAATATTAAAAGTACTTTCACTATCTAAATACGAAAATAAACTTAATTTTCTTCTCATACCGCGCGGAGCCGCACCACCGCGCTGCCGCCTCCGGAAATGAAGCCATTTTGAAATGAATTAATGGTATTGCCAGCTTCTAACCTGAAAAACCCCTGCCTTGGGTTGATTTTTGGCAAACTAAAATTAATTGTTGGATTGAAATAAATAGAAGGGTGACTGTGTAAATTTTCGAATTTCATACTTGCAAGGGAAAGAAAAAAGACAAAAGTGCTTTGCTTCCCATTAAATAACACCAAGGAATCGATAAGCTAAATCTATTTAGAAAGTCTGTTTCTCTCACAAATCAGACTAGACTGACTTTATAAACTGGAATTTGAAAATTATTTGTGGTGACTGGCGAACTCTCCATAAAAATAAGAACAACTCTATTTTATGAATTCACAATGCTATTCTAATATCTACAATTCTACATTTTTATTTAATTATCTTATTTCTTAATTTTATAACAGTATATAAACCAACTTTGACAAATATTGCGAGCCTGGTTTGCGCACGCATGATTGGTAAATTGGTCGAGTAGCGTATAACAATCACCACTACCCAAAAATCGACTACCCAAAAAATAACAACAAAAATTACCCATAATTCATACCATTACATTGTTGTTGCCGATAATCCAGTGGGCACTTAAAGTGGGTAGCGGTAGTCACCAAAAAAATAGGTTGATTTTTATCAACTTGACTTATATCCTTACTCATTTACTCGACTAAAATGTTGTTAATCGTGATTCACTTAAATACTCGCTAATCGACTAAAATGCCATGCGAGTGAACTAGGCTTTAATCATCGGAATTTAGACCAAACTTTCTCCCTCAAATTGGATAATCATTCTACGCTGGCAGCACTGATGAATATGACAGATCAACAGATGTTGCTATTTATAACAATTTATTGCTGCTGGTAATATTGCCACATATTAAAAGTGACGTTTATATTTTCGCCGACATAATAAAAGAAGGTACTGTATTGTATTCAATTTAGAACGTTTCGAAAATTAAGCCTTTTTATGATGGATATAAAAAGTGTTTTATCTTTTTATGATAGTTTTTTAAAGCATGAAGTCGAATGTCTGAGCATATGCAAGCTAAGTAATAAAAGTATAGGTACTTATGCTAAAAATAGCTCCGACATAAATACTTCTAATAATCTCGATAAGAAATTATTGAGTGCCCTCAACTCAAAACTACTGATAGAGAAAGAGGCAAATCAACATTGATTAACCGGTACTCAATCGACTAACAGTCAAATAATTTACGATAATTCTCAGTTAAAAATAAAGTTAACATGGATAAATTAGACTCAAATGCCCTAAAATTATTTAAATGGGTTAATGAACCAACTAAATGGACTTTAAAAGAAGATACACCAACAATAACTACAGACAACAAGACTGATTTCTGGCAAAAAACTTGGTACAACTTTGAGCGAAACTCTGGACATCTATTTGGAAAATATGTGGCTGAAGATTTCTGCTTTTCGGTAAGAAATTTTTATTTTATTTGTAATTGTAAAATGGTTTCTACTTACCAGAACATAACCTCACTTTACATAAAGCGTTAATCTAGAACCAAAGAGTATAACCGCTACGCTTTAGAACCACGGTAGCGTGTCAAGCCAAGTTAAGTAAATACGTCATAGAAAATAAAAAGAAATTACGCACGCACGCGCACGCCGCACAAGTCCGCACAACTCCTTGCGGGGTAGACAGAGCGCAATACCGAATTGCAATCGCTGAGCAAATCGCGTCACTCTGTTCTGTGTTTAAACTATTAACTACTTCCTAATAGTTTGAAGTGTGACCATGAAAATTTACTTAGCGTTATTGTCAAAAATAGTAACTTTTGGCGAACATGTAAAATAAAGCTTTATGTACACACTTTGAACTGCTACAAAGTAGTTCATAAAATAGTTTGGAGGGTTTTCTAGACACTCCTAGCTCATAAATAATTTTCAATAATGTCTCAGTTTTCTTTCAAATGATTTATTAATCCCGCACTGGACCTCGTCTAGCGTCTTAAGCTACGCGAACGCGGAAGTTTTCCGCGCTTGCCATAAATGCCATATGTCATTTTATGACCCCTCTCTCCGTTTTCTTTCAAATATTTCAAATGGGGTCAACATTGCACCCAGAAAAATTCATGTGTGTATCCCCAATCAGTCCATCTTTTGTAGCATTTTCTTTAGTAAATAAAGTTTTTAATAAATTATGTCTTAAAACTCCTGTGTGTGTGCAGGTATGTGTGGAAGCGGACTTTACAACGCTGTATGACCAGGCTGGTCTCATGGTCTACCTGGACAGCACTCACTGGCTGAAAGCAGGGATTGAGTACAATGACGGACAGCCTATGATTGGTAGCGTGATGACAAATGGATTTTCTGATTGGGCGACTGGTAAGACCTTTGGAATTTAGGTAGCCGTGTGGTTCCCGGCAGAGTAGGACGACACCAATTTTTCCCGTGGATGTCGTGTTAGGCGACTTAGGAAACACAAGCTAAATAAAGCTTATAAATATCAAAGAGACCTCTTCAACCCATCTGGCCAGCGTGGAGAGTGTTGGCCAAATCCTCTGACTGCTCTGGCTAATATATGGCTCTGGTAGGAGTGGCTCAGAGAGGGTCGTGCTCCTTCAATGGGAGTAAAAAAGACCTGATGATGATGATATGACCTGCCTGTGGACCAATTGCGGACCACCCCCACCTCCCTAAATAACTAGGAAGGTGGGGGTGGTCCGCATTTTGACACTCTTTGGGGGTCGACCACGGACATGAAATTTTTTTTTTGCTTATAGTATCTAATATCTTTGGGGTCGACACCAGTAAATCTAGTAGTAGATATTTAAAAATAAATAACGGGTTTTCATATTTTCTAGTGACTTACATTTATTTATTTGATTTCAGGCGTCTTTACCGGCAATCCACGCAAATTCTGGATACGCGTCAGCAAAGTAGGCGCAGTGGTTTGCGTAAAATACTCCACAGACAACATCACTTGGATACTTTTGAGGTTATGTCAGTTCCCGCCAACCAAGAATATTGTCGTTGGGCCGATGTGCTGTAGTCCACAGCGGGAAGGACTGGAAGTGAAGTTCAGTGATTTCAAATTTGGAAAGCCGATGGAAGATATTCTGCATTCAAATTGATTTCTTACGAATCACTGAACAACAACGATGTACCTTGGATGCACGGTAGTGTGTATGCCAAGTCAAGAAATATAACGATTATTACGCTTGATTATCGAATTACGGACTTTAAAAACTGTATGTTTTTTATTTATTAATTAATATATCATAAAAAAACGCAAGAATACTTTTGAATACTCTTGATGGAGAACAACTGAACAGTGACTTTTACATTCAATGTGCCAAGACTGTCGAAAATAAAGGTGTTCATTTTCTGCGTTACAGAAGACTGCCGCGGCACACCATTCGTGGGGCCAAATCATCAATTGCTTTTACTGATTTTACGGAAGTCTTGTTCTTAGAAATAATAAATTTATCAGCAGCGAATTTTTAATGAATTTTTGTTATTGAAAGTAGTTCTCTGTCAGCTACAAAATCTGCTGTCACAAATTATCATTAGTCAAAAAAAGTAAAAGTCATCCGGTATACATATGATACGGGATGTAATCGTTAAGATAGGATTAGAATAATTCTATTTACCTTGGAAAAAATATAATCATTACTGACCAAAGCTGTAAAATAATTTCAGTTAAATGTAGCAAGACATGTAGAAAAAGAAAACAATAATATAATCAAAATCTTTTATTCCACCGTCATACATTCATAAAATACCACTTGTTTTAGCAATTACTGGAATGTACAAACACAAATCACATCTATTATAACAATTCGTTTCTTATATTCTTATACTAACTAAATATACTCTTATACTATCTATTCCTTATACTTATAACTCAGATATTATAGAAAATATGTACTGCGTTTATAAACTTGAAAACTGAACACATGCGCCTTCGTTGACATTTACCCTTTATACAACGTGTTAATGAAAAAGCACAAAACCTGAAATTACTAAGTTCAAAATCGAGAGTAGAATCGATTCTACAGATAAAAAATGGGGGTCAAACTTTTAACCAAAAGAATATTTTAATTACGTCGTGACGTGTTTGATCATTACTTAATTCTATCATGCGGCGGCACGTGAAGCGGCGACGTCACTCAAGGACGCGCGTAACTACCATAGACTTTTTTAAAGTATACAAGAAAACAAAAAAAGCTAATATCTTCTTAAATAAATATTATTCTTTTATAATAAAAATAAGTAAGGGTGTCTGAGGTTTTGCGCGTTTTCATTAACACGTTGTATATTGAAATCTATTCTTTTTTTTACTGATTTAGTCTGGTTGACGTTCCAGAAAAGTGAAGAATCACTTTGAATAATACCAAAACAATCACTTTTCTTATTTCAAATAATTTTTTTTCATTATAATTAGTATTTTATAGAAATTTGTTCGTAATTCACTGTTTTTTTCAAAACAATTTTTTTATTAATTGTAGCCTTTCTCAAACACTACAAGAAAACAAATGACCAAGCATATACTATATCACAATTTCCTTACAAAATAACTTTACACACCTTACATACACGATATGAACAATGTAAGCGCGTTGGTTCGTAAAACTATCAAGTTTCTTTTATACAAATTAATTAACAGTTAGTGGTTTTACTCCAACTCGTCTGGCCAGCGTGGAGAGTGTAGGCCAAATCCTCTGACTGCTCTGGCTAAATATGGCTCTGGTAGTACAGAGAGGGTCGTGCTCCTGCAGTGGAGACTAAAAAAGACCTGATGACGATGATATTGACACGAAAGTACGACAGGACGGCACCGTATTACTTGATTACGGAACAACGTATTCCTTAATTAAGACGTAATAATTATAATTAACGCAAATGGCATACGGCTGATGCTCTTTTATCACCTGAAACCTTGGATAAACACGTCCGTTAAGTTTTATCGAAAAAACTGCGTAAAACGGTAAAACTTCACCTCCCTATTTCACCCATTTAAGAGTTGAATTTCTAAAAATCTTTTCTTAATGCTCACTTATATCACGAAAGGAACCCCTGTACCAAATTTCAAGTTTCTAGGTACACTAGTTTCGGCTGTGCATTGATATATATGTATGTCAGTGATTCAGTCTGGTTTGCCTTTTACCTGGTCATGTGGTCTCAACGCCTTAATCGTACGATTTGTTCTCAGAAACTCGCATAGATGGCGCCACTCGAAACTACACAACATTGTATCTACCGTATTATGAGTATGAGAATATAAAAACATGATTCACAAAATATATCTTATTAAAAATCAAAACAATATTTTAAGCATAATATTATAAAATGACACCGTATATTTAGTAAGTTAAAGGCTAACGCAGATTACCGCCATCTAGTATCGACTACGAAGCAACTCTCCTGCGCCATACATTCGCCTGCTTTTCGCAATCTTAATTTGGTCCAATATTTTTGTATGAGATGGGCAGTCTATTACGTTAGTATTATAGTGTCTTTGACCTGGTGAAGTAATTCAATTATATTAAAACATTAACCGACTTGGTATTACATGGGTTACAACTTTTGACGGTAGAGGAACTAAATTTCGAGACTTGGTTTTTTTACAAGAATTGTTTTTGTCGGCATATATAGATATATAGCTTAACGCTATACCAAAGGGTTCTTCGTTGTACTTGTCAGTTACAGTCTGAAAGAATATTTTGAACACATATAAAGTCCATGGCCTTTCGGTCCTATGGCCTTAAGCTCTGTCTACACCGTACGGGATAAAGACGTGATACTATGTATGTATGTATAAAGACCTTGCTTGATCTCATGAACCAACGCGCTAGACACTTACAAACTACTTACACACTAGTTTAACTCGGCTGAGGCTCGGGGTCCATGGGTTCCGTTTTGATGGAGACCTGCATGGCCTGAGGCAGTGAGGAGGCTTTCGAGTGGCCTAAGTTATACATCTGGAAAGAGAAAGAATGTATAAGCATAATGTTTTCGCGATTGTTACACATTTAAATAAAATTAATTTTACTTAAATATGTATAAGTAAAGTTTAGCTATTAGCGCAAGAATATTAATCTAATTTCGCGAATGTAATCAAAACTATTTATTTAACTATAATAAATATATTTTTATCTATAATAAATATATTTGAGATCCTCATAATGAGCTTTCATTTGACATTTGACACAGTCCGGTTTGCAAAACTTTTTTTTTTATTTCCTTATGCATACCGCCTTATTTAAAGAAATGTTATTTAGGTCAAAGGATTACATAAATCGTAGCTTGTACATTCAAGATATAAAAACGTCGTAAATACTTTTTTTAACAATAGCAAAGTGAACCCTGTTTTACACGCAAGAAGGCGTGTTTTCGTTTACTTTTTAGCTTAGCGTTAGCACTTTTATGATTTAGGCTAATTATGGATGAATGGGGTTAGGTATTAAGTGGCCCTAAGAAAATATGGTCCGCGAACCAGTTAATAACTTTTTATAATTCTAGTGATTATCTGGTCCGAAAGCCTCGGTAGTGGGCCAGTTAATAACTTTGAAGAAATACTAGGGTACATATGGCCCGATTATTTTTAAAAAATAACAACCTAATCTTATTCTCCCGTGTCTGTCTGGGCATGACAAGTCCAAATCTACATATAATTCAAAATGAGACTCGTTTTCACAAGAAAAATATAATAATTATTATCCTTATGTGCGGCTTTAAAAAAATAATTTACTAGTAGTGCAGCGTATTATTTACTTGTTATATGTGTGTGGCTACAGCGGTTCCAGTATTTATTTTGCCGTGCGATACGGCACTAGTTTTTTCTGTTCCGTGTGTCTTACCTTCATAAACAGTGGTGTTGATAGCTGAGCCACACTGGTGGCTTTGCTCAAAGACTCATCCATCTCAGACAAACGGGGCTCTATAGGCGGCACCTTCAGCTTTGGTCTCTTCTTAGACAGCTGTTCTTCGTCTGAATCAGATTGGGGTGGGCGAATCTATAAATTGAAATAGATATAATGTATGTCTGCTTGTTACCTTGAAATAGGCTTTCTCATTCCTTTTCCGATTCCTCAATATATATATATATATATTTTAAATAATGAATCCAAAATATTGAATAATATCGCGCATGTATTTTTTCTTTTGTCAGTCAAACAAAAATTACATACATACATACATACTATCACGTCTTTTTCCCTTGCGGGGTAGACAGAGCCCGGGTCTATAAAACCATAAGGCCACGTTTAGCATGCTAGCGGGCTTGTAGGTGAGAACGGAATCAAAATAGTGATGGGTTGCTAGCCGCATCGCCTATTCACATGATTCCTGACGCCCATTCCCTCGACCGGCTTTTACGATCTGCGCGGGAAGAGAAGCAGCTGGTACATTCTATGTTTTTTCCTTTCTCCCAGATCAGCGTGGAAGATTGATAAAGATATAGTCCGTTAAAGTTCCTCGTGACGTCACTGGTCGATACACTTTTTACCGGCCTGTTGTGTCATGAGACCCCCCCCCCCACTAGGTCACTACTGAATTTTGATGCCCTTTATCTTTATGATCTTTTGCCTGATTGAAAAAGAAAAAAATGGTGGCTACTATTATTTGATAATCTATAAGATGGACTAATTATTTTAAAAGATTATTTTTATGAAACAAGCCTGTCTGGCATATAAGTAAAAAGACTAAGTTAAAATCATAGATACATACAAGATCACGGGACAGCTAAAACTGTATTTGTTTATTTTTCTGGATTATGATACTTTTTGTTTAAAAATACTTTCAAATGGTGTTATTGTTGATCGATTATTATTAATATTATTTAAATATGATATTTACTTTTCGCGGACGTCCAGGCCCCCTCTTTTTAGTTGGTACTGGGAGAGGGGATGGTGACCGGTCCTGTAAAGACAATATCAATATAAAATTAATAACCAGCTAAGGACTTCATTTTTCAAAATTCGATTTTCTATTATTGTTATTATTCTCTTTATGTCTTTGTCTCTGAAGAGGGCCAATTTAAGCAACTAAGGCGGGGCCATAGCCAAGCCATAGAAGCTTATTATTATTATTCTCTTTATTTATTTCTTTTATCTTAAATTTAGGTTTTTATAAAATTGACATAAAAAGTAAAATATAAAAATATAATACAAAACATAAAAACTTTATAAAAACCTAAATCTAGAGTGCCGCCAGCAGCGGAGCAAGGCTCAAGCTACCAGCGGTCAGGGCATCAGAGAAAGAAACCTTCTGACAATACGTGCCGTATCCAAGAGTATTATTATTATTATAACTAAACGCAATATGCATTATAAGATATACAAACCGATTCTATGAATAATATTTTACTATTTGTAATCTCCTACGTTGTAGGTAGGTATATGGTTGAATAACCTATTGTCCATAGATGACATTGTTAAGGACCCGTCAATATCAACTTTTCCTATGGGTGAGAACTATAATAATAATTTACATTTCTAGACAAAAATAGTCAGCCGCTCGATCAATACATATGGAAAAGTCATGCTCCCATAGGTAATGTTGACGGCCTGAAACACCACTTTAAGTTAAAAAACTCCAAAACTTTAAAAAATTCGTCATTTAAACTTGTGTCTTTTCACCTCACCACCTAAAATGAATAAATATTGATAAAAATAAAACTTACTCTCCGTTTCCGTGCCGTCCTAGTGCCGTCAGCGGACCTCGTAACCATAGACAATTTGGACTCGCTAGACTTCGTCGTGTTTATGGTATCACTAACTTCCTCCTTCGCCAGAATCCCGCTTATTCTATTCGTGAAGAAGCTGTCTTCCGCCATTTTTAACGCTTCAAAACACTTATGACCTTGTAAGGCGTATCTAATTATTTTCAACACTTCAATCCTACAAAGTAACCTTGTATCGTCGTCCATTTTCTTAAATAATGGTAATAGAGAATTCATAAAAAGTTTATCATCGTCGAAATGGTCTTCTGGGAGAATGGAGTTTGCATCTATTTTGATTTCAAGTGACGGATTTTTTAATTCTATTTTTTCTTCGTTGTTTATGGTTGCTGTGCATTTATCCATTGTCTCTGGTTTCTCAGGGACGTCCGGTTTGGTTTTTAGGTCTAGAGGTTTGTCCATGCATTCGTTCTTTATTTTTAGCTGTATGTCTTCTGGGGGAGGGTGAGAGGGGGAGTTTGAAACTTCGGAGAATGACTCGTATTTGTCTTGAGAGTACCTCGGTTTTCTGCAAAGAGAAAAGTATAAATAAACAAGGTGAAAATCAAGAGTACTTTTTTCGACTGAAAAAGGAAACAATTTAAGATTGGAAGAGTAAAAACAAGTTAAGGAAAACTCACTTATGCTGCAACGCCCTCAGTAAGAATGCCATCTGCTCGCGTACTGGTAGCAGCGACTGTGTGTAAGTGGCCAACACTGGTATCAGATTTTTCAAGCTTCCTTTAGGTATCTAACATAGCTTAACGACTGTCATCAATGATGACAGCCGGGACCATCGGCTTAACGTGCCTTAGGAGCTCGAGATATTTTTTCCACTTGCAGTCACCCATTCAAGTGGGGACTGCTGCCGGGGTTGCTTAACATGCGGAAGCGCTAATAATACTCACGCCCACTAAGCCATCGGGCTCCTCAAGTCGGGCCGACACATCTCTAGAGCACTTGCCCTGCCAGCATGATGATGATAATAAAGGTAAGTAATAAAAAACTCACTTATGCTGCAACGCCCTCAGTAAAAACGCCATCTGCTTGTGGTACTGGTAGCGGCGACTGCCTGGCGGACACATCTCTGGGGGCACGCACTTGCCCTGCCGGTACGCCTTCGTGTACGAGTCACGGATCGAACGCCATCGCTTTTGGACTTCTTTGCCTGGAGACAATGGAATATAAGATTTTATTGATTTTAATGAGCATTACTTATAACTTAATGATTTTAAAAGAAGCAGGCTTCTAAAATCTTTAACTTAGCGATAAATAGAGAAGTTTCCGAGTTATAAATAGGTTTTCTAGGAAGTCGAGTAAAGATCTGACGTGATTGCAATGATCTTGAACAAAAAGATCGGAAGACTTGGATTTCAATAATACCGTGCATCAAAATATCTCATCTTAAAGAAGAAAAAATACATACATATTATCACATCTTTATCTCTTGCAGGATAGACAGAGCCCAAGGTCATAAAACCCAAAGCTCACGGTTAGCGTGTAAATGGGCGTTTAGGATAGCCGAATCAAAATAGTGATGGGTTGCTAGCCGCATCGCCTATTGATGTGGTTCCTTAGAATTTTACCCAATCCCTTGACCAGCATTAATGGTCTGCGAGGGAAGAAAAGCAGCTGGTATATTCTTTGTTTTATTTTTATCCTTGACTAGCGAGGAAGATAAAATGAAAAAAACTTCTGATTAATTAATTTCAATGAGCAATACTTACAATTAAATCATTCGAAAAGAAACAAAGGCTTCCAATTACTTTAATTTAGGGATAAATAGAGAAGTTTAAAGGGTTATATAACTAAGTTTTCATCTCGCTCATAAATTAAATAAGGTGAAAAAGTTTTGACCTCGTTCAGGGGAAGTAGAGTAAAGATCAGTCGTGATCGCAATAAACTTGAAAAAATAAATTGCAAAACATAATTTCAACACTACCGCGCTTTAAAATATCTAATCTTAATATTAAAAAGAGAAAATGTATTTTCATTGCAATGTATGTATATAAGTACTAAATCACAAAATAGCACGTGAGTGACCCGTTGCTATAAATAATGTCTTTATATTACGTTTATTTAAATGATATAACTCTACGAACTATAAAAACTTTCTCATAGTTGACTATATCACCACCTAGTAATATAATTTAAGCGAACGAAGTCGCGGGAAAAATTGCTAGTTGCCTATAAATTTCGTAGACAAAGTGCAGTTCGCAGTAAATAGGTGGTCTAAAATAATATTGCGAAACTTGGCCCTGAACACTTTCGTGCTGAAAAAAGATTCCATAATGGGATTGATTTGGTTTTAGTATGAAAATGTCGATATTTTTTTTGAGTTCCCAGCAATGACCCCATAGCAAAAGTTGTTCATATGGACAGGCCGAGTCACTTTAAGGGTGTGTTTAGGGTCATGTTACACTCTGTATACTAACCTATATGTTGGGATGTGTATGACTTGGATTCAAAATGTGAACACATTTTTTTTATATAGATATGTGTAAGTCGCAGATCACCTGCTAACAAGTTTCTTACGAACTAGACATATCAACAACACAGGTTCTCTGGAAACCTAGCACAGGCACCAGTTCTTACTCCACCTTATATAGGTTTTCACAGCTTTGAAATAATGTATATATAATTTTGAATTTATGTAAGATTATATTTTGTCAATTATTTAAACTTATGTTTGTGGAGAAAATAAATAGATATTTGATTTTGATTTTTTTTTCTTTTATTTGTTTATATTTGAAATTAAATTGGATTTTTTTAAGTTCGATAACATCCTTAACTTTTAATGAAAAACTAGCTGTTACCCGCGGCTTCGCCCGCGTAATATATAGCCTATGTCCTTTTCGGTACCCTAACCTATGTGTATGCAAAATTTCATGATGATCGGTTCAGTAGATACGGCGTGAAAGCGTAACAAACAAACAAAGAAATAAACAAACAAACAAACTCACTTTCGCATTTATAATATTAGTTAGGATAGTTAGGATTAGGATAGGATAGTATGTAAATAATAAAAATAATAAATATATAGGGTCATATCACACAAATTGAGCTAGCCCCACAGTAAGTTATAAACTTGTATCGCAGGATACTAACTCAACGATACTATATTTTGAAATATATACTTATATAGATAAACATCCAAGACCCAGGTCAATGTGAAAAAGATCGTTTTCCGTCATAACCTGACCGGTCACTCATTTAAGGGAATGGCGAGGCTCACCCTCTGTGTATGTACAACTTTGTATACGAGCTATTATTCGCAATACATTCAAAGTATAAGTTTTAATTATAATATTTATTATCTCCAACAACAAAACACGCGTATCGGCGTCGGAGCCAGTTTACCGCGTCAAGTTGAAGGTCGAGTGACGACACGACGCTACACGAGAAAGGAAAATCGCTACTTTCTTGCCGCGTTTTTTAACTCACTGCTAAAGGAGAAATACATCAACTGGCGTGTGGTTCCCGGCAGAGTAGAATAGGACCACTTCAACTCTTCCCCAGGATGTCGTAGAAGGCGACTTAGCGAACACAAGCTAAACAAAGCTTCTAAACATCAAAGAGAGCTCTCGGACCCTTACCAGCGTGGAGAGTGTAGGCCGAATCATCTGACAGCTTTGGCTATTATATCATGCTCCAAATAAGACCTGATGATGATGATGAAAGACTATTATTAGAGGACATCTCCAGTGTGATTTCTGTGAAAAGAAACATAAACAATAGTGTTGATTGATTACATTTGTTAAATTTATGTATTTCAGTATTTAATCGATAAGGACAAATATCTGTCTATACTGTACCATAGGATATGCAAGAAACGTTTATAAATTATTCTATAGATTTTGTTGCGAACAGGGATTTTCCCGCAAATAATATTTCGGGAAACACAATGTGTCACATTCCTAATCAGAAATAATTTATTTTAACGTTTGAAAACAATATATAAGTGTAATATTTTAGCTAGACGAAAAAAATAAAAAAAAAACTAAAAAAAGACATTGAACGTTTGATTTATAAAGATTTATTTTGAGTTTGTGGTGGGAAGTCAAGGGGTGCAGTTGGGGTTTGCCTTAGACGATTTTGCAAATTCATTTTAGTGGACTTTATAATATGAAACTGGTGTAGTTTGGTGTTATAAATGCTCGTCCTCATGAACGATTTGTGAAATAGTTATACTCGTATATATTCGTATAGATTTGTCACCAGAAGCTCCCACGCGGCATTTAAGAATATACGCCATCTTTGATGCTACTTGTTAAAACTTTACCGCACAACACCGATACTTAGTATCTCAATTTACTGGACATTGGCAGAATCACTTAAATCTCGGTGGATGCCATATTATATAACATCATCATTTCGTGTAGGTGACACGGTCAGTCGACCATGCACAACCTGGTGTCAGAGTTCTTCGGAACCGCCTCTCGGCCTCTGACGTGGTTCCTTTAATGACTACCTGTTGGCAGCCGGAACCAACGGCTTAACGTGCCTTCCGAAGCACGGAATTATCTTTCTTATCAGACAATCAGGTGATTCATGCCTGCAATGTCCTAACCAAACTGGAAACAACTTAACAAAGTCTGCTTCCCGTGGGAATCCAACCCACGACCCCCGGGTCAATAAGGCAAACGCCTTACCCACTGGACTGTTACCACAGAGGCTGTTATATAACAGAAGAAGAAGAAAGATTTATTTAAATAAATCAGAGGTGAGAAGAAGCGATAGTGTATATTATTTATTATTGTTCCATTTGTAAATCACCAAATTAAGATTTTTCTATTTTATTCTGAGACAACCTAAAAATAGTGCCATCGTTATTAATAGACATTAAATACTCCTTTGCTTCAAAAGTCTCTAAACGGTTCCATTACTAAATTGTAAATAAAATGTTTAAATTTAAAAATTTTCTAGTAGTAAACTAATCGATATCATAGAGATTCGTATATTTCTTTAAACATGAAGTAAACCATACCCTCCTTTAGACCATTCGTAGTCGGCGAAACAAAAGGCTAGTAACCCATCACTTGTGATTCCGCTCTCCACATTAACGCCCACTAACACGCTTTACGTGGCCTTTGGGTTTTATGACCACAGGCTCCTTCTACCCCGCAAGGGATAAAGACGTGATAATATGTATGTTTGTATATTTTTCTATATGTAAACAATACCCTCATTTAGACCGTTCGTAATCGGCGAATCAACACGTCTCCAATGGAAGGTGAAGGCCACAGTAACGACCGCTTTATATCTGTGTTTATAACGTTCCGATTATTTTGGGTGGGAAGCAGATTCATACAAAGTATTATTCAATGCGTCTTAGCTTCCGTTTAAACCCGTATACTTTTAAACATAATGTTGCATAAGTTATGAAATTTATACATTGTAATGGTCAGGGGTGTTACGGGTGCGGACGCCCGGCCTCTCAAGACGTTACTTTCTCATCCCTAAACCATCCGAGCACATAGAATACTAAATAACTTTACCCCCACCCAAAATAAATACCTGTGAAAATTAAATACAGGTATTCCGTACCGGGGTTCAGACCCGGTGCAGTGTCACAGGCTAGCATGTTAACCACTGCGCCACTGAGCCGATCAACCACTAATAATGATTAATGAGTTAAAATTTTGTTCAAACGACGCGTTTTAGTCACTGGGATTTACCCAGACTTGGCTTTAACACTTTCGTGCGCCCAACATCTTTGCGTAAACGTAAATTCCAAAATGCCATTTCAATTTTGTTTTAAATTTTCTTTTCTAAAATTTATCCAGTTAATAAGTAGGCTATGGTTCTAAGAAAAATCAGTATGGGCCCCTTAGAAACGTTACGGTGAGGCAAATACCAATAAAAGCAAACGTGTTGGGGCACAAGCTCACGCACTCATGAAATATGAAATAAATAGTTGAGGCGAAAAGAAATTGGAAAATTTTAGTTTTAGTTCATGAAGTAAATCAATATATTTTAAAATTCATTTCAAAGTTTTCAGTTTTTATAATCTGTTTCCTAACTCCACTAAATAGTCGCTGCAATGTTCTTACGTCATACGAATATGAAAACTAAAAATGTATGTGCTATATTATAAATTATTTTCGTAAATCGTAACCAACGTTTTTTGTATTCATTTAATACCTGGAAGACGGTTTCTTGAAGGGAGACGAAGATAAGAGAGACAAGTAGAATAATAAATCATTACTAAATAAAAAAACAAATATCAATATAGTTCCAAAGTATCAGCGCTGTTTTTTTCCACCATTAATGACGTCATAACCGCAGGACCACTTGGGAGTCTACTGCGTAACGCGTTTTCGTCAAAGTAAGCGCGAAATTTGAAAATGAAAAACTTTAATGCATTTTTATGGCACTTATCTTGGGGCTAGCTCAATCTATGTGATTTGTCCGTATATATTTATTTATTTATTTTATCGACAGAATAAAAATTGTGTTATTTTTTTAGAATTTTATTGAGACACTTTTCAAAAATGGCTGAAATACCCTATTCAACCTCTTTCAAATGTTAAATTATAACCAACTCATCCTGAACCATAGAGCAACACGGCTATGCCCTGAACACATGTAACGTAAAGAGTTGACATCACTTGTGACTTCCCTTCGCCCTGCCTAATGTCCATGTTATTTCTAGGTACGTGTTAAGAAGCAGGCATGGCTAGGTAAACATCAAAATGAATTTTCAAAGAATTTTTCACTATATAAACGTCTTTACGGTAACTTTTGCTGTTATTTGTCTTTAAGGGGGAACAGTAGGCACAGTAGCGACGCCAATCATTTTATTCCTAATACTTTACAAATAGAAAGAAATTCAAGAATATAAACAATACAAGCCTTAGTAAATAACTTGAAGTATTTTTGGAATCATGTTTTGATATTATGAGGATCAGTCATTGAGAGAAAAAGTGATAACCGCCAAAAACGGCCGTTTTTGGCGGTAATCAGATTCTCATAATTCTCACTGATTCCGATAATATTAAACATGATTCAAAAAATACTTCAGGTTATTTACTAAGGCTTGTATTGTTTATATTCTTGAATTCTATTCTATTTGTAAAGTATTAGGAATAAAATGATTGGCGTCGCTACTGTGCCTACTGTTCCCCCTTAACCCAAAAAGAAGAGATTGTAAGAATATTTATTTTTAATAACAGTTACCCCCTTCGGTCAAACATAGGTTACCCCGGAATACAATTACTTTTTTATCGCTTTAATGCCAAAGGGATAGAAAATGTGCATATTTTTATCAACCAGAATATCCATGTTCAAATAGATAAAACAATAAGTACAACTTAACTACTTACAACTAAACCCAAAGGAAGATATCTATTTTATGTACCTAACAGTTTTATCAAATAAAGGTTAACCCAAAATACAATTACTTTTTTCGCCTTAATGCTAAAGGGATACTAAATGTGCATACCGATTTTTATCAACCAGAATATCTATGTTCAAATAGATAAAACAATAATAAGTACAACTTAACTACAACTCAACACAAAGGGGATTGGTAGAAGATCTATTTTTAATAACAGTTACCCCTTCGATCAAATATAGGTTACCCCGGAATACAATAACTTTTTTATCGCGAAGGGATACAAAATGTGCATATTTTTTATCAACCAGAAAACCCATGTTCAAATAGATAAAACAAAATAAGTACAACTTAACTGAGGGCTTTTATCTTTCTGATAGTGTATCTATGATACCTACACCTGCCGGTTACGTAATGTCATATGTCACAGTTCGTTATTTTTCTTCTTCTTCTTGTCTTTTATAAAATGGCTTCCACCGATATTTCAGTGATTCTGCCAATGTCCAGTAAATTGAGATACTAAGTATCGGTGTTGTACGGTAAAGTTGTAACAAGTAGCATCAAAGATGGCGTATGTTCTTTGATGCCTCGTGGTCGGGAGGTTATGGTGACAAGTCTATAAGAGTCCATATAACAGTCCACTTTAACTATTTCACAAATTGTTCCAAGAGCATGAGCATTTATAACACCAAACTACACCAATTTCATATTATAAAGTCCACCAAAATCAATTTGCAAAATCGTCCAAAGTAGACACCAACTTGCACCCCTTGACTCCCACCATAAACTCCGAGCTTCGTTATTTTTAACCAGCAGGCCTATTTGCTATTTTTTGACGGAACGGTGTTGAAAAAACGTCAAAACTGACAATCTTGGTTATACGAGTATGTATGTATAGTAGGGAGGGCCGATAATGTATGAGAAAAAAATATATTTTCGAATTTCATATCACAAGAGGTGTCAAAAGTTGCAGCTGACTGAATAGATCCTTGTATAGTACCTACTATACTGCAGATAATATGCTGGCAGATAATATATTTTCCATTTTTAGGGTTCCGCACGCAAAAGGTGCAAACGTGCACAAATCCCTCCGTCTGTATCTACCGTATCGTATTGAACCGTAATAGTTGAGACTTATTACGGTTCAATACGTTGTTGGCCACTTACACGCACGAGAAACAAAACAAACTATTTTAAATTCGTATTTTATCTAAATATAAATAAATATATACGGACTTAAAGACCCTAGGCTCTGTCTACCCTGTACCTTAACTAATGACAATCTTAAATTTCAGACTATCTTTGTCTCAGTTTATCTAGAAAGAGACAGAACGAGTCTTAAGAACGATTTTAGTTAAAGATGTATTTGAGTATTTGGGGCTATGATAATAGTTCTTTTCCATGCTGGTTTAGTAGAAAAGGAAAAACATAGAATACACCAACTGCTTTTCTTCCCGCGCAGACCGTAAAAGCCAGTCAAGGGATTGGGCAAAATCTAAGGGATCACATCAATGGGCGATGCGGCTAGCAACCCATCACTATTTCGATTCCGCTTTCCACCTTTATGGCTACTGTGATGCTAAATGTGGCCGGGTCTTATGATCTTTGGCTCTGTCTACCCCGTTAGAGATAAAGACGTGATAATATGTATGTATATGTATGTTATCTATGATAGTTTTACCATACAAAACTATAATTATAATTTAAAGTTCACCATCATTAGCGTGAGGCAAGAACGCCTACTCGAACTCACGGACTCACGGAGTGGCGCAGTGGCGTCGAGCTCGGTGGCGCAGTGGTCAACACGCCAGCCTGCGACACGGAGGTCCCGGGTTCGATCCCCGGTCAGGTCAAGATGGAAAATGATCTTTTTCAGATTGACCTGGGTCTTGGATGTTTATCTATTTATTTATTTATTTTTTATAGTATGTGGGCTGCAGACTTGCCTCTAATTACCTGCGCCATCTTCCAATGACACAAATCATTCGTCATTAGGGCGTTAGTTTCTTTTAAAACATTATTTGTCTTAGGTTATCTCGATAGATACAGAACGAGCCTTGAGAACGATTTTAGTTAAGATGCATTCGAGTATTTAGGCGTAATTTATTATTGTTAAACCATTCTTCCCAGCAGTGGTGTTTCCGAAATGCTAGTAGATTAACGATTTTCCAAATATAAAAATATTATAACAAGAAGGATAAATGACGTTCAAAAAGTGAAACATGAGATCTAAAATTTTTATAAAAACTATTCATTTCATACAAAACCTACAGATAATTTTAAAGTTCTCCAATAAAGTGTGAGGCAAGAACGCCTACTCGAACTCACGGAGTGGCGACGTAATGTATGTGGGCTGCAGACTTGCCTCTAATTATCTGCGCCATCTTCCAATGACACAAATCATTCGTCATTAGGACGTTAGTTACTTTTAAAACATTCTTTGTCTTAGGTTATCTCGATAGATATAGAACGAGCCTTGAGAACGATTTTAGTTAAGATGCATTCGAGTATTTAGGCGTAATTTATTATTGTTAAACCATTCTTCCCAGCAGTGGTGTTTCCGAAATGCTAGTAGATTAACGATTTTCCAAATATAAAAATATTATAACAAGAAGGATAAATGACGTTCAAAAAGTGAAACATGAGATATAAAATTTTTATAAAAACTATTCATTTCATACAAAACCTACAGATAATTTTAAAGTTGTCCAATAAAGTGTGAGGCAAGAACGCCTACTCGAACTCACGGAGTGGCGACGTAATGTATGTGGGCTGCAGACTTGCCTCTAATTACCTGCGCCATCTTCCAATGACACAAATCATTCGTCATTAGGACGTTAGTTACTTTTAAAACAGTTGAGGTCACAGAGTAGGAAAGTTGTGTGGCTGTCGCTCGCACGCTACATTCTGTGCTCTGTGACGAGCTCGATGGCCCAGTAAGCGTGTACGTACATAAGTACTTGAATACAATTATACATGGCGAAATTTTTATCGTTCCGGACCATTAAAGGGGTGATTCAGCCTGTCAATATAAACAACTTTTCCTATGGGACAAATGCTGTAAACTCGAAAAAAAATTTCGACATTTCTATACAAATTGCCCGGGCGGCTGAACACTTTTGTATGAAAATGTCGAAATAAAATATGAGTTTCCAGCATTGGTCCCATAGGAAAAATGGTTCATATCGACGGGCTGAATCACCCCTTTAAGGGTCCAGAACGATCAAAATTTCGCCATGTAGTTATTACACGTGTTTTTTTTTTCATTCGACATTCGGCCAGTGTTGCCTTTTTAGGTTGTCTCTAGATCTAGAGGAATTTAATTACCTTTGGGGATTTCTCTTTTGTACTATTTTTTCGCAGAAACACCATTTAAATATGAAAAAGATTAACTTATAGACAAGGATCTTCTTCAGTTCATAACTCCGTGGCGCAGTGGTCAACACGCCAGCCTGCGACACGGAGGTCCCGAGTTCGATCCCCGGTCAGGTCAAGATGGAAAATGATCTTTTTCAGATTGACCTGGGTCTTGGATGTTTATCTATATAATTACATATTATAAATTATAAAATATAGATATCGTTGAGTTAGTATCCCACGTTCACAACTTACTGTGGGGTTAGCTCAATTTGTGAGATATGTCCCTATATATTTATTTATTTATAGCGTTATGAAAATTAAATTGCTTTTTTAACCAAATCGTTCTTATTTAGGTAACTAAGGGATATCTGGGGATTGTTTATTGCAATTTCTCTAAAAAATGAAATTTTAAAACCAAATATTTCGGACACGGATCCCTAAATCGAAAAATGGTGTTCTCAACCTCACAATATTTTTTAAAGACCTATTTAACAATACCTCACACGATGGGTAAGTAGAGAAAAAAAAAATACTCCCACACTTTACTTGTATGGGAGCTACCCAAAAAAAAATTTTTTTTCAAGATTTTTTTCTACCACTTTTTTGCCATGATTAATATACATACCCATACCAAATTTCAGCTTTCTAGTACTTATAGTCTCTGAGTAAAACCGCGGACGGACAGACAGACAGACATGGCGAAACTATAAGAGTTCCTAATTTACTACGGAACCCTAAAAATGGTGTTCTCAACCTATCAATTTTTAGAGACCTATTTAATGACCCCACACGATGGAAAAAATATTACTCCCCCACATTACTTGTATGGGAGCTACCATAAAAAAAATTCAAGATTTTTTTCTACCACTTTTTTGCCATGATTAATATACATACCCATACCAAATTTCAGCTTTCTAGTACTTATAGTCTCTGAGTAAAACCGCGGACGGACAGACAGACAGACAGACAGACATGGCGAAACTCATGTTTACTACGAAACCCTAAAAAAGATTTGATTGTTTCATTGAATATTGAATAGGCTTTAAAACTAAACACATATTTTAAAATTCTTTTACGTATAAAATGCTTTATCTGTAGGTGACATTGGTTACAAATTTCGCGGACGAAGTCGCGGAAAAATTGCTAGTAATTAATAATTAATTTGTATGAGCGTTATGAGGCGAGCTTTTTTGGATTTTCCAAACGTTTTCTCGACGTGACAAATAAAACTAAAATAAAGGTTTCCAAACACTGGCAACCGGTTACCACTCTTCGGCTGTGATAAATCAATTTGCGACCAATTTGGCAACGGAGTGATGTCAAAACGCACGTAATTTTGAGCAATTAAAATACAATCTTTATAATTGAAAAAGAATATAACTTTTTATACCTAGACATCTAGATATTGCTGTTCAGTGAATCCATCTTTCGATAATTTTACTAAAATATTTTCATTAAAATTATTGAAAAGGTGGCATTTTTCAATTGAAAAGGCATTGACGTGACTGCAAGAATATAGATAAAAATAATTAAAAGTCATGTAATCAGTTCACCTTTCAGGCGACTACGTCTACAAAGTTTTTTTTTTATTTTTAGTTTCTAGCGCAATAAAAAGTATACATAATTGTATATTTCTCGTTACATTAAAATCTTTGATATTTGTTAAGCTTAAATAATTGATTAATTGCGAATAAATTACAAATCTTGCAATAAAATAATTATTTTATATTTTTTCGAGTATCATTATCTTGTTTGTTTGTTTGTGATTTCTTTATTGTACAATAAATGAGATACAAAAGGAATAAAGGCACGAAATGGTAAATGTTAAATATTAGTAGATGGGCTCCCGAAAAATGTGCGAATAGGGTAATTCAGTGGACACCTGAAAGTGGTCGGCTTCGTAGGGGCAGGCCTAAAAAGCGTTGGAGACATGACCTTGACGCATTCTAGCGTAACTGGTCAGAGACCGCAAAGGATAGGGACAAGTGGAAGAGAATGGGAGAGACCTTTGCCCAACAGTAGGAAATAATAGGTTAAACAAAAAAAAATATTTTCCCAAGACCAAACATAATATCTCATCTAAGTCTAAGCAGACAGGATATGAGTTAAGTTGGGCGTTGCTTTTTTTGTGGTGTGAAAACTCACTTATGAGGCGGTCGTTAATCACCGGCCTTCACCTTCGCCGGAGACTTGTCATGTTTGGCCGGTTACGTCTGTTCTAACAGGGGTAATGTTATTTGCTGTACTTCAAAAAGCCACTTTTGACAGTTTTTAGCTACGAAAGGAGCAGCGGTTACATGCTAAAAAAAAATTACGTTTGAATAAAATTAAATAATAAAATAAAATTACATGATGGAAAATAAAATTAAAAAGTATTTAAATTAAATTACTTAATTATATAAAAAATAAACTATTTATAACTTACAAAATCATTGTTATTGTAATTTCTAGGGTAGACCGACTTTTTATTTTTAAAAATATGCAGTGTAAAATAATTTATAATTCATTTATCCTCCTTTTTACCGGAACATTGTTAAATTCCAAATCAGAGTGCCTTCTTCTAATAAACACTTTTTGAACGTAACAAAATAATATAACAAATTAAAATATATTGAACATTGAACGCGCAAGTAACAAATACTTGTTCCAGTGAACGCGACCTCCATCGCGGTCGGAAACCTCATGACGAGCCTTCTTAAGATTTAATACCTAAGTGGGTACGTTAAAATACTGCAAATGTTATATAGAAATAGAAGAAATATTACATTTAAAAATTCCTAATATATATATTTATGTATATATGAATATAACATTAATAGCTGTATTTTAAAAATTGTACTGCAAAGTATTTTTTTGTAGTAAAATAATTTTAAATGCTTTAATGCCATGATGACCTTTCTTAATATGTATTACCTATGTAATATATAATAGAAGAAATATTCAATTCTAAATTGAAACTGATATTAATCGCTGTATTTTAAAGAATATTTAATGAAAAGTATTGTTTTTGTTGTAAAAACTAAATAATTTAAAATGCCATGATGACCTTTCTTAATATTTAATACGTATAGAGTTATGTTTTTCTTCTTCGTGACAAAATTACTGAGTCAGTATTTTATCAATCCATAATGCAATCAATCTTTTAAGATTATAGTATTGAAAAGAACTAAAATGTTAATGCCTAGTTTTATTAAAAATATAAGGAATTATATAGGTACAATAATTTTAAGCATGGTTATTAGAAAGGCATAAAAAAGTATTATGGTTTTCCAATATATTTTTTTAATTATTATTTCCATTAATCTTTAACAAAACAAATATTTTTAAATAAATTAAATGCAATTAATTGTTTGGGCCTGATAAAATCTGATTATTAACAAGTTAACATTTCAATTCCAACATTGTGAGTGTCCTTCACTCTTATTGAGGCTAATGACTCACAAAATTCTCTCCTTCTCAATATCCGCGCTTATAATATCAAACAAAAAACTGAAACAATATACGAACCCATTATCTTCTGAGGAATTTATTCGTATCGCAGTAACTTTAATCAACACCATTAACGTAGCACAAATACAATCACACAAATCGTATTTATCACAAAAATTGTTAAACAAAAGAGTACATATATCTGTTTCACAAATTCTTATGCTAATAACATGACTTTACAATACTGGCAACAAGAACAAAAAATAAATAAAAAAAAAACATTTGAAAAGAGAATATTAAATTTAATTATTGAAATGTTTAAAAATGGAACGGAGCGTTCGCTTTTCCGCTCCCCAGCAACGTTAGCACTCGATAAAGATTCTCGAATACAGTGAGTGCGAGGCGGCCGACTCGACTAGTCTATCTGCCAATCCGCTACGTAGCTATACGTTTTCAGAACCACTTTATATTCTTGAGTAATAAATGATAAAATTTTATCATTTGTACTAATAATGACTGCGGTTATTTCACTTGGCCGCTGTTAAAACCGGTTTTGTAGACGTGTAATTCAATAATATGTAATTTTGAGTAGTTATTTTTACATGGGCGTATATTGTACGTAGGACTCGGCGGTACTCTGTATGGTAATAGCAAGATGAATGTCACGCAAAGCAAACACGCATTTGACGTTCAAAGAACTATAATGTTTGGGTTTTGGAGCGTCGTACACAAAGACGTTTTGATGAGTCATTTCGTTAGTTTTCTTTTCTACGATGTTATAATAATGACGTCATAATTTTTGATAATCGGTTTTCGGATGTATACTTGAGTTTTTCCTAATATTTAGTTAGTACAACAAATTCTGCTTAGTTCTATTATATAAAACAAATAAAATCATTTTGCTCAGTTCAACACCTTTTTAAACAAAAGAAAAACTGAATTTATATATACTAGTTTTCATTTTAATTGCGAGTCTTTGAGTGTAATTATTCAGTCAGTATTTTATCAATCGATAATGCAATCAATCTTTTAAGATATATAGTATTGAAAAGAACTAAAATGTTAATGCCTAGTTTTATTAAAAATATAAGGAATTATATAGGTACAGTAATTTTAAGCATGGTTATTAGAAAGGCATAAAAAAAAACCGGCCAAGTGTGAGTCAAACTCGCGCAATGAGGGTTCCGTACAATATGCTTCGTGAACACACACACAATGTGCAAAAAATGTTTTATTCAATTGACTAGCGCCATCTAGTAGTATTTTAGTGAACTATTTCCCTAGATGAACTTATTATTGTGAGTTTACCTCTTAATTTTCAAGTGATAGAATTCTTATTATTTTTCCTGTAATCTTCAAGGAATGAACTATATTTTGTAATTTTTTCAAAATTTTCGGCCCAGTAGTTTCGGAGATCAGGGGGGGGGGAATGGTCAATTTTTGCCTTCTTTCGTGAATAAAATCAAAAGTATTGATTTTACCCGAACAAAAAAAAATTTTTTTGAGATCCTCATAATGAGCCCTTTCATTTGATATATGACACAGTAAGGTTTGCAATACTTTTTTTTTTTAATTTTGTAATTGGGCCCCTCAAAATGACCCTTATTTCAAAAAAAAATTTATTTACTTTGCACATCCGTGTTTGGGTCATAGGATTACACTATCTTACCAAATTTCATCTAATTTGGTTCAGTAGATTCGGAGAAAATCGGCTGTGACAGACGGACGGACGGACAGACAGACGCTCGAGTGATCCTATAAGGGTTCCGTTTTTCTTTTGTAAACTTTTGTACGGAACCCTAAAAGTATTATGGTTTTCCAATATATTTTTTTAATTATTATTTCCATTAATCTTTAACAAAACAAATATTTTTAAATAAATTAAATGCAATTAATTTTTTGGGCCTGATAAAATCTGATTATTAACAAGTTAACATTTCAATTCCAACATTGTGAGTGTCCTTCACTCTTATTGAGGCTAATGACTCACAAAATTCTCTCCTTCTCATTATCCGCGCTTATAATATCAAACAAAAAACTGAAACAAATTCTGCTTAGTTCTATTATATAAAACAAATAAAATCATTTTGCTCAGTTCAACACCTTTTTAAACAAAAGAAAAACTGAATTTATATATACTAGTTTTCATTTTAATTACGAGTCTTTGAGTGTAATTATTCTGTCCAATAATGGTAAATTCAAATCGTTAGTAAATTTTCATTTTAATTACGAGTCTTTGAGTGTAATTATTCTGTCCAATAATGGTAAATTCAAATCGTTAGTAAATTTTCAATATTAGTAAATAAACATTAAATCAAAAACTTACTTTAAACTACATTATACGTCGTCAAAAAATTAAATATAATTCAGAGAACTTTAACTTTATTTCACAACTATAATTGACGCTAATTTTTACTAAGGGCAAATTTTAGTTTCGCTTACAAAGCGCAAGTGTAGAAGAAGCGGCAATAACGCGGCAACAAACTGCACCGCGTATATTCCTATTGTACTCAAATAAACGAGTAATTTATTAAACGCCAGTAACCTCGCAGGAGTAGATGGCTAAAATCATAAACAATTTTTTTTAATATGGGACCAATGCTGGGATATCGAAAAAAAATACGATATTTTTATACAAAGATGTTCGGCCGACCCCGCAGCTTTGTATGGAAATATAATAATTTTTTGACAAAAGTTTGTTTTTTTATGATCTAAGCTATCGACTCCTGCGAGATTACAGATGTTAACAAATTACCCTGCACAATTAAAAAATTAATCCGAATAAATTATAGCCTATATCACCCACGGATAAATTAGCTTTCTAAAGATATATTTCCATTTTATAGTAATGAGCCGAATTTCGGTGGAGTCTTACAATGAATATTTTACAGGACGAGTGCTCGTAGTAGCCGACTGTGATTCAACATTCAACCCACGTTTTGATACAAGATTATAGCCTATGTTACCCGCAGTTAAATTAGCTTTCTATAGGTGAAAGAATTATAAAAATCGTTCTAATTTCGGCGCCTATTCAATGCAAATAAACGATCAAATATTGCCACTTTATAATATTAATATATATTACGTCATGACTTCATGAGCCGAATTTCGGTGGAGGTATTACACTGAATATTTTACAGGACGAGTAGACTCAACGTAGCCGACTGTGATTCAACATTCAACCCACGTTTTGATAAAAGATAGAAGCAATAAATAGAACTGTTACAACCAAAAACGTTTGCGGATAGTAATACTTTATTAAATTAAATATTTTTTTATTTAAATTTAATACGATTCCGGTAATACTCGTAAAAGTGAAACTAATTAAATCATGGTCACCGTAGCTTAAGAATATTCGAGGAAATTTTTCATATTTTTCTTTTGTTTCTCTGAAGATTTCTGGCATAGGAAGAGACGGAATACTACAAGTTGGGGTCCCGCTCTCACATATGAAATTATATAAAACATAAACATAGCTATATCCATAGTTGTAAGGCGAGGTGAGTTCACACACTAGCGCCACCCAGCAATTAATTCATTTACTCCTAAATCAAATCAAATTTAAAAAATGTAATAGCGTATTGCCCTAGTAAATTACTTGTAGTATTCTCTTTGTTACTTTTCATAGATATTACTATCTACGTTTAAGAGAAGGAATTTTAAAAAAACTTTTAATTTTAAAAATTCGTTCTTTAAATTTGATATGATTTAGGAGTAAATGAATTAATTGCTGGGTAGACCTAGTGTGTGAACTCACCTCGCCTTACGAGGTCCTAGCAGTCCGTTTTCCATACAAATGTATTTGTCTATATTCTCGCTGAAAACTGAATAAAGGCACGAAATGGTAAATGTTAAATATTAGTAGATGGGCTCCCGAAAAATGTGCGAATAGGGTAATTCAGTGGACACCTGAAAGTGGTCGGCTTCGTAGGGGCAGGCCTAAAAAGCGTTGGAGACATGACCTTGACGCATTCTAGCGTAACTGGTCAGAGACCGCAAAGGATAGGGACAAGTGGAAGAGAATGGGAGAGACCTTTGCCCAACAGTAGGAAATAATAGGTTAAACAAAAAAAAATATTTTCCCAAGACCAAACATAATATCTCATCTAAGTCTAAGCAGACAGGATATGAGTTAAGTTGGGCGTTGCTTTTTTTGTGGTGTGAAAACTCACTTATGAGGCGGTCGTTAATCACCGGCCTTCACCTTCGCCGGAGACTTGTCATGTTTGGCCGGTTACGTCTGTTCTAACAGGGGTAATGTTATTTGCTGTACTTCAAAAAGCCACTTTTGACAGTTTTTAGCTACGAAAGGAGCAGCGGTTACATGCTAAAAAAAAATTACGTTTGAATAAAATTAAATAATAAAATAAAATTACATGATGGAAAATAAAATTAAAAAGTATTTAAATTAAATTACTTAATTATATAAAAAATAAACTATTTATAACTTACAAAATCATTGTTATTGTAATTTCTAGGGTAGACCGACTTTTTATTTTTAAAAATATGCAGTGTAAAATAATTTATAATTCATTTATCCTCCTTTTTACCGGAACATTGTTAAATTCCAAATCAGAGTGCCTTCTTCTAATAAACACTTTTTGAACGTAACAAAATAATATAACAAATTAAAATATATTGAACATTGAACGCGCAAGTAACAAATACTTGTTCCAGTGAACGCGACCTCCATCGCGGTCGGAAACCTCATGACGAGCCTTCTTAAGATTTAATACCTAAGTGGGTACGTTAAAATACTGCAAATGTTATATAGAAATAGAAGAAATATTACATTTAAAAATTCCTAATATATATATTTATGTATATATGAATATAACATTAATAGCTGTATTTTAAAAATTGTACTGCAAAGTATTTTTTTGTAGTAAAATAATTTTAAATGCTTTAATGCCATGATGACCTTTCTTAATATGTATTACCTATGTAATATATAATAGAAGAAATATTCAATTCTAAATTGAAACTGATATTAATCGCTGTATTTTAAAGAATATTTAATGAAAAGTATTGTTTTTGTTGTAAAAACTAAATAATTTAAAATGCCATGATGACCTTTCTTAATATTTAATACGTATAGAGTTATGTTTTTCTTCTTCGTGACAAAATTACTGAGTCAGTATTTTATCAATCCATAATGCAATCAATCTTTTAAGATTATAGTATTGAAAAGAACTAAAATGTTAATGCCTAGTTTTATTAAAAATATAAGGAATTATATAGGTACAATAATTTTAAGCATGGTTATTAGAAAGGCATAAAAAAGTATTATGGTTTTCCAATATATTTTTTTAATTATTATTTCCATTAATCTTTAACAAAACAAATATTTTTAAATAAATTAAATGCAATTAATTGTTTGGGCCTGATAAAATCTGATTATTAACAAGTTAACATTTCAATTCCAACATTGTGAGTGTCCTTCACTCTTATTGAGGCTAATGACTCACAAAATTCTCTCCTTCTCAATATCCGCGCTTATAATATCAAACAAAAAACTGAAACAATATACGAACCCATTATCTTCTGAGGAATTTATTCGTATCGCAGTAACTTTAATCAACACCATTAACGTAGCACAAATACAATCACACAAATCGTATTTATCACAAAAATTGTTAAACAAAAGAGTACATATATCTGTTTCACAAATTCTTATGCTAATAACATGACTTTACAATACTGGCAACAAGAACAAAAAATAAATAAAAAAAAAACATTTGAAAAGAGAATATTAAATTTAATTATTGAAATGTTTAAAAATGGAACGGAGCGTTCGCTTTTCCGCTCCCCAGCAACGTTAGCACTCGATAAAGATTCTCGAATACAGTGAGTGCGAGGCGGCCGACTCGACTAGTCTATCTGCCAATCCGCTACGTAGCTATACGTTTTCAGAACCACTTTATATTCTTGAGTAATAAATGATAAAATTTTATCATTTGTACTAATAATGACTGCGGTTATTTCACTTGGCCGCTGTTAAAACCGGTTTTGTAGACGTGTAATTCAATAATATGTAATTTTGAGTAGTTATTTTTACATGGGCGTATATTGTACGTAGGACTCGGCGGTACTCTGTATGGTAATAGCAAGATGAATGTCACGCAAAGCAAACACGCATTTGACGTTCAAAGAACTATAATGTTTGGGTTTTGGAGCGTCGTACACAAAGACGTTTTGATGAGTCATTTCGTTAGTTTTCTTTTCTACGATGTTATAATAATGACGTCATAATTTTTGATAATCGGTTTTCGGATGTATACTTGAGTTTTTCCTAATATTTAGTTAGTACAACAAATTCTGCTTAGTTCTATTATATAAAACAAATAAAATCATTTTGCTCAGTTCAACACCTTTTTAAACAAAAGAAAAACTGAATTTATATATACTAGTTTTCATTTTAATTGCGAGTCTTTGAGTGTAATTATTCAGTCAGTATTTTATCAATCGATAATGCAATCAATCTTTTAAGATATATAGTATTGAAAAGAACTAAAATGTTAATGCCTAGTTTTATTAAAAATATAAGGAATTATATAGGTACAGTAATTTTAAGCATGGTTATTAGAAAGGCATAAAAAAAAACCGGCCAAGTGTGAGTCAAACTCGCGCAATGAGGGTTCCGTACAATATGCTTCGTGAACACACACACAATGTGCAAAAAATGTTTTATTCAATTGACTAGCGCCATCTAGTAGTATTTTAGTGAACTATTTCCCTAGATGAACTTATTATTGTGAGTTTACCTCTTAATTTTCAAGTGATAGAATTCTTATTATTTTTCCTGTAATCTTCAAGGAATGAACTATATTTTGTAATTTTTTCAAAATTTTCGGCCCAGTAGTTTCGGAGATCAGGGGGGGGGGAATGGTCAATTTTTGCCTTCTTTCGTGAATAAAATCAAAAGTATTGATTTTACCCGAACAAAAAAAAATTTTTTTGAGATCCTCATAATGAGCCCTTTCATTTGATATATGACACAGTAAGGTTTGCAATACTTTTTTTTTTTAATTTTGTAATTGGGCCCCTCAAAATGACCCTTATTTCAAAAAAAATTTTATTTACTTTGCACATCCGTGTTTGGGTCATAGGATTAC
Source organism: Rhodophaea formosa (assembly GCA_963082605.1). NCBI lineage: Eukaryota > Metazoa > Arthropoda > Insecta > Lepidoptera > Pyralidae > Rhodophaea > Rhodophaea formosa. The sequence goes on from OY720230.1 coordinate 10,657,108, forward strand.
ACTATCTTACCAAATTTCATCTAATTTGGTTCAGTAGATTCGGAGAAAATCGGCTGTGACAGACGGACGGACGGACAGACAGACGCTCGAGTGATCCTATAAGGGTTCCGTTTTTCTTTTGTAAACTTTTGTACGGAACCCTAAAAGTATTATGGTTTTCCAATATATTTTTTTAATTATTATTTCCATTAATCTTTAACAAAACAAATATTTTTAAATAAATTAAATGCAATTAATTTTTTGGGCCTGATAAAATCTGATTATTAACAAGTTAACATTTCAATTCCAACATTGTGAGTGTCCTTCACTCTTATTGAGGCTAATGACTCACAAAATTCTCTCCTTCTCATTATCCGCGCTTATAATATCAAACAAAAAACTGAAACAAATTCTGCTTAGTTCTATTATATAAAACAAATAAAATCATTTTGCTCAGTTCAACACCTTTTTAAACAAAAGAAAAACTGAATTTATATATACTAGTTTTCATTTTAATTACGAGTCTTTGAGTGTAATTATTCTGTCCAATAATGGTAAATTCAAATCGTTAGTAAATTTTCATTTTAATTACGAGTCTTTGAGTGTAATTATTCTGTCCAATAATGGTAAATTCAAATCGTTAGTAAATTTTCAATATTAGTAAATAAACATTAAATCAAAAACTTACTTTAAACTACATTATACGTCGTCAAAAAATTAAATATAATTCAGAGAACTTTAACTTTATTTCACAACTATAATTGACGCTAATTTTTACTAAGGGCAAATTTTAGTTTCGCTTACAAAGCGCAAGTGTAGAAGAAGCGGCAATAACGCGGCAACAAACTGCACCGCGTATATTCCTATTGTACTCAAATAAACGAGTAATTTATTAAACGCCAGTAACCTCGCAGGAGTAGATGGCTAAAATCATAAACAATTTTTTTTAATATGGGACCAATGCTGGGATATCGAAAAAAAATACGATATTTTTATACAAAGATGTTCGGCCGACCCCGCAGCTTTGTATGGAAATATAATAATTTTTTGACAAAAGTTTGTTTTTTTATGATCTAAGCTATCGACTCCTGCGAGATTACAGATGTTAACAAATTACCCTGCACAATTAAAAAATTAATCCGAATAAATTATAGCCTATATCACCCACGGATAAATTAGCTTTCTAAAGATATATTTCCATTTTATAGTAATGAGCCGAATTTCGGTGGAGTCTTACAATGAATATTTTACAGGACGAGTGCTCGTAGTAGCCGACTGTGATTCAACATTCAACCCACGTTTTGATACAAGATTATAGCCTATGTTACCCGCAGTTAAATTAGCTTTCTATAGGTGAAAGAATTATAAAAATCGTTCTAATTTCGGCGCCTATTCAATGCAAATAAACGATCAAATATTGCCACTTTATAATATTAATATATATTACGTCATGACTTCATGAGCCGAATTTCGGTGGAGGTATTACACTGAATATTTTACAGGACGAGTAGACTCAACGTAGCCGACTGTGATTCAACATTCAACCCACGTTTTGATAAAAGATAGAAGCAATAAATAGAACTGTTACGGCTCGTTCACGAGTACGCGCGTCAGGCGCACGCGGCAGAGGCAGGCGCCTGCGTTTCTGACTAAAGTCATACAAATCTTAGAGGGTGTTCACGAACAAAACGCTTGAGCGGCACGGATGCGCGCAAACACAGCGCGGCAGCCTTGCGCCAAAGTAGAAAGAGATGGCACGATGTGCCCGACCTTGTGTTAGAACGACTGCGGGAGTGATTAGGTGGATGTATTGGGAAAATAATTTTAAATTATAATAAAATTTATGAATGTTTTCTAATGTACTCATTTTATTATACATTCTTAGTAATTTTCAACCGACTTAAAAAGAAAGAGGTTCTAAATTGAACTGTAAGTTTGTTTGTTTGTACTATATAAATAAAAATAATATTTATTTTGTAATGTACATAATTGAAATTTGATTTTTGATACTTTTTATATTCTTGTTATTTTGTAACCGACTTGAAAAAGGACTGGGTCTTCAATTCTTCTGTATGTTTGTTACCATTTGTTTGGTTTACTACTTTTGTTTGGATGTTAAGTAGGAGTGTTTTTCGGTAGTAGAAACATGGAAGTAGATGGTAGCCCAATGGAATTCAATGGGAAGTTGGGAACTGATGTAACAAGATTGTAGTCGAAGTCGATGGTCTACTTTAGGTGCCCTATGGTATCCGATCGTGTTTATTGGTACCTGGTGGTGCCTGGTCGTACCCGGTTGTTTCCGGTGGCGCCCAGTGGTAATGATGACGATGACGATATGACGATGACGATATTACGATGACGATGACGATGACGATGACGATGACGATGACGATGACGATGACGATGACGATGACGATGACGATGACGATGACGATGACGATGACGATGACGATGACGATGACGATGACGATGACGATGACGATGACGATGACGATGACGATGACGATGACGATGACGATGACGATGACGATGACGATGACGATGACGATGACGATGACGATGACGATGACGATGACGATATGACGATGACGATGACGATGACGATATGACGATGACGATATGACGATGACGATATGACGATGACGATATGACGATGACGATATGACGATGACGATATGACGATGACGATATGACGATGACGATATGACGATGACGATATGACGATGACGATATGACGATGACGATATGACGATGACGATATGACGATGACGATATGACGATGACGATATGACGATGACGATATGACGATGACGATATGACGATGACGATGACGATGACGATGACGATGACGATGACGATGACGATGACGATGACGATGACGATGACGATGACGATGACGATGACGATGACGATGACGATAGCGGAGGGTAGGTAGTAGGGTCTCGTTATTATCTTTTGCATACGGAACCCTAAGGGCTTGCAAAGTTTAATTAAAAAACCGAAACCCACGCGGATGAAGTCGCGGGAACTGGTAGATAATACATCTAGACATAAATCAAAATGTTAAACCACTTAAACCCCAAGCCTAAAGGTGTGAAAGTTTCTCATTAATGTGTACCACAAAAATGCATAGATTAATATTTTTAATGCAACCCATTTTGTGTTCTGTGCAACCCAAAATAACAATGACATTCTAATACAAATACAATGTCATTGCAAAATAAGAATGTAATTATTATTCTGTGACCTAAATACGTCTACTGTGCTCTGCCGCCCGAGCGCACCGCCCGTTTTCGTGAACACCTTGCCGCGTGCGCCTGCCTCCGCCGCATGCGCCTGCCTCCGAAGCCCGTCGCCGCCGCGCAACGCGCGTTTTCGTGGCCTTGCGGTAACAACCAAAAACGTTTGCGGATAGTAATACTTTATTAAATTAAATATTTTTTTATTTAAATTTAATACGATTCCGGTAATACTCGTAAAAGTGAAACTAATTAAATCATGGTCACCGTAGCTTAAGAATATTCGAGGAAATTTTTCATATTTTTCTTTTGTTTCTCTGAAGATTTCTGGCATAGGAAGAGACGGAATACTACAAGTTGGGGTCCCGCTCTCACATATGAAATTATATAAAACATAAACATAGCTATATCCATAGTTGTAAGGCGAGGTGAGTTCACACACTAGGCGCACCCAGCAATTAATTCATTTACTCCTAAATCAAATCAAATTTAAAAAATGTAATAGCGTATTGCCCTAGTAAATTACTTGTAGTATTCTCTTTGTTACTTTTCATAGATATTACTATCTACGTTTAAGAGAAGGAATTTTAAAAAAACTTTTAATTTTAAAAATTCGTTCTTTAAATTTGATATGATTTAGGAGTAAATGAATTAATTGCTGGGTAGACCTAGTGTGTGAACTCACCTCGCCTTACGAGGTCCTAGCAGTCCGTTTTCCATACAAATGTATTTGTCTATATTCTCGCTGAAAACTGCTTCTAGAGGCATAATTCTTTTTTCATAAAGTCTATTACTAAAATAGGTATGTCCCTATGTTTAATATTTTTCTAAAAAACTGTTTAAAAGAATAATTTTTTTACAAAAACCGTTTCTTAGAAAAAAAGAATAAGAAATAGGGGCATACCTATTTTAGTACTAGATGTTATGAAAAAAGAATTGTGCCTCTAGATACTGTAGAATCAGTTTTCAGCGAGAAAATAGAGAAATACATTTGTATGGGTACCATACTGAAAAAATACTGCTACTGCTAATGATCATCATTAGCGCTTACGCATGTTAAGTAACCTCTGAACCCTACTTAGATGGGGATCGCAACCGTTAGTGGCATAAATAATATTCTAGAGCTCCTCCGTGCTTCGGAAGGCACGTTAAGGCGTTGGTCCTGGCTGTCATCATTGATGGCTGTCGTTAAGCTACGTCAGATGCCTTGAGGTAGCTTGAAAAATCTGACATTAGTGTTGGCCAGTTAAACACGCGAAAAATAAAACTTACATCACATGCGTCATACATATGATAGTCTGTCGGCTCATGTAACAAAAAGTATAGTATACATAAACGAGTCGATGGGAAACTGGAAGTTTGCGTGACTCAGCGAGCGAAATCGAATCAAAAACAGGAAAATATTTATCTCAGAAGATATTATAATACATACCTACATAATTTTAGCGATCATTTTTTTTAATAGTTGCAACATTATAACTAGTTTATTTTTATTATAAATTTTCACGCGAATTTGTCCGCATTATTATAGCCTATGTATGTTTTCTACCTATACGCACAACCTACATGCTAAATGTAGCCTTTGATCTTATGCTCTTAGACTTTGACGGACCCGTCTACCCCATAAGGGAAAAAGATGTGTGTGTAACCTAACTAGTCAAAGCTTGGTTACTTCTTAAATTTATAGAGCAAAATGTTGACAGCAGCAAGATAATAACCCGAAATGGCGGGAACGGCGGCCATTTTCACTAAATTATTTTTGCTCTTTAGGTTTTTTTTTTTGGATTTATGCACATTATATCTTTTATATTTATTTAATCGCACGTATATGTAAACATTGGGTAGTATTAATACTGATTATTTACAATTAATTTTAAGTAAACTAACCCGTCTGGCCAGCGTGGAGAGTGTAGGCCAAATTCTCTGACTACTCAGGCGAATATATGGCTCTGGTAGTACAGAGAGGGTCGTGCTCCTGCAGTGGAGACTAGAAAGACCTGATGATGATGATGATGATAAAACTAAACTCCATTCAAAGAATTATCCTAGTTGTCCTTCGAGCAACACGGCCTCCGTACCGGACGGAGGGAGTGTGAAAAGCGACAATTTACTATTATAATTTTTCTGGCGTTATTTGCGGGGGGAAATGTGCACACAAGTTTAGTTCCGCACACCTACATACAAAACTTAAACTGTCACTTGATAGTAATTATGACATTGTCACAAAAAATTAAATAAAAAGGAAACAATAATTTGTGTACAGATGAGTCACACATAACTAACACATGACATAGACATACATAAGCCTAACTTGGCTTGTACTTTGACAGAGGGGAACGCAGCGTATGGCTACTTCCTTCCTTCGGTCTATTACAAAAAATTATATATAAAATTATTTTTAAGTTTTATATGAAAAAATTTTTTTTATTAGTTATATTTAAAAAAAAACGCCAGACCTGTTTGTAGTAAGTGTTTAGTTATAGAGGATGTTATCAAATATTTCCGAATACATATTTGCGTTAAATATTACGTTCTCTCGAAAACTTTGCCCATTTTGCGAATTGCAAATTTTGAGCTTCTTTTAAGGGCCAGTTTTTACCGAGTGCACATTATGCGAAATTGTCGTTCTGCGCATAACCCGTTTCCACACCCTTGGCTAAGTCCTAAGAACTGCAGCTGTTAGGCTGTTGTTAGCGTACGTGACTTTTACCACGTTTTGCTCTGAATCGACTTAGCCCTACAAAGTACCAGTCAGATTCTCCAAATAATATCACTCATTAAAAAGTATTTAGCTCATTTATTCATCAGGTCTCTTTTAGTCTCAACTGCAGGAGCACGACTCTCTCTGTACTACTAGAGCCATAATATTAGGCAGAGCAGTCAGAGGATTTGGCCTACACTCTCCACGCTGGCCAGACGGGTTGGAGAGGTCTCTTTGATGTTTGTAAGCTTTGTTTAGCTTGTTTTCTAAGTCGCCTTCTACGACATCCACGGGAAAACTTGGAGTGGTCCTATTCTACTCTGCCGGGAACCACACGCCCCCGGCATAATAATACTACACATTAAAAAGTATTTAGGTATCGCTAATTATTTTGTTTGGTTTTTGTGTTTCACTGGTATTATATTTTCAATTAGGGATCAACGGCTTATCTTTTCTTCCAAATTACGAAGGAGATCGAGATGTTTTATATGTCACTTGCGGTCACTCATCCAAGTGGGGACAGCGCCCGGGGTTACTTAACATGCGTAAGCGCTTATAATGCCAACATGCGGCTATCGGGCTAACCACACCCTTGGCTAAGTCCTAAGGAGTGTAGTTCTTAGCGTAGGTACCTACGTGACTTCGGCCACGATTTGCTCTGAATCGACTTAGCCCTTTTGCTCTGAATCGACTTAGCCCTACAAAGTACCAGTCAAATTCTCCAAATAAAACTGCATATTAAAAAGTACCTTATCGCCAATGAATTTTGTTTGTTTTTCGTATGTGTGTCCAACATCATCATCATTTCAGCCGCAAGAAGTCCACTGCTGGACATAGGCCTCCCCCAAGGATTTCCAATACGATCGGTTGGAAGCGGCCTGCATCCAGCGCCTTCCTGCGACCTTTATCAGGGCGTCCGTCGTCCTTCACCTTGTTGGTGGGTGTCCACCGCTGCCTTTGCCAGTACGTGGTCGCCATTCCAGAACCTTCCTGCCCCAACGGCCATCGGTTCTTCGCGCTATGTGTTCCAACATTGGGGTCAGATTTTCCAAATACATCAATGATCATAGCGGGACCAACGTCTACGTGCCTTCTAAAGCATGGATCAGTGCGAGATATTTTTCGAAAATTATGGGTCTTTTCCAAATCTTTAAAGTCCAAATTAATAAGACACTATTTATGAAATATTTAGTAGGGTGACAAGATGGGCTGAAAATATGGGATAAACCAAGATTTTTTTTATACATGATAGAGCCCGCATAGGATAAACCAAGATTTTTTTATACATGATAGAGCCCGCCGAGTATATTAACTAACTTATAATTTTTATATATAAAATAGTCATTAGGTTGACAAGATGTGCTAAAATTATGGGATATACGTATATATAAAATAAAATAAAAAAAATCTACGCACGTCGCACAACCAAGATAAAAAAAAAACATTATTTACCTTGACTTATAATAAGAGAAACAAAGATATATACTGGGAATACCTAACGAACGAGAACAGTAACAGAAATAGGTAAACAATTTGACCGCATCGACCTTTTTGCGCTATAACAGTCGTAGTACCAATGCCATACGGTGTTGCTTGACACGCTAGTCGAGTTTAACCTGGGTCGCAACCAAACTACAAAAGCTGTGAAAAAAAATTGGTTCCTCTAATACATGTTACGAAAGTATAGTGGTAAATTTTCTCGTCAATCCCTTGTTGTGTGGTGTCGTTGGTTTTCGGTGTCCAAAAATCATTTTTTTCGTTTCAGGGCTTCGTTTGTAAAAACAAAATCTTATTTATTATATTTTTATGTTTGTTATAGCATTATAATTTATCTCAAAAATGCAGATTTTTGTTGGAGTCAAATGCCATCTGCAAGATAATTGTTGGATAAAGCTAAGTGGGGTTCACAAGTCAGAGTTATAGACAACCAACATATAAACGACGGAACCCTACATAGTGCATGGGCCAGATATTTTTAGGATATTATTACTATTTTTTTTATTTATCGCTCTATGAACATATAGTTCTATTAGTGAGAGACCTTCACAGATAAAATATATTTCCTGCTTTTTTTATTAACTGTCCCATCATTTAGCGAAGACAGCACAGCAGGATGCGAAGCATTTCTATAAAGTAACTGATAAGTACTAATTTATTTACTACGTTTAATTCAATATAAGGTAAAATATTTTTTATTTATTTTAATGCACTGTGCGTGTTTACTAACAGTTATTTCTTTTTTCAATTTATTTTATGATTTGGAGTCTCACATCGCAAGTTTTATGACAGTTTAATAGAAAAATAAGAGTCTATGGGAAGAGGGAAACGGTATAGCCATTTTATATATATAAAAAATTACGTGTGCAAGATTTTTTTGCATATCTAACAGATGGACTTATTTTAAAATCATTACCTACTTTTGACCCAAATAAACGAGGCTAATTATATCAGAAAATAAGTAATCTCTGAACATTCAACGTTATCATAAATTATATATATTTTACGGAATTTAATTTACCTCTTAGAACGAGTGATACAGATAAGGATAAAAGTTCAGATAAAAAACACCATCAGACGTAATAGTCAGTTATTATTATTGTATGAGATCAAGTTTATTTTTTTCCTTTTATATAACTAAAACTTGCTGTGCCCTCTTTGTCCACGTGGAAAAAAGTAGCCTATGTCCTTTCTCAGGCTCTTAGTTATACATCCATCCCATCCATCCATCCATCAGGTCTTTTTTAGTCTCCACTGCAGGAGCACGACCCTCTCTGTACTACCACAGCAATACTGTTCTTACCATTTCTATGCGGATGATCTTCAAATCTACGTACAAGTACCTGCAGTGGATATTGATGCCGGCGTTTCTCAGATAAATGCTACTTTATCGAACATTTTTTCGTGGTCGCAAGATTTTGGTATTTCCGTCAATGCATCTAAATGCCAGGCGATGATAGTGGGTAGCACGAAACAGTTGGCAAAAATTGATTCAAATAATTTATCTCCGGTCTTATTCAATGGCACTGTAATAGCTTATAAAACGGTAGTCAAAAATCTTGGCCTCTATGTTGATTCGTCACTCAACTGGAATAAACAAGTTACTGAGATAAGCCGAGCGGTTACTTACTCTCTTCAATATTTGAATCGATTTAGAAATTTTCTCCCCATCAAGACAAAAATCACACTTATCCAAACATTAATCCTACCTATTATTGACTATGCTGATGTGTGCTATCCTGATCTTAATGAAGATCTTCTCAATAAACTTGACCGTCTCCTCAATAATTGCATCCGATTCATTTTCTGTCTGCGTAAATACGATCACATATCTGCTTTCCGTTCTAAACTCAATTGGCTTCCCATTCGATTACGTAGACAACAGCGGTTAATGTGCTCTCTTTTTTCTATACTCAAAAATCCTAATTCTCCCGAGTACTTGAAATGTAAATTTCAGTATCTCGGGAATACTCATGATCGTCAACTTCGCTCTTCTGATTCTCTTAAGCTTTACACCCCTCTATTTCATTCTGGTTTTATGTCCAATTCTTTCACTATGCAAGCTATACGACTTTGGAACTCCCTACCCGAAGACATCAAGCAAGTCTCAAATCGATTTAATTTTAAGAAAAAAGTCCATGCTTTTCTCTCTGAAATAACTGGCTAGCATTCATCATTTTTTTCAACATGATGACCATATTATATATATGTGTTCTTATGTATTGTATAAAGTGTATATGTCGATATTTATTTATATATTTTAGGTTATTGTATACATATATTTTATTTAGCTTTGCTCTTACCTATGATATCTATTTATTGTTTGGCACCTATTTATTTTATCTGTTTTTCATTTCCCAAAGGTTGACTGGGAGAGAATGCTTTTAGCATTAAGTCCACCTATTGTAGCTTCTAAGGCACAATAAAGCTTTTTAAATAAAAAAAAAAAAAATATTTAGCCAGAGTAGTTAGAGGATTTGGCCTACACTCTCCACGCTGGCCAGACGGGTTGGAGAGGTCTTTTTGATGTTTGTAAGCTTTATTTAGCTTGTGTTTCCTTAGTCGCCTTTTACGACATCCACGGGATGACTTGGAGTGGTCCTATTCTACTCTGCCGGGAACCACACGGCGTCATATGTATATCAAATTTAATTTAAGTAGTTTTGGCGTGAAAGCGAGACAGAAAGACAGAATTACTTTTGCATTTATAATAGTAGTAATATAAGTATAGATTTGTAAGATTACCGTTATTACTAATTACACACGGTGTGTATATAAAAATCTAAAAATATAAGTTTCGTTGTTTCTATAATAAGTCGATCCATTCTGAAAATGTGTACTTATATTTATTATCTTATAAGATCAATGCCTGAAACTGGAAAACAGATCGGATATATAATGGCTAGTCGTATGAAATGTATTTTTTTTTTGTTTCCAGCGTGACAATAATACAAAATCAAGCAATCAATCTAATATTCATTGTTTTGAATAATATTACAGATCATAATATGTACAATACAATTGTGGATAGTAAATAACATTTTGCAGTGTAAAATTATGCGCCTAAAAGTTGTTCATAATTATGAGCTTCCAGGCTATATCGTGGGTAACATTGCATCGATATATTCACCATCGATATAGGTGTCTCTTCTATTGTATTGTTTTATGTTCAAAACATTAAAAAATTTGAAAGTTATGATATATTTTTTTAGTTTTTAATACGACTAAGAGCTCGTCTAAGTAGGTACCTAACAATTAGCTCTTTGCGCTCTTGAATTATTTAAAACAATATATAACTCGACATAGGTAGGTATAAGCTCTGACTGACTCTACAATTTTACTACATATTTCAAAATAGGTTCGTCGCAAAAAAACATTTTCTTACTAATATTTTCGCGATAATCACACATTTAAATAAAATTACTTTTAATACGGTCTTATCGCTTATATAAAATTATTTTTACACCTAACTTTTCACAGTAATCATGTTCGCAGGTAAATTTTTATTTTATTTTTTAAATACTGGCAGTTTACAACAAAATGCGCGAAGGAAAAAGAATTAAATACTATCATCATTGATAAAAATTATTTAGAATAAATTTTTGTTTTGTTTTCTTTTTCCTTGTTTTTATTTTTAATTGAAAATTGAATGATAAGAATAAATTGTAACAATGAAAAACCATTTTACAGAATTCACATTGTTCGCAGGTAGACGTTTTATATTTTATTTTCTAATACTGGTAGTTAACAATAACATGCGTGAAATAAAACAATTATCTATCAGATTAAATTGTAACAACAAAACACATACTTAAACTGGTGTTTACAATAGAATTCGTGAAAAAAAGTTAAATTCTAGTTATTACCAGAATAAATTGTAACAACGACAAAATATTTTACACTATTCATGTTCGGTGGAAGACTTTTTTTTTTTAATTTTATTTTCTTTTACTGGCTGCTTACTGTAAAATGCGTGATAAAATAAGTTAAATACAAGCAATTATCAGAATATATTGTAACAACGACAAAAAAAAAACAGTATTCATATCCGTAGGTAGAAATTTTTTATTTTATTTTCCAATACTGGCAGTTAACAACAATATGCGCGAAAAAAAAGATCAAACCTAGCTAATTGCTAGGTTTGCAATTATTAGAATAAATTGTAACAACAAAATAAGCGTTCGACATTCAAACGGCGCGAAGTACCTATGCAGCGTAGAACTGCGGCGTTCACGTTCGTGACTCAATAGACGCGGGGGCCAGCCCGCCTTATTCACAAACCTGCCGTATCAACTTCAGCAGGCTCCACTGCGCGCTGCCAAAGACGTTTATTGCTCGAAGTGTAATGAAAACTGCGATGTGACGCGTCCTTAGCGATAGGTTAGAGGAGTCGTTTGATCGGTTTAGCTTTACATTTATTGACTCGCTTGGCCGTCTAGTTTTGTACCGCGTCCGCAGAATATAAGTACATTAGTTAGAGCAACGGCGTATTGTATTATAATAATTTGCAAGTTTAATTTCAAGTTTTTCATAAGTGTTTAACCTGTCTGGCCAGCGCGGAGAGTGTAAGGCTAATATATGGCTCTGGTAGTACAGAGAGGGTCGTACTCCTGCTGTGGAGATAAAAAAACCTGATGATGATAATGAATAAGTGTATAATATTTAATACAACTGAACATAGACTTATCATAAAGTAAATATGCGGCATACAGGCTGCATGTAACCGAAAACCATGAATTATGCTTGAAGGGTACGACTTTCCTGTTTATTTATTTATATTTGATGTGTATGGTTAAGCAAGACTGCACATAATACAATATTACTCGTATAACGTCTATCGAATCATTTGAATTCTAAATTTCTGGATGCAATGTCGTAAGATTTTCCCCGGCCTCTCACTGCGCGGTCTTGAAGACACTTCAAGTCGTACAGCCACCTTATCACGTGGTAATAGAGCCTGTTTTACTACAAATGTGTAATAATTGATGTGCAGCTCACCGTGCATTTAGCGCAGAGCGACAAATGTCATTGAGTAACACAATGCGATTTCAAATAGAGATAGTTAAATTTATAATACAGTTACCTGATATTCGGATCTAATTGAATTTCAGTTATTTTTCTTTTAAAATAGAATGGATAAACAAAAAAAAAGAATAAAGCAGTCAATATTGTAATTTATGCATTATAATAAAAATAACACAATTAATTTTTATGAACTAAAGTGTTAAATTCTTTTTTACCCAACAGCCAAGTAGGATTAATTTTTGTTTATCTCTTTTCAATACAATGGGATAGAAGTAAAAAATAAATTTATTTTTACATTTCTTCCCTGCAGCCGTCAGTTTAGATATAAAATTAAAAATGTTTGGTTCCATAATCAATAATTTTTTTTCACTTCAAATATCATTTAAATGTAAATTAATGTGAAAAAGTGCAGGCCTATATTCCAAATAAACTTTTTTATGTCTAATTTATAATATTATTCACAATCTGTATGCTTAGCTTTAGATCAGACACAGTCACTAAAGAGTTCTTTATAACGATAAAATATAGAAAGTGCAAAGTTCATTGAAGTGTCATTATAAAATTATTGGTCAATAGTTCTGAATACATTAGCTAACAAATAGTTATGTTACTAATAGGAGAAACAAAAATAAATACTTATCTGTTACTTTATATTTTAAATTAATATATCAACCAAAAATTATTAAAACAGAGTGTGATTAATTTGTGTTCACCAAAATTTGAGAAAATTGCGGATTTTTTAATTATATTTTTTTACCTATTTTCGATTTAATTTTTGAGCAAAACTTATTGTATTCTCTTTCACTTATCTTTTGCAAAATATTTATTTGTTTATTTTATTTTATTTTCTATATATGTTATAAAGCTTTAATGTTCTTACCAGATGATTTTTTAATTTACGAATATTACGATTGGTTTACTGGACTCGCATAAAACATGCAATACTTTTTATCACAGACGAAGTCACGGACTAGAGGCTAGTGTTCACTATCATGTAAAATAACTATGATGACCAAGTACTTATTGAATGTTTTAAGTTCAGCTCGCATGGCAGTTCACATTACCATTAATCAGATAGCGTATCATATATCACACAATGAGATTGCTTGAGGAACGATAAAACTGTACGATTGATTTATATTTCGTATGATAGAGCGGTTGGCTATGACCACTAAACCTTCGACAAAATGTAATGAGTAGTGTGGATTGAACTATTTAGATTTATGTATAAGGCGTGAGATTCTCATTAGATTTTTTAAAATAAACGCGTTTTTTTTTAGGAGTATTTTATTGATATGATCTACAAATATCTAAAACTCAGATTCGTTGACTTCAATTTGATTGCTGTGACATTGTAAAAAAAGACAATGTGCCGATTGAAATGAAAAAGGAAATATTTACATGTCAGATAAAAAAAAATCTAGAAATAGTCCTATCCTAAAAAATAAGGTAAATAAGCAATAATTTTGCTTACGATGTATAATTTATATGTAACTACTTTAAAACTGTTTTCATGAAAATAGATATCTTTTTGTTTAAAAAAAGAATAATTGTAATGAAAAAAAGAACGAAAGGAGCCAGCAATTGACATTAAAAATTGATTCTGTAAAACCATTTACTTTCGCTAGTAAATAATAACATTTACTAAAGTTTTATTTTCTTACTAGTAAAATATATCTGTATAGAATTGCATTATTTTTTTAATTTATAATTATGTTTTAGCGTCCCCGTCTTTAATCTGCGATAAAATAAAAAATTGAGACTTGACCGCTCTTATCAATCATTCAATAAATAAAACAAAGAACTGTAAATGAGACGTCGCCACTACAAGATATCTTCGCTCTGAAAAAGTGAAAGTACTAGAAAGCCTAGCGCTGAAATTTACGCGAATTATCTCCAAATTCTCGGGTCAAGTTATTTTTTTTCCAGCAATGGTCAACTAATTTTTTTTCAGCAATGATCCTTCATAAATAATTGTTCATAATGACTGGCTGACTGGCATCGTCATAGATTGGGCATGTTTTATACACTTAAAATATTGTCCAGCGACTTAAAAAAAACTTAAGGCGAAGTGAGTTCACACACTAGCGCCACCCAGCAATTAATAAGTCCTAAATCATATCAAATTAAAAAAAATGTAATAGTTGAATGCCCTAGTAAATTACTTGTAGTATTATTGGTACAAGTTTTTACTAGTTTTAATTTGATGAATTAAGAGAAGGAATTATTGCCGCCAAAAGTGGCCACTTTTGGCGTTAAAAATTCGTTCTCTTAAACTTAGATTGTAGTATCTATGAAAAGTGACAAAAAATACTAACTTACTATACAAAATAATTTACTAGGGCAATCAGCTATTATATTTTTTAAATTTGATTTGATTTATGAGTAAATGAATTAATTGCTGGGTGGAGATAGTGTGTGAACTCACTACGCCATAAAACATATTACAAGCCGAACTAATTTCTACGTCAGTTTATTTTAATTTATTGTGAATTATTATTTTTTAGATTGTTTTAAAGCATTTTCAATGCTATTAAGTCTTAATAAATAAACGTTATTCACTTTATTAGCCGTACAATTTTTTTTCTGTTTATCCCTATGGTTGGTTGGGAGAGAATACTCTAGCATTAAGTCCGCCTTTTGTAACAAATTTTAAATTTGAATCAATAAAGTTTAATAAATAAAATAAATAAATAAGGTATGGTTAAAAATATCAACTTGGGCAGGGCTTGAACCGGCGACCTTAAGATCGTACATAGGTCGCCCGTCCAAGCCCTGCCCACATAGATTGTTTTACCATACATACCTAACCTATGTGCCCCTACGAATAATGTGCCTACATTTCATGTCATAGGTTTCTTTACTTAATGATATAATTTACATTAATATTTATATTTATATTAATATCTTTACAAATAAGCAAATTATAAATATGGATAAGTCTTTAACATCATCATCATCATCTCAGCCACTGGAAGTCATTTTCATTTTCTATAATAGATTAAAAAGGAAATGTAGAGGTATACGTATGATTTATAGCAGAGGCCAGTAAAGTCGAAGTCAGTAAAAATACTTATACAACTATTAATATATTATAATGTAAGTATATTCTATTCGACTATTTACGCCAGTATAAACAATTAGTTACAGATTACATCATCATCAGCCATTTCTAGCGCAATGGACCAAGATCTCTACCGTTTCTTTATTGTTTGTGACATTTCTCTACAATTTACATTGATTAAATTTTATTATTTCTTTATTATGAATAAAGACGCGCATGTCTCCATACAAACGGAAAAAGGGAATTGTGGCAATATATGTGAATTTTGGAGTAAAATTAAGCATTTAATCTATTAATCTCATGATGATCTACGTCTGTCCTATACAGCTTGGATAAAATACCAATGGTTTGAGAATTAAAAGCTTTTTCAAATTTGTATGGAAATCTTGTGAGGCGTATAATTCTCAAACAATTGATAATTTAACCAAACTGTATAGGAACGTACGTAGATTATAAGAAGATTTATTGATTGGATGCTTAATTTTACTCCAAAATTATCAAAAATTGCCACAATTCCCTTTTCCGTTTGAATGGAGACATGCGCGTCATACTAGCAGTGCGTTTTCATACAAATGTATTTCTCTATTTTCTCGCTGAAAACTGATTCTAGAGCCACAATTCTTTTTCCATAAAATCTAGTACTAAAATAGGAATGACCCTTTTTAAATATTTTTTCCAAAAAACGGTTTTTGTACAATTTTTTTTTCTTTTTAACTGGTTTTTAGAAAAAAATAAAACATAGGGACATACCTATTTTAGTATTAGATTGTATGTAAAAAGAATTGTGCCTCTAGAAGCAGTTTTCAGCGAGAAAAGAGAGAAATACATTTGTATGGAAAACGCACTGCTAGTATACCCTCTTAACGTTGGACAGTTCTTCATTTACCTATACTAATATTATGAAGCTGAAGAGTTAGTTTTGTTTGGTTGGTAGAACTCAGGAACAACTGGATCGATTTCAAAAATTCTTTCACCGTTGGATTCCAAAAAAAAAACGACCTGTAAATTATGAAAATCACTAAGTATTGTTTCATGAAAACGGGTGGGTGAAAATCTAAGGAATCATATTAATTAATAGGTGATGCGGCTAGCAACCCGTCACTCTTTTGATTCCGTTTTGCATCTCCACGCCCACGACCATGCTAAACGTGGCTGTAGGTCTTATAGACCTGAGCTCTGTCTACCCCGCAAGGGACAGAGACGTGATAGTGTGTATTATTATAAAATTTCCAAAAAAACGATCTGAAAGATATAGAAATCACTTATCATTGTTTCGGGTATTTTTTCTAAATTTGTCAACACGTCACCTTGGTGCGACACAATCTTCGCGCCTCCGAACGTACTTATTCACTTCATTGTTATTCAGATAGCGGCTACAATCGCCAGTTTGAATATTTACACTTATAGCGTATACTTATATTTTTTTAAATTTCATAACAATGAAACTACGATAATTTCATAATTTGTCTTAGTTTCATTCTTATGAAATTAAAAAAATATGATATTGGGATAAAATTCACACGGGCAGGAATTGAACCCACGTCTGTCTTTATACGACATTTTTATATACATTATCTTTATTTTTTCATATCTAATATATAAAAAAGCAATGTATGTAAATGCATAAACACTCCTATCCCAATCCCAACTAATATTATAAATGCGAAAGTGAGTTAGTTTGTTTGTTACGCTTTCACGCCATATCTACTGAACCGATCATCATGAAATTTTGCACACACATAGGTTAGGGTACCTACCGAGAAGGACATAAGCTATATATTACGCGGGCGAAGCCGCGGGTAACAGCTAGTACAAAATAAATGTCAGTTTATCCGCAATGACAATGACGGATTTAGAAAGAAAATAATTATAAGGTATAAAAATTATAGATTACTTTTCTATTCAATCTATATACCGATCACATATTGGAACAAACACCGGAATCCTAATCCTAACTAATATTATAAATGCAAAAGTGAGTTTGTTTGTTTGTTTGTTACGCTTTCACGCCGAATCTACTGAACCCATCATCATGAAATTTTTGCATACATTGGTTAGGGTACTAGAAGGACATAGGCTATATATCAAGCGGGCGAAATTCAATATAAATAAACATAAATTAGACGATCATACGTTCATACTAATCATACCTTCATCCCTAGCGTGGTAGACAGACCTTCAGGCCATATGATCTATAGGCAATGTCAACATTAGAATCGAAATAATGATGAGTTTTGGGTTTTGTGGTGGGAAGTCAAGGGGTACAGTTGAAGTTTGCCTTAGACATTTTTGCAAATTGATTTTAGCGGACTTTATAATATGAAATTGGTGTAGTAATATGAGTTTAGTGTTAT
This sequence comes from Rhodophaea formosa, assembly GCA_963082605.1. Classification (NCBI taxonomy): domain Eukaryota; kingdom Metazoa; phylum Arthropoda; class Insecta; order Lepidoptera; family Pyralidae; genus Rhodophaea; species Rhodophaea formosa. The sequence continues at coordinate 10,674,967 of OY720230.1, forward strand.
AAATGCTCGCGCTCATGAACAATTTGTGAAATAGTTAAAGTGGACTGATAAATGGACTCGTATAGATTTGCCGCCAGAAGCTCCCACGAGACATCAAAGAACATACGCCATCTTTGATGCTATGTACTTGAAAAAACTTTACCGTACAACACCGATACTTAGTATCTCATTATACTGGACATTGGCAGAATCACTGAAATTTCGGTGGAAGCCATAATATAAAACAGAAGAAGAAGAATGACGAGTTATATTTAAAAAAAATAGAAGATTTTAGCCTATTTCCACAATCGGTTTTTACGATCTGCACGAGGAGAGAAGATTAAACGTTTTGTTTTTTTCTCAACATTGAAGACTTGATGTTCGATTAATATAGAGACATAGAGTACTTCATATTGAACAACATGGTCATAAATAAATAAATACTCGTATATAGGAAATCACACGAATTGAGCTAGTCCTACACCTAGTTCCTACAAAATTAAAAAATTAAGTTTTTTCAGTTATTTAATAACACTTTGTCACTAAAATTATAAAGCAATTAAATTAAAAATAATAGTGGTTCCAATCTCCTTTATTTTTTTTAACGGTAACTTTGCTGGATATAGTTAATTTAATGTAACCTAACAATGAAACATATGCGTGTGACTGCCTCTGACTCACTGTTGACTAAACGTAGCGTTGTACGATTTATACCCATTAGTTAATTACAATATTGTTTTCTAGATCGAGTGTTAATAATTTGAAAACGAACAATGTATCGAATTTTTAAAATTTTAGAATGTATTAGAGAAAATATATTGTAATCTAAGTTATTTTATGAACGTATTACCGATTATGTTGAATTTTAATTATTTTTTTAATCTTTACATTTTACTTAATTTAATAAATTTATAACCAATTTAAAAAATATATTTTTACCATAATCGTTTACATCATAATTTTTTTTTATTTATTTAAACTATAAATTGCAATTAATGTATACCTAGACCTATTCGCTTGCTGCTTAATGTGACGAAACATGCGCTCTTCGAAATTATATTAACATATATGTACCTCGTTGTTTGCGAATAAATATGATAACGATAATTTTTTAATCGACCTCAAAAAATTAGGAATATAACTAGGTAATACGATTGGCACTTTAAATTATATTACATACATTATTATATCCCAGTAAAGTAGCTACCTCACGTAAGGAATTACGTCATTTATTTTTCTGAACTGCAGTGAATGGCGCGGCGCGAAGTCAGCGCATAAAGAAAGAACGGAATTCTCGAAAATTACCTACCTAAATCATCTTAGTTAGTCTCCACTGCAAGAGCACGACCCTCTCTGTACTACCAGAGCCATATATTAGCCAGAGCAGTCAGAGGATTTGACCTACACTATACTTGCTGGCTAGACGGGTTGGAGAGGTCTGATGTTTATAAGCTTTGTTTAGCTTGTGTTTCCTAAGTCGTCTTCTAAGACATCCACGGGAAGACTTGGAGTGGTCCTATTCTGCTCTGCCGGGAACCACATGGCACGGAAAATTACCTAAATCGCAATATAAACAAATATTATTTAGTATTTTGTTTATTTTTTTGTATATTTTAATACGATAAAAATCCTTTCATTGTCCCATTAGCTAATGATTATTTATTATTATGGTGCAAGGTTTTTAGATTGTACTCATTCATGTTGTAATTGTATCCGCAACCTATTAGGAAGATAACGAATTGTTACCTAAATAATGAATTTTATTAGGGGAATAACCGAGTATTACAAACTTTCATAATTTACTGGTATATCTACATTATTTAGCTAAATGTGATATTAACATTGCCGTAGCGTAGGTTAGTAGTGTCGACAATGCACTTGCGGAAAAGCGGCGACAATTTCAATTTGAGGAAAATTCAAAATTTGAAATTTTACACTTTTTTTCATAATGTTTCAAAGAAAAAAATTGAAATTCGCCCGCCTGGCAATTAGGCGATTTCCAAAGAGCACTGATCATCAGTGCTTAATTTTCGCAAGAATTCCTGTTCCAGCCCAAAAGATACCAAGTGGTTACAATTATTCAAAATCACTTTGCATTGTTTAATAGGTATTATGATCGCCGCGCTCGCCACAAAAAAAGAAAAAGAAATACTTTCCGAAAAAAGTCTCGGGTAAAATAAAAGACATGGTTACCATATTTAATAACCATGTATTTTATTTTGCATTATTTTATACTTGAATAATAATTACAGACATAATATATAACAACAAACATAATTTACAAAGTAAGTATATAAATTGAATCTTTATATACCTATGCAAGTTTTTCATGTACTCCAGTTCACAACATGGCTGACTACATTATTTATGCAAACAAGTCCCGCCCAATGAACGTCTGATGGTCACCATAACTCATTACGGAAATATCCGCATAAATCCGAATAATAATATCCATAAACGTTTATAATGCGCAATATGTTTACTTCAAAACCTTATATTCATTTTAAATAACCACAGACGTGATGAAATGACATAAAACAATAATTAAATTGATAGCGAAAGAGACTACGCCTCAACCGCAGTTCCTTTTCAAAACGTCACGCCGCACGCCTGATAGTAGTTTAATCTATTTACAATAACTGGCAGAGGCCCCAGAAAAACTTCGTCTTTAAATTTAAAAAGAAATCGCAAAAAAAGTTATTGTCAGCGAGTAATCGGCTTGTGATCGAAGTATTCAGTGTTGATCAGTCCTCAATCATCAGCTAAGATCATTATATAGGATTGACATCATATTTTACATGTGCATGTATAATTTAATCTCAATCGAACTACGGGAAGCCAGTAAAAATCTTGCACGCCATCATTTACACGTAAACATGCTGGCAGGTAAAAATAAATTAAAAAAAAAAGATTTTTCCGCAACAAAATGGCGGCATTAATACATAACAAAATTATAGACTGAGCCCACGTGCGAACTCAACGTTCGAAATACGAACGTTTCGAAAGCATCCGTCGACGGGCGTATGAACAAAGAGCACGCAACGAGACGCGACAATTGCAACCCGACCGGTTGGGAGCGCGCTCCGCCGCACGCGCTTACTGCGGCTTACAGACATCCGCAAATAGGCTACTTAGCGCACATACCGGCCGCAAACTTCTCCGGTAGACCCAGCACGGACCAGCCCGGCACGACACTCTCGTACACCTCCTCCCAGCACCTAGCCTTCTCAGCCCGGTCACCATAATTCGGATCGTTCGTGTCGAATAAGCAAGCCCGTTTTTGCACTTCGGAAATTATTAAATTGCTTTTTACGCCGTCCGGGTCTTTGGTGCGGACCATTTTGGGTTTAGAATTACGTATTTCGGTGCGGATGCGGTAATCGCGTGCGGGCGTTGTACGCGATTGAATGCCCGCGTGATACTGGCGGGTTGGACGGCTGAGCGCATCGGACGGAACATGGCGGTCGCCGCGGGAAACAAACATAGACTGTCTTCAACTAAAAGGGCTTATGTCTGTTTGAAAATAGAGTAATAAGTGTCGTTTTAATAATTAATTATATAGGTGAGGTCGCGATATCGCTGGCTTATTAAACAAATAAGATGCAACGTGTCCTGTATAGGGAAATCTAGTCGACACGTAATATATTTTTGTTTTATAAAAACTTTAGTCTACAATTTCAAGACAGTCGTTCAAGTCGAACAATATTGTACCGGTTACGTAAGTTATAGCGCGTCTTATTGTAGGCAAGGCCTAGGTAACGTTTACTTTTATAACAGGTTTTACTTCATTTTTTTTTGTAATGAAAACCCGTATAGTAATATAGAAAAAATAGTTTAGCTTAATAACATTCAGTTAATTTTAATTATTATTGTATAATAATTAATGGACATACAAAAATTTATAATTAATTGCAGGGGATGAAGGTTTTAATTTTTTGTAGGGTGTCCATGTCAAATTATTTCTGCGGATATTTTTAATAAGCATAATGTATTGAAAGCTCCTTGATCATCATTTCTCTTTTTGTTAACTATATTCCTTTTAACCTCATTTTTTTAAATACAAAAATACGGTTGTCCTAAACGCAAAAACAGGTTTTAAAATAAGTTTTAATTCCAAAGAACTAAATAAAATGCTAGACGCCTTAAGAGGGTATACTAGCAGTGCGTTTTCCATACAAATGTATTTCTCTATTTTCTCGCTGAAAACTGCTTCTAGAGACACAATTCTTTTTACATACAATCTATTACTAAAATACGTATGTCCCTATGTTTAATTTTTTTCTAAAAACCTGTTTAAAAGAAAAAAAAATTGTACAAAAACAGTTTTTTTGGAAAAAATAAAAAATAGGGGCATTCCTATTTTAGTACTAGATTTTATGAAAAAAGAATTGTGGCTCTAGAATCAGTTTTCAGCGCGAAAATAGAGAAATACATTTGTATGGAAACCATATTGAAAAAATACTGCTAGTATACGCTCTTAATCCCAGTCTGGACTCAACGCCCTCGCCTAAAAAGTATTATCCCGCCCACCCATGTCCCTTGCGTAACAAATTTATAATCTACTATTTTATTTAACTTAACTTCTACTACAGATATTACACGTAATAAAAGAAAATGCATTTTGTTAATATTTTAAATGATTGTTTTTCAGTGTGCAAATTTTCATCTTGATAAAGTAAATATTTGACTATATATAAACCAACCAAAGAGTATTATTCAAAGAGTGCAAATAGATCGCACGAAATAATAGGTAACTCACGCGGAGTTAGAAGTTTAAAAAATCTGGTACCGTAGGCATATATCTAAAAAAATACTGTTAAGCACGCTTTTAATTTTATTTGATACGTTCATTTGATTAAAGTGAGTTGGGTAAGTCAATTTTAAAAGTAAGAATAAATTTTAAAAAGCCGAGACAAAAGTACGTTAATACATATTATTTTTATTTAAATAATAATACTAAATGTTGTTGTATATTTAACTTTAATAAATATTTTTATATTGAACAAGCTACTATTACCCGCGGCTCCGCTCGCGTGATATATAGCCTATGTCCTTCTCAGTACCCTAACCTATGTGTATGCAAAATTTCATGATGATCGATTTAGTAGACATAGCGTGAAAGCGTAACAAACAAACAAACAAACTCACTTTCGCATTTATAATATTAAGTTAGGATATACAACAATATCTGAAGCTCGACTTTTTCGCGCCCCGTTCTCCTGCGACTTCAGTCGCGTAAATTAAAGCGTCACCTGCTAATAAATTAGCTTTCTATAGGTGAAATAATTATGCGGGCCCCGGGCTCTAAAGCACTCAGATGAGAGAGAGAGAAAGAGAGAGAGAGAGAGAGATTGGTGAAATAATTTTGAAAACCGGTCCAGTAGTTTCGGAGCCTTTTTAATGCAAACAAACAATCAATCAAAACTTTCCTCTTTATAATATTAGTATGGATTATTCTAAATAACCGTGTGGTTTCTGGCAGAGTAGAATAGGACCACTCCAAGCCTTCCCGAGGATGTCGTAAAAGGCGACTGAGGAAACACAAGCTAAACAAAGCTTATGAACATCAAAGAGACCTTTCCATCCGCGTGGAGAGTGTAGGCTAAATCCTCAGACTACTCTGGCTAATTTATGGTGCTGGTAGAGTACAGAGAGGGTCGTGCTAATGCAGTGGAGACCAACAAAGAGCTGATGATGATAGATTAATCGAATTAACGCAATAACAGCCGAGCAAAGTAGTGTGAACAAAAGCGACATGTGTCTCGTCACAGACTCTCAGCTGTCTAGTCTGAGTCTAGGGCTGATTACAGCCCTTTGTAATGACTAGACTGTAGGCGTCACGTTACATTATGACGTTAGTAAACTTTATATCTCAAAGGCTTTGTTGTCGCTAATGTGTCTATTTTTGGGATTTGCTTTTCGTAGCACAACACACAGAACAACAAATGCGTTTGTTGTTCAAAACATCTACTTAGCATTATTTAAAAGAAATATAAGGAATGTCTTCGTGAACCGCCAACATATTGTCATTCATACAAACACTACAAAAAGCAAGTAAATTTTAATATATACACAGATTGAGCTAGCCCCAAAGTAAGTTCGAGACTTATATTATGGGATACTAACTCAACGATACTATATTTTATAATAGATACTTATATAGCTAAACATCCAAGACCCAGGTCAATCTGAAAAAGATCATTTTCCATCTTGACCTGACCGGAGATCGAACCCGGGACCTTCCGTGTCGCAGGCAAGCGTGTTGACCGCTGCGCCACGGAGCTCGTAACGTAAATATGATAGTGGTATTTAGGCTAATATATACATACTTGCTACTATGGAACCCTTCAGAGGGTATACCTACTAGCAGTACGTTTTCCATACAAATGTATTTCTCTATTTTCTCGCTGAAAACTGCTTCTAGAGGCACAATTATCTTTACATACAATCTATTACTAAAATAGGTATGTCCCTATGTTTTATTTTTTTCTATAAACCTGTTTAAAAGAAAAAAAAATTGTACAAAAATAGTGTTTTTGGAAAAAATAAAAAATAGGGGCATCCCTATTTTAGTACTAGATTGTATGAAAAAAGAATTGTGGCTCTAGAATCAGTTTTCAGTGAGAAAATAGAGAAATACATTTTTATGGAAACCATATTGAAAAAAACCGGCCAAGTGCGTGTCGGGCCACGCGCAGTATAGGGTTCCGTAGTTGCGAATGACAACTTTGTGTTCACACTGTTTACACTCGCACCTCACAGTTTAACGACCAAAAACATCTAACAATAAAGATTGTATAAAATTTTACATTTTCCAGTACATTTTATAAGTTGGTTGCCTATAACTTTTTAGTTTGCACTTAGTACCCAGCTCTGATAGTTTTCCTTTCAACTTCAGTATATATACTACTGCTGTAATTTTTTTCACGTATCCATATATAACCGTTTAGCAGATAGAGGGGGGGGACACGTACCTCTAACAAAAATTTTCACTTTAAAACCAAATATTTCGGAAACGGATCCCTAAATCGAAAAATGGTGTTCTAAACCTCACAATATTTTTCAAAAACCTTTTTAACGATACCCCACACGATGGGTAAGTAGAGAAAAAAAAATACTCCCCCACTTTACTTGTATGGGAGCTACCCAAAAAAAAATTTTTTTTCAAGATTTTTTTCTACGACTTTTTTGCCATGATTAATATACATACTCATACAAAATTACAGCTTTCTAGTACTTATAGTCTCTGAGTAAAACCGCGGACGGACAGACAGACAGACAGACAGACAGACAGACAGACAGACAGACAGACATGGCGAAACTATAAGGGTTCCTAGTTTACTACGGAACCCTAAAAATGCTGCTAGTATACGCTTTTCATGAATAAGACCAAATCGCACTTAGCCGATTTTTCAAATAGTACCCGTAGTTACACACGGCTTTTAAGCAAAATCTACCTATATACACTTTTGCATATGATCGGTACTCTTATTCGTTTTGTATACGTACTTAATACAATACTTTATAATACTTTTATAGGTAGACATACAAGACCCAAGCCATTCTGAAAAGTATCGTTTTCCATCATGACCTGGCCGAGGATCGAACCCGGGCCCCTCGTGACGCAGGCTGGAGTGTTAACCACTGCATCAAGGTGATAAATCGTAACAAAGTAAGCATTAGGTACATTATATTGTCTTTGGTACAGATTAAAAATATGGATAATATACAGATCCGTAGGTACTGCAAAACGATAAAATCATTGTTGCAAATCTTGCCGAAGTTATTTTTTGCGCTCGCACAATAGAACCGGCGGAGTATTAAAGGTCGCTGCGGAAAAACTTATTAGTGCCTAACTTCATTTCACGTTTTATTTGAATATCTCTTTTAAGTTATACTTAGTTAATTTTTTTCATGTTAAAGTAAAGAAAAAAGTCGCCCAAGTGCGAGTCGCACACGCGTACGTAGTTACGTACCATTATCTATACAACATTAGACTATCGAGCAAATACTTTTTGTATGGGAGCCCATCCTTAAATATTTATGTATTGATTTAATTAATTATTTTAAAGTAATTATACAACTAAATATTCCGTGAAAAATTCAAGCGTCTACCTGTCACCGTAATTATTTTTTTTTAACTAGCTATTTACGTCCCACTGCTGGGCAAAAGCCTCCCCTTCTGTTCTCCACCTAGTCCTATCCAGTGCCCTGTCTTGCCATTCCTTATTAAACGCACACAACTCGTCTTTCCATCTCATTTTTGGCTTCCCTCGAGAACGTTTGCCATCAGTAGGAACCCATTTGGTTACTGAACGTGCCCATCTTTCAGGCATCATACGGCATACGTGACCCGCCCAGTCCCATTTAAGCCTAGCGGACTTCTTACCCACGTCGACCACTTTATTATATTACCGTAATTAATATCGAACTAAAAACGGCAAATATCACGATTGTTGTATGGAAGCCGCTCCTAAAAAATTATTTTATTCTGTTTTTAGTATTAGTTGTTACGGCGGCAACAGTAATACATCATCTGTATAAATTTCAACTACAAAGCTATCACAATTTTTGAGATACAGCCTGGTGACAGACAGACATCGAAGTCTCGTGAATTGGGGCCCAATTTTACCCTTTGGATACGGACCCCTAAAAAGGTTAAATATATCAGCTGTTTTTCCCATGCAGAGCGTAAGGAATCATGTCAAGAAGCGGCTAGCAACTCAATGCCTACTAACATGCTGAATGTGACCATTGCGGGTTTTATGAAATTGGGCCTTGTCTATCCCGCAAACTTATCCAAACTAATCTTGGATGTTTATCTAGATAAGTATCTATTATAAATGGTATCACTGAGTTAGTATTCCATAACGTCGAGTTCCGTGGCGCAGCAGTCAACACGCCTGCCTGCGACACAGATGGTCCCGGGTTCGATCCCCGGTCAGGTCAAGATGGAAAATGATCTTTTTCAGATTGACCTGGGTCTTGGATGTTTATCTATATAAGTATCTATTATAAAATATAGTATCGTTGAGTTAGTATCCCATAACACAAGTCTCGAACTTACCTTGGGGCTAGCTTAATCTGTGTGATTTGTCCGTATATAGGTATTTATTTATAACACAAGTCTCGAACTTACTTTGGGGCTAGCTCAATCTGTGTGATATGTCCGTATATATTTATTTATAATCCCATCCCAACTAATATAAATGCGAAAGTTAGTTCGTTTGTTACGCTTTCACGCCCTATTTACTGAACCAATCATCACGAAATTTTGCATACACGTTGTCCGAAGTACGGAGAATATAGACTACCTTTGATCCCGGAGAAAACTACTGTTCCGAAATGAATCCTGAAAGATATTAACACGAGCGGAGCCTTCGCCCGCGACTCCACTCACATTCCTAATTCTAATCCCAACTAATATCCCATACCCATCTTTGGGCGGGCGGCGGTTCAGAGACTGTTTCCTCGCGCAAGTGGAACCCCATATTCACCTTTATTTAATGTTTCTTTTTTAGGGTTCCGTAGTAAACAAGGAACCCTTATAGTTTCGCCATGTCTGTCTGTCTGTCTGTCTGTCTGTCTGTCTGTCTGTCCGTCCGCGGTTTTACGCAGAGACTATAAGTACTAGAAAGCTGTAATTTGGTATGGGTATGTATATTATTCATGGCAAAAAAGTGGTAGAATAAAATCTTGAAAAAAAATTTTTTTTAGGGTAGCTCCCATACAAGTAAAGTGAGGGAGTAATTTTTTTTTCTCTATTTACCTATTGTGTGGGGTATTGTTAAATAGGTCTTTCAAAAATATTGTGAGGTTGAGAACACCATTTTTTGATTAAAGGCTCCGTTTCCGAAATATTTGGTTTTAAAGTGCGAATTTTTGTTAGAGGTAAGTGTCCCCCCCCCTCTATCTGCTAAACGGTTATATATAGATACGTGAAAAAAATTACAGCAGTAGTATATATACTGAAGTTGAAAGGAAAACTATCAGAGCTGAGTACTAAGTACAAACTTAAAAGTTATAGGCAACCAACTTATAAACTGTAAAATTTCATACTATTTTCATTGTTAGATGTTTTTGGTCGTTAAACTGTAAGGTGCGAGTGTGAATAGTGTGAACTCAAAGTTGTCATTCGCAACTACGGAACCCTACACTGCGCGTGGCCCGACACGCACTTGGCCGGTTTTTTTCTTTATGTAACTGTGTATACTGTGTGTCTTTTTTAAATAAACGCTATTCTATTCTAATCTTATAAATGCGAAAGTGAGTTTGATGAAATTTTGCATATACATAGGTTAGGTTACTCGCCGTGTGGTTCCCGTTCTCGGTTCAGAGTAGAATAGGACCACTCCAAGTCTCCCCGTGGATGTCGTTGAAGTCGATTAAGAAAATAAAAGCTTAACAAAGCTATAAACATCAAAGAGACCTCTCCAACCCGTCTGGCCAGCGCGGAGAGTGTAGGCCAAATCCCCTGACGTCTCTGGCTAATATATGGCTCTGGTAGTACAGAGAGGGTCGTACTCCTGCAGTGGAGACTTTAAGAGCGTCATGTGGTCTCAACGCCTTAATCGTACGATTTGTTCTTAGAGACTCGCATAGATGGCGCCACTCGAAACTACACAACATTGTATCTACCGTATTATGAGAATATAAAAACACAATTCATAAATTATATCTTATTAAAAATCAAAATAATATTTTAGGCATAATATTTTAAAATGACACCGTATATTTAGTAAGTAAAAGGCTAACGCAGATTACCGCCATCTAGTATCGAGTAGCAAGCAACTCTCCTGCGCCATACATTCGTCTGCTTTTCACAACCTTAATTTGGTCCAATATTTTTGTATGAGGTGGGCAGTCTATGACGATAATATTATATTGTCTTTGAGAGCGTATACTAGCATTTTTTTTTCAATATGGTTCCCATTCACATGTATTTCTCTATTTTCTCGCTGAAAACTGATTCTAGAGCCACAATTTTTTTTCAAAAAATCTATTACTAAATAGGAATGCGCCTATTTTTTATTTTTTCCAAAAAAACTGTTTTTGTACATTTTTTTTCTTTTAAACAGGTTTTAAGAAAAAAAAAACATAGGGACATACCTATTATAGTAATAGATTTTATGTAAAAAGAATTGTGCCTCTAGAAGCAGTTTTCAGCGAGAAAATAGAGAAATACATTTGTATGGAAAACGCACTGCTAGTATACCCTCTTAAGAGTCCCACGTAAAGCCGCAATCCCATACAAACGTAGTTTCGTTTTAGTTTTACAACAGTTAAGCCAATCTCAACCAAATTTCGTACATACGACCGGGGTGTCATCTTCAACGGCCTGCCGGTGGTTGCACGTAATCCTTCCGACTTGATTCTTATTGTATGTCGACCATCAATATCAAAAAAGTTTATTCAGAAAATAGGCCTTTGCAGGCACTTTTAATTATCTACTCTCTATTCGTCAATAGGCTATGTTACGTCAGAAAAAACGTCGGCGGACGTAAAATGTCAAAAACGGCAGTCGAGTTTTCATTGAATAATGTAACTTCATCATCATCAGGTCTTTATTAGTCTCCACTGCTGGAGCACGACCCTCTCTGTACTGCCTGAGCCATATATTAGTTGGTTTAATGCTCTAAATATTAGCCGGAGCAGTTAGAGGATTTGGCCTACACTCTCCACGCTGGCCAGACGGCTTGGAGAGGACTTATTTTACTTTTTAGGGTTGCGTACCCAAAGGAACCGGACCCTATTACTGAGACTTCGATATCCATCTGTCTGTCACCAGGCCGAAGTCGGCCGAACCTAATAAACCGTGATAGCTAGACAGTTGAAATTTTAACAGTTGATGAATTTCAGTCGCAAAAAATACTAGAAACAGAATTAAAGTAATATTTAACGAGGACTCCCAACTCCCATACAACAAACGTGATTATTTGCCGTTTTTGCTCGGCAACTGGTAGACTCTTGAAATAATCAAAGAATAAGTTACATGTTAACTCTAAAAAAAAAATTGTCTCCAACAAAACAAGTGTGATTTTTTGCCGGTTTTATTCGGTATCTAACGTTGTATAGATAATGGTACGGAACGCTACGTGCGCGAGTCCGACTCTCACATATCCAATTTTATTGAGATAGATATAGCAAATTTTCATAAGCCGCAAATATAACTTAGTCATTCATACAACCACTATACTTAAACAAAGTATTTGTTGCTGGCGAAAACTCATATAGTATTTTAGCTAGTAATCTATTCTTGCTAATAATAAATACCGAACACTACACGGCCGACTCAGACTCGCACTTGGACAATTTTTTGCTCGATAGTGTAATGTTGTATAAATAATGGGCATGTTCACTAAAAAAAATTCGTGTCGTCAAGAAATTGGCCTGCCATAAATAAACACAATAGTGGCAGAAATACATTTCTAAATAAAAAACTTTCAGATAAAAAGGATTAAAGACATATTTTTAGACGTGCAAACGCAATACTGAAAATACTGAAATGCCTACATATTTGTGACGTCACAACTTTGTATTTTGTATGGGTGGCGAAAGTACTTTGTTTGGTAGCTATAACTAGGAAATATTTCGTTTGTGGTAATGGTTTCATATTAAAAGTTGCTATAAATTTAGCGGACTACAATACAGTATAATGGAAATTAATGATTTTCATACTTTTAAAAATGGTCCTATTCACCAACTTTTAAGAAGCTTTAATATCACTTAACGAATCGATATCAAATTAAAAGTGTTCTATAAAGTGTTTTAAAATAGAAATTAGTATCATTGAAAACAAGTTTTATATAAAACTAACATTAGGCAACTACCGTATTGTAGATACGGACAGAACCCTTCATGTGCGAATCCGTCTCGCACATGGCCAATTTTTTTAGCGGTAGTCTTGAAATTCAATCGCGGTAAACAAAATGGGACCGTGGGAAATAGGCCTACTTTGAAGTCGTTGTGCATGTGTGATACCTATACGATTTTGTTGATAAGGTTGGTGTTATCAGAAAGGTAGAGTATGGTGATACGCCATTATGGAATGGTTTACCGAAAACATTTAGGGAAATGTGTCTTACCATAGATATTTAATTCTAGAGGAATAGATGTCACATTCGGAAGAATCATCATCAGCAGGCCTATTTGCTAACTTTCGACAACAAGAGTCGCCTGGAAGCGCATGTCTCCATGCAAACGATAAAAGGGAATTGTGGCAATATTTGATAAGTTTGGAGGAAAATTAAGCATTTAATCTCATTATAATCTACGTACGTTCCTATACAGCTTGGTTAAAATACCAATGGTTTGAGAATTACAAGCCTTTTCAAATTTGTATGGAAATCTTGAGAGGCGTATAATTCTCAGACATTTGATAATTTAACCAAACTGTATAGGAACGTACGTAGATTATAATGAGATTAATTGATTAAATGCTTAATTTTGCCCTAAAATTATCAAATATTGCCAGAATTCCCTGTTTCCGTTTGTATGGAGACATGCGCGTCCAGGCGACTCTTAACGGTGTACATCATTTTTATGGTAACGTCAATATTATTAAGGCTTCGGTATGAATGACTATTTTTATTAAATATATGAAAACCGTAATGGATTCTAAAGTGGAAATCAAATTGTTGTACACTGAGTTAGCAAATTCGGCCTGCAAGTCTTTTATTAGTCTCCACTGCAGGAGCACGACCCTCTCCGTACTACAAGATCAATATTTTAGCCAGAGAAGCGGATTTGGCCTACACTCTCCACGCTGGCCAGACGGGTTCAAAAGGTATTTTGATGTTATTTAGTACAGAGAAATTCAACCCCTAAGGGGGTGAAAAAGGGGGGTAAAGTTTAACGCGGACGAATTCGCGGGAAATGTATAGTGGCTGAGTAATATCATACGAGCTGGGTTGATGTTTTCCTCAAAGGAAAGTCGGTCAATCATCGCATTTAATTTGTAATTTAAATTAGTTCATACATTTTATTTTTCTCTATAATTATGGAACGAACTATGGTTTTCCCGATATACTACAACTTGGGGTTCGTCAAAAAAGCTGTGGAAAGATTTCTTCAGGGTCGGCAACGTGCGAGTGACATCCCTGACGATGGAGTCGTTCATAGGCTACGGAAACCGCAAAAATACACCATTTTGTTTGAAAGGAGGCACATTACCCTTTAGATTTCCTTTTAACAACAAAAACTCACTCTTTTTAGGGTTCCGTAGTAAACAAGGAACCCTTATAGTTTCGCCATGTCTGTCTGTCTGTCTGTCTGTCTGTCCGTCCGCGGTTTTACGCAGAGACTATAAGTACTAGAAAGCTGTAATTTGGTATGGGTATGTATATTAATCATGGCAAAAAAGTGGTAGAATAAAAACTTGAAAAAAAATTTTTTTTTAGCGTAGCTTCCGTACAAGTAAAGTGGGGGAGTAATTTTTTTTTCTCTATTTACCCATCGTGTGGGGTATAGTTAAATAGGTCTTTCAAAAATATTGTGAGGTTGAGAACACCATTTTTCGATTTAGGGATCCGTTTCCGAAATATTTGGTTTTAAAGTGCGAATTTTTGTTAGACGTAAGTGTCCCCCCCCCTCTATCTGCTAAACGGTTATATATAGATACGTGAAAAAAAATACAGCAGTAGTATATATACTGAAGTTTAAAGGAAAACTATCAGAGCTGAGTACTAAGTAGAAACTAAAAAGTTATAGGCATTCAACTGATAAACTGTAAAATTTCATACTATTTTCATTGTTAGATGTTTTGGGTCGTTAAACTGTAAGGTGCGAGTGTGAATAGTGTGAACTCAAAGTTGTCATTCGCAACTACGGAACCCTACACTGCGCGTGGCCCGACACGCACTTGGCCGGTTTTTTCATTGTATTTCAAACCGTGTCACAGCATAACGTCCGCTCCACACTCTCGTCGAGAGGTTTCGTTCTCGGTATTCGCCGAAACAAGACGAGATCGAGAACAGCTATCTACACTCTCGCTTAGCTTAGTTGTCTGTTTGAGGACGTTGAAACTGCTGCGGCCTTAGCATTATGTCTTGTAGCCAGTGGCGGCTCCCCCTTAAGTGCACTCGTGCGGCGCACTACCAGTTAAAGCTTAAATATATATACAAAAATATTACATAGATATAAAAATAAATAAGCAGTTTTACGTAAAAATATATTATTTTTTGTCAAATGATAATCAATCATGTGAGTAACATTATAAGTATTATTTTCGCTTGACAAAATATTTTGCCGTGCGCCCGCTCCTAACGCACGCAGCGAGCCCATACAGCTACTATTGAGAAGGCGACGAAACGCCTGGCGCGTGAGACGGAAGATTAGTATGGAAGTTTAGCGAAATCTCGTGCGCCGCACGGGGCCCGACGCGGGACGAACGCCGACGTTCGGAAATGTTCGGATTAGGTAGTTTTCGCGTAAATTGTCTTACGTTTGTATGTGTTCGTGTTTTACTTTAGCTGTTTTTATGTTTTGTTTTACTTATTAATCTTATTAGGTATCATACATTAAGTAATGTAAGTAAAAAATGCCTATCTAAATAAAAGAGAAAATTATTTCTGCCTAAACAATATGGATAATTTCTATATCCATATTGTTTAGGCATGTTTTATGATGTGCACAACCAGGTCTTTGAGTCACGAGCCGCCACTGCTTGTAGCGTATTATACTTTATACAACGAGAAAAACAGTTATTAAAAGGCGTTGAAATAGACGAAATACCGCCACCATGGAGACTACACGAATATAGCCGAGATTTGCCGAATATTGCCTTCACACTCTCGTATTCGCCTATTCTCGTGTAGTTTTGCCGAGAGTGAGGAGCGGGCTTTAGCCTCATAACAGCTGAGAATCTACCTTAAGCCGCTGATAGCTGAACATATGGCAACACTGCAAGTGTTGCCCTATGCCTCTCTCCCTTGTTCGTAGTGTGCCAAGTAAACGACACGTTGATTTTATATCTCGAGGATTTTTACTTACCAGCCTTTATACAACACTAGCTGGTACCCGCGGCTTCGCCCGCGTGAGATATAGCCTATGTCCTTCTCAGTACCCTAACTTATGTGTATGCAAAATTTCATGATGATTGGTTCAGTAGATTTGGCGTGAAAGCGTAACAAACAAACAAACAAACTCACTTTTGCATTTATAATATTAGTTAGGATAGGATTAGGATTAGGACTAGAAAACAAATATTCCTGTAGATTTTTAATATCTATGATCGCCACTGAAAGCGAGAGACATTGTATGTAAACTTTAATTTTAACACCCTTTTTAGGGTTCCGTAGTAAACTAGGAACCCTTATAGTTTCGCCATGTCTGTCTGTCTGTCTGTCCGTCCGCGGTTTTACTCAGAGACTATAAGTACTAGAAAGCTGTAATTTGGTATGAGTATGTATATTAATCATGGTAAAAAAGTCGTAGAATAAAATCTTGAAAAAAATTTTTTTTTTGGGTAGCTCCCATACAAGTAAAGTGGGGGAGTAATTTTTTTTTCTCTATTTATCCATCGTGTGGGGTATCGTTAAAAAGGTCTTTAAAAAATATTGTGAGGTTGAGATCACCATTTTTCGATTTAGGGATCCGTTTCCGAAATATTTGGTTTTAAAGTGCAAATTTTTGTTAGAGGTACGTGTCCCCCCCCTCTATCTGTTAAACGGTTATAAATGGATACGTGAAAAAAATTACAGCAGTAGTATATATACTGAAGTTGAAAGGAAAACTATCAGAGCTGGGTACTATGTGCAAACTAAAAAGTTATAGGCAACCAACTTATAAAATGTACTGGAAAATGTAAAATTTCATACAATCTTTATTGTTAGATGTTTTTGGTCGTTAAACTGTAAGGTGCGAGTGTAAACAGTGTGAACTCAAAGTTGTCATTCGCAACTACGGAACCCTATACTGCGCGTGGCTCGACACGCACTTGGCCGGTTTTTTTAGCTTTACTTGTATATAAGAAAATTTTGGACTCTTAATTTGACCCACTTCCCGGTCTTCGGTTAGGATGAAATTTTGCACACGCTCTGAGTTCTGATGACAATACATGAGTAGCGTGCTAAAAGCGTGTTTTTCAGTTTTTTTAAACTAAGTAATTATAAATTATTATTTCATAACTTCCTCAAATCTCGAATTTTTGCATGCCTATTGTAAAAAGGCGGAACATTATTATATAGATAGATAGATAAAAGCTTTATTGTTTTCGAAAAGACACACTTGCATTTACTCAAAAACATAATATTGAAACGGTAAACGAATTAGATCCAGCATGTGTGCCACAACGACAACAAAAGGTAGGAGCTCAGCGATGCGTTTGCTCGTAGAGCAAACCACTGATTTTCAGCTCCACCACTGAGACTCACAGGGACACATACAACAATACCTATATGTGATGTAATAACTGTATGTGATGATGACCCTAGCAAATAAACATTTCATTTCATTACAGAGTCGGACACTTACCACTCATCCATGTTTATGCACGAATTTCTCATGCCTTCTTAGCGCTGATTTGCGGACGAAACGCTTGCCACAACTGCACTGGTGGGGGCGTTCGGACGAGTGCGACTGAAACAATAATATCTCTTCATCATCAGGTCTTTTTTGGTCTCTACTGCAGGAGCATGCATGACCCTCTCTGTACTACTAATGGAAAGTCAGCCAGAGAGTCGTGGCAGGGATTGAAGACGGTAAAGGTATTAGAGTATGGTACCGGTATAAAATTACGATACACCTTAGATTTAAAGGTAGAACCAAATCGGTTGACAATTACGGTTGTGAAACAACTAAATATAAATAATGGTATTTATACATTTACGATATCGTTATGTATCGATACCTTTATAATTACTGGTACCTTAACTGAAATAGTTTCAGTAACGAAAAAATTATGCGGCGAAGAACATTGAGGCGAATCCTCGGCGGTAAAATTCAATGAAAACCTTTATTTCATTATTCCAATATCGAAAAAAATAACGATACCGCTACATAATATTCTGATATCTATGGATACCGCAATCTTACAATACCAAAACCATACAGGTACCGTTTCTTTATGGTATGGTAATTTGAAGGTACCATTATTCTAAGATATCGAAATATAAAAGTATGACGTCATACCGCTTACCGATTTAACCGTATTTTTTTCGGTTATTCAATCCCTGGTCGTGGGGCAAAGGCAAACCAAAGCTGGGATGGTCGGATGGTGTCGAAGGAGACCTAAAGAGTTTTGGTGTAAAAAACTGGAAACAGAGCCCAAAAAAGATGCAAGTGGATAAATTTATTTGACTAGGCCCAGGGCCTCTCGCGGCTGTAGTGCCTTGGATGATGATAAGACACTTACCGCTCATCCATGTTTTTGCACGAATTTCTCATGCCTTCGCAGCGCTGATTTGCGGACGAAACGCTTGCCACAATCGCACTGGTGCGGGCGTTCGGACGAGTGCGAACGGAGGTGTGTTGAGAGGCTGAAACAATATTATCTCATCATCATCATCATCAGATGTTTATGACCTATATGTTCTCTGACTGCTCTGGTGGTACAGAGAGGGTCGTGCTCCTGCAGTGGAGACTAATAAAGACCTGATGATGATGATGATGTTCTGTGTGACGATGCGTGTGCCGTGTGGTTCCCGGCAGAGTAGAGTAGGACCACTTCAAATCAAATCAATTTGTTGTGGAGCACAGGTTACAAAGGATCTTAATTTATATAATGTTTCACTGTTACCTGTCTTAGAAGACGTACAATATTTGTATTTTATGTAATAAAAGTAAATTTTAAATATGTCACATTTTGAATTCGCTTTTATAGCTAACATTATAATTTTGAATTTGTAATTAAACATTTTATTAAAATATCATGCAAGTAGTCTCTTACAGAATAATAACATTTTTGTAACAAAAGCTGTTTCAATTTCTTTTTCAATGTCATTAAATCTAAGGTTTTAAAATTATCTGGCAGTTTATTAAAAATTTTAGGAGCCATACCAATCACATCATTATTTATTTTCGATGTATTATAACCTCCACTTACCAGCTTTTGCTTATATTGATTTCTTACAAGGTTTTGCCTAATCCTCATTTCCGTTAGTTCTCCAAGTCTCCCCGTAGATGTCGTAGAAGGCGATTAAGGAAACACAAGGTAAACAAAGCTCAAAGAGACCTCTCCAACTCGTCTGGCCAGGAGAGTGTAGGCCAAATCCTCTGACTGTCCTGGCTAATATATGGCTCTGGTAGTACAGAAAGGGTCGTGCTCCTGCAGTGGAGACTAACAAAGACCTGTTGATGACGATGAAACATGCATGCTAGTGCCCCATAACTGCTAACGTGCGCCTTGATACTACGTGAACAGTTCAGGGGATAGGAGGGTCTTCAAAATACTCATCATCATCATCATTAGGTCATTTTTAGTCTCCACTGCAGGAGCACAATCCTCTCTGCACTACCAGAGCCATATACCTATAAGCCACTAATTAGCCATCGTAGACGACGTCCACGGGAAGACTTGGAGTTGTCTGTTTGTTTATTGTTTGAAATCTTTATTGTACAAAACATAAAATAATCATAACAAAACTACATTTAGAAGCCGTACAAACCTATTATACTCTGCCGGGAACCATGTTATTTGTCTGTATATATTTATTTACTCACTTGGTACGTAAACTCAGCATCTTTTTACACACTGGACATTGCACCTTCCTGTCTCCATGCACCTCCAAATGCCTTTTGAGGAGGTACTGTGCCGGGAAACCAGCCCCGCATTGCTCACACACATATCTGTTCTTGTCTGCACAATGTATTTTGCGTATGTGTGCTTTGAGAAGAGTAGCTGAGGAGAACTGCTTTTGGCAATCATGCTGTAACAAAGATATGCTAGTTTTATACATTTATTTCCCATCTGGCCAGCATGGAGTGTAGGCATATCCTCTGACTGCTCTGGCTAATATATGGCTCTGGTAGTACAGAGGGTCGTGCTCCTGCAGTGGAGACTAAAAAAGACCTAATGATGATTATGATTAGAGATGTGCCGATCATGACTTTGGCCGACTAGCCGATAGCCGATTAATCGATTGTAAAGAGGCCGATTAATCGGCCGACTAATCGGCCAAGACGATCATTGTTTCGTGAGCGCTCGGCAATATCCGTGACGCTTCGTTGACTCGCGCCGCTGCTTGTGTACGAGTTCTGACATATTTTGTTTATTTTGCAGTTTAACTTATTTTTACGTTTTGCGAAGGCCAGGGGGGTCATGCTCAACTGCCTGTCCGGTGGTTGCATGCATGGCATCGGGTACGCGCGCCCGGCCTTCCCGAGCTGCTACTTTCTTATCCCTAATTCTTCCGAGCAAGTAGCATCCCATTTCCCTCTATCCCCCAGCCCAATAAACTCCTACCCCTCCCTCGCTTAAAACGGTTTCGATGGGCAGCAGCATCGGAACACAGATAAGCCAAATAAACTGCGCTCACCAACCCGTCTGCCAAGCGTGGTGAGTCTGGCAAAACCCCCTCTATGGAAATGCAAAATATACCAAGGCCCCCAGTCCCCGGCAGCCCCGCTATTCCTGATTCCGGTAGCGGTCATGGTAAGTTGCGTTTTTTAAAAACAGTACAGCAAGTGGAAGTATCTAATCTAATACAAATAATAATCATGTCGAAAAGGAAATCACGTGTTTGGATGTTTTTTGACGAAGTGGACGATAATTCCCAAAAAGTGAGGTGTAACCTCTCTCTGGATCTGGGATCTCTTTGTTCTAAAATGATACTGAGTTGATTTGTTTTGTTTATTAATTACTACTTACGTTGTGTGTCTTACGGGTGATTATAGAAAGAAATTAATGACTTTTAAATTTGAAAAAGACTGATTACATTATTAAATAAATATTCCTAATCGAACATCAGACTTTTATTTAGTAAAACCGACTCAGACCTTTTTTTTTAGATTTGAGGCCGGATAGTCGGCTTAACCGATTACTCGCCGACTATTCGGCACATCTCTAATTATGATACATTTAAAGAAATCTTTTAAATTTGTAGCTATATACAAATTTTGCTAGTGCCTCATAACTCCTATAAGCCTTGATAAGGGAATGTCCAATACATGACCAGTTCAAATAAATTTTGGAGTTCCTGAAAGAGAGAATACTCGTGCTGTGTGATTTACCCAAGAAGGGTAAGTGCAAGCAGTCCCCAAGCTTTGTGAAATCATTTTACCTTTGACAACAACTGAGGAGCCTGATGGTCCAGTGGGTGTGAGCTCTATGAGCGCTTACGTATGTTAAGCAACCCCTGGTGCAGTCTCTACTTGGATGGGTGACCGTAAGTGGCATAAAATTATCTCGAGCTCCTCCGTGCTTCGGAAGGCACGTTAAGCCGTTGGTCCCGGCTGTCATCGTTGATGGCAGTCGTTAAGCTATGTCAGATGCCTTAAGGCAGCTTGAAAAATCTGACACCAGTGTTGGCCACTAACACATACGAAAAACAAACCTTTGACAACTTGATAATTCAAATAATTCAACAGAGGAAACTTTCAGATGGGAAAGATAGTTTAAGGGGCCGTTCAAGTATCACATAAGCAGTATATCAGCTATTTTAACGCCCTTCCCCTCTTGTAAGCAAAAGTAAGAAAAGCTCTTCCCCCTCCCCCCCCCCCCCCTAAGCTGTTTACATTGGTATTATTTTCAATATGTAAAATACGGGTCACTCACGTATGAAGTCAGCTACAGGACGACATGTTTCTACCTCATCCGGAGGTCTTCCTCAGGGCGAATGTGAACCGAGACGCGCGCACGAAGTCGTCCCAGTCCGCACTGACTGAGTGAGTAGCTGACTTCATACGTGAGTGACCCGTATTTTACATATTAATAATTTTTACATCTCACGGTATTATTTTCACAAAAATTGTTAGGCAATTTTGCGAAATGTTGCTATCATCATCAAGTTAACCTCTCTGTGCCCCATGACATCACTTACGTAATATTTGAATAACCCCCCCTAAACACCAGACTAACCTGTGGACATGTCAAGTTTCTAATATCTATGTTATCTATGAAGTACTTTTTTCTTTTACCAGGCCTCTTCTGCACTCCAATATTGCCCACGAATGTTATTTCAGCTTCAGATTCTAAAAAGAACAAAAATTTTTAGGTTTCATGATATTTCAATTGATGAGTTAATAAGATAAAATTGTCATCATCATTATCTCAGCTGCACGAAGTCCACTGCTGGACATAGGCCTCCCATAAAGGATATCCAATACAACTATTTGGACGCTTCCTGCATCTAGGGTCTTCCTATGGAGCTCTAAATGTTATAATGAATCATCATCTTCAAAGATTCAAGATTCAATCGTTTATTTAATATAGGTTTCTTTGAACACTTATTAATTGTCATATTTGCGTTTACAATCTTTACAACAAAAAAATTTGTTGACGTCAATAATTACTTATGGCTAAGTTTAGGCCGCTTCCAAAGCGGAGTGCAGAAGAAGCGGCAACAAACTGCACAGCGCATTTTCTCCAAGCGACGTCAACTCACAATTCTAGTTAGACCTTTTTTATTTATTTATAGCCTTATATCAGAATACAAAGATTACATTGTATAAATAGTTAAACTTATTCTACTGTAACTGATTCTGTGTGCCTTCGGGCAAAGGCCTCCCCCAATCTTCTCCATTCCATTGGCAAAGACCACTATGTCGTCTGCGAATCTTAAATGTGTCAACTTTTCGCCGTTTATATTTAATCCGTTTTTTGACCAGTCTAATTTCCTAAATACTTCTTCTAAAACTGCTGTAAACAGTTTGGGTGATAGAGGGTCGCCCTGTCTTACCCCTCTTAGGATATCTATGTCACAGCCTTCCTTTTCAGTTTTAATTTTTGCTGTGGTGCCTGTGTAAATGTTCCTAATTATCCTTATGTATTTGTGCTCGACACCCTGATTTCGCAACGCTTTCCAAATTTCTGAATGTTCAAGTGAATCAAACGCCTTGCAATAGTCTACAAAACAGCAGTGATATTGAATATTATATTCTTTGCACTTCTCTGATATTTGTCTAACTACGTGCATGTGATCCACTGTTAGACCTTATAAACTACTTAATACAATTTTTTTTTTGTGTCCACTGCAGGAGCATGACCCTCTCCGTACTACCAGAACCATATATATATTAGCCAGAGCAGTCAGAGGATACTGAATCACTCTTGATCTATCTATCGTTTCCAGAAGCCATAATAGTAGAAATCATTAAAATGCAGATCTATCAAAGTTACTTTTGAATGTGACTGATCATAGTCAGAGCATCCAACTACCTGGTAGTTGTCCGATGTCAATACATGATTGTTTAGGTTGTATTCGTTTGTGTAGGTGGTCAACACTAGTGTTTCTAAGCTGCCTAAAGGCATCTGACATAGGTTAACAACTGATTTTGAAAGAGTGTAACATACAGGTGTAAACGTTACTATAAAAATAAGCTCTACATACCTTTTTTAGGCATTTCTGCTGAATTAGCAAGAAAGTTGGTTTCCAAGGGCTCTGCAAACACTTTCTCATTCAATCTGTAGTACTTAGTGACTTCAACATCGTTGTTAACGTCAGCAAAGGGCTAAAAGTAAGAAATATAACAGTAAATAGATAACTTGAAAAGTTTGTTATAAATCGTTGGGTAAAAGATTTAGAAACAGATATATGAGTGGTACTAAGACTAATGAGGTAATATAATGTAATTTGGCTGCACTAGAATCATATTATTATGATAAAATCATAGAAAATCTAAAGAGAAATCTAACATCCTTCTCGGTGTTGCAGTCTTGGTTACTTATGGAATTTACTTCGTTGATCACTGAAGTATTGACAAAATTTTCATTTATAGTCTTCATGGCGTTGATATGAGTCTAATTTTAACACGTCTTAATTCAAAACAGCGAGAAAATCAATAAAAGTCTTTTGAGAAACACTTCGAAAAATAAAAGGCCATTGGCAAATTGACATCTGTCATTTAAAAAACAGCTGGTTCACCTTGCTAAAAAAACCGCTATTTTAGTAGAAAATTGGAATCATTGAAATAACAAAGTACCTATACAGGTGGCAGCTCAGAGCTTATTATATAGGACGCTGCGTACGCTCTTTCCTCATAAAAATTTTAATTTCTTTATTTTATACTGTTCTTCTTCTTCTTCCTAACCTTGGCTCCGTATGTCAACTCTCTCCCTAATTTCCTATCTTATAAACGTATATTTTATTATATAGCTCAAATATACTATATCTTTCACTAAATATTTCTGTCTTTCATAAAAGATTCATAACCTTTAATAATACTTTTTGTTGTAGACAATCATCATCATCATCAGCCTATACTTGTCCACAGCTTTGGACATAGGCCTCCCCAATTGCACGCCATCGAGATCTATCTTCGGCTGCTGTAGACAATAAATATATCAAATTATCGGTTACTATTTACTAATTATACTAGAATAGGACCACTCTAAATTTTCCCGTGGATGTCGTAGAAGGCGACTTGGAAATAGGCTAAACAAAGCTTAGAAACATCAAAGAGACCTCTCCAACCCGTCTGGCAAGCGTGGATAGTGAAGGCCAAATCTTTTGGGTGCTCTGGCTATTATATGGCTCTGGTAGTACACTGCACTGCAGCATCATGTATGACGCTCTCGGTCATGATCCTGCAGTGGAAACTAAAAAAAGACCTGATGATAATGATAAATAATACTTATAAAAGTTTATATCACGAGATTTAGTCAGCCTATGGAGTTAGTCATAAGTTCATACATTTAGAATACTTAAATACTTTAAGTCAGTGGCGGCCGCTCCTTCAGTGCACTCGTGCACTGCACTACCAGATTTTTATGTATTTCCCTATTTTTTTTTCGACACAATTATTATTTATCCAAAAGTATGTAACTTTAATTACACACTGAAAAAGAAAATATTTTCAAACAAGCTTGATCTTTATTGTTTAACATTTAAGACTCATTTTAGCTAAACCAAAAATTGGGCGAGCGCTTTCAAAGTGCGCACGAAGCGTCTCCATAGAAACTATATGGAATGAGACAGAAATGCTCCGGCAGGTGAAACGGAAGATGATCCGTACTCAATGTATGAGAAAAATTGAAAAATCGGATCGCCGCACGAGTCCCGAATACTCCCGAACGGGCTCGCTCGGGCGGCATCGGCCGGGGTGTCTCGCTCGCTCGTTGAAGATTTTTGTTGCGACGGCGTGTCCTTGACCTTTACTCAAATCAGTTTGTTTGTTTTATTTCGCACCTGTGACACGGTGTGATAGATAACGCGCGCGAAATTACCCAATAATTATTCATAGTTATGGTTTTCTACTTTGTGTGTGCTTCAAAGAGTAGTGGTTGAAAGTGGCTTCAAAGTGTGTTGTTAATGGGATTATTTGAACAAGAACTAAAAAAGAAAATAGGCTATGGCTTATTTAGGCGGTATTCCGCCTAATCTGTTTTTTGAAACTATCTTCTCGTGCTTTTCAACCTGAATTAGTTAAGTACCTACCTAGTTATTAGAATATTCATTAGCGCGCAGCTCCTCTCACCAAACCAATGGTAAGTCAAGATGATGAGATATTTCACTGCATGTAGGTACATAAGTAAGTGATACTTTTTATACAGAAATGGTTTTACAATATGCATTAATATTAACAAGAATTGTACCTAGAGTAACTGATTATGTATACTGTACAAATATTATTAAGTAGGTGCATAGGGGCAGTCGACTACAAATAATTGACGAACGTACGGCATTTCAATAGGTCGTTTTGCTTTTGAGAGACACTAGGTAAGCAGGTGAACCACCACTCCTTGAAGTCACGAGCCGCCACTGCTTTAAGTACCTATTTAACTTTGTCCTATCTATTTTTGTGCTGTACAAAAAAAGATAGGACAAAGTTAAATACAGTTCATCAATTTAAAAAAAAATATTAATTATATTGGACAGATTCTTTCAATTATCAACGCCACTTGTGACCATAATCAATACAAGTCCAACAAATAGAAGTGCTTTACAAATCAAATAGAACTTTAACTTTTCAGACCTTCATAATAATGTAATGATAATGTACTCAGTTCTTTAAAATAATTTTCTTCAATCAGTAGTAGACATCAATGTTCCACCTCTGGCAATACTAGTGACGTTTTATTTTTGTATGAACCCGCTTTGCTGCTGCCTGTCAAAGTACAAAAATAATTTTTAAAAATTTCGTTTATCCATGAATGATGAATGTGTTGAGTGGAAACAAAACGCAAAGTTAATTTCGCACTTCGTTTGTGGAACGTGTTTTGTCGTTAGATTTTTCTGTTTTTGTCATTAATTTGCCAAAAAACTGCTAATTATACATCGCAAAGATTTACAATTTTATAATTGACAAATTCAGCTATTTGATTCAACAATAGTTTGAGCTATTTGTCGTGTTATAAAATATTCAATTTTTTTGTAAGAAAAATGGTTGTAATCTCGTCTACATTTTCTCAACCTCTGGAAGGTATATTGTTCCAGTCACCAGCTACGAAGCTTCTGGTGAATGACCAGGAAGTTGGGACAGCCACTTTGTACATTACAGAAAGGTATGAAGTCATATTTTTGCATTATATTGGAATGAGAATCACAGCTTCGGTCACAAAGATCTTTGTATTTTCTTATTTCGCGTGAGAAAACGATTTCTTTGTTCATAAAGGGTGTGAATATTTGTTCAATGAAATGAGAATAGACGTTCGTAAGTCTGTAAAAAAGAGAAATTATTTTTCTCAATATTTTTGCCGGCATTTTGCTTGCATAATAAACAAACAAAAAATTGTATTAGAAAACACGCGAATAGGATCAATACCTATTACTTTCGCAATTAAAATAACTGGGCCGTTGACTGCAGACTGCAAGAGGGAAAAAAATGGCAGGCGGGTCGCCGGCCTTAAAAACTTTGCCAAGTCATATTACAGCATGATGCTGTCATAGTGGCCCTAAGGCTCTAATGCACTAATATACCACAACTGAGAATACAATCAAGAAAACAGGGTCCAGATTAGAATAATTGACTGCGAATTTAGATATTCTGTACATTGGTATTGGCTTGGCAAAAGAACTTACCAAATATCTACTACCTATCCTAACCAATATTATAAATGCGAAAGTGAGTTTGTTTGTTACGCTTTTACGCTATATCTACTGAACCTATCATCATTACATTTTGCATACACATAGGTTAGGGTACTGAGAAGGACATATTCTATAAATCACGAGGGTGAAGCCGCGGGTAACTGCTAGTGTATAATAAAAGGCAAACCTGACTGACTTAAGAGGGTATCCTAGCAGTGCGTTTTCCATACTGCAAGCCTACTTACTGCTACCGTGGGCTATTTTCCACACTTAGGCCGCCTATTCGGGCCCATTGTGTGTGAACAGAAGATGTCCATTCTTGGGTCTTCTGTTGATAGGAGATCCCAGATCTCCTTCCTTGGTGGGTTGCTACGGTTGTTTTACACGAGCCAACCCAGCTCGTCGAGAAAGCGTGCAACCGCAGAGGGTGTGCTGGAGGCTTCGCTCATGGTTTCTGGTTTTCCCAGGAACTCTTCTCTTGTAGTTGTCACACTAGGGCATTCTAGTAGTAGATGCCTAGCTGTTTCTTCAGTCAGATGTCAGATGCCTTAAGGAAGCTTGAAAAATCTGACACCAGTGTTGGACCTGCGAAAACAAAAACAAAACAAGTAACATGTTTACTATTTTCAGCAATGTGGTCTGGGGAGGAGGAGTGCGGCCTTCTGGAGGGCCAGCCCCCACCATCTCCCTGCTGTACCCAAGCATCTCCCTGCATGCTGTGCAGAGGGAACCATCACCTGCCTTGTACATGGTCTTAAATTACGAGCTAAGGTAAAAAGATTTTCAGCACTAAATCTCAAATTAATACAGCATAATACATACATTGACGAGCTCCGTGGCGCAGCGGTCAACACGGCCGGCCTGCGACACGGATGGTCCCGGGTTCGATCCCCGGTCAGGTCAAGATGAAAAGTTTTCAGATTGACCTGGGTCTTGGATGTTTATCTATATATGTATTTGTTATAAATTATAGTATTGTTGAGTTAGTATCCCATAACACGAGTCTTACTTAAGAACTTACTTTGGGGCTACGTCATTCTGTGTGATATTGTCATTAAAAAAATACAGATTTTACTATGAGTGGAAAGTACTATCATACATACATACTATCACGTCTTCCTCCCTGGCAGGGTAGATAGAGCTCAAGTTTGTAAAACCTTAGGACACATTTAGAATGTTGGTGGGCTTGTAGGAAGTCATTTAGAGAAAATTATCTGTGCATTTTGTTGCCGCTTCTTCTGCACTCAATTTGGAAGTCAGTCTCTTCCATGTTTTGGGAGAGAAGGAAAAACAGAATAAACCAGCTTCTCTTCCCGCGCAGACCGTAAAAGCGAGTTAAGGGATTGGGCGACAATCTGAGGTATCACGTCAATGAAGATATGGCTAGCAACCCATCAATATTTTGGTTCTGCTGTCCACCTTTACAATCCCATCACAATTTTGATTCTTACGCCCACTACGATGCTAAATGTGGCCTTTGGTTCTTATGACCCTGGACTCTGTCTACCCCGCAAGGGATAAAGTCGTGATAGTTTGTATGTATTAATAACAATACTCATATTTGCCAGTTTTGCCAGCTATTTATTACTTGGACAATCATATCACGGTGCACGGTCATGCACAACTAATTA
This sequence comes from Rhodophaea formosa, assembly GCA_963082605.1. Classification (NCBI taxonomy): domain Eukaryota; kingdom Metazoa; phylum Arthropoda; class Insecta; order Lepidoptera; family Pyralidae; genus Rhodophaea; species Rhodophaea formosa. The sequence goes on from OY720230.1 coordinate 10,703,702, forward strand.
TTAGCCACAGCATCCTAACTATCCTAACTAATATTATATATGCGAAAGTGAGTTTGTTTGTTTGTTACGCTTTCACACCGTATCTACTGAACCGATCATCATGAAATTTTGCATACACATAGGTTAGGGTACCGAGAAGGACATAGGCTATATATTACGCGAGCGAAGCCGCGGGTAACAGCTAGTTCCTTATAAATCCAATAAAAACAAAAGTATTAGAATCGATTCTTCACTTCCTTCGGCGCCAAAAAGTAATGTCAAAGTGAAAAAAGCTGTGTTGTCAACTTACAAAAATATTGATAAAAGAATCACACAAAACACCTTCAGCCTTGTGGCAATTTATGCTATAAATCAATAAAATGATAACATACTGCTATCATTGATAGCAGTATGTTCTAATGTCAGTTCATAATAGAGTAAAATGGTTTCAGGGTGCCAGAGCTGCCTCAACAATCAGGATCAGGCGACGCCAACGAAGATGATGATGAAGACTTTGATGCAGACGAGACTCCAATCACACAACTTCGGTATGTATTTATGTCTATACTAGCAATTTTTCCGCGATTTCGTGCGCTTAATTTATACTTCCCCTATATACATATAATTACTAAAAAGTGACTAAAAATAAAATTGAATATCTTTATTTCTCATAATCAATCATGCGTAGTTACAATAACAATTGATCCTACACTAGGCTGGGCCTGGGGTCAATTCACACCGAGACGTGACGCGACGCGACGCGACGATACTCAAAGAGGCCAATGATTTCGCGCTGCGCCGCGCGTCGTTGCGAGACGTATCGCAACGTCGCGAGGCGCATCTTAAAATCGTACTAGGACGACGCCTCGCTGCGCTGCACCGCGAGACGCAGCACAGCTCTTGCACGCCGCGCGTCCGGCGATGCAGCGCTGCGTCACGATACGTCGTATCTTTTCGTGTAGTGAATAAAGTATATTCTGAGTCGCTCTATGAAAAATGTGCGCGCAGCGTCGCGTCTCGGTGTGAACTGACCCACGTGGGCAAAATTACTAAAAATTCTTTATTAGTGCTGGCTTACTTACATCATGAAAAGAACCCCTGTATAGTCCAAATCAAATTTATGGCGGCTCGGATATTAGCTGCTTACTGCGTACGCGCCCCGCCTCCCCGCGCAGACCTAATATTGTGTTCTGCGCATCGCCCCGCGCGATGTTCGAGCCGCCATAAGGTTTGATTCGGAGTCGGACTAAACACATTTTTTGTAAAATTGTGATATAAAGTGTAGGGTAAGTAGAGTCAGGGGCACATAAATCTGATCCCCTACAAACAGATTTTAAATTGAAGGGGGTAGTCAGGATTTTATCCCTACCCATATCATGAGACATGCACATGACATACAGCACATGATCATGAGGATTAACCAAACTGCCCCAACTTCATAATAATAAAATCCACTAAAAACTCAAAACAATAAATGATTTTTTCATGGATTTTGAAAGCTTTGTCACAAATACCTCACCACCACGTGCGGAAAAAAAACGATTCCAAAAACCCATCTTCCCTTGGAAAAATGCTTAATTATTTCTTGTATTCCAGATTCGTGCCACAAAACGAGGGTGACCTGCAAGCGCTGTACTCCGCCATGACACAAGGCCAGTCCCTCCATCCGGACCCCGTGGATGAGGTCGACGATGAGGACCCCTACATGGATGGGGAGGAATTTGATGAAGGTGAGTACTTCATCAACATCATCAGGAGTTAGTCTCCACGCATGAGCATGACCCATGGCGAGTACTTATTACATGAAAGTAGCCAGGTTTTTTAATCAGTAGGCATGTTTCTGTGTCTTTTAGATTGCTAACAGTCCGGCCCGGCTTTGCTCGTGGTACTTAGTTAGCCTATGGCAATCAGGATAATGTACCTATCCAACGGTGAAAGAATTATTGAAATCGGTCCAGTAGAACCTGTGATTAGCGCGTTCAACCAAACACACAAACTCTTCAGCTTCATCATCATCATTTCGTGTAGGTGACACGGTCAGTCGACCATGCACACCCTGGTGTCAGAGTTCTTCGGAACCGCCTCTCTGCCTCTGACGTGGTTCCTTTAACCGAATTATGTTATAGGGTAATTATTTATTTCCCTTTTCCCATTGATGATGATGATGATTTTATTTCCACAGGTGATGAGGAGTTCGAGGACGCGATGGAGAGTGAGAGCAATGCTGAGGACGCCGCGTCGCGGATGAGACAACTCCGGCTCGACAACGCCAACGGAGCGAATTTTGAAGGTAGGACATGTCTTACTTATCAAATTACTACCCTCTGTCCATATGACATGGGACCATGGGACATATAGCCTTTGTCCTTCTCAGTACCCCACAACCTATGTGTATGCAAAATTTCACCATGATAGGTTCAGTAGATTGGGCGTGAAAGCGAAACAAACAAACTCACTTTCGCGTTTAAATATTAGTTAGGAAGCTAGGACTAGCCTCTGTCCGCGGCTTCGCCCGCGTGGATGTCCTTTATCGCGACTAAAATATACATCCTCATGGTTTAACATATTTTGCAACATTTGTGTAGGCCAAATCCTCTGACTCTTCGGCTAATATATGGCCCTGGCAGTACAGGGAGGGTTATGCTCCTGCAGTGGAGACTAAAAAAGACCTGATGATGATGATGAGGATGGATCTTAGAGAACTGGAATATACCTATTTCATCGATTGTTGTGGGTTCGATTCCCACGGGAAGCATACTTTGTTAAGTTGTTTCCAGTTTGGTTAGGACATTGCAGGCATGAATCACCTGATTGTCTGATAAGAAAGATGATTCCGTGCTTCGTAAGGCACGTTAAGCCGGTGGTCCCGGCTGCCATCTGGTAGTCGTTAAAGGAACCACGTCAGAGGCCGAGAGGCGGTTCCGAAGAACTCTGACACCAGGTAGTGCATGGTCGACAACGAAATGATGATGATCGATTGTATTTAGGTACTGTAAAAAGAACATGGAAATTGAAGCAGATTTTAAATATTTTCCATACAAACTTTCAACACCTATTTTGCACCCTTAGGAGGTAAATTCTATATGATAGAAATCTAAAAAGTTTTATTGTTTCACCAGATGCAGAAGACGAAGCCATCGGAGACGAGGAGTGAGTTGTCAAGTGATTTTAACGGACAGTGAAGCGAGACGCGAAGTGAAGTGAGACGCGGAGTGAAGCGAGATGGAATATTACATGTCAATAAATGTCAAACTTACAGTATATAGGTGTTTTTGAATCCCGCGCGTGTTTTTAGGGTTGACTTTGTAAGTGTCGTGCATTTGACGAAACCACCAATTTTCCACGAGACTTCGTCCGCGTAATTTAAAGCCTATGTCACCCATATAGATGAATTAGAAAATCGACGTTTGAGTATTAGCTTTACCGCTTGCTTCGTTGTGTGAGTGAGAGAGCCGGAGGCCCATCCCCCCTTCCCCTCTGGGGAGGAAAATTAAAAGGCCGGCAACGCTCCTGTGACACCCTTGGTGTTGCAGTTGTCCATGGGCAGCGGTGATCACTTACCATCAGGCGACCCGCTTGCTCGTTTGCCGTCCTATGGCTTTAAAAAAATGCTTTCTATAGGTAAAAGAATTTTGAAAATCGAATCAGTACTTTCGGAGCCTATTCAATACAAACATACAATCAAATATTTCTTCCATAGATAACAAAGATATCGTACGCGGCGTGACCTGTCATCTACACTAACATTATAAAGAGGAACCAGGAGTTTGTGGTGGGAAGTCAAGGGGTGCAGTTGGGGTCTACCTTGGACGAATTTGCAAATTGATTTTGGTGGACTTTATAATATGAAATTGGTGTAGGGTGTTATAAATGCTTGTGCTCATGGAACAATTTGTGAAATAGTTAAAGTGGACTGTTATATGGACTCGTATAGACTTGTTGCCATAACCTCCCGACCACGAGGCATCAAAGAACATACGCCATCTTTGATGCTACTTGTTACAACTTAACCGTACAACACCGATACTTAGTATCTCAATTTACTGGACATTGGCAGAATCACTGAAATCTCGGTGGAAGCCATTTTATAAAACAGAAGAAGAAAGAGGAACCATTTTTTTTTGTATTGAATAGGCTCCGAAACTACAGGACTGATTTTCAAAATTCTTTCTCCTATAGAAAGCTAATTTAACTGTGGGTGACTCATAGGCTATAATTTCCGCGGAAAACAGCAAGTTTCATATAAAATACGCAAATGTAGCCGAACTTCAAAGTTAACTTCAAACGCGTTTTATGTTGTTGATCTGAACGAAATATAGTTCAAACAGTTAGAGATGGGTAAGTCGGAGTTTAGAACCGGATAAGGATTTGCATCTTTGGATCTATATGGATCCGACTTGCAGTATCAAAAATGTCGCTGCCGGTCTGTTTGTCGTGCTAAATTTAGTGACGGCGTGTGAAAATTAATTGTAATATGAATAGAAAGCATCACCATCAGACCTCTTCTGCAGGAGCACGACCCCTTTGTACTGCTAGAGCAGTCTATAGGATTTGGCCTACACTCTCCACGCTGGCCAGACGGGTTGGAGAGGTCTCTTTGGTGTTTGTAAGCTTTGTTTAGCTTGTGTTTCTTAAGTCACTTTCTACGACATCCACGGGAAGACTTGGAGTGGTCCTATGCTACTCTTTCGGGAACCACATGGCTTATTATAGAGTATAATTTGACCCGAATGAAGTTCTCCACTAAGTACGATTTGAGCGATCACTGTTGTCTTGCGTGACTCTCTCTATCTTTGAGATAAGAAGTCTCTAAAGGAGCTATGTTTCATGAGAAAAATCGATTATTTTAAAGTCTAAAATACTACTCCAGCTTCAAAGCAGACCCTCGAATACTCAAAATAATCTTAACTGATCTCATTCTTAAGTATTATGTCTTTGTCTTGCTATGATTGTCTAAACAGTGTAAGAAAGAGATTTAAGCACGTTTTTAAGATCCTGCTAAGCGATAGACCCATGTGTGCTACATGTACATACCAATGTTAATCGATACTTATAAAGAAACCCCAATAAATATTTTTATGTTAGACTACCAAACTCCGTTGTAATGGGATTCACAAAACTGATCGGATCTATATCCGTTGAGTGATGCAAATCCGGATCCACGTTCGTCTGGATCCGACTTATCCACCTTTATCCTAACATAGTGCACCCCATATTGAAATTCGATGTTATATTTCTAAGTATTGACGTAAGACCAGTGTAAATCCTTTTTATCTACATTCCTAGTTTTTCTCAAAATTCTGCAATTGGAATTATAAAGGCTGAAAAATTATAAAGCTTAAACCGCATTTGGGAAAACTGCAGCGACGCTACGCGACAGGTAGCTAAATATTCTCACTATGGGCGCACTATATAGAGCATTTAACTAAAGGCTAATACAGGATATTAGGGTCACAATCTTATTCTTCAAACCATCAAACCAGCCTATCAAAAAGAACAACTTTTCCTATGTTCACAACCTCTCAACTCGAGAAAAAAATCGATATTTTCATACAAAAATGTTTGGCCGGCCCAGCAATTTGTATGAAAATGTTGAATTTTTTTTATTCCCTAGCATTGGACCCATAGGGAAAGTTGTTCATTTTGACGGGCTTGTTTGAAGGATATGAGTGTTCAACCTAACACCCAGTATTGTACTATAAAGCACCTCACTATAGGCTATATACTCTAAGCGCGCTGAACAGTTAAGCATATAATTTTCACAATCAATTGCCGCGTCGCGCTGTTGCAGTTAAATGCGGGTTAAGCTATATAGAATCATTTGGAATGAAAAAAAAAAACTGCCAATATCAACTTTTTTTTACTACTTTTGTACCAAAGAAATGTAAAGGCAGGGATTTCGATAAATATACACAGTAGTCAATTGGATTCTAAAGTAAGAAATTGTATTGGAATTTTAATAGAATATACTCTGCGTTTGTTAAAAGTCGGGTTTCAATGAGACGCGCTGTTACGTCATCCTCAGGTCTTTTTTAGTCTCCACTGCAGGAGCACGACCCTTTTTGTGTTTCAGAGGATTTGGTCTATACTCTCCACGCTGTACAGACGGGTTGGAGAGGCCTCTTTGATGTTTAAAAGCTTCGTTTAGCTTGTGTTTCCTAAGTCGCCTTCAGCAACATCCACGGGAAGACTTGGGTGGTCCTATTCTACGCTGCCGGGAACCACACAGCACTATTAGAAAATTAAGTTTTTAGTATTATGTACTTCGTCGCGTCGCATCTCATTGAGAATCTACCCTAAATAATTTTGCATGATTTTTTTTGTTACATTATATCAACTCTGCTCGAATATTTTGTATGAAAGGCATGAATGAGGTCTTAGTATTATATTTTGTGCTATGTAGCTTTTAAAAGACTTATTTTGATATCGCACAAATTCAAGAAGATTATACTTTATGGAGATCTTACCATAAGCGGCTTACATCAGCGAAACCTATTAAACCTATTTTTTATTACACTCCCAACGCTGGTCAGACAGGTTGGAAAGGTCTCTTTGATGTTTATAAGGTTTGTTTAGCTTGTGTTTCCTAAGTCGCCTTCTACGACATCCACGTAAAGGCTAAAAGTAGTCCTATTCTACTCTACTCTTCACTAAGATAATATGATCAAAAAATCTTTTTTCATGTCTCTGTGTATGTAGGCGTCATAGAAGTATGAATAATGACGAAAAAAATTTTTTTTAAATCTATGGTAAGCGATATCTCCATAGGATACAACCTCCTTGCACAAATTGCTTTTCAGTAAACTACTGATGTGTTTTATGTGCCTGTGTACTTTAGCAATAATAAATACAAAAGGTATAATGACCTGAATACTGACAACTATTACTTTGAGGCTCCCTGGAATTTAACCCCCTTATTCATAAAAATTAACAATCGCATAATAAACCTATTTTTGTTAAAATATGTTTTGTCTCGTTCTTTCAATTTCAAACATTAGAGCTTGGGATAAAGATAAAACATATTGTAACAAAAATATGTTTAATAAGGGTTTTTTAATTTTTATGAACAAAGGTAATTCTTTTTTGTAAAAAGTGAAAGTAACCAAATTTAAATAGCTTTGTTTTTCTGTGTTGGTTCCAAAATAAAAGTTGTTCATTGTAATGAACTAGAATTTATTGTATATTATTAACTATGTTATAGTCCGAATCAAAATTATGGCGGCTCGAAACATCGCGCGAGTCTTAGCGCAGTACACAATACGGTAGTTGCCTAATGTTAAGATTATATAAAATTTGTTTCTAATGAGATTCATTTCTATCTAAAAACACTATAAAGAACACTTTTAATTTGATATCGATTCGTTAAGTGATCTTAAAGCTTCTTTAAAGTTGGGTGAATAGGACCATTTTTTAAAGTATGAAAATCTTTAATTACAATTATACTGTATTTTAGTCTGCAAAATTTATAGCAACTTTTATTATGAAACCATTACCATAAACGAAATATTTCGTATAGCTACCAAAAAAAGTTCTCACGCCATCCATACAAAATACAAGCTTGTGACGTCACAAATATGTAGGGATTTCAGCAGCGCGTTTTCACGTCTAAAAACATGTGTCTTTAAAACTTTTATAACTGAAAGAGTTTTTTGTTTAGAAATGTATTTCTGTCACTATTGTGTTTATTTTTGGCAGGTCTTTACATACCAACATGAAAAAAATTTTAGTCAACATGCCCATTACGTCTGCGCGGCGCGCGGGGAGGCGGGGCGCGTATAAGCAATGAGCGGCTAATATCAGAGCCGCCAAAACTTTGACTCCGACTGTAACTACACATAAATCTTTGGTTCGGATTTTGAGAAATGGTCTCCATTTAGAACCCTAAAGCACCCTTGCCGCTTTGTGTTATATTTGTTAACTGTTGTAAGTTTGTACAACGCTCAATGTTGGCGTAGAATTTGTATTCCGAATATGTTTATAGATTTAGTGATTTTTAAATAAATCATATCAAATAATTATTTGTTAATTATTTATAATAGATAATTACTTATAACTTCATATACATTTCATCATCATCATCATCAGGTCCCTTCCAGCCTCCGCTGCAGGGGCACGGCCCTCTCTGTACTACCAGAGCCAAATATCGGCCAAAGCAGCCCGAGGATTTCGCCTACACTCACCACGCTGGCCAGACGGGTTGGAGAGGTATCTTTGATGTTTAAAAGGAAACAAACATACCTATACATTATTTTACTTCAGATTATTTCGCTTTAATGGAGATGGCAACTGTTAAGAGGCGTTGTTAACGGTTGTTCCGAAATAAAAATCAAATGTAACTTTTGACGTATCAAATGTTTTCTTCAACAACTGATCTAAGTTAGCCATTGAAATGTTTATATTAGATAGACCTATTTATTGTTTAAAAACTCTAAAACAAATAGTACCTATTTTCATGGGTTATGTTTTGAAAAAAGATTGGTAGTTCAATCCTTCAAAAACAAGGTTTTACAAGGAGGTAATGAAAACACAAATGATACACTACTATTTTATTAGGAAAACACAATACATTAAAGTTCATCTTTATTTTAACAAGTGATAGCGTCAGTAAAGGTGTACTTTTGTACTTGTATCCATGCAGAAACTTCACTATAAAATAAAAAATAATTCAACAAAACGTTTACTTATGGATTTAACACTAACTTATCTATGCTCCCTTAGTCCGGAGACTAACTCAACCCTATATTTAGCTAGCTTCCTCATCTAAAATAGCGTAGATCCATGGACGTACAAAATCTATGGATGGCATTTCGAAGTAAAAAATTTTCCAACGCTGTTTAGGACAAACAATTTAAGACCTTATTAATAGGTAGATACTCAAATATTAATAAATTAAAAAATAAAAATTGAAAAAAAAATACGCGGGCAAGATGATTAATCAATTATTTCCGTTTTTCGCTTTATTTATTTTTTTATTAAAAATATTATTCTAGTAATAGTCTTATTTCCATCTATAAGCCCCTTAATATGCTAAACTAGGCCTTTGGACATTATGACCTCAGGCAGTGTTTACCCCGTAAATGATAAAGACGTGATACTATGTATGTATGTATTTATCAGCGGTTTTATTTTATAAGTAGGTTTAATTGTTAGTTTTAGTTTTTTTAGTTCATATAAGTTAGTTTTAATATGTCAATATTATTATATGTATGATAAAAATATTATATTTTAGAAATCTTTTTAAGGATAGATTATTAGTAGAGGCTTTTAAGGGTCATCAGATACAGGTTTTTCTAACTTAATTGGTGAGCCTCTGCAACCCTTTGTAATTAAGACTTTTGTTAGAGAATAAAGTTTTTGTTTTTTAATTTTTTGAATTAACGTATATATAATATACTCTGCCCACATGAATTTTTACCCAATATCTTATTTCTTAATTTAATAAGACCTGTTTGACTTTCATACGTGTTAGTGGCCACACCGTATGCTATCATATAAAAGAGCGTTGGTATTCCGTACCTACATATAGGTTTGCTTTACATACTATCAAAATGCCACCCTGTCTGTACGTCCCAAGAAGTATCGCCCAAATTATTTATGTAATAATTTACGTTCGTAATCATTGAACTATTTACGACATACATTTACACTTAAAATGACAAGTTCACGACTGTACACTTTTGTGTTCACTCTGAAAACATATTTCGCTCATTTCTAATATATATAATATATCTTTTACACTAAGGGAGTCGGTCGGGATCGGATATACTATAGAACAAAGGAAATCTAACAATAAACTAAGTAGTTTTTTTTATTATTTGAATTATCTTGATGTCCACTTTGCGCAGACTTTGTTTTGTTTATTCCATTAAAAATTGGTCCTTTAACTGCTATACAGAAAGTACAATTAATTTTTTTATGTATTTCTATACGCGCGCCAGCCTCGTCCGCCTAACCTAAAATCTCTATTACCCTTTTGCGGGGTAAACAGTGCCTGATTGTTAAGGAAACATTTATAAGTTAATAAAATAAGCCCAGTTATAATTACTATTTAATGAGCTGTGCCAGTCATACGACTGGCACAGCTCATTAAACATTAAAATCTAGTTTGAAACAACACGACACCAATACTATTTTATGTATATATACAGTTATTTTTATTGTATGTGTTTAGGAGATTAAGAAACATTTAATGTATGGTTTTTCTTGATCTACTTATATAATATTAACCCGTAACCAAATTCGGGGCGGTTTACTAGTGAATATTAATATATTTAATATTTGGGCTGCTTTATTAACTTATATTTCCATATGTTTATAAGTTTTAGATGACAGAATATGTTTTCAGAACGAATTTTAATACAACACTCACAAAATATATTTATTTTACTCGAAATCGAACGATACAGTGTAAACTCTGAAAATAAATTTATTTGCACTAGACTATAACAATGTCAATTATTTTACTTGCGAATTAATCGATAAATTTCCAAAAGTTCCAATCATATGCTTTAAAAAAAAACACGACCTGAAATTTAATTCAGTTGATTATTTCCGTTTTTCGCAATCTTTTTAAGAATTAGTATTATGAACAGTACTTAGAGGCTTTGAGGTTACGCAAAAAAAAAATGCGATTAAAAATGGTTTAAAAATGCGAAATATACAGACGACAAATACTCCAGCATTTTTTAATATTAATATTTATTTTCTGAAAACGACAACTTATAGTTTAAACAAAAATGTCAATTGGGCCATCGATACCTTTAGCAAGACGAACTTGCAATTAACCGGATTTTTAAAGTACTATTTCTATATTCAATGTGATATTTAAATTGTCGCATTATTTCTAAATCAATAGAGGTTTTGATTTCATTTCGATACAGTTATACAATAGCATGACACAAAAGTAAAATAAGTTTTGTCTGCTACGCTATACGGGTTATTTACGTATGAAGCTCATTTGATTGCCGACTTGTTTCGATCCCGTATATTTTTTTATGTCATAGGACGGCAAACGAGAAAGCGGGTCGCCTGATGGTAAGTGATCACCGCTGTCAATGGACAACTGCAACACCAGGGGTGTGACAAGAGTCTCATAAATACTTTGTGTATCGATTCACATTCGTTTAGAAGTTATATATCGGTAATTCATTAACTTCATACGTGCGTAACCCGTATAGAAAATTTGATGTGTGTATTTCACGAAAAATTGCCTATATATGTAAGCCGTAACCAGTGTACTATTGTAAGTGAAGTAGAAAGAATGATTTTACTTCTCATCCATACGAACAACTTTTATGTTCAAACCAACTCGCGTAAAAAAATAGCGTTCATACTTTAACTTGCTATATTTTTCATGTAACTGCAATTATTTAGGAATTTGTGGTTGTTACTGTTGTTCATATCAAGAGTTCATTGATCCCTTGCGACTTACACTTTCCGACCATGTATAGAACGAACTTAAATTACACATACAATTTGAACCTCTGAAAGTCAATAATACTGAGTGTTAGTATGAACTCTTCTATCCTGCTAACGATCAATCCAGCCTGTCAAAATGAACAACTTTTCCTATGGGAACAAGGCTGGGAAATAAAAAAAAACATTTTCATACAAATTACCGAGCTGGCCAAACGTTTGTATGAAAATATAGCAAAATTTGTTCATTTTGATATCATGGTTTGATGGTTTAAAGGATAAGAGTTCATACTAACATCCCGTATCCAAAATTATACGACAAAACAGAAAAATGTGTATATTGGATTACGAGCGTAATGATTACTCATCTTTTTTGTCCGGGGTTCAAATCCACATGACGTCTGATATGGAATTCGAGGACAGAACCCGGCGAGTTGACATACAAAAATATGTACGAGTGTTAGAATATAAATAGATAGAATTTGGCTGTTGTAAGGCTTTCTCGAAATACGAAATAGCAGTATTGAAATCTGAGTCACAAAAGATGTTATTCTGGACCAGTATTTGTTAAATAATATAAGTATTTATTTATATTATTAGAACTTACTATAAGGCTAGCTCAATGGCTACATATTAACGGCACGGCAAAGTTTTGAAAGCATATTAGTTATGTCGCCAATAAACGAGAAATTCAGTGAAAATCGTGCCTGAATACAAACTTAATTTATTGTATTTCAATACGTTAATTTTGATCACAGAGTTATTCTCCCTTCTCGACTAGTCTGAACAAAATATACTTTTTTACCGAGCAGTATAGATATAGCCGGGCCTTTGCCAAAAACAACAGCTCGTCGACTCGACGATTCAATCCTGCCAACAGTTGTATGCATTTCAAAAAACCTTAAGTTTTACAACTGACGCGATTGAAAGTCGATAAACGGTTTGCGGTATAGATAGAGCCTACAACTTTCAGTAATATTATTGTCAACTTTCGACTTGTAATTTTGTATCAATTGTAAATATATTTCACGGGGTCTTAAAATTCGATTCCCGGTTAGAATTACCGACAAAGAGGCAGAGCAAAACACGGAATCGGCAGGAAACGTTTCCTAATAACAAACTGTATAAAACGTCAGATAAAACGGCCGATTTTAATGCTGTTTTCACAAACTTATATTACATTAAAAGTTTCCCATACATGAAATACCCATACAAACCGGGACTTACCTTATAAAGGTATTAACGGACACCCATGCCAAGCCAAATTCCACTAAAATCTCTAACACACACAAATCCCTTAGGGATCACTTCACCATCACGCTGTAGTGGTCAACGGGTTGGCTATGCTCTCTACGGTCTTGGCTTCAACGGGTTCAACTGTCTCTGGAGCACCGTTAACCTCATCCTTCATTTCCACATCGTTGACTTTGTCTTCGCTCTTTTCACTTTCATCCTGGGACTTGGTATCACTGTCCATTGTGTCCTGGCTGGATGTGTCCGTTACTTCAGGTTTGTCCGGTGTGTCCTTTGATTCCGGCTCGGTTTCTGTTTCAGGTTCTGGTTCAGTTTCAGGTTTCTGTTCGCTCTTCTCTTCTGATTGTGTTTCTTCTTTCTTTTCTTGGGTATTGTCTGTACACAAGAAAAAAATATACATAATTGAGGTATACTGGCAACACCACTTTTTGGTTCTTTCTCTATGAAGCTCTTTATTGGAATAATGGATCTCAGTTATCTGAATAAAAAAACATTTTATTTATTATTATTTATAAAAAAGAAGAGATTTATTTCATCTAAAATTTTGTCTTTGAAAGAATTTAGTTTATAGTGAAAACGTAATATTGCTAATCAAGAAAAATGTTATCAAACACATAGTAAACTTGCAAGAAAGGAATTCAGTTTACGGAAAGATGTGTTTTTGTCAGAGACACTTGTGCAAAAAGGACAACATCACATAATATTTTAAATTGGTACGTAACTTTCGCCTGTAACCTTTTTACACTTAAACCGATTTCGTAATGAAATTTTGTATACAGAGCAAGACACAGAAGCAACCTTAGTTCGCCATTTTTAGGGTTCCATAGTAAACAAGGAACCCTTATAGTTTCGCCATGTCTGTCTGTCCGTCCGCGGTTTTGCTGTTGTTGTTTCATTGTTAGATGTTTTTGGTCGTTAAACTACGAGGTGCGACTGTGAACTCAAAGTTGTCATTCGCGACTACGGAACCCTACACTGCGCGTGGCCCGACACGCACTAGGCCGGTTTTTTTAATTGGTCCAGTAGTTCCTGAGATAAGCGCATTCAACCAAACTAAATCTTCAGCTTTACAATATTAGTATAGATACAAGACTCACCAGTTTCGTCAACCTCCATTGGAGTCTCCTTCTTCTCATCACCATTTACCTTCTGCAATCAAAATTATAACGTTACAATTATATTTATTTTCGTATAATATCCAAAGACGTATGTAAACTGAGGAAGACGAGCCGTACGTATTAAATTGTAGAGCGTTAAAAGGGAGCTAATTAACACCGTTGCGCTAAGCTCACACCTCAACTCTGTACCGTGAAGACACCGTCCACGTCACGTGAACCGATTGCTTTTAAATGTCTGTTTCTTGGAGTAGGGCACGTCTACCTCAGTTTATATATAAGTCTTTGGCAATATCTGATTACTAAAATGGCACCTAATACGCTAGATTTCCCGTAACTATGTGCCCTTTTAGTATTTAGGCATTCCGTTATTATATCGACCTCTTTAACACCACAGTCTGATTTATGTGACAAATCAATTTCGTATGTTTTGTATTTTTAATCTGTGGCGGCGTGGGCACTAAATTTATAAATCACATACAGGCTGTTAGGGTAAACACCATTGACCCTCGAACTATCAAATCAGCCCGTAAAAATGAGCAACTTCTTATATTGGATCAACGCTGAGAAGTAAAAAAAAATCGACACATTTCATACAAATTGCCGGTTCGGAACACTTTTGTATGAAAATGATGTTTTTTAGAGTTGGTCCCATAGGTAAAGTTGTTAATTTTGACTTGTTGATTTGATGGTTTAAAGGACAAGGGTGTTTACCATAATCACTGTGGTATTGAAAGGGTTATCCATACACCATTACCCTATGTATAGTTTGGTTTAAGGGGGCACACTAGGCACAGTAGCGACGCCAATCATTTTATTCCTAATACTTTACAATTAGAAAGAAATTCAAGAATGTAAATCATATAAGCCTTAGCAAATAACCTGAAGTATTTTTGGAATCATGTTTTAATATTATGAGAATCAGTAATTAAGAGAAATAGTGATAAACTGATTCTCATAATTCTCACAAATTCTGATAATATTAAACATGATTCCAAAAATACTTCAGGTTATTTACTAAGACTTATATGATTTACATTCTTAAATTTCTTTCTATTTGTAAAGTATTAGGAATAAAATGATTGGCGTCGCTACTATGCCTAGTGTGCGGCCTTAAGCTAACGTAACTACAGGACAAACAACAAAATAGGACAACACAAAAACAAAATACATGACACAAACAAAAATAAACTAAAATTACTTAACGAACCGACACCTATTCAACTCATCTGCCACCTAACTAAATAAACGCCGACAAATTGTTAGAGGTGGGCTTAACTACTTTATAAAAAGTCATTTCGGCAACGATACTTTTTCTACAAAGTCTGCTTTTTTTAAAGCAATATGCTTTTTGTTTACAATCTAATTTTACGAGAAGATCTATAAAGCAGACGTCTTAAATTTATAGTAATTTTATTGAAAATAAATATAAGACGTGTCTCATTGGTTTTTTATAATTTACTTTTATAAAGTTTATAAAAAGCACAATTATGTATGATCTCCTAGCATGTTTTTTTATTTGTGTATTAAAGAAGACTATTTTTTATGTTCAAGTTATAACGGCCACCTCAACAAATTGTTTGGATAAAAACCACTATCCCATATCTTGATTTACTGTACTAATGCTTTTTGATAAATGTATCAAAATATTATTTTAAATATGAATTCAACAATAAATTAAATACCCTTCCATATTACTAATGGCGTAGTTGACTGTTTTTATTTCGTTTCGTACTACATATTAATCATATTTTTTTCAATTTTATATCAGATCATTCGGGCTTCATCCAATTGTAATAGTATTTCTTTTTATTGTTTTGTAGAATGTTGCGTGCGAAAAGTTAATAAAATTAAATAATTTATTCATTTAATTGAATTTACAAATTTGGACTAAAAAGATTATAATACACAATTCAGACGATTTTACTTTACAAAATAAAGTGAACGTAAACAATAAATAGAATTTTACAATTTTTTAAGTTAGTGAAAAATATTATTAAGCGTAGCATACGCATATTTAAAAATATACACCCAAATGTTGAAAACCAATCTAACTAAAACGTTCTCAAATCTCGCGTTGCTACTGTCCCGACCATTACGTAGCAAAACAAAGATAGCATGAGATCTTGCACCATATTTTTGCTTAGGGCGCCTCTAGTTCAAACGTATTCCGTAAACCAGTCAACTACCCAAACTCTACGCTACAAGTCTCAAATAACAGAAACCTAGTTGCGGCGTGCCTTTTTGCTGCTCTGCGGCTCTCGCGTGCGTCGTCTCTATGGGTATTTAGATTGAATTAAATTTATATAATCCCATTTAACTTGACACAAGCTACTTGCGCCGTGTGGTTCCCGGCAGAGTAGAATAGGACCACTCCAAGTCATCCCGTGGATGTCGTAAAAGGCGACTAAGGAAACACAAGCTAAACTAAGCTTACTAACATCAAAGAGACCTCTCCAACCAGTCTGGCCAGCGTGGAGAGTGTAGGCCAAATCCTCGGACTACTCAGGCTAGTATATGGCTCTGGTAGTACAGAGAGGGTCGTGCTCCTGCAGTGGACACTGAAGACCTGATGATGATGAACTTGACACAAACACGCTATACGGGTTGTTCACGCAAGTTGTCAATCGTGTTGCCAGTGACATTCTCGAATGTAGAATTTCGGGACAAAAGATCCCTTATGACAGAAAACGTTTCTTAGAGAGAATTGTTTTTTTATATGGTTAATCTTCTTCTGCATGACATGTGTTTTGGCCATAGCATTATTTGCATTTGCCTTAGCATGCAATGTCGCTCGCACCCTACTACAGACGAAAGTAATAATAATAATACCGCGTGTCACGCCCCGCCCGCGCCCGGCTAGTAGGCAAAGGTCGCATAATCGGCCTGTGAGTTCGTCTTAAAAAAATGCTTCAATGTGCTGTGGTATGGTGTCTTAATACAATAAAAAGGTTAATAAATAAAATTCGACGTAACCTACATCACAAATAAGTAGAAAATAGCAGATTTTTGCATTTCTAAAATTACCTTGAACCCCAAAACCTCAATACACGGTACAGTACTACCACTTTTAGAAGTTACACCGATGTATCGCGCAGAAGTAAAAATTTTGAATGGCACGAAAATACCCGTCCGCTATTGGTTGATGTGTACGCGCCATGCGGCGTGTCGGCCAGTCTCGGCAGTCGTACAAGTAATTGTGCACGAGTTCTGTTTATTTTCGGATTTCAAATCTTATGTAGTAGCAATAAGTGCGTTATTTCATTAATGTTTTCATTCGGTTTGAGTCGGCGGTAGGTTGCGCTATTCTGCGCCGTCGAATAATGCCGATGCGACTTATTAGTGGTACTACTGTACCGCCGTCTGACACACTTGTTTCGAGCTTGCGCCGAGCCGTGGCGCAGCGGTCAACACGCTAGCCTGCGACACGGGGGTCCCGGGTTCGATCCCCGGTCAGGTCAAGATGGAAAAAGATCTTTTTCGTATTGACCTGGGTCTTGGATGTTTATCTATATAAGTATATATTATAAAATATAGTATCGTTGAGTTAGTATCCTGCGACACAAGTTCACATCTTACTGTGGGGCTAGCTCAATTTGTGTGATATGTCCCTATATATTTATTTATTATTTATTTATAGTAACACTAGCGCCAACCAGCAATTAAATTCATTAAATCCTAAAATATATCGAATTTTAAAAACTCTAACAAGTACGAAACTTGTTAGTTACTTGTAGTATTTTTTGTTTATTACAAGTAATTTACTAGTGCCATATTTAAAGAGAAAAATCGGTTGAAGAAATACCTGTATTTCTCTTAATTTATCAAACGAATATTAGTGAAAATACTACAAGTAATTAACTAGTTATGTACTTGTTAGATTTTTTAATAGTATGTAGTGTATGTATTGTCTATCATATAATTATATACTAGCGTATACATTTGTATGTAGTTAATCAATGAAGTTTGTTTTAATTTTTGTTTTTTCTCTATTCTTTAATTTTCGAAACTTTGCACTACCCCAACAATTCTCAACATCACCCAGTTGGTTGACTGGCAGATAAAGCCAAGCCATGGGCTTTAAGTCCGCCATTACACTTGAATGTGTATGAATAAATAAAACACGCTACCGACAGTATCAGACTTCATACGTGAACAACCCGTATACGGTATATTTATAAAAACAAATACTGAATACTAAAAAAAAGATGGTAGAGGAGACTGCTTCGCAATAAGTACCCCTTTGTATATATTAAAGGCTTTGATAATTTTGTTCCTCTTTTTTTCACACAAAAAAGACATATTGAGCTAGTTGTATGTGAAAATATAGAGTGTAAATTCTCCCTTGGCATTCTCTTAAAGGAGTGACTCAGTCCTTCAATATGAACAACTTTTCATAAAAAACACGAAAAGTAATTGTCATTTCGGCCGGATTCACCTATTGGATTATTTAAAATTTGATATGATTCAGGACTAAAATAATTAATTGTTGGGTGGCGGCGGCGCTGTCTCATATCACAACGCAGCATTGCAGTAACTTTAAAATGGGTAAATATGTGAAGAGCGTTTTAAAAAAAATATCAAAAATACTACAAGTAATTAACTAGAGCAGTTAGTTGAGTGAGATTTTTATAATTGATTTGATTTAGCAGAAAAATGCCGTGAAAAAGGGTGCCGTGTGGTTCCCGGCAGAGTAGAATAGGACCACTCCAAGTCTTCCCGTGGATGTCGTAGAAGGCGACTTAGGAACACAAGCTAAACAAAGCTTACAAAAGTCAAAAAGACCTCCCCAACCCGTCTGGCCAGCGTGGAGAGTGTAGGCCAAATCCTCTGACTGCTCTGGCTAATTGGCTCTGGACAGAGAGGTTCGCTGCTCCTGCAGTGACGACTAAAAAGACCCAGACCAGCAGCAAAATAATAGCTAAGTTGTTCACATAGACGGGCTGTTTCCCTCCTTTAAGGCTATGTGGCAGATAAATGTCACCGGTAGTATTGTTTGTATGTTTTGTAGTATGGTGAGTCATCTCGTACCTGGGGCTTCTCGTCCCCGGCGTCGCTGGGCAGCGCGCTGGACGTGGAAGACACCTCATCCTCCTGCTCTTGCTTCTTTTGGCGCTTGCTCTGCCGCCCTGCGGGTACAATCAGATCATGAAGTAAATAGTAATCAGACGATACGAGACACAAGCGCCACCCAGCAATTAATTCTTTTACTCTTAAATCAAATCAAATTTTAAAAAATCTAATATCTGATTGCCCTAGTAAATTACTTGTAGTATTTTTTTTATTACTTTTCATAGATATTATAATCTAAGTTTAAGTGAACGAATTATTACTGCCAAAAGCGGTAATAATAATTTATTAAATTACAAATAGTAAAAACTTGTACCAAGAATACTACTAGTAATTTACTAGGGCATTCAGCTATTAGACTTTTTAAATTTGATATGATTTAGGACTTATCGAATTAATTGCAGAGTGGCGCTAAACTCCCCGCCACGAGAAGCTATAAATTAAGTATGTACATCAATAAACTTCTACTGAGTTGGAGTTACCTAGCGACAATATTATGAGTTAACCAAATACAATTGACTTAAATTACTATACGGGTAATACGAAACTAAAGACAAATTCTAATTAGCCGGGTTATATTTTAACGATACAAAACGCTGTCGCTCAATGTTTTTTGGTACAGGAACGAGTCCGACTCCGTGAAGGTACCCATTTGGCGCATTTTTGACATATAATAAAGTTTCTGTAACAGTTTTTGCTATAAATTGTTTTTTTTTATTAGCTATTCTGTCTTACTGTTTTATTATTAAGTTTTTGTAACAGTTTTTGCTATAAATTGTTTTTTTATTAGCTATTGAGTCTCAATGCAGGGCAAAAGATTTTTTACGTTGCCAAGTAATTACTTCACCTGCAAACTCCCTCCATTCTTTATGGAAAAATAATTTTAACCTATTATTTTTTATTTCTTCCAAATGTTGCGAACCCCTGAACATTTGTTTACATAATTTATAGCTTCTCGTGATGGGGACCTTAGTGTCTCGTATCGTCTGATGCCACAGCGCCTTAAATGATTTTTAATGGCATAACAATGCTCCGTATATTATTAATTGTGCTACCAACTACACACTGGTTGCCACTTTTGGCGGCAATAATAATTTATCAAATTACAAATAGTGAAAACTTGTACCAAGAATACTACTAGCAATTTACTAGGACATTCAGCTATTAGATTTTTTATTCTTCTTCTTCTGTTTTATATTATGGCTTCCACCGAAATTTCAGTGATTCTGCCAATGTCCAGTATAATGAGATACTAAGTATCGGTGTTGTACGGTAAAGTTTTTCCAAGTAACATCAAAGATGGCGTATGTTCTTTGACGCCTCGTGGCAGCTTGGGGCGGCAAATCTATAAGAGTCCATTTATCAGTTCACTTTAACTATTTTACAAATTGTTCATGAGCACGAGCATTTATAACACCAACACCAATTTCATATTATATAGTCCACTAAAATCAATTTGCAAAATTGTCCAAGGCAAACTTCAACTGTACCCCTTGACTTCCCACCACAAACCCCTCTTAGATTTTTTAAATTTCATATGATTTTGGACTTATCGTATTAATTGCTGGGTGGCGCTAGTGTCTCGTATCGTCTGATACCACAGCGCCTTAAATGATTTTTAATGGCATTACAATACTCCGTATATTATTAACTGTGCTACCAACTACACACTGGACTACACACTTAGGGCGGAGACCTAAGAGCCGTGGGTTCGAATCCTACCTGTGGCGAGTTCTTTTTCATCACATATTTTCAATTTTAGCAAATGACTTCATTTTGGATTCTGTATGATAAGAAACGAAAAACTTGTCTAGCAGTTAAAAGCCTCACCTTTGGGCTTCTCCTCTGCGGGTTCGGGCGCAGGCACTTCCGGTTCCTCTTCCGCGGTCTCTTGTTCCGGCTCCGGACTGTCCTCTTTGGGTGCTGATGGGTCCTCCTGCAAGAGAAAGATTCCATATTTAGTTCTTTTTGCGTTAGTTCTTACAATGTTTTGCCGTGTGGTTCCCAGCAGAGATAGGATAAGATGAAAAAACTTGAGAGGTGTCAAGGGACACCTGGATGGAACGAACTTCCTTTCGATTAATTATATTTAAAAAAGTAAGAGGTCTAGTTACACTGGACGGATCAAAAATTTGTACCAACTTCTCGATTCCAACCAGATTAACCTGACCCCAGCTCAAGTTATAATTGACGGAAAGGTGAGAAGTGTGAATTCCTCAATCGCCACCATTTTAAACAGACACCGGCTGACGACTCAAGCCAAAGTGTCGCTACAACTTTTGGTCCTAATTTTTTCCGTCTAGCCCCCTTTCGTCCCAAAAACTCATTATTGCACCAGGAATAATTCATAGTAGTACATAACAAAAAAAGTTTTGGCACAAAGGCGGACTCATCGCTAAAGCAATTTCTTACAGGCAACCTTGCTGGGCAGAGTAGTATGTATAGGACCACTCCAAGTCTTCCCGTGGATGTCGTAGGCGGCTTAAGAAACACAAGCTAAACAAAGCTTATAAACATCAAAATGACCTCTCTCCAGGTCAGCCAGCATGGAGAGTGTAGGCCAAATCTACTCTGGCTAATATAAGGCTCTGGTAGTACAGAGAGGGTCGTGCTCCTGCAGTGGAGACTAAGATGACCTGATGATGATGATAATAATGATATAGGAGCACCACAAGCAACACGGTGTGCTGGCCTCCTGCGGAGACACTGATGGCTCGTTGACTGACACCATTCTATTGAGACATCGTTGAATGACACCATGCTATTGAGGCATTGTTGAGCTCCGTGGCGCAGCGGTTACCACGCCAGCCTGCGACACGGGGGTCCCGGGTTCGATCCCCGGTCAGATCATGATGGAAAACGATCTTTTTCAGATTGACCTGGGTCTTCGATGTTTATCTATATATGTATTTGTTATAAAATATAGTATCGTTGAGTTAGTATCCCATAACACAAGTCTTTCATAAGAACTTACTTTGGGGCTAGCTCAATCTGTGTGATTTGTCCTATATTTATTTATTGAGGAATGAAACCAATAGGATCACGTACCACAAGCAACACAGTGTGCTGGCCTCCTGCGGAGACACTGATGGCTCCTCGCTCGGCTAACGTTGGCTCTGAGGCATCGTTGCTGTTGCCTGTGCCCAGTTGCCCTTCGCTGCCCATGCCCCAAGAGTAGGCTTCGCCTGCGGAACAAATTACATGAACTTTAGTTATATTACTATCCCAATCCCAACTAATATTATAAACGCGAAAGTGAGTTTGTTTGTTTGTTACGCTTTCACGCCGTATCTACTGAACCGATCATCATGAAATTTTGCATACACATAGGTTAGGGTACTGAGGAGGACATAGGCTATAAAGCACGCGGGCGAAGCCGCAGGTAACAGCTAGTTATTTATATTAATACACTAGCAGCACTAGGTGCTGATGCGTGTATATCCCTGCACTTCTTATAAATGTCCATCGAGTCTGTTTTTTAAAAAACATTCACGGCACCGGCTCTAGTACTCCGGGAGGCATTGACAAGTGGACATAGGGGAGGTTAGGGGAGGTTTGCTTACCATCGTCGGCCACGGCGAACGAACTGCTGGTGGAGGCGGCCAGGCTCACGCAGCGCTTGCTGGCCAGCTTGGGCACCGGCTCTAGGGACTCCGCGTCTCCTGTGCGGTCCCCTAGGCCCAGTCTGAGGACAAAGGAGTACATTATATAACTTGTTTACTGTTCTGGGTTGTCCAAAGCCCTTTCTTTCAGCGTCCGGCCTTGGGACCCAATTTACCAAATACCAACCAAAATATGGCTTTTAAATAAATAAATATATGTATACGTACAAGTCACACAGATTGAGTTGGCCCCAAAATACGTTCTCAAGTTAAACTTGTGTTATGGGACACTAACTCAACGATACTATATTTTATAACTAATACATATATAGATAAACATTCAAGACTCAGGATAATCTGAAAAAGATAATTTTTCATCTTGACCTGACCAGGGATCGAACCTGAGACCATCCATGTCACAGACCACGTGTTGACAGGTGCACCACGGAGCTCTTCAAAATGCAATAGAATGCCCATTCATGCTACAAGCAAAAGTGATTTTCACCGTTAGCGTAGCTTTACCACAACTTGGTTTCAGAGATGGCACCGCTATATAAGACACATACCTGCCATATTCACACCTCCCCACAGCGTACACCACCCCGGAGTGGTCCAGAGCCAGCGAGTGGTGCTGTCCAGCGCTGACCTTCTGCCAACTGCCACCGGTCGCCGAGAACGCGTCGCACTCCGTCGGGGAGAACAGTGCTGTTTTGCGTTTTTCTCCCGTTATACCTGTGGACAAAAATAAATAAATATATAGGGGCAAATCCCACAAATTGATGTAGCCGAATGGTATGTTGTGAACTTGTATCGTAGGATACTAAGTCAACGATACTATATTTTATAACATATATTTCTTCTCTCTATACATAATGTGTTTAAATCTTATGTATTAAAAATTATTAATTTCTATGTTAAAATGTTATTAAAATAGTTTATAGCATTCTAGTGGCAACTTTATAATAACAAACACACATTTAATCTGTGGATAGCGTAGTGGGTTGCATGATTATATATATATTTTGTAAATTTAACTTTAAGTAGATAATAAGTTTATTATGTAACTGTTTGCTGTTCCCTAATAAAAATAAAATAAAATAAAAACAAATACTTATACGTAGCAAAATTATCATCGTTTTGGTGTGAGAAATGAGTGATTCAGTCCTTAAGATGGCTATTTCCGATGCACGGTAAACTTTGAAAGAGATTATGATGGCATCGTAAATAGAAGCAACCATGTAATGTATTATTTGTATTGTGTTTAAATAAATGAAATAAATGCTCAGGCTTATATACGGCTCTGATAGTCAGAGAGGGTCGTCCTCCTGCAGTGGAGACTGAAAAAAACCTAATGATGATGAAATAAAATAAAAAAAAACCGGCCAAGTGTGAGTCAAACTCGCGCAATGAGGGTTCCGTACAATATGCTTCGTGAACACACACACAATGTGCAAAAAATGTTTTATTCAATTGACTAGCCATCTAGTGGTGTTTTAGTGAACTATTTCCCTAGATAAACTTATTAATGTGAGTTTACCACTTAATTTTCAAGTTATAGAATTCTTATTATTTTTCCTGTAATCTTCAAGGAATGAACTATATTTAGTAATTTTTTCAAAATTTTCGGCCCAGTAGGTTCGGAGATCAGGGGGGGGGGGGGGGGGAATGGTCAATTTTTGCCTTCTTTCGTGAATAAAATCAAAAGTATTGATTTTACCCGAACAAAAAAAAATATTTTTGAGATCCTCATAATGAGCCCTTTTATTTGATATATAACACAGTAAGGTTTGCAAAACTTTTTTTTTTAATTTTGTAATTGGGCCCCTCAAAATGACCCTTATTTAAAAAAAATCTTTATTTACTTTGCACATCCGTGTTTGGGTCATAGGATTACACTATCTTACCAAATTTCATCTAATTTGGTTCAGTAGATTCGGAGAAAATCGGCTGTGACAGACGGACGGACGGACAGACAGACGCTCGAGTGATCCTATAAGGGTTCCGTTTTTCAACTTTTGTACGGAACCCTAAAAAATAAGATTCAAGATTCAATCGTTTATTTAATATAGGTTTCTTTGAACACTTATTAATTGTCATATTTGTGTTTACAATTTTTACAACAAAAAAATTTTGTTGACGTCAATAATTACTTATGGCTAAGTTTAGGCCGCTTCCGAAGCGGAGTGCAGAAGAAGCGGCAACAAACTGCACAGCGCATTTTCTCCAAGCGACGTCAACTCACAATTCTAGTTAGACCTTATAAACTACTTATATATATGTGGACTGAGTGTGCATTGTTTTAATTAAATGTCATGATAAAAATTGAATTGGAAAAAAATTTAAGAGTAAATAATAAGAATGCCTTACCAAGTTGTCCATAATTATTTAGCCCCCAAGCGAACACCCGGTCTTTGCCGCCCGCGTCGAGCGCGAAGGTGGCGTGGTATCCCGCCCAGATTTGACATGCGCCCCCTTTCAGTGTCACCTTCGATGGCACCAACAGTGCACCTGGGAAAAAATAACTTGTTAAGAAAAAGGGTCTACAATGATTGATCTTCTTCTTTCTTCTTTTTCGTATGTGTAAGTGGCCAACACTGGTGTCAGATTTTTCAAGCTCCCTTAAGGCATCTGACATAGCTTTTTTTTTTTTTTATTTTTTTTTATTTTATTTATTAAGGCACATCAACAATGCAAACACAAACATTCATTAAAAACATTAAATACCTTAATCTAGTGTTTACATCTATAACAGATATGCACAGCATGCAAATAATAACATGACAAAATTTATTTAAGTAATTATAATAAAAACATTTAGATATATACTAAACTTATATACCTAAATATTTCCATTTACATATGTTATTAGTAATTTTTTAATTTTCCAAAATTTTTTGTTTAAATGCCGTGGAATTGTCATAAAATATATCTAGATTTAGTAATTTATGCCAATCGTTAAAAGAACTGACACATCTAGAAACAGGCGCATGCATACCCAATCTGGTCTTGTGGAAAGGAACGAGAAAATATCCTCTTGTATGAGGTCGCCGGCTATTTATTTTAGGGACGCATATTCTAATTTTTTCCAATAACATTGGGCACATTGACGTGCCCTGTACAATTCTTTGGAGAAATATCAGGTCCAGCATACGTCGACGTTGTGCCAGTGTATTAAGACCAAAAAACGAGAGTCGTTCCTCATAAGAGCACCTGGTTGGTATTCCAGCAGAGATGTAAGCTAGATGTCTCGTGAAAGATCTTTGAATACGTTCAATTCGAGTAGAATGGACTATAAATACAGGATTCCATACAACGCTACCAAATTCTAGTATAGACCGCACAAGTGCATTAAATAATATAATTTTTGTGTTAGGATTTCTAAAATCTTTTGTGTTACGCCTAATAAAACCTGACATTTGTGACGCTTTTTTAATCATGGAATTATAATGAGGTATGAAACTAAGCTTCTCATCAAGAATTATGCCTAGATCACGAACTTCGGACACTTTTTCCACCTTCACTCCATTGATAGAGTATTGAGTAACAATAGGCTTCTTTTTCTTTGTAAAGCAAATATGCTGACATTTACCTATATTTAACGACATTTTGTTATCAATACACCACTGAGCGATTCTATTCAAGTCTGTTTGAACCAAATCCTGATCATGGGATTTTTCTATCACACGAGAAATCTTCATATCGTCGGCGAACAAAGAACATTTACAGTTATGTATACATTGAACTATATCATTTATAAACAAGGTGAACAGTATAGGACCAAGATGTGAGCCCTGTGGGACACCAGATGTTGATATGTAGGTGCTTGATCGGAAACCATTCACAACCACAACTTGTTCCCTACTCGAAAGATAAGAAGCGAACCATCTCAGAAGAGCATCACATATGCCATATTGAAAGCGAAGCTTATTTAGAAGTCTTTTGTGATTCACGCGATCAAAAGCACTAGAAAAGTCTGTGTATATAGCATCAACCTGCTTGCTTTAGTCTACTTCCTCCATTAAAGCCTCCAAGCTTAACGACTGCCATCAACGATGACAGCCGGGACCAACGGCTTATCGTGCCTTCCGAAGCACGGAGGAGCTCGAGATATTTTATGCCACTTGCGGTCACCCATCCAAGGGACTGCACCAGAGGTTGCTTAACATACGTAACCGCTCATAGAGCTCACACCCACTGGACCATCGGGCTCCTCTTGATGATTGATTAGTTTTGCTTAAAGATTCAAAACGTTTATACAAAATTACAGCGAGTACAAGTTTTCGATACGAAACTTCAACTCGCTGTAATTTTGTATAGGTATTGTTTTTAAAATTGAAATCTGATTATAAACATCAATATGCCTTATCCGGTCGTATGTACGAAATTTGGTTGAGATTGGCTTAACTGTTGTAAAACTAAAACCTAACTACGTTTGTATGGGATTTCTTTCCGTGGGACTCTTAAGGCGCTCTTATAGTAACACCAGCGCCAAAGACAATATAATACTAACGTAACAGACTACCCACCTCATACAAAATTATTGGACCAAATTAAGGTTGCGAAAAGCATGCGAATGTATGGCGCAGGAGAGTTGCTTGCGACTGTGGGACTCTTAATAAATGATTGTTAATTTTTATGAATAAGGGGGAAATATTTGATTGTTTATTTGCATTGAATAGGCTCCCGAGACTACGGAACCGATTTTCAAAAGCAATTAGCTTTTGAAAATCGGTCCCATAGTTTTGGTGACACAGGTTATAAATTATAATATACGCGAACGAAGTCACGGAAAAATTGCTTGTCTGATACATTAGATAATATGAATTCAGTTAATTTTGAACAATTAACTAAGTACCTACATATTATCTAGTAACATAATTTCAAATATGATATGACGTGAAAAAGTGCCTGCAAAGGCCTATTTTCTGAATAAACTTTTTTTTAATTTGATTCTTATAAGGAAATAAGATATGAAAAAAAAAGAACCTGCGTCCTCTGTCTTTATGACTGTTAAAGAAATGTGTCATTACGAAACAAAGACGCAGGTTCTGTTATGAATTCAAGTAATTAGTTAAAACTGTGTATCAAAATATACTACCACTAGCGCCATCTAGTTACATGTATGTGTCATTGAACCCAATAAAGTTAGTCTGTCTGCTAACCTGCGCGTGTATTATTTATAGGTTCGAGTCCTGCCCGCGTGGAATTTTTTCCCATATCTTAATTTAATTAGAAAACCCTTAGGGGCTTAAAACTAAGATTGTGTCACTCACTGAATCCCTGCCGCGCGTCCCTGGAGGCTGATCTCTGGGACAACCGGCCCAGTTGACCCTGCTCTCCACACCCCATGGTGTACACTGACCCTGTCGTCTGTGGGACAAAGAACCTTTGTTAGAAACAAATAATATACTTAGACATCATCATCTCAGCCACAAGACGTCCAATGCTGGACATAGGCCTAGGCCACATACTAGTTGTGGTAGAACCTCGCTACCGGCGAAAATCACTTTTGCTAGTAGCATGAATGGGCCGGCTCGTCCGGGGCAGTACCACACTCTCACAGAAAATCGACGTTTGAGTAGTAGCTTTACCGCTGCTATGCTTCGTTCGGTGAGTGAGAGCCGGAGGCCCATCTCCCTCTCCCCTCTGGGGAGGGAAAAATAAAAGGCCGGCAACGCTCCTGTGACACCCCTGGTGTTGCAGTTGTCCATGGGCAGCGGTGATCACTTACCATTAGGTGACCCGCTTGCTCGTTTGCCGTCCTATGACATTAAAAAAAAAAAGGCCTCCCCTAAAGATTTCCAATACGACCGGTTGGAAGCGGCCTGCATCCAGCGCCTTCCTGCGACCTTTATCAGGTCGTCCGACCACTATACTTATACATACATACATATATACAGAGCTCAACGTCACTAACCCAAAGGCGACATTTAGCATTGTAGTGGACGTAAAGGTGGAAAGCAGAATCTAAATAGTACTTAACGTGAACTCTTCCGTGCTTCGGAAGGCACGTTAAGCCGTTAGTCCCGATTGTTATCATTGATGGCAGTCGTTAAGCTATGTCAGATGCCTTTTTTTTTTTTTTTTTTTTTCTCTTTATTTTGGCACAAACAGTCATACAAAAATACATTGCTAGAACAATCGATGTTATATAATAGACAAAATAGTGCCGAAGCTGAATATAAAATATTATCTATATGCTATAATTGTGTTGACAAGCTTTATAACAACAATAAAATAAATACATTGCTTATACCTTTACTTATACTTATGCACACACATTTCAATGAATATTTATAAGAGAACATGCATCATTTGACCTCAGGAAAAAAAAAAACATTATTTTTTAAAAGGATAAAAATGCAAGAGTGCGAATATAATAACTATAAGAACATAACTACTCTGTTATAATAGTAATAATATATTACTTAATATAATAGCTTTGCTAGAATTTTATTTTTGGTAGTTGACAATGAATTTGAAAAAATATCAATGTCTGAGAAACTATTATTGTACTTAGTCAGGCATCGATAAAAGAAATTGTTTCGAGTATAGTTTTTGCGCAATGTTGGTGGTACTAATATATTAAGGCGACGAGAGGGACGAACCGGAAGTCGAGCTCTTACGATGAAGTTAATTTTTGAGAGAAGAGTAGGAGAATCAACAAAGTTATTAATAATCTTATATAAAAATGTTATATCGAATTGAGTTCTACGGTCTTGTAGTGAAGTAAGTTTATGTTGTTTAAGAGAATCTCTATATGTTATATTCAGATCATAATTTCTATAATTAAGAATTTTTATAAATTTCCTCTGAACTCGCTCTATTGCATCAATATCAATTTGATAATAGGGATTCCACACAATACTGCAAAAGTCTAAAATTGATCTGACAAAACTGAAATAAAGGATTTTAAGAGCATGACTGTTTTTGAAAGGTTTAGTAACTCTATTGATAAAACCTAAATTTTTAAACGCTTTACGCGTGATATGGTCGTAATGACACTTAAATGATAGTTCACTATCCATCACGATGCCTAGATCACGAATCGATTCAACCCTATCCACGGGAATATTATTAATGGAATATAATTGTTTGATTGGACGCTTTTTACGGGTGTATGTTATTATTATATTATGCCTTAAGGCAGCTTGAAAAATCTGACACCAGTGTTGGCCACTTACACACACGAAAAACAAACTACCACCCTCATTAGAACAAGGACCACCAAAATCAATGTGTGAGTGACAAAAACCATGTTTTTCCCAGACCACTCTCATTGGTACAATTACCACCTAACTCAATGTGTAAGGGAGAAAATCCATGTTTTGTCCAGACCACTCTCATTGGTATAATGACCACTCAATATGTGAGGGATGAAAACCATGTTACTGTAAGTATTGGATGCTTACCGTCAATATGACGAGATGATCCCCACCAGAGGCGATACCCACAGCTGTCTCCCCGACGTCCACCTTGACGGGCTCGCGGCACGACTTGCCTTCTCGCCCGCGGACCACTAGCCCCATACTGCCGTGAGAGTCCTGAAAAAGCAACTGGCTTAATAAAACATATTCATTTACAGATAATCATGTAAACCTTATTAACGCAAAATTTAAAGCAAAAAATCAATCCCCTGTTTTTCCAATCTTAGGGTTGGATTTCTCTTCCAAATACATGGCGAAATCTTGATCGCTCCGGACCATTAAAGGGGTGATTCAGCCTGTCAATATAAACAACTTTTCCTATGGGACAAATGCTGTAAACTCGAAAAAAAATTCGACATTCCTATACTAATTGCCCGGGCGGCTGAACACTTTTGTATGAAAATGTCGAAATAAAATTCGAGTTTCCAGCATTGGTCCCATAGGAAAAATGGTTCATATCGACGGGCTGAATCACCCCTTTAAGGGTTCAGAACGATCAAAATTTCGCCATGTATATATGGGACCAACCCTTTCCAATAAAAGAAGAATTATCAAAATCGGACTTACTAGATAAATATACCTATACAGACAATTCACACAGATTGAACTGGCCCCAAAGTAAGTTCAAAACTTGTGAGTGATACTATGGCTAATTGGCTATGTATGGGATACTAGCTCAACGATACTATCCTAACTAATATTATAAATGCGAAAGTGAGTTTGTTTATTTGTTTGTTACGCTTTCACGCCGTATCTACTGAACCGATCATCATGAAATTTTGCATACACATAGGTTAGGGTACCGAGAAGGACATAGGCTATATATTACGCGGGCGAAGCCGCGGGTAACAGCTAGTATTTTATAATAGATACTCATATAGATAAACACAGAATACATCATCATCATCAGGACATTTTAGTCTCCACTGCAGGAGCACGATCCTCTCGGTACTACCAGAGCCATTACCCAGAGCAGTCCACAGCTTCCCTTAGAAGTTCGCCCAGCTGATCGACGACTTTGTAAGGGAGATCTAAATTTTTTTACTTTTTTTTCCTTATGTTTCTTACAATTCTGTAGTCTATTAAGGGGGCACACTAGGCACAGTAGCGACGCCAATCATTTTATTCCTAATACTTTACAAATAGAAAGAAATTCAAGAATATATACAATATAAGCCTTAGTAAATAACCTGAAGTATTTTTGGAATCATATTATGAGAATCAGTCGTTGAGAGAAAAAGTGATAACCGCCAAAAACGGCCGTTTTTGGCGGTTATATTGTTTATATTTTTGAATTTCTTTCTATTTGTAAAGTATTAGGAATAAAATGATTGGCGTCGCTACTGTGCCTAGTGTGCCCCCTTAAGGATTCTGATTCCGAGATTACAATATAGTTCATAGGTTCAAAATCAGCCCTGTATTCATATATGGGATCATCCTCTGGGACCGAACCTTTCCAATAAAAAAAGAATTATCGAAATCGGACTTCTCCGTAAAGAGATATGCATGGTCATAAATTTCGATCTATTTCAACAACTGTGTGAACAGTTCGAATGATCATATAAATTGTGTGGTTCTTGGTAGATGGTGATGGTAGGTACAGTACCTGATGGTACCCTCAAACTCAAATGGATTTACGTTAATTTATTAAAAATAATTCTACGCCTGCGCCTCTGGCAAGGACGTGATGATGTCAGAGTCGCCAGGATCTGTTATGGCGAGTGTGCAAATTCTGTAGTACTTTCCGCAAGCTGTGCCAAGTTCGATGTTGTTGCCACTGTAGTGATGGACTTCAGTTTTGGTTAATAGAGCATAGTACTCTATTTCAGATTTCCTTAGGGGCGGAGCATTCTTGGCGATGATGACCAGCTTGGCTTTACCTTGACGTAGCGTCTTCAGCGTCTGTTTGTAACCTAAGCAATATTTGCCAGATTTCATAACCAACGCTAAGCGCGAGTTAATAGACTCAATGGTCTTTTTCTGTTTGTGGGTTAAAGTGACCTTCTTGGACGTAGTCCCTAAGTTTCTAACAGATTGACACTTTAAACGTTTGTGTCATTTTTGACATAAGATACTTTTTTTTTACTTTTTAACTGTAATTTACTGATGATTTTTCCTAGAAAATTATAACTGAGAAAGTTAAGCGTCGTCGTACTCACTCTGAAAGCTCCCCAGGCATACACATCTCCATTATCAAGTAGCGCAGCGGAGTGGGAGTCTCCAGCTGTCACCGTGACAGCCTTAGAGGGCAAGGTAACCTTCTTAGGCGTGGCCTCGTCCTTGTCGCTGGAGGTAGCTCTGCCTAGAGCACCCTCGTCGTTGCACCCAAATGTCCATACCTGGGGATACAAATTATCATGACAAAAAATATGACGAGCTCCGTGGCGCAGCGGTCAACACGCCGGCCAGCGACACAGATGGTCCCGGGTTCGATCCCCGGTCAAGTCAAGATGGAAAATGATCTTTTTTAGATTGACCTGGGTCTTGGATGTTTATCTATTTATGTATTTGTTATAAAATATAGTATTGTTGAGTTAGTATCCCATAACACAAGTCTCGAACTTACTTTGGGGCTAGCTCAATCTGAGTGATTTGTCCGTATATATTTATTTATACCGTTCCCAAGGGGTAAATTCGGGACCCTATAACTGAGACTTCAATGTCCTTCCAAAATACGTGTCTATCACAAAAATAAAGTTATGAAAGAAATAAATATACCTAACCATACAAAGACCTTTATGCAATCAGGTGACCAATACTGTTGAAAAGAGTTCCTTTCAGCGTTTCTTCTCTGAAGTGGTCAGTTCCAAAACGATAGTAGTGTGTAGCTTTTGAACAACAATCAATTTAATACATACTACTTAACAATAATAATAATAATATACTTATATATTAAAAGAGGTTCCCATACAGCAAACGTGATTTTGTACACAAAAAAAATCTTAAGGGGGCACCCTAGGCACTGTAGCGACGCCAATCATTTTATTCCTAATACTTTACAAATAGAAAGAAATTCAAGAATGTAAATCATACAAGCACTAGTAAATAACTTGAAGTAATTTTGGAATCATGTTTTGATATTATGATATTCAGTCATTAAGAGAAAACGTGATTACCGCCAAAAACGGCCGTTTTGGCGGTAATCTGATTCTCATAATTCTCAGTGATTCTGATAATATTAAACATGATTCCAAAAATACTTCAGGTTATTTACTAGTGTTATATGATTTACATTCTTGAATATCTTTCTATTTGTAGAGTATTAGGAATAAAATACTGTGCCTAGGGTGCCCCCTTAATGATGACAAAAAGACATTTGTTTAATAGAATTTCTAGTATACGAAACAGGTTTTAAAAAAGTTTATGGCTTATACAAGTTCGTAAAATAAAAGATCTGCAATTCAAAATTTTACCGTTTCGGAACAACTGAAATTCGAACACCTGTTTCGAAAGAAAGATAGCTCTAAATATGTGCTGTGCGTGTGGTATTTTTTACCTTGCCGTCACTGTCGAGCGCGATGGTATGCATGCCCCCCGCGTGCACCTCCACGATTTTGTTGCCCAGCGCCGTCACATGTTTGAATCTGAAACAAATTGTTTACATACTATCACGTCTTTTACCCTTGCGGGGTTGACAGAGTCAATATCAGACCTAAGTGCAAATCTAAAAACAACCTAATGCAAGCTAGGAAGGACCCTATAACTGTGTTTGTGTTTTTTAATAAGAAGTTAAGTAACATACATGAAGTATTAAGGGTGCGCTAGTCAGGTGTTTCGCCATACAAATTCTGTAGGGTGATGACTCCGTTGTTCGGTATTGTCTGTTTAAAGTTTTTAATTCTATCGATTTGTTTTGTCGTTATCTATGCTTGTATGGAATCATAATTGTAAAATTATAAGTACTTTAAAAGTTATGAGTCTCAAAACCTTCCGTTTTAACACGTAATTTTAACGCAACTTTGGGCACAATTAAATACCAGAAGGAGTATAAAATCTCTAAAACAAAATTCATACAAGCATAGTTTGGTTATTAAAAAATATAAATTATTTTACTTTTAATAAAAACATTCAGCTGTTTTATCACAAGAACACTTCTCCCAAACGCATACTCGCGAATTTTTAGACGACGAAGATTTAGATTTTCAACAATATTTGTGTTTGCACACACTAGACAGTAGTTCCGATGTGCTTATTCATCAGTGTAAATAGTTCCGCACTGTTCAAAACCGACTCTATCCCTTTCTCAGCAAAATAGCACGCATTTTAGCCACGTGCGTTGACGAGTTCGAGCTCCCGACTAGCGCATCCTTAAGTAAAAATCCTCATATTTTTAATATAATTTCTCATATAATTCAAACATAGGGGATAAATTTTGAGTTTTCAATAAGTATAATCTTGAAATAATATAAACTAACTAAAGAGTCGCCTGGAAGCGCATGTCTCCATACAAACGGAAAATAGCAATATTTGATAATTTTGGTATAAAATTACGCATTCAATCAACTAATCTCATTATAATCTACATACGTTCCTATACAGCTTGGTAAAATTGTCAATGGTTTGAGAATTATACGCCTCTCAAGATTTCCATACAAATTTGAAAAGGCTTGTAATTATCAAACCATTGATATTTCAAGCAAGCTGAATAGGAACGTACGTAGATTATAATGAGATTAATTGATTGAATGCGTAATTTTTACCAAAATTATCAAATATTGCTACAATTCCCTTTTTCCGTTTGTATGGAGCGAGTTTTTTACATGCGCGTCCAGTCGACTCTTAACGCCTAAAAATACTTGAAGTCACAAATATGTAGGTAACTTAGCGGCAGCCCACCCAAAAATTCCCGCGCTTTTCCTAAACATATTCTCCACAACGCCATCTATACGCGGCGGTAGAAACTATCACTAACATTTTAGTGCAAAAATATCTCGGCAGATGGCGACACTGGGTTATAAAATGGCG
This sequence comes from Rhodophaea formosa, assembly GCA_963082605.1. Classification (NCBI taxonomy): domain Eukaryota; kingdom Metazoa; phylum Arthropoda; class Insecta; order Lepidoptera; family Pyralidae; genus Rhodophaea; species Rhodophaea formosa. Next base: position 10,738,529 of record OY720230.1, read on the forward strand.
GACTTTTCTAATTTTATTGCGAATTTTATAGATTTTGTGAATCATTCAAACTGTTAGCTCATGTCTGCCATTATAAACCGGAAACTACAGTATTTAGTACATTCTTATACCTGTAAACAATCGCCGATGATCGGCTATCAACGCCACGATTCACTGTACATTACTGCATTGAATTGATAAATTGCATTATTTAAAACATATCTGATTTATCCCTGGGGAGGCCTATGTCCAGCAGTGGACTTCTTGTGGCTGAGATGATGATGATGATTACTTAAAAAACCGGCCAAGTGTGAGTCAAACTCGCGCAATGAGGGTTCCGTACAATATGCTTCGTGAACACACACACAATGTGCAAAAAATGTTTTATTCAATTGACTAGCGCCATCTAGTGGTGTTTTAGTGAACTATTTCTCCAGATGAACTTATTATTGTGAGTTTACCACTTAATTTTCAAGTGATAGAATTCTTATTATTTTTCCTGTAATCTTCAAGGAATGAACTATATTTTGTAATTTTTTCAAAATTTTCGGCTCAGTAGTTTCGGAGATCAGGGGGGGGGAATGGTCAATTTTTGCCTTCTTTCGTGAATAAAATCAAAAGTATTGATTTTACCCGAACAAAAAAAATATTTTTGAGATCCTCATAATGAGCCCTTTCATTTGATATATGACACAGTAAGGTTTGCAAAACTTTTTTTTTTAATTTTGTAATGGGGCCCCTCAAAATGACCCTTATTTCAAAAAAATCTTTATTTACTTTGTACATCCGTGTTTGGGTCATAGGATTACACTATCTTACCAAATTTCATCTAATTTGGTTCAGTAGATTCGGAGAAAATCGGCTGTGACAGACGGACGGACGGACAGACAGACGCTCGAGTGATCCTATAAGGGTTCCGTTTTTCAACTTTTGTACGGAACCCTAAAACTGCCATTTTTGACAGAAAACATTGCAGTTAGGTAGAAACAACTTTGAGAGCGAGATGAATAGAAGAATTCAGCTAGGTTGGGCTGCGTTTGGGAAACTACGTCAGTCGTCGATCCCACAGTGCCTAAAGACAAGAGTCTTCAATCAGTGCGTCCTACCCGTCATGACATACGGAGCCGAAACGTGGACACTAACGGCACGGCTGGTCCACAAGTTCAAGGTCGCTCAGCGGGCTATGGAAAGGGCTATGCTCGGCATTTCTCTGCGGGATGAAATCAGAAATGAGGTGATCCGGCAGAAAACTAAGGTCATCGACATAGCCCACCGGATTAGCAAGCTGAAGTGGCAGTGGGCTGGCCATATTAGCCGAAGAACCGATAACCGTTGGGGCAAACGAGTTCTTGAGTGGAGACCGCGTCTCGGCAAACGTAGTGTAGGACGTCCTCAGGCGCGGTGGAGTGACGATTTGCGCAGGATGGCTGGTAGGAGCTGGATGCGAGCAGCAAGATAGATCTCGATGGCGTGCAATTGGGGAGGCCCTATGTCCAGCAGTGTGGTTCCCAGCAGAGTAGAATAGGACCACTCCAAGACATTCCGTGGATGTCGTAAAAGGCGACTAAGGAAACACAAGCTTAACAAAGCTTATTAACATCAAAGAACCCTCTCCAACCCGCCTGACCAGCGTGGAGAGTGTAGGCCAAATCCTCTGACTACTCAGGCTAGTATATAGCTCTGGTAGTACAGAGAGGGTCGTGCTCCTGCGGTGGAGACTGGAAAGACCTGATGAGATCAACAATATTTGTGTTTGCACATACTAGACTGTAGTTCCGATGTGCTTATACATCAGTGTATATAGTTCCGCACTGTTCAAAACCGAGTCTATCCCTTTCTCAGCGAGATAGCACGCAAATTAGCCACGTGCGCTGACGAGTTCGAGCTCCCGACTAGCGCATCCTTAAGTTTGGTTTGGACTGTAATAGATGCGCATACTCACTTTGAAGTCTCTGGTACGTCCTCCCCCAAGCCGAGTTGTCCAACATCTCCCTGCCCGCATGCGAACACACGCCCCCTCTTCTTTGGCGCAGACGGGATCTCTAACGCGATCGCTGTTAGACAAACATGTCCATATTAAACTTAGTTTATGATTAGTGAATATTTTATTCCTTTAAATAAATATATAAAGACATGCCATGCTCCTGCAGTGGAGACTAGTAAAGACCTGATGATGATGATGATATCACACAAATTGAGCTAGCCCCACAGTAAGTTGTGAACTTGTGTCGCAGGATCTATATTTTATAATATATACTAATATAAACATCCAAGATCCAGGTCAATATGAAAAAACCGGCCGAGTGCGTGTCGGGCCACGCGCAGTATAGGGTTCCGTAGTTGCGAATGACAACTTTGAGTTCACACTGTTTACACTCGCACCTCACAATTTAACAATCAAAAACATCCAACAATAAAGATTGTATGAAATTTTACATTTTCCAGTACATTTTATAAGTTGGTTGCCTATAACTTTTTAGTTTGCACTTAATACCCAGCTCTGATAGTTTTCCTTTCAACTTCAGTATATATTCTACTGCTGTAATTTTTTTCACGTATCCATATATAACCGTTTAGCAGATAGAGGGGGGGGACACGTACCTCTAACAAAAATTTGCATATTTCGGAAACGGATCAGTAAATCGAAAAATGGTGTTCTCAACCTCACAATATTTTTTAAAGACCTTTTTAACGATACCCCACACGATGGGTAAATAGAGAAAAAAAAAATTACTCCCTCACTTTACTTATATGGGAGCTACCCAAAATAAAAAATTTTTTTAAAGATTTTTTTCTACGACTTTTTTGCCATGATTAATATACATACTCATACCAAATTACAGCTTTCTAGTACTTATAGTCTCTGAGTAAAACCGCGGACGGACAGACAGACAGACATGGCGAAACTATAAGGGTTCCTAGTTTACTACGGAACCCTAAAAAGATCTTTATGCCATAGTGACCTGACCGGGGATCGAACCCGGGACCCCCGTGTCGCAAGCTAGCATCATGACCACTGCACTACAGAACTCAACAATTTTTTTTTTGAATTAGTTAATTCCATGCTGGTCTGGGAGAAAAGAAAAAAACAGAATGTAACAGCTGCTTCTCTTCCCCTGCAGATCGTAAAAGCCGAACGAGGGAATGGGCGTGAGGAATCATGTCAATAGGCGTTGCGGCTAGCAACCCATCACTATATTGATTCCGTTTTCCACTTACAAGCCCACCAACATGCTAAATGTGGCTTTTAGGTTTTATAGACCTGGGCTCTGTCTACCCTGCAAGGGAAAAAGATGTGATAATATGTATGTAATAAATAAACTCAACAGTGCTTACGTACATTGACAAGCTCCGTGGCGCAGCGGTCAACACGCCTGCCTGCGACACGGATGGTCCCAGGTTCGATCCCCGGTCAGGTCAAGATGGAAAATGATCTTTTTCAGATTGACCTGGGTCTTGGATGTTTATCTATATAAGTATCTATTATAAAATATAGTATCGTTGAGTTAGTATCCCATAACACAAGTCTCGAACTTACTTTGGGGCTAGCTCAATCTGTGTGATTTGTCCGTATATATTTATTTACTTATTGATTTGATTGGGCATAAATGTGTCAGTTGTTGCTGCTAGTTAAATATTATCCAATGATATTGGCTCATCAAACCCTACTATTTATTGCTGCCATCTAGGGGTAAGCTTAAACCCTGTTGACATCAATGATTAGTTTTACTCTAAATAAATATAGCCTTTAATTGGGTAACAAGACCCAAAGGCCACGGTTAGCGTGTTAGTAGGTGTAACGGTGAAAAGGAGAATCAAATAGTGATGGGTTGCTAGCCTCATCGCCTATTTATGTGATTCTTTAGATTTTCCCGAATTACTTAAACTACTTTTACAGTATGAAGGAAGAAAACCAGCTATTGATTTTTCTTTTTTCTTTTACCAAACCAGCATGAGTTGTTTATTTCTAGTTATTAGCTAATTTATTTATACATATAAGCTCCAAAGGCTGTTATACTGTTGACGCTGTTTTAAAGCGTTTGCTTAACATTGATCTTAGCCCAATATTCTGATTGCAATTAAGAAACAAGTCTTATTGATTTTTGCAACAATTGTTTTTCAGCATATGCACAAATGCACTTATGAATAGTATTTTAATTTAATGGTTTAAAAAGTTACTTGAATCACAATAATTGAATACTTGTTTCACAATAATTGAAATAATATAATAATGTAGAATAAATGTATAACAAAACTTTTTCCACTAACAACAGGCCATGTTCATGAAAAATGTACCCTTGAATCTTTCCAAGCTATAAAAACTATATGTAATAAAGAGGTTAATGTTTATCTATGGATCTTTCCACAATTTTTTTGAAGATTCGGTGTACAGATTGTTGTAATCAATAATTGACACAATTGTGTAAATAATAATTAACTAATTCCTAAGCTTAATTTGATGTACTTATACTAATATGTACTAAAATTACCAAATTAGCTTTCCCTGTAAAGAATGCATACCATGACACGATTTAACAGCAATTACTACTAATAATAAGCCGAAATACACTCTTCATCACTTTAAAATGTGTTAAATACATTCGTAAACAGTTATTCTTGGCACTAATGCTATAGTAACCTCAAAAGAACTTTTGATAGACGCTTATATAATATATTGATATAAATATTGTAAGAGAATAAAATAAACATTTCAAAATGAAGTTAAAAACTCAGGAAATCATACAATAACATCAAAAGTAATGTGGATAATGTATGAAGCAGTAAATAATGAGAAATGAAGTACGCGTCGCCTTTCCCGCCATCATAATTTGACAGGTCATTGACGTCGGACAAAAATGTAAAGAAAACAACTGAGGAATCACGATTTTGGGAGCTTACCTCCGCGTTTTTTCTTGTTTTTCGGGGCCGTGGAGGCTGTGGCGGCCGATGACTTCGACGCTGTGCGTTTGACGCCCCGCGCCGCCGGCATTATGCCTGCAATATTGCAACAGACGCGTCAATAACACAGATCCAAGCGCGGCAAACTACACGGAAGGATGGCTTTGGCTTCGCGGCTATGACGTTTTCACTACTTTTATAATCCCATTAACGTTGGATTTCCACATCGCCTGCAACTGCATCAATTACAAGGCTACGGCCTCATAGATTTATGCGAAGCGCAGATAGGTTATATTATGCATTTGTATAGCACTACACAGGGAACAAAACAACGCTTGTGACGCGCACTTATTTTGAAGGGAAGTTACCGAAATGGGTTACTTACTGGATTATAAACGAATAGTAATGAAAATTACAAATGAATTTAGGAAAATCACTTTAGAATACAAGATGACGTATTAAATTCAACAGAGTACAAATCTCGCACACATCTCCCAAGGCTCGCTTCGCTTGGCCAACGAGCGAACGAGTGATGTCATGCAATCGGTATCTGATGTGACGTTTGCCGATTCAATCGTTTTTGAGTCGATTATTTTACTTTGTAGCTTTATTTATTTCACAGATATGACGTTATTTATACATTCGCAGTCTTAAATGTTTCTTTTATTTGAAAACATACAAGTATATAATGATTGTTTATTTGCAGCTACTAAACCCTTTGGTTTCATCAACCTGTTGACGTGGCCAACAACACCTATAAAAATATTTATTTTTATTTTATTGTGTTTAAGACCAGTGTTGCTGACTGTTATATGACAGTATTGGCAATGTATGCTGAGTGGAACTCACTTTCAGTGGTTTAAATATAATTGTTTAAATTTTTATTTTTACAAAATTGGTGTACTGTACTAACTTTGTGTAAACTATTGTTGTACTGTATCATTTGTAAATCACTGAATAAAGATTGTTCTATTGTATTCTATTCTATCAATGAATAACATAAATCGATTGTGAATCGATTTATATCTGTTAGGTATAATACCGATTCGGTTAAATGATGTCATCACTGCTAATCATAGGCAATACAAAAACAGAGGATAATGTTGCCCACTTCCTAAATTGTAGTTTACCACTAGGTAGAAATCATTTTGACGGTCGATAAAGTAAACATAATGTAACTATTTTTATGAAATTAATGGGGCGCACTAGGCACAGTAGCGACGCCAATCATTTTGTTCCTAATACTTTACAAATAGAAAGAAATTCAAGAATGTAAATCATATAAGCCTTAGTAAATAACCTAAAGTATTATTGGAATCATGTTTTAATATTATGAGAATCAGTCATTAAGGGAAACGTTTTTGGCGGTAATCTGATTCTCATAATTCTCACTGATTCTGATAATATTAAACATGATTCTAAAAATACTTCAGGTTATTTACTAAGGCTTATATGATTTACATTCTTGAATTTCTTTCTATTTGTAAAGTATTAGGAATTAAATGATTGGCGTCGCTACTGTGTCTTGTGTGCGGCCTTAAGAATTATTTGAAAATGAAAATCAAATGATACGTAAATATTCCCAACGCTTTTTTGATCAAAAATAATGCGAATATCCAGTATGATGTTAAAGATGTTTTGTATTTGAAATTTAATCCTGTCTGAACCGGTTGTAATATTTGGTAATAAAGAAAAGTTATAGTTTTTCAATTGCCAGAAGGTTGATTTTATAGGGTGTTCAATGAAAAAGATTGAGTCAGAATGTAATTTGGAGTCTAAATATTTCATATATGGTGGTTGTTTGTGTTTGTTTTGATACATACATACTATCACGTCTTGTGTCACGTATTTAGAATCGTAGTGGACGTAAAGGAGGAAAGCAGAATAAAAAATAGTGTAACTGGTTGCTAGCCCCATCGTCTATTGATGTGAGTGTCAACATTGTAAAACTATACTACTTTTTGTGTTTTTATTAAAACAGTTTTGAACGTATTTATTATAGCCATAATATGTCATCCGTAATGTGTTTAAACGGCCCGGGCATAAAGTCGAATAGTATAGTCTGGCCAACTAAAGCTGAACCCCGTCATTTTTCGAGTTGCAACACTGATACAGATGACTTTGGCATTACAGTTGTCAATTGGTTGTCAATTCCTGATTTTATTTCACCAATGTGTTTTTGATACTCGTAAAAAAGGCTTTGAATAAAGAAGAATGAAAAAGGAAAATAATAAAGGTATCTAAAATAAAGAAATTTAGCTACACTGGGCACTGTATTTTTTTATTATGGACTTAAAAGCATATTCTTTTATATATTTTTGATCTTTCCGTAGAAAAATTGTACGTATTCATGAGTAAAGTACCCCTTGAAATCTCATTTTTGATTGATGTAACGTTTTAGAAAGACTTCAATTATAAATTCAATTATAATTTGTAGGCTTTATTGCTAACTTTTAAACCAACAAACCTTGCCGGAATTGTCTGCACTAGTTCTGCCAAACTGATGTACTTTTTTTCATCCTATATTTTTGTGCTGTGATTAAAACCTCTTTAAATACCAATGAACATCGAGGTTGCTAAAAATTTAGCCTTTAGAGCTTGGTAAGCTTCCTCTGTGAAGCCACGTTCACCTTTTGTGGGTCCACACAATTTTATGAAAGTTCTTAGATGGAGGAGGCTAGCATTAAAAGTTTTTCTCCTTTTGGGGAATAATAATTTTAAGTTAGACAAAATTTCTTTATTATCGATTTCTACAGCGGTTATATGTTGTATGGTTGTGAATAGATTTTTATGTGCGTCACACTGTTACATTTCCCAAGGGCTGTGTTATTGTTTTGTATTTTGATCGCCATAACCGATATTTGTTTGAACAGACTATTGAACAAGTTCGTGTATTGGTGTGTTCATGTTTAAAAAATACGAAATTTAAATACGCCATATAATGATTATTAAGTTGAATCTTAATATTTTGTACAAACTCTTTATTAGAATAGAAAAGTTTTTGGTCTCTCTGTCGCCCTGGTCTCCTGCCGTCTTTCCTAATATCAATTGCGTTAATTCATATGTTAATTCGATTATTATATGTACAGGTAGATTAATAAACAAACAATACACTAAATAAAAAAAACCCATATGTACAAAAAAGTCGGGTAATTTTCCTGCATATGGCAATCGATCTGGCACTCACATAGACGCGTCGCCGCCATTGCAATGCTTCACTCAGTGTTTAGGCCACAGTTCGTCCGTATTTTTTATACGTCCATGGCCAGACTATATAATTATAAAACATGAGTAAAATATAAGTTACAATGTCATAATGACACTTCTTCAGGGTACCTACTTCGTGATTTTTTGACTTGTGTAACTGTAGTTACCCTTCACACAGTTTACTTTTACAGTTACATTACCTATTTCATTTTAACAACTTTATTTGAAAGAGAGAGAGGAGAGAGTATATAAAATATGAAAAATATGTTATTGTATTTTTCGTCTTACCTTACATAATTGGTAAAATATTTGGAACAGCAACACTGTCATCTTTATTGTAAAAGGTTGTCTATGGTTTAATGAGTAATCGATTTGATAACGCATTAAATCGATACCACATACAATCTTAATACATGCAAACATGCTATCGAAACGAAGCCATTCAAAATTGTTTGTATACGTCAGGATTACGTAAAAACCATGGAAATTTTAGTACTTTGGTAGACTGGTCCTCCCGTATGGGAATATATCCGATAAATGCTTTTATTTAATAAGGTCTAATTTAGCTAAAAATATATCCATTCAGTCAGTCAAAATCTTGCTTCGCCACATAAAATGTACAAACATAAACAATGCTCATTCATAAATGAGAATGTGTAGTGCATATGCCAGCACTTCCTTCCATACTAAACGTAATAAGCCGACTAGGCCAGGAAGTACGCGTCTGTTTTTAATTAATCATGATCATCATCAGGTCTTTGTTTCATCTCAGTCATCTCAGTCTCCACTGCAGGAGCACGACCCTCTCTGTACTACCAGAGCCATATATTAGCCAGAGCAGTCAAAGGATTTGGCTTACACTCTACCTAGCTTGTATTTCCTAAGTCGCCTTCTACGACATCCACGGAAAGACTTGGAGTGGTCCTATTCTACTCTGCCGGGGACCACAAGGTGGATCACGCTATATATTATTTTATAGTAATATATAGTATCTACTTAGTAGTTTGTCGTCTAGACGGTGGCCCTTAGTTCCTGACACGAGTTGGCACGTAATTCACCTCATTGTCTGTCCGTCTGTATGCTAATATTATGCATTGAAATAATGCAGTTGCATCGATGTACCGAGCGGTACCAAGCAGGTGGAATTTACACAAATTGTTCCCAAATTTTTCAAAATTGATTTTTCCCAAAAATCTAAATCCGGTGCTGAAAATTGGACCTCTCCACCATGGAAGTGCCTAGTGAGAAGAGTAAGTTAAATGTATTGAATATAAATTAAATTATTCTTCGAAATTGTTATTATTTCTTTTTCTATCCATTATGTATGATGATCTATAATATAAAACCGGCCAAGTGCGTGTCGGGCCACGCGCAGTGTAGGGTTCCGTAGTTACGAATGACAACTTTGAGTTCACACTGTTCACACTCTCACCTAACAGTGAAACATCTAACAATGAAAATTGTATGAAATTTTACATTTTTGCTTATAACTTTTTAGTTTGCACTTAGTACTCAGCTCTGAGTTTGCCTTTCAACTTTAGTATATATACTACTGCTGTAATTTTTTTCACGTATCCATATAACCGTTTAGTAGAGGGGGGGGGGGGGACACTTACCTCTAACAAAAATTTAGTACTTTAAAACCAAATATTTCGGAAACGGATCCCTAAATCGAAAAATGGTGTTCTCAACCTCACAATATTTTTTAAAGACCTACTTAACTATACCCCACATGATGGGTAAGTAGAGAAAAAAAAATTACTCCCACACTTTACTTGTATGGGAGCTACCCTAAAAATTTTTTTTTTAAATTTTTTTCTACCACATTTTTGCCATGATTAATATACATACCCATGCCAAATTACAGCTTTCTAGTACTTATAGTCTTTGAGTAAAACCGCGGACGGACAGACAGACAGACATGGCGAAACTATAAGGGTTCCTTCTTTACTACGGAACCCTAAAAATGAATCGCTGAATGTGTTGCTAAGCGCAAATCTCGAGAGCAGCTGAACCGATTTCGCTAATTATTTTTTTAGAATATTCCTTGAAGTACGAGGATGGTTCTTGCGGAGAGAAAAATGTATATGTACCTACCACGGGCAAACTGCTAGTATGAAATAAAAATTATTTTATTGATTTATTTATAAAAAAAAAGCCGTGTGGTTCCCGGCAGAGTAGAATAGGACCACTCCAAGTCTTCCCATGGATGTCGTAAAAGGCGATTAAGGGACCACAAGCTAAACAAAGCTTATAAACATCAAAGAGACCTCTCCAACCCGTCTGGCCAGCGTGGAGAGTGTAGGCCAAATCCTCTGACTGCTCTAGCTAATATATAGCTTTGGTTGTCAGAGAGGGTCGTGCTCCTGCAGTGGAGACTAATAAGACCTGATGATGATGATGATTTTAAAAATATCGGTTTGTAAGAGACGAAGTTGTTACGTGTTACTTTCTCATCCCCAATCCATCCGAGCAAGCAGTACCTATCCCAAATCCCAACCCTTCTGCCAAGCGTGGTGAGTGTGGCAAAACTCCCCACTATGAAAATTCAACGATTTAAAAGTAAGAATTCAACATTTTGCAGAACCAAATTCTAGGAAATTCTACATTTCGGAATTTTATCTTTAACTTTCGGAAGTTCAACTTTCTGCAGGCCTATTTGCTAACTTTTGACAACTACGGTGTACAGTCAAGAATCAGAAGTGCAGTCATAGTTTCCGTAATCATTAGCATAAAGAACAAATTGTACTTACGACCTTACGTTTACGATGTCGTTTCACAAGTTAATAAGATGGAATACGCACACATGCACACAAAAGTGTATTAAAGGAATATTAACGATCAATTCGTCAACTCATCAAGTAGCTAGTTGGTCTAGCGGTTAAGGGGGAACACTAGGCACAGTAGCGACGCCAATTATTTTATTCCTAATACTTTACAAATAGAAAGGAATTCAAGAATATAAACAATACAAGCCTTAGTAAATAACCTGAAGTATTTTTTGAATCTTGTTTATTACTATCGGAATCAGTGAGAATTATGAGAATCTGATTACCGCCAAAAACGGCCGTTTTTGGCGGTTATCACTTTTTCTCTCAATGACTGATTCTCATAATATCAAAACATGATTCCAAAAATACTTCAGGTTATTTACTAAGGCTTGTATTGTTTATATTCTTGAATTTCTTTCTATTTGTAAAGTATTAGAAATAAAATGATTGGCGTCGCTACTGTGCCTAGTGTTCCCCCTTAAGCGCTTCGAAATTAATGCATAGATAGCGACTGAGGGGACGCAGGTTCCAATCTTGGTTGGCGATGTCATGTTTTTATCCATAGAATTTTTTTCCTAGTTTGTTTTCTTATTCTAAACTAAAGTAATAATTGACGGTCACAGATCCATAAATCATAAATGGTAAGTTGACGGTGAATTAAAAAAGCCATATCAGACGGGAGACAATCAAGTTTCTTATTCGTTGTAGTTGAATTGTGACGACAAGTTGACGTGCTTTCTAACTATAACTGCTTCTTGTGATTACCTTACATTACACCTTTAAAAATGCAAGCGAACATTAATGTGGAAACAAAGGCAAAAATTATTGATTTGCATAATAGTGGTCAAAATATATCTCAAATTTCTAATGAGACGGGATTAAGTGTGAGTAATACCTATTGTATTTATATATATGTAACAATATTGATTTATACATTTTAGTAGTGAAATCACCGCAATTAAATTCAATTTGTTATAATAAGTATTTTATTATAGTGTTACTGTGTGAATGCCAAAGTCATCCTACAATAAGAAAAATATCGAATTTCAATCTATTCCTAATAAACTTAATTAGTTTTCTTTTGTTATAGTGGAGGACAGTAAAACGTTGGGTGCAGAGATTTGGTGATGAGGGCAGCCTAGCTAGTCGTCAGCGGTGTGGAAGGCCGTCGCTTCTCAGCGAAACTCAGCGACGTCTGATGTTAAACGAATATGAAGGCAATGGTTTCATGCCCACCAGACATTTCGCGGAGTTATTTAACGTGTCGTTGCCAACTGTTCGTCGTGCACTGCATGAAGATGGTGTGCATCATAGAAAACCTGCACGAAAGCCATATTTGTCAATGCGCCACAAAGAGGAACGGCTACGTTTCGCAAGAGAATATATAGATTTTGATTGGGAGAGTACTGTTTTTACGGATGAGAAATCATTTATGTCTAACCAGAAGGGTAGACTTCACTTATGGCGTAGAAATAACACACGTTGGACAGAGCAAAATGTAATTCCCAATACTTCATCTGGTCGAATATCAGTAAATATGTGGGGCTGGATGAGTGCAGCAGGACCTGGTGAATTAGTGTGCATTACTTCCCGTGCTACCAGTTTGGACTACGTCGAAGTGCTAAATGACACGATGCTGCCTAGTGTGCGAATTGTATATCCTTTCGACGAAATGAGACAAATACATTTTGTTCAAGACAATTGCCCTATACACCGAGCGAGTGTTGTGCGTGAGTGGTTCAATTCACATCCCGAGGTGAAAGTAATCCCGTGGCCAGCGCGATCCCCTGATCTCAACCCCATAGAAAATCTATGGGGCCTGATGGTGCAAAGGTGGAAAGCAAGGGATGAGAGACATACAGAACAATTAGTATCTCATTGCATGGAAGTCTGGAACAGTTTTACTGGGACAGATATATGCGCAAATCTTCTAGGCTCCATGCGTAGACGCCTACAGGCATGTATAGATAATAACGGTGGTTATACGAAATATTAAACACATACTGTTAAAAGTGTTATAACTACCAACCGTGTAATCATTTCCTTTTTTTAATTATTCATTTTGTATCAAGTTAGTAAAATATATAAAATATATAAATTGATAAAATATATAAATCGTTGCGGATTAGTTTCAATTCTGTTTACGAAATGATAATGAATGCGTATAATGAAAAATAGCTGGGTCAATGCGGCGGCGCTTGCTTGAGGAAAAGGTTGAATTTGAATGTAAATTTATTTATTTTAATTTTATAGTAGTATAAATACAATTGTAATAATTTAGTAATTGATTTTGGACTTTGGATGTATCTCTTTAATATTCGAATGCAATGTGTGTATTGTTTTATGAATAAATGAATTGAATTGAATTTCACCTATTTTTTCAACGTTCACACTTTGACAACAAACGATTATCCAATTTTTGTATGACAACGTTTTATTTGGTAGGATTATTGTTAAGCGGATTATTATAATGACACAATACGTTTGGGGTATTTACTATTTGTCAAGTAGGTCAACTAGGCCAAACAACTACCTATTAAATGAATAACGTTTCGTCAATGTAACAGTTCCCTTTTCGTACATTGACATAATGATGGATACATATCAAAATTTCAATTTTCCTTTGTGACTTATGGTTCTGCAAAAAACTTTCTCTGAAGGTAAGGAATATGATGTAAGAAAGGAACTGGTTAACAGAAACTAGGGGTGGGTTGCGAGGAGCGAAGCGACGACCGTTAGGTTCTACATGAGCCAAGCATGCGCGAGGCGAGCGAGCGAAGCGCCAGAAACGAAAGTGCCCTGTTATTCTTAAATACACCTCATATTAGTTACTTAACGAAACCCTTCTTAATATAACATTTGGTCAAATTAACAAATGAATGAATATAATTAATAATAGTACTGACGTAGCTAAGTCAAACATTCGCTACTTAAAAGCTGGCATTTAGAAAGGTGTCATTAAAAAAGGGGACCAAACATATACCTAGTTGGCAACTGCGAGCAAATATATTCTGCAAAATAAAATTATTCTAAACTTGTCAAGTGATAATCGGCCGAAAGTTTTCCTGCATAAAGGCAGAGAACAGGGAAAAACAAGCTTAACAAATCTTATATAATATCAAAGAGACCTCTGCAACTTGTCTGGCCAGCGTGGAGAGGGTGGGCCAAATCCTCTGACTGCTGTAGCTAATATATGGCTCTGGTAGTGCAGAGAGGGCGTGCTCCGGTAATGGAGACTCACAAAGACCTGATGATGGGCAGTGGTGATCACTTACCATCAGTTGTGGTATGCAAGCAAGCAGCTTGCTCGTTTGCCGTCCTATTTCATAAAACAAAAGATGATGAATAAGAAGAATAGAATATAGGTACTAATATAGATACTTTATAGAATATAGAGTAGAATATAGGTACTTTATTGCACCAAATAGGAAGGTGAAAGGGAATGCCAAATTTTTAGAAAAGCTGATCTCCGTGTGGTTCCCGGCAGAGTAGAATAGGACCACTCCAAGTCTTCCCGTGGATGTCGTAGAAACGAACTTAGAAAACACAAGCTACACAAAGCTTAAAACATCAAAGAGAGTTCCAACCCGTCTGGCCAGCATGGAGAGTGTAGGCCAAATCCCTAACTGCTCTGGCTAATATATGGCTCTAGTAGTACAGAGAGGGTCATCATCATCATCATTTCGAGTAGGTGACACGGTCAGTCGACCATGCACACCCTGGTGTCAGAATTCTGCGGAACCGCCTCTCGGCCTCTAGCGTGGTTCCTTTAACGACTACCAGATGCCAGCCGGGATCAACGGCTTAACGTGCCTACAGAGAGGGTTGTGCTCCTGCAGTGGAGACTTAAAACGAACTAATGATGATGATGATGATTGACGGTTTCAATCACCCCTTCAATTTTGAAGTAGTAGAGACTTTGGTGTAAGAGCGACATCCATAATATATAGAAAGTTCCCGGATTTTAAATCCGCCAGACTTTGTAGTCTAATCAGATTCAAAGTACGGAATTTTATCGACCAACACCTGCTGCTAACAAAGGAACATCGTAAGGCAACAGCACAAAGGATTTTTCATTCGTTTTTGAAATGAATGCTCATCATCATCATCATCAGCCTATTGCAGTCCACTGCTGGACATAAGCCTCCCCAAGGGCACGCCCAATTGTGCGATCTTCTGCTGGTAGTGGTTGGAAGAGGAAAGCAGAAATGGATGCTCGTTTGCCGTCAAATATATCTACATAGAAAATGGCAAACTTAATTACTCTTGCCCAAAAATTGTCAGTTTGCGATTTTTGAATGCCTTCCCGTGAATGTCGTCGAAGGCGACTTAGTAAACGCAATATAAAGAAAAGACCTCTCCAACCCATCTGGCCAGCGTGGAGAGGCCAAATCCTCTGACTACTCAAGCTAGTATATGGCTCTGGTAGTACAGAGAGGGTCATACCCTGCAGTGTTAATTAAAAAGACCTGATGATGATGATGATTTTATCCACACAATGATAAGAGCCTAGCTCAAAAGTTTGGTATAACGGGGATATTTATTATGTAATATAAGAATCTTTATATGAATAATTAAAATTCTACGAAAAAATATTGTTATTGAAATCATTATTTGCTGTACTTAGTCAGCGGGAGGTGTAACAGACAATCAGACAGGTAGGTAGATACAGCGTAAGCCACGCCCCCCGCGAAAGCCTTAATATGTTTGTCTCGCTCTCACATCGAAGTAGTGGTGAGATGTTGATGACGATGAGTTAAAATTACTAGAAGTGCTAAGTTTTATTTAAGTTTAGACAAGATCTAGGACGCTAGTACTTACGTAGAATGTACCAGTTGCTTATCTTCTCGCGAAGATCATAAAAACCGATCGGGGGAATGGGCGAAACTCTGAGGAATCTGTCTATAGACGATGCGGCTAGCAACCCATCACTATTTTGATTCCGTTCTCACCTACAGGCCCACTTACATGCTAAATGTGTCCTTAAAGTTTTACAGACCTGGGCCCTGTCTACCCCGCAAGGGAGAAAAACGTGATAGTATGTATGTATGTTTACAATTTAAATTGTAAACAGTAGTTCATAAAATAGTTTGAAGTGTTATGAGCCTCGTCGAACAATATTTTAAATTATAGGTATCTCCGTTTTCTCTTAACGATTTATTTCAAATGGCGTGGACCTCTTGTCACACACACACCCCTAGTGTTGCAGTTGTCCATTGGCAGTGGTGATCTCTTACCTTCAGGTGACCAGCTTGCTCATTTGCCGTCCTATGGCATAAAAAAAGAAACTCTACCATGTACTTTACTAATATTTGGTTATTCTATATCCATGTTTACGCTAAGTAGAGTAAAGATTGAGTACTAGTTACAGCCGCGGCGTTGTAACTCTACTTACTTCAACTTTACCTGTAGACATATACTTTGCCACAACTGGTAGAGTTACCCAAATTGGAAGTATAGTCGGATAGTGTACTCTTATACTCTGTGGCGACCCCTACATTCACCACAAGAACTAACACGAAAACTTAACAGTAAATATAGCGACGTATCAAATAACTACCAGATTTCTCACAGATGGCACTGAACGATTCTGAAACGCGCAAACAGACTTTCTTCGATTCATACATAAAAAAACGTCCGACAGAACTCAGTCGGAGCCGTATACGGTTCCCTGGGCGCTCACCTTGCCCGGCGGGAATGAGTCGAGTATACCAACTCGCTACCGCTACAACTCTACCACTTACTCTACTCGTGTATGACATACGTGCGCATACGTACAGGCTAGTACATAGAAGAATGTGACGAAAAATTTTTTTTTTTAAATCTATGGGCTAGTAGGTATGCTATTTGCAAACTTTTGACAACTATGTACGGTGCACATTATTTTAATGGTAACTTCAATATTCATTACGACTTCCGTATGAATGACTATTTTTAATTAAGATATGAAAACCGTAGTGGATGTTAAAGTGATTATCAAAACGTTGTACACCGAGATAGCAAATAGGCCTGCTGGAGACTTATAAGAGCGTATTGACACATCTAGTCGTATAGCTCCTGAACCAAGTCAACGACATGTTGTAATAGACGATGGATCAAATGTTTGATTGTTATCGCCGTGTGTGGGGTCCTTAGTTATTGCCCGCGACTGCGCCCGTGTAGTTTATGGGATAGCCCATTGAAATATCTTGTTAATTTTACAGATTTATTGGTTTTCTTACGGTGTTTTAGTGGCTAGTGTTGTCGTTAAAACTTTCTATTAGGCTGGTTAAAGAGTGACGCGTTTGACCAGCGCCGGCGACACGCGCGCGCGCTTGCAATTACACTAGAATAGTAGCAGCGTTTCAAAGTCACGCAGTTCACACGCGCTGTTCGTGAGACGCGCGCTGTCAGCGCTGGCGAAGCACGCGCGGTCCGAGCTCATCTACTGGCAGTTAGCGTCACAAACTATATTGGTTAGCGTTTCAGAGCGACGCTGGTCAAACGCGCGCTGTTGAAACGCGCTGGCAAGCGGCGCGTGCCGCCAGCGTCACTCTGAAACCAGCCTTAGGGTTTTTCATACATCTATAACTAAACTAATATTATAAAGTGGAAAGATTTGTTTGTTTGTTTGCATTGAATAGGCTCCAAAATTACTGGACCTATTTTTAAAATTCTATCACCTGTAGAAAGCTAATTAATCTGCAGGTGTCACGGGCTACAATTTATGCAGAAGTAGTCGCAGGAAAAGTACTAGTTTTTGCAAAAAAAAAATATGCTTTATAAAAACAATTTTTACTGATAATTTCGCAAGCTTTTATTTACCTTTCCCTGTTCTTCTTCTTCTTCTGTTTTATATTATGGCTTCCACCAAAATTTCAGTGATTTTGCCAATGTCCAGTATAATGAGATACTAAGTATCGGTGTTGTACGGTAAAGTTTTTCCAAGTAGCATCAAAGATGGCGTATGTTCTTTGATGCCTCGTGGGAGCTTCTGGCAGCAAATCTATACGATACGAGTCCATTTATCAGTCCACTTCAACTATTTCACAAATTGTTCATGACTACGAGCATTTATAACACCAAACTACACCAATTTCATATTATAAAGTCCATTAAAATCAATTTGCAAAAATGTCTAAGGAAAACTTCAACTGTACTGTACCCCTTGACTTCCCACCACAAACTCTCCCTTTCCTTGTTAATGAGTTTGTATGTAAGGGCAAATACTGCAACTCAATTTTGAAGAACTTATCTTTAATCGATTGAGATGAAATTTCGTTATATAGACCTGATCTGATGATGGGGCCGGAAGGTCGTCGTAGGCACTGCTTAACTATAGAAGACTAGCTGTTACCCGCGGCTTTGCTCGCGTGCTTTATAGCCTATGTCCTTCTCAGTACCCTAACCTATATGTATGCAAAATTTCATGATAATCTGTTCAGTAGACACGACGTGAAAGGGTAACAAACAAACAAACAAACTCACTTTCGCATTTATAATATTAGTTGGGATAAATCCATCGTAAGTATTTGGGCTCATTACATTTGTCTTGGCCTTAGATTATATAAAGCCTAGACAAACTCTATTAGAATAAAAGCGTAAAAAAAATTGTGTCCAACGCATAGTCTGTCACGTATACTTACACACACACACACACACACACACAGCTATCATGTTGACGGATTTTGAGGGCATAAAGCTAGAGTCTAGAGAGTATATACTTAGTCAAAGGACTTGCCAAGCATTTAGTGTATGAATCGCTCATGGTAAAAGCCAGAGGCAAAAAAAAATATTTTTTGCCTCTGGCTTGTTTTTTTACTTTTGTTTTTTGTTTAACTTTTATCACTTCGGGTACCTTTAGTATAGGACCCTTTAGTGAGCGTGGTTCAATAACTTCTGTACCATTGGTATAATTAACCTTTTAGTCAGCGTGGTTCAGGTTGATAGAGTTCAAGGTGAGATTCCTTCACATCTCAGGTCTGTTTCTGTTTCGCCTTCTACGACATCCACTGGAAGACTTGGAGTGGTCCTATTCTACTCTGCCGGGAACCACACGGCCAGTCAAACTACTCCCCATCCATGTAGAGGTTTTCATCGTCGTCGGCCTCATCCACGGGGTCCGGATGGAGGGACTGGCCTTGAGTCATGGCGGAGTACAGCGCTTGCAGGTCACCCTCGTTTTGTGGCATACATACAAACAAATATACGCACATATGCGCGAAAAACACCACCCTTCTTTCTGGAGGGTAAATCGGGTAAAAATATTTCATAGCTTGGGAGTTGTATAAAATCAATAAATACAGAAAATCGAATTGACAAATTAAATTAATCGTTACGCACTCCCAGCCGTCGCCTTTATTACTTGTCCAACATAAAGAACGAAAAAAAAACAACAACGCAGTGGGGCCAACCCATAAAAAATAAGATTTGTAGGCGGTGTGCCCGATGATTTCAATTGTCAAGGTTTTTTAGTTGGTGGCCGATTTTATATTTTGTTGTTAATTTGTATAAATGTAAAAGCATAGCCCTGCCTGGCTAAATTATGGCTCTGGTAGTACAGAGAGGGTCGTGCTACTGCAGCTGGGAGACTAAAAACGACCTGATGATGATAATGATAGCCTAGATTCAGGTACGTAGGGACCAAAACTGGACTAAGTTTCTTTCGGCGTCCTCTTCTCAGCTGTGGTCTCCGAAACGTAAGAGATTGTGGTTTTTGTAAATTAAAAATAAAATGTTTTTCTTTAGAAGAAAAGCCGAATGGCAAAAAAAGATGGATTATGTATATTCATCATGTCTATTTTCATGAACGTCAAGATGATGTATGTCTGTCCGTGAAAAGCTAAAAAAAATTTCGTCACCACGCAACGTACCTTTACGTTTGGGTTGAACGTCCTAGGCGTTAGTAATGCGTGGGCCCCTAAGCCCTAGCAACCGCCTGGTTTGGTGCAAGCCCCGCAAGCCAGGGCCATGGGCATAGGCTGGGATGAGACCCGAGTGGGAAATACTACCTTTCTGTGTTCTGTGACCTTGACTATATGGCCAGGGCCCATGGATCTAAGAATAATCAGGATATGCCCTTGGAAAATGTAACAGTGACGCACATAAAAATCCCTACACTCGTGTCGCGACACTAGCGCACGCACACATCGGCACAAAAATCCCTACACTTTTCCCCGGTCGAACGAAATGTCAAATTTCCCAAATGTCAAATACATGCTGCACACATGTGACTTGATGTGACGTAAGTTATGCTTCACTTTTGATGTGTCTAATGCCGGGTCCATATTATTCCTAGGTCCATGCCAGGGCCAGTCCTTAAGCAAGAAATTTCAATGTGGCTCGGCAGGGCACGAGTGACGAGACATTCCTATGGTGCAGTCCACAGAGATGTGTGCAGTCCGATGATCGACCAAATTCATCCACACCAAATTATTTTCCCTTCCATGCTGGTCCGGCAGAAAATAAAAAAACGTACTTAGAATGTACCAGCTGTTATTCTCCCCGCGCAGATCGTAAAAGCCGATCGAGGTATTGGGGCGTGACGTGAGGAATATGTCAATAGGGTAATGTAAAAAACGTAGAACGTAAACGTGGCTAGCAACCCATTAATGTTTTGATTCCGTTCTCCACCTACATACAAGCCCACCAACATGCTAAACATGGCCTTTAGGTTTTATAGACCTGGGCTCTATCTACCCCGCAAGGGAAAAAGACGTGATAGTATGTCTATTATTTTCAAATCATTATGGTGGCGAACTCCTCTGGGCAGTCTGGAAGTCTTTAAATAGACTTCGGGCTGGTGTTGGAAGATGCCAAGACAGCCGTGTTAGGTGGGGTTTCTCGAACAATAATTTGTGCAGATGTGGCGCTGTCCAAACGATGGCCCATCTGATGAGTTGCCCCAATTGCCCCACTTCTTGTACTGTGGAGGATCTGTCTGAGGCAAACGATCGTGCCATTGAGGTGGCCAAATTTTGGTCAAGACTAGTTTAAATTATAGCCATTTTGACACGAAAAGAAGAAGAAGAAATCATTATAATAATAGTGATTCGAAAATAAGCCAATAATTGGTAAGTGATAAAAAACCCTCAAGCATTCTTTCGCTGTTACAAAAACGTCAAAAACTGTATAAGTACTTTAATGTTATTGTTAAAAATTTCTCACATAATAAATAACACTCTACTAACAAACTATTCTTGACTCGCACCCTTCAAGGGCGTGATGTAAGTGGGGTTCTTCACCCATTATAGATCAGGGATGGGTTGTGGTTAAAAAATATACAGGGGTGCTACGGTTAGTTCAGTATCTAGTAGTTATCTTTTTGTACGGTTGTTACTGGATCAATAGTTATCAAAAAACAGCTGTTACCCGCGGCTTCGACCGCGTGATTTATAGCCTATGTCCTTCTCAGTACCATAACCTATGAGTATGCTAAATTTCATGATGATCGGTTTAGTAGAATACGGCGTGAAAGCGTAACAAACAAACAAATTCACTTTCACATTTGAAATAATACTAGCTGTTACCCGCGGCCTTCACCCACGTGATATATAGCCTATGTCCTTCTCAGTACCCTGACCTATGTGAATGCAAAATTTCACGATGATCGGCCCAGTAGATACGGCGTGAAAGCGTAACAAACAAACTCACTTTCGCATTTATAATATTAGTAAGGATAGTAATGATAGTTAGGATAATAAAAAATAATAGTTAGGATAAATCATGTTTTTACTTAATTTACATTGGATAGTGAATTTGGAAATAATACATTTCACACCACTGAACTCCAAATATTAATAATGCTATGCACTTGCCGTGTGGCTCCCGGCAGAGTAGAATAGGACCACTCCAAGTCTTCCCGTGGATGTCGTAGAAGGCGACTTAGGAAACACAAGCTTAACAAAGCTTATAAACTTCAAAGAGACCTCTCCAACCCGTCTCACCAGCGTCGATAGTGTAGGCCAAATCCTCTGACTGCTCTGGCTAATATATGGATGGTAGTACAGAGAGGGTCGTGCCAAAGACCTGATGATGATGAATATTCCATTGCCTTTTTCATTCTTTATTTATTTATTCAACACTTTATTGCACACATAAAGGACATTCATAAAAACAAAATAACAAAACAGATATACAAAAGGCGGCCTTATCGCAATATCACTTCCAGGCAACCTTAGGGTAGTTGGAAAAAATAAAGAGATAAAATATCAGGCAAGGTGCAAAAACGTCAAGGAAAAATTATAAGATAGACATCATCATCATCATCAGGTCTTTTTAGTCTCCACTGCAGGAGCACGACCCTCTCTGTACTACCAGAGTAATATATGGCTCTGGTAGTAAGATAGACAGAATAATATATATTGATGGCAAAAATTAAAATACATACATAAATACATATTCATATATACTACTATTGTATACAGTTGTACTTTAATCGACAAACGATCCTCAAATGCCATATAAATAAAATAATAATAAATGTAAAGTGGCGTGTCGTCCATTTGAAGCTCTTATGCCATTACGCAGCATATTGTTAGCACCCCAAGTGTAATAAATATTGAATTGATGATTTCGTGTTTGTTAAGGGCGCGCATTCAATCTACGGCGAAATTTCAGTTTTTTGGTGTTTTAGACCGCCTTATTTACGCGTAAATTAACCAAATAAAATAAAATTATTCGTGATTATATAAAGATCAACTCTTTTTTTAGTGCACTGCAACGTAAAATTACCGTTTATAGGTGTTCACTTTTATTACTATGAGGTTTTCGTAACGCCGAATTGCAAAAATGCCGGTTAAAGCTCACTTTGAAATATGAAATAAAAATTAAATCATGTTAATGTAACTAATTTAATATTTTTAGAACGCAGATTATATTGTCTTTTAGTGCACCTCAGAGGAAAATATGATAAATTATTTATCTATATACTGATAAAAATTCGTTAAAAAATGTCATAATTAACGTTTTATAGTGCTGCTTTTCCACGATAAATACTTATTTTTTTCTTTGATATTCTATTTATTACTAATAAACATACTGTTTGCAAGCAGATCTAATTTTTAATTTAATTAATATCCGATGTTTATAATTTTATATGAATTTTTTAAAATCGCCTATAAAACCAAGCGCCCGTGTAGTGACAATTTAGTTCGCGCCAAGCCTTCCTGACGGGTGGACGTATCGCTCGTCGCTCGCCAGTCGACGTCTACAAGGTCATCGATCTACTGTGTGTAGACACGTATAGTGCGACCCGAGCGGGTTGATCGTTTACTAAGTATAAATACTTTTCGATTGTTTTGAGTAACTATTATAATATGTGTCCATTTTGACTCGCATAAAAATCTTATTCATATTATTTTTTTATATTATTAGGATGTAAAATTGTATGAAAACAAAATTCGGACTACTGGTAATAGGAGTTAAAAAAATATGTGAGACAAGGCACGCCCTTATTATGTACAAGTTGACATTAAAACTGGTGAAATTTTCTAGGGCATCGTTTTCGTAGTTTTTGGGGGTGCTCTAATGGATATGACTACATTTTCTTAATCCAAGATGGCGGATGTTAAATGCTATGAAATTTTTGATATGGCTATCGTTATCGAGGTTTTTCGGGGTGCAAATGATGATATGACGTCTATTTGCAATCAAAGATGGCGGATGTCAAATGGAATGAAATTTTCGATATGGGTATCGTTTTCGAAGTTTTTGGGGGTGCATATAATGAATATGACGTCTTTTTCCGAATCTAAGATGGCGGATGTCAAATGTCATGAAATTTTTGATATGGGTATCGTTTGTGAAGGCTTTGGGGGTGCTCATAATGGATATGATGTCATTTTTGGAATCCAAGATGGCGGATGTCTAATATTATTCAACTTTTGATATAGCTATCGTTTTCGAGGCTTGTTGTTTTTAATGTCATCCTATATACAAAAGACACGAAAGCAATTTATACGGAAATTTGAAAAAAAAACTGGTAAAATTTAATTATGTTTCAGTAATGGAAAAGAAACGCAAGAAATACAGTTGAAATTCGTAGATAATCGATCGCCCGCGTGAATTTTGGTTAAATTGTGAAATAAAATGTAGCCTATGTTACTCACCGAATTCTTCACTACCAATATCTAGTACGAGTATGAAGTTTCATCTGATTAGTTCAGTTTAGTTTGTTTTTGCTTGAAAGACGAACAAACACAACTACTAGGGGCAGGAGCTTGTGTGTGTATCTGTCTGATCTTAGCTCCCAAATCGACGAAAGATTTAGATTTATTTTTATTTTGTCTGAAGGTGAATAACTATCGGGACTATAAAAGGGCTTAATATTTAAATGGAAAAATAAAAAAAAAAGATAGAAATGATTAATACAAGCTTTACAATAATAATATACACTTATTATTTCTTTTAGGAAGTATATGATGCACTTATATCCGATGTAGAAAAATCAAATGGAGGGGAACAAATAAGTACCCTGGAAAAAACGAATAGTATTGAAGAGCATGATTTGGTTTATAACTACTAGGATTATAAGTACATTGCAAATATCCCAAGCTTTACTAATAGAATTGATAGTCTATTTTATTTCACTACAATTAGAGCCAGCAATACCAACATAAAAGAAACCGGCTTTTAATTAAAAAAAATATTCAAATTGTTGAATTATTTTATCCCTACATTTATTCTACACTTTAATTTTTAGGTTTTATATTATATGTATAATTTGTACCTTATCTATACATATAATAAAACAGTAAAAATATTTTGTCTGTACATTTAGTATTTTTGACTGAAATAGATAGAGGGACACTAAAAAAGAATAATAGAAAGGAAAAATGTTTTTTTAGAATTTCTAAGCTGTCTGCCTGTCTGTCTGTATGTATGATCACGTTTATCTCCGGAAATATTGGACGGATTTGAATGAAACTTTTTTGGTGAAACATAAATGGTGAAAATGATTTCAAAAAATGGAACACCTGATGCAGCATCATAATGGTCCTGCTGAACTATAAGAATATATATAAATGACGCCTTAGCAAAAGTTATTCAACCTGAGGAGCATTCTTTGTTGAGATGTTTAAATTGAAGATTTGGAACACCTGACGCAGAACCATTATAGTCTAGGTAATAAATAGGAAATATAAAAATGACGCCTTAGCAAAAGTTATTCAACTTGATGAGCATTTTTTGTTGAGGTATTTAAATTGAAGATTTAGAACATCTGATACAGAACCATGTCAAATTTTATATCGTCAATTTTAGAGTCACTCTCCACTGGGATACAGTTCATACAGTGCATAAAGTAAGATTAGCTTATATTACTGGTGACCGCCCAGCGGTCCCGGGCCACTCGCAACTAGGATATGCCTTTTGGCAACGTAGCTTTTAGCCCATACGGCAAAACATGAGAGTTTGCTTTCTCTTTAAGCCTTGCACACTTAGACAACACAAAAAGCCGAAGTCCGTCTCTCTCGAAGGCCCTTTGGATATGTGCGCTTTTTAAGTTGCAGCATGACAGCAGGTCAAATTTACAGATTACGCTTATGTATCGACTTTAGTTCATATTAAGGTATATTAATTCACCGGAGTTATAAAGTCCACGTGAACGAAGTCGCGGGCATCAGCTAGTATCTTATAACATTCATATTTATACAAGTATTGAAATAATGAGTAATTTTAAAATTAATTACGAGTATCAAAATTACTTGTCCGACTACACTCAATCTAGCGCTAACACACACAATGACATCCTGTATAGTTTTACGTCTGTGTGAGTTAATATCGACTCCCGCTCATAGTTTGACTTGCACAAATTTGGCTGCTCGCTCTTAAATGCTTTTCGGGAACGAGTGTAAAGCATTTTTCTAGTTGTGTAAATTGTTTGTGTGACCGCGTAAAACGCTCACTTTTTTGATACCTATATCTTTATCTGCTATTCATATATCTATTTTTCAATTAAGGTACATTTACAGATATGGATTTTCTGGCGACTGTAGAGGCGGATTCCTTGAAATGATTTTCCCTATCTTGCATAGGTATATTTGGCCAGTACCATAGGTACTAATAAGAACCTACCTATTGATGTCATCTCAAACAATGTGTTTCCATGTTTCCATTCAAGCAAACTGGCTTCATATTGACGGATTCAAACTCCGTCCGGTACGGAGGCCGTGTTGCTCGAAGATTCAAACATAACAAACAGACAATCCTATCTTTGTGACAAAACAGAGTTCATCACAGCTGAATATAGCTCACAGGGATTAGAATATCATTTCGCCTTTTAACTAAAATCCGTTTTGCTCCATTGGATAAGGATTTAAAGGCACCGCAAATAGGGCTGACAAAAGACGAAAACTTGGCAAAATAAAAAAAAAATATAGAATAAACGACCTGTAGATTTGCTACATTAACAACTACGGTGTAATTACAAAGTTTTAATTGTCACAGACATACGGCATTTCTTTTTTGAACTGAAATATTCTTAGGCGGCGCTGTGCACTTTTTGTGATTGGGAAAAAATGTTAAACTCGCGACAGATCACGTGACCGACAGATTCATCACGTGAAAAATTCGTAAGACAGCGTATGTGTGAATGTGCGTTTGTGTTACGGCGTGCTACGCACATCCATGGATGGTGACTGCCGTTAGGAAAGGTATTAATAATAAAAGTAATAGTACCTCTTTAAGTTTTGCAGCCGGCACTCCCGGAGTGCAACTCGTTGTTTTTTTTTATGTCTCTGGGTCACTTCCGGTTACTTCAACATTACGGCTGTGATAATACTCGTGCGACTACAGCTGAGCCATATATTAGCCAAAGCAGACAGAAGGATTTAGTCTATACTTTTACATAACATGCGTAAGCACTAATAATGCTTACATACTGGGCCACCAGGCTCCTTTTTAGGGTTCCGTAGTAAACAAGGAACCCTTATAGTTTCGCCATGTCTGTCTGTCTGTCTGTCTGTCTGTCCGTCCGCGGTTTTACGCAGAGACTATAAGTACTAGAAAGCTGTAATTTGGTATGGGTATGTATATTAATCATGGCAAAAAAGTGGTAGAATAAAATCTTGAAAAAAATTTTTTTTTAGGGTAGCTCCGATACAAGTAAAGTGAGGGAGTAATTTTTTTTTCTCTATTTACCTATTGTGTGAGGTATCGTTAAATAGGTCTTTCAAAAATATTGTGAGGTTGAGAACACCATTTTTTGATTAAGGGCTCCGTTTCCGAAATATTTGGTTTTAAAGTGCGAATTTTTGTTAGAGGTAAGTGTCCCCCCCCTCTATCTGCTAAACGGTTATATATAGATACGTGAAAAAAATTACAGCAGTAGCATATATGCTGAAGTTGAAAGGAAAACTATCAGAGCTGAGTAGTAAGTACAAACTAAAAAGTTATAGGCAACCAACTTATAAACTGTAAAATTTCATACTATTTTCATTGTTAGATGTTTTTGGTCGTTAAACTGTAAGGTGCGAGTGTGAATAGTGTGAACTCAAAGTTGTCATTCGCAACTACGGAACCCTACACTGCGCGTGGCCCGACACGCACTTGGCCGGTTTTTTTGTATAGAAATCTTTGAAGTACCTATCAATAAGCTAAGTGCTCTTATTTTTTTCAGGTAGCACCCTGCACCCTGCCCACCTATGCGCCGGCGACAAAACCAACAATGAGTTATCAACTCAATCTCAGATGGACGAGATATACTTGACTGCGTTGAGTGTGCTATGTAGCTGTGAAGTGCGAATACTTCTTATTGTTTGTGGTTCCGCACCAAATATAAAATCTTATTACTAAGTTAATTAAACTCTGCGGCGATATTACAAAGTAAACTGAACTGACGCTATAACTATATATTATGAACAACTTTTCCATGCTGGAAACTATAAAAAAATTACATTTCCATAGAAAAATATTCAGCCGCCGGTCAATTTGTATGGGAAAGTAAATTTTTTGAGTTCATATCGTTGGACTGAGTCAAATAGGGGCCAAAATTATCAAAATTTCTTCATATATAAGTATATTAATGGAGATAGATTTAATAGCAATGTATCTAAATGAATAATAATAATTAAAACTACTTAAAATTAATTAAAATATTAATAATATTAATATATAGTATATTAATATTATAGTAGTATATTATATTAATAGTTATTTATAGTATATTAATTAAATCAATTCAACTAATCATCATCAGATTTTTTCTGTTGGATCCGCAACTGCGATGCGTCAAGACTGAACTTAATATGACAGTTTGTACGACCGGCTCTATCCTGATGCAAACCCTTCTTGGGTAGTTAGAGAACCGCACATTAATACCTGTGAAAATGGAGCACAAGTATTTGTCCGCGCCAGGAATAGAACCCGGTGCACCTTAGTCGTCACGGAGGCTCGCAGAGTGATGTTCAGTATCTGTAATGCTACATGCAAATAATTTATACTCGTAAGAGGTTTTGTAGAGACCAAAGAGCATATAATCACTACGTGTAGAGACTTTCATACCATTAGACATCACGACGAATTAAAAATTTCAGGTTTAAGTGGGCTCTTTTTTAAAATTTTGTGAATACTACGGATCCCTAATCCATCACCCCCATAATAATATTATCTGACAAACAAGATGTCTACCGCTAAACGTCACCGAACAATGGCGTTCTCTTTTCAAAGGAGCAACTACAAAGGGCGGCAAATAAGCGTATAATGATGGCTATTCATTACTACCAACATAAAAATACGGTGTTTAAAACTCTATGGTCTTTGTCATAGCGGCCAGTATTTTTCGAGATTTTTTGTTTGTTAACTTACGCGGTATTTAAAACTCTACGCTCACTGACATATGGCTAGTATTATACGATATTTTAGGTAGCAAATAAAATTGATATTTAAAACTCTATGCACATTGACATAGCGGCCCGTATTTTCAAAGAAATTTTGGTAGCTCGGCTTTTTTTCAAAAGGTGTTTTTTAATGCAAAGAAAGGAACGAAATGAGCAAACTTTAGTTCCGCTTTAGATAAACTATGCCCATTATAGTCGAGGGGACTGCGCCAATTTGTAATGTAGTAATTGTTTGATGATGGGTTTATGGGTTTTTAACGATTGTGATTCATGTGAAAGGAGAATAAGATGAAAATGCTAATATTATAAAAATCAGAATTCTTTTATTTAGGCACTTGGATTTGAGTCTACAGTAATTACTGATGTGTAAGTACCTATGATTGATAAAAGTGATTGAACTGTCGTTTCTGTTTATAAATCCTGGTTTTTTTATTAAGTTTTTCTTATGAATTCGAATATTCCTGAATTTTATGACTTCGTGTTTTTATTAGTAAAAAATAAACATTTTCAATAGTATTTTTATTTTTGCACGTAATTAAACTAAATAAATAAATATATACGGACAAATCACACAGATTGAGCTAGCCCCAAAGTAAGTTCTTAAGAAAGATTTGTGTTATGGGATACTAACTCAACGATACTATATTTTATAACAAATACATATATAGATAAACATCCAAGACCCAGGTCAATCTGAAAAAGATCGTTTTCCATCTTGACCTGACCGGGGATCGAACCCGGGACCCCTGTGTCGCAGGCTGGCGTGGTATCCGCTGCGCCATGGAGCTCTAATTAACTAATTTAATAAAAGCCTGTTTTGCACCCATAATTGAGTTTTTTTTTTGTTTTTAATAAAACAAAGTTCTACTTACTAATCTACCTTGTGCGACTTAGAGGGAGAGGCCAATTAATCATCGTGGCGAAAGCAAAAAGGCACGATGCACTAATATATAGTTATCAATTACAGCAAAAAATCGGTACAAATAGGTAGTTTTGAAATATACCTACGGGAAATCCGAATTTTCATATGAAATAAATTTAGTGTGTTTATAATTGGAAATAAATTGTCCAGAATTATTACCATAAGTCAATTTTAGGCTTTTAAAGACATGCAATAAAATTTAGATTTCTTACGCTCTAATACTCAAAAGCATCTTAGATGCACATTAACTAAAAATATGCTCAAGTCTCGTTCTGTCTAGAGTCTAGATTACCTAATTTGAGATTTAAGAATATCATTCATATATACTTATAGTATATTCATGTAATTTTTTTAACACAAAAAAGATAAAATATGCACTTATTCAAACGAACACAATTTTATAAAAAACAATCATTTAGTTAAGATAATTTAGAATATTCGTGAGTTAGGCTTGCCGTTTTGTTTTTTTTTTTTTAATTGGATATTCCATTGCATATTTACCTAAACTTAGAGGTAAATCATAACAATGTGGATAATACCACCTCTAAAATATAAAATAATTATTTAAAATCTGACTGCTCTGGCTAATATATGGCTCTGGTAGTACAGAGAGGGTCGTGCTTCTGCAGTGGAGACTAACAAAGACCTGTTGATGATGATATAAACGAAAGATGCTAGCCAGCTCTCAGCCTACGAGTTCGTATTCCCCGAACAAACAGCTCGATATTTGTACACGTGGTCATCCGACTCGTTCATTAATACGACTTAATCAGCGGCTGGCTTGCTAAGGATTTGGTTTCTGTATGTTCTGTCTGTGTGCTTTGGTATAACTACTAGGCAAAATAATCTTTCATAAGATAACAAACCGATTTTGATGAAACAATAGGGTAATTAACGCGTGTACTCGTGAACGAGCCGAATATCCTTTCGGATATTACAAAAAAAAGTTAGTGAGGTAACAAAAATAAAATAAAAAATACAGAATTGACAACCTAATACTTTTTAAAAGACAGTTTACGGCCCTTTCCTTATTTATTAATTAATATATGTACACCGAAAAACATGTAAGTAAAGACAATAGATAAAGATTTATTCAGAAAATGAGTACAAGGGTGAATGTGTACTAATTCCTAAAAAAATCTTCCAGTATCCCGAGAGAATACAAAACTTCTTTAGAATACAAAACGTCTACTACACAGAAAAATAAAGTTATATAGGAAAGTGGTTCTCACCCTGCTTCCAAGATTTGACCTAAACAAACAAACAAACAAAAGATTTGATCCATACAAAGAAATAATTTGTTTGAAACCATTAGCAGAATGAGCGCAAAAATAAAACAGACATGTTTTATAAATACTAAAGTGTCATCTTAAAAGGTTCATTTGTTTAATAAAGAAAAATACACATCACAAATTAAAAACGACGCCACTAAATTGTCCATTTTAATATAGTTCATAATACAAAATAGAGAAAAAATAATTAGAGAAAACCGGTATTATAATTTAAGTGCTGATTTGTAACTGATGAGTGATGACTTAAGAGCTCTACCCTTGAAGAAAAGGGTCCATAACTTAAAATGTAAGTGCGTGTTTATTTATGCCTCCTACACATACTACGCCCAAATGCCTATCTCCTGCGACATCTCTCCAAATTATCGCTATTAACCTATTAACAAACCCAATTACACATGGCTGGCACCGTCCAGAGTTGTTGACCGTTTAATGATTCAGATTTATAAAAAAATGTTCTCTTTTCTAACGCCGTTACATCAGTATCCACCACGTCGTATGATTTAATAATGTCAGCTGTGTCCGTGGGCGGAAAGGATGAAAATATCTGCAGTTTTCCTAAATAGTTAACCCAACCGCCTACATAACAATCCCAATTGTTTCACACACAAACTGAAAAATGGCTAACGCACCCACCAATGGAAGGCGGCACCAAAAAATACTCAGAGCAAACTCTATTGGTCAATTCCAGTTCTACGTTTCGTCCCGACCAATCAGAAAGCTGAACGGAAGTTCGAGTTAAACCAGTTCCATTTTCGCTTTCGACAAGCGCGCACGCGTTTCAAATTTGGA
This sequence comes from Rhodophaea formosa, assembly GCA_963082605.1. Classification (NCBI taxonomy): domain Eukaryota; kingdom Metazoa; phylum Arthropoda; class Insecta; order Lepidoptera; family Pyralidae; genus Rhodophaea; species Rhodophaea formosa. The sequence continues at coordinate 10,770,204 of OY720230.1, forward strand.
ATGTTACGGCCTAAAAAGAATATTTTGCGAAGTTTTTCTTTTAATTTCCGGCCAGTGATGTTATTTACAAAGTGATCAGACTGGATATAACGTTGTCTATGCTTGATTTCAGTGTGTTAAACTAATTAGGTTGTGTTTCGTCATTGCTTGAGTATTATTTTTAGAGTTGTTAAAGTCAGTTGGTGCGACTGGTCTTAATTTAGCAATGCACATGAGTGTGAGTATGCCACGGGCCTCGCTTCCTTATTTTTATTCTAGAATACATCTGACGGCAAAATGCTTTGAACGTGACGCTGTGAAAGAATGTCTCTTTTAAAAATATTAAGTTTTTAATCTGTGGCTGTTATTTGTCACATGAAAGTTTGAAAAGTGAGTATTTCCGGTTGTTAATTAGAATTAACGACTTTTGAATAAAGTAACAAAGAGCTAGATTAGTAATTTTGTTCATATGTAACACTCTGAATGCTTTAATAATAATTGAAATACAAAAAAACCTAGTCTTTATTTAATTAGTTTATTTATTAAAAAAAAATTGAAAAAAGAAACTAAAATGTAGATAATTTTGGAAAAATTATGTCTGTTAATTTACCCTATCTTACACATTTTAAGGATGAAAGATCTTCCTGTACATTCTAAAAAAGTCTGAGATACTCTATACTCTGGTAGAAAATAATAAAATATACTAGTTAACTTATCATTACTCAATCATAGGTCTAAGCTACATGAGTTTAATGCCCTAATAAATAATGTAATTGAGTATATACAGCTTGAATGAATAAATAAACAAATAGATAAACATTTTAGATAAAAATAACCAATTATAGCACTAAACCCTAGTTTAAAAAGCTAAAAGTTAAAATCTTCCGACGGGAAGTTGGCTCTTCAAAATATTTCGGTTAGCTTTGATACTTTTATGTTGGTCTTTATGACTAAGCTGTCTGCCTATATTCCTTAGTCATCAGTGACGTAAACCATTTTTTTCAAAAGAATGATGAATATGAAGCTCTATCTAGATCTAAGTGAGCTTTCGCTACTTTATCGGACTTTTGAGGTGAGGTCAGAGTAAACCTGTAAGAACCAACCTGTCAATCAACCTGTAAGAAAATTATCGCCAAAGAGCCCCCAGGAGGGACGGACCTCGGCTTTGGCCGTTGCCTGTGTGCTCAATGCTTGAATAGACAGTAAAATGTCATTTGCCTGATGGGCTGCAATTTGCTTGAGGGGCCGAACTGAGACACAATGGCAAAGTCTTTGTGGAGAGCAGCAACTCTCATGTTTTGCCGTACGAACCGAAAGCTAGTATGCCAGAAGGTCCTATCCTCTTTGCAAGTCACCCGGGACCACCGGGTGGTCACCAGTAATCGAAGCTAATCCTACTCTACGCACTAGCGTATAGAACCGGGAAATCCCGGTACCGAAAATCCCGGGAATTCCCGGTGTTTTGTAGCGGCAAGAGAACCGGGAATTTCAAATACAAGAACCGGTATTTTCGGTACTTTCGGGACTTTTTCTTTTTTTTTTGATTATGACAATTGGCAACACTGACGCTAGTTGCGAGCGGTACAAGAGCAGCCATATTATTTTCATCGCGGTACCCCACCAGTCCCGCTCCCGACTCCCGCGCCCGCATTACTAATTTACTAGTCAGTCGTTGAAGGAACAGCGAAGTGAGCGGTGTTTTTGTGACCCGTGCCACTGTGATTCTTTTCGGTAAGTAATTTTTTTGTTTTAATACTATTTATGAATGACTATTGCACAAAGCAAGGAATATCAATGTTACTATTCACTCCTGATAATATGAAGACAGATATACTTATAAGATCTGTAAAATCTTGTAGTGGGTATGTGATGTACTATTACTAAATATGTTACCTAGTTTATGTGATCTAGAATAACTAAATTTGTTACCTAGTTTAAGTGATTTAGAGTGAATAAAGACGATTATTATTATACTGTCGCTTGCGCGCTACTAGAGTAGAGCAGAGACGCCTCAAAACATTTCATAACAAACAAGCAATTTTAAGTCACAATTTTACATTACAAGTTATTTAAAAATGGAAAAGTCTGCTATTTTCTATTTACTTGTGATACAAGTTACATCATAATTTTGTTTATTAACCTTTTTATTGTAATTATGAATCCATATTACAGATATAGATTTACTAGATAACGTAACTGTAGTGATTTTTATTAAAACAAACGTGTCGACTTTTGAAACGAACTATGAGCAGCCTATCCCTGTTTGGCATGCTCATGCATACATGAGCATGTCAAACAGTGTTGGTAATATCCAACATGAGTTGGTAATGTGAGTGTGAGTGAGCGTATAGCCTGAATCCCGACGGTTTGGCGGAGTTCAATGAGGGATTCTGACTCGCGTAGTATATGCATTTACGTTATATATGTTAATCTATGTCTGTGATTCATATCATAGGCTCATAGCACATTCGAGCATTATTACGTTTTTTGACATGATTACCTACTGACTAGCCGATTATGCGAGTTTCGTCAACCAGTCGGTGAACGCGTGCGAAATTCCTTGCTCTGTGCTTCACTGGAAGTAAGAACTGTGTAATTATCTAGTTAAGTGAAGCAGCAGCTCAAATTTCTGATCATATAATTTAAGTATTATAAGATTGATATTTTTAAGACGACCTCCGTGGCGCAGCGGTCATCACGCCTGCCTGCGACACGGATGGTCCCGGGTTCGATCCCCGGTCAGGTCAAGATGGAAAACGATCTTTTTCAGATTGACCAGGGTCTTGGATGTTTATCTATATATGTATTTGTTATAAAATATTGTATCGTTGAGTTAGTATCCCATAACACAAGTCTTTCATAAGAACTTACTTTGGGGCTAGCTCAATCTGTGTGATTTGTCCGTATATATTTATTTATTTTGTTACAGAAAAATGTTATCCATCCGTCCCAAAATATTCAACCTGATGGATTTCGAAGAGGTTCCGAGCAGAGCAAGCGACAAAACGTCGGTATGGTTTACTTTCTTAGAGCCCGAGATAAAATTAGTGCCAAATGTAAAAAATGCCAAATATAAGTATTTTTTATGATTCTTATTTGTAGTTTTATTTATATTATAATATATAAATTATGTTTATTGATAAATTTATCAATAAACATAATATTATATATATAATTGAAAAAAAATACCGAAAATCCCGAGAAATCCCGGGAAATCCCGGTTCCCGCATAGTCCGGTACCGAAAATCCCGGTTCCTTGAAACAGTACCGGTTCTCGATACCCTACTACGCACTCTATTCCGGTGGCGAGTGCGACGGGGTAGGAGCCGGGAGGGATCGGACTAGGTAGGCTATAGTTCTATAAGAACTAAAGGTCTAAACTGAGGGCTAAAACATAAAGCTAAGGACTAAACGTAGAAAAGTATATATGTCTGACACTTTACCAATGGTTCTCCAAACATGACGAGGGAGGACCCTCGCCATGTTTGGAGAACCATTGGTTCATGTGTTTTGGCAGGTTACTTGGCACAATAGCCATATTGATAATTTTTTCAAAAATTTAAGTATGTGTTAAACTTTTAGGATATAGGTACTGAATGCATACTGTAATATTGTGACTATGAGCTATTGAACATTGAGGAGTGCTTAATCAAGACATCAGCTTACTGACTCCTTAATGGAACCAACGATAAGTTTATTTTCTTAATTTTAGAAATAACTATGGCCACCTCTTTGTCTCTATCCTCGGACCAGCTCTATTTCAATAAAAAATATTTTATTATTAACTGATTATACAAAAATTTGATGCAAAATATAGTTCAAGTAATTGACAGCTATTTAAAATAGAACTTTAAACAATTTTAAGGGTATGTACCTAGAATTACTTAATGAAATAAATAGGTATCCATTTATTGCATGTAGGTATTATATTTTGATTGAAGTAAATTCTAACTTTAACTGTAAATAACCAATGTCTTTAAAAAAAATTATTGCCCATCCCAAATCACGTTTATTCGTTCTATATAAAAAATAATCTTTTTGTCTATCTGTGTATCAGAGGTCTACAAAGATTTGACCAAAAGTTGACGAAACTTGTATCTACTAATCTAATAATCATATTTTCCAATTAATTAACCAAAAAAATCTATTCCCAACCATTTTAACTAACCTCAAAATCAAAATCATAACCTCAAAAAATACTAGAAGCGGCCAACAATTTAAATTTTATCGCGCAATTAATTAAAAACCCAAATAAAATTATCAGAAAACACATGTTCGGGTTTGTTACCATGTTTATGGAGTTCGTAAGGCCATAATTTCCAGTGTAAAATGACCCTACAAGACCATTAATTTACCTCCTACAGCGCGGGTCATAAAAAAACGGTTTTATGGCGCGACGATACCATCGGACGCCAAATAGGCCTAAGACTCCTAATTGATAATATTTAATTGATTTAGCTATAAAAAGTTGAATTGGTTATTCTTATTTATCTTTAAAAATTTTATAATGGAGGAGGTTTTCAATTTGACTTTTATTTTTGTTTTTTTTTTATTAGATTCGGTTAGACACAAGGAATTGCATAGTCAATTGTGAACTGATTTAAATGATTACTTCAGAGGTCCCATATTTCTTTTTCGAAATGCATCAAGCTTTTTATTATTAGGGATTATATTTTTATTTTGATGTAGCTTAAAAAGCAGTAAGCTCTTTGTCTATCTATTAGCAAGTTGTAAATATCCATAGATTTTTGAAAAAAATTGTCTTTTGTATTGTTTACCTTCTTGTGAGCCTAATAATGTTTACCATACATTTTTAATTTCAGCCAGAGATTAAACTTAGGATAGGACAATGTAAAAGGACTATACGGAAATCATAGCGTACTATTATTAATTCTGTGTCAATAGCGAAAAAACCTAGATCAATAATATGACTTAAATACTCTACCAAACAAACTAAACACTTCTTCATTGTTCGTCATGTTCGTTCGGCCGAGGTTCGGCCACATTTTGACGTTCATATATATTTATGACTTATTAAATTGACAAAAGAAAAAAATTGTGCCCAACATGGAGATATATGTACTACGGTGGTGCCCAATATTTTTTGATTATTGAACTGACGGACTAATTTTTGTTTTATTATTTGACCAAGAAACTAGCCTATTGGAAACTCATAACATGTACCTATTAAATAAATAAATATATACGGACAAATCACACAGATTGAGCTAGCCCCAAAGTAAGTTCGAGACTTGTGTTATGAGATACAAACTCAACGATTTTATAAGAAATACATAAATAGATAAACAACCAAGCCCGAGGTCAATCCGAAATAGATCATTTTTCATCTTGACCTGACCGGGGATCGAACCCGGGACCATCCGTGCCACAGGCTGGCGTGTTGACCACTGCGCCACGGAACTCGTCAAACAATGATGCTAATGTTGAACCTACTTACCAGAACATCATTTACAAGCACTTAGTATTACAGTCATTGTGTGACAACTGTTACTAAGCCTAACTTTGACCTCCATAAATATAGTATAATAAGACAAAGAATTCGAAAAATCCAACGAATTCCCCTTAACCCTTCGGTGTTAATAGTGCTGTGATTTGTCCTTTAATCGGCCTGGGCCATCTGTCGATAAATCTTGTGTTTTACCGTTGCGATAAGATCACGCCACGTGGGGCGGTAGTGATGGGCCGTGTCGATAATTTTATCTTGTTTTTATCGCACCGGACTGGTATGACGATGGCAATGTGTGAATTTAATTTGTTTTATGTGGAAAGTAATTTCGATAAGTTTATTGAAAAGAAGAATATATTTCCATATCGACGATGATCCCTTGCGTGCGTAAAATTTTTTCCCTCACAGTATTTTACACTATATTAATGAATTAATATAATAAAAATAATTGAAACTACTTAAAATTAATTAAAATATTTACAAATAATATAGTCCCTGCAAACCATCACCTCGCGGTAACGTGCCCGAAAGGCTGGCAGCATTGCCACATTGGATGGCAATGCTTATCCTTTGTGCCAAGTAATTACCAGCCCTTTGGTCACGTGATACCTCGATAAGCCTGATGAATTAATGATATTTTGCATAATGATACATAATTACTAACTCCTAAAAAATTTTCAGTAACAACGAATTATCATACTGACAAATTTTAAGATTTTGACGACTTTGATAAAATATAAGTACAAGAGGTGTTAGTGATGGGTCGTGTCATGGTTTTTGTATTATCGACGGGATCATGGAAATATGTGGCCTATAAGAAATATATGGGAACAAATCACACAGATAGAGCTATACTCACAGTAAGATGTGAACTTGTTTCGTAAGATACTAACTCAACGATACTATATTTTATCTATACTAATATTATCTATAAAATATTAGATTGTTTGTTTACATTGAATAGGCTCTGAAACTATTAGACTGACTCTCTAAATTCTTTCATCTAAAGAAAGCTAATTTATCTGCGAGTGACATAGGCCATAATCTACGTGGACGAAGTCACGGGAAAATTGCTAGTTGTTTTGTTTGTTTTTCGTGTGTGTAAGTGTAATGTAAGTGACCAACACTAGTGTCTGATTTTTCAAACTGCCTAAAGGCTAGTGATAAATCGAAATATATATAACTCAAAGGTGACTGACTGACTGACATAGTGATCTATCAACGCACAGCCCAAACTACTGGACGGATCGGGCTAAAATTTGGCATGCAGGTAGATGTTATGACGTAGGCGTCCGCTAAGAAAGGATTTTGATCAATTCTACTTTTTAACGCGAGCGAAGCCGCGGGCAAATGCTAGTAATTAAATAAACATCCGAGACTTTTTTTTATGTTGAGATGGTTTTTATCATATCTACGATTATTCTTCTTATTTATGAGCTTTGTAGGTTTTGTCGGTGGAGTATTCGCCAAATGGCACTATCCTCTGCTCTAGACTTTAGTTTTTTTCTTCGTTTATACATTGTGAAAAAATTTAGCTGTGGATTTGTCGTCTAAAATGTGTTAGAGCAATAAATAGTATTAATACTTATTTTTAGTGGCCAGTTTCTATAAAGTTGGCAACATGAATGAATTATTTGTAAAATGGAGTCGAGCGCCGGTTGACGAATGAAACCTATTTGGATGTCTGCCAGTACAGTACTGTAACTAAACTCAACCTATTTTACTACATCGTAACGTCTGAAACTCTGAACTTAGGATGCAGACAAAATAATTGTAATACTTCAGTTAGCATTGACAAAACTTTTGGCTAAGATAGCAAGTTTTTGATCTTTGGGATTCATTTTGTTTTAATATCAAAAGACTTGCATGAATGAATATTAAAATATAATTACTCTTCTAGCATCAAGTGCTAGTTTACAATTGTAGTATCCCAGTTTGAAATACAAATCTGGATAAATGTAGAGTTTTTTTAAACACTTTTTTCAGGATACATTTTTAGTCATCTTATATTTGGGGGATACTGAAGTTTAGAAATATGTCAATTGTTGTATGTCGAATAATAATAATTAATTTAATTAAGATAATATAATAATAATTGTTGTAATTTACTTCTTATAAACGGGTGTAACAAAATATATTATTTACTATAACATCATCTGTGTAGTAATTTCTTTTATAATGGCTCTGTATCAAATATAATATTGTTATAAGTATTTGAAGCTAGTATCGTTTAAACTTCTTCAACCAGTCTGGCCACCGTGTAGGCCAAATCCTCTGACTGTTCTGGCTCTGGTAGTACGGAGAGGGTCGTGCTGCTGTAGTGGAGACAAAAAAAAACCTGTTGATGATTGATGATCGTTTGAACTTTCAGTAGTTCATGTCAGATTCGTATTTTTGTCGACAAGTATATTTGGAGTGCTAAAATTGTACTGTACTTTAAATATGAGTTATAGCAAGCCAGAAAAGTTTCTGTGTGGGCAGATATTTTTCTGTGTCAGTTCATTAGTGATCGCGATATTTTTGAAGTCAAAGAAATATCTAGTTATACATTACAACATTATTTGTGTGTGTGACTTATATATTAGTCTAGTGCCGCGCTTAAAACTATTGTGACACATAAAAAGTATTTATTAATCGACTTAAAAAAATTGCTATCAACTCATCGGAAACTTTCATTTGTTTCTAATTTGTAATGTTGGTATGGTACCCAAGTAAATGTTGACCTTCCTCATAACTCCGTTATTAAAGAACAGATCTGAAAAAAATATTTTTTGTTTTGAAAACGTATAATTTATTAGCATGCAGATAGAATAGGACCACTCCAAGTCATCCCGTGGATGTCATTGAAGGCGTCTTAGGAAACACAAGCTAAACAAAGCTTAAAAATATCAATGAGACCTCTTTGACCCGTCTGGCCAGCATGGAGAGTGTAGGCCAAATCCTTTGACTGCTCTGGCTAATATGTGGTTCAGTTAGTATAGAAAGGGTGCTCCTGCAGAGGAGACTAAAAAAGACCTGATAATGATGAAAAAGAAAAAGTAACTTTAAAACCGAGACAATCAAAACTCCGTGGTTACACATTCATATTCATAACACAAGATATATCGATAAAGCCCATCACTATTTAACCCGTCAGCTGCATACATCACCGTGCCTCCCCAGAGATGGTGTCGATGATAAAAATTACTTAAAACACCAAACATTTAACATCTTGCCCTCTCCCCGTCTCTTTCTAACACCAAATAACCTTTACACCAAAAAGAGACAGCTATCATTAATTCGGAACAACAAGCTTAGTTTCAATAATTTTAAAGTTCATTTTTGTATTGTTTAGTCCGAGATATCACGATCAAAACGATTCTTCAACGTACGTGAGGTTATTTTGGTGATAAAAATATTGTATATAATTGATTGTGCTACGATTTTTGAGATTTTGATACAGATTGTGTCTGAATTGATTTAGACTGTCCCCTCGTGACTGTAAATGAGTCAAATGTGCGTTTGTTTTTGAGTCAAGTCCTTTTTTCTTGTCTTATCTCATAGTCGATGTTGCTTGTCGTTTTCCTACCTTTTTATCTTAGCGTGTGAACTTATGTTTTGATCCGTTATTTCAATGTTATTGTGGTTATGACATGTTGATTTACCTTTTATATGTATACATACTAGCAGTCATCCCGGCTCCGCCCGTGGTGACCGCTAGAATTTTTGAAATCGGTCCAGTAATTCCTGATCCTAGCGTGTTCAACCAAACAAACAAACTCTAGCTATAAAATATTATTTATTATAGATTTGTATAACTTACTGAATATAGTATTTAGTGTCAAATCACACAAATTGATCTAGCCCCACAGCCCCACAGTAAGTTGTGAACTAGTGTATAGTGATGTGGGATACTAACTCAATGAGAGGTCTACATATACATATTTTTAATCGATACTTACCTTAAAATATAATAAAACCGGCCAAGGCGTATCGCGCCACGCGCAGTGTAGGGTTCCGTAGTTTCGAATGACAACTTTGAGTTTACACTGTTCACACACACTCGCACCTTACAGTTTAACGACCAAAAACATCTAATAATGAAAATTTTATGAAATTTTACATTTTCCAGTACATTTTATAAGTTGGTTGCCTATAACTTTTTAGTTTGCACTTAGTACTCAGCTCTGATAGTTTTCCTTTCAACTTCAGTATATATACTACTGCTGTAATTTTTTTCACGTATCCATATATAACCATTTAGCAGATAGAGGGGGGGACACTTAACTCTAACAAAAATTTTCACTTTAAAACCAAATATTTCGGAAACGGATCCCTAAATCGAAAAATGGTGGTCTCAACCTCACAATATTTTTTAAAGACCTTTTTAACGTTACCCCACACGATGGGTAAGTAGAGAAAAAAAAATACTCCCCCACTTTACTTGTATGAGAGCTACCCTAAACATTTTTTTTTTAAGATTTTTTTCTACCACTTTTTTGACATGATTAATAATATATACATACCCAGACCAGACAGACAGACAGACATGGCGAAACTATAAGGGTTCCTAGTTTACTACGGAACCCTTAAAATGCAAGACACAGGCCTATCTGAAAATTTCATTTTCCATCATGACCTAGCCGGGGATGAACAAGGGACTTTGATATCCAAAAGCACTTCGATACAACTAAGCCACAAAGGTAATAAATTTAAAAACTCATTCCAATGAAAAAACAAACATAGCAATAGGTGGCTAGTCGTGTCAAGAATGCTGCGGAATAAATAATGTTTTACACTTGTCGTTACGACTCACGTCCGCTTAAATTATAGCCTATGTCACCTGCAGATAAAGTAGCTTTCTTTAGTTGAAGGTGATTTTGAAAATCACTCCAGTAGTTTCGGAACCAATCCAATTCAAACTTTTTAAAAATTGAAAGATTTTTTTTTTTTAATTGAAAGAAAAATTACAAATAAGCAGTCAATTTACATTTAGCATTTTTATCTGTCGTTTATAGATGAATCTACTAAAACTTTCAATTTAAAACCGATTTCAATATTTTCTTTGAAAATAGCTACACTCTGGAGATCTAGATATTATCATCGTTTCTAATATTTTCGCGATTGTTACGCATTTAAATAAAATTACTTTGATACGATTTTATCGCGTTTATTACATTATTTATACATATAACGTTTCGAAAACTTCACAGTGTTTATGTTCGCAGGTAAAGTGCATGTTGTAATTTTATTTAAACGATAAGTCCATATTAATTTGTGTAATTTTGTTACAGGTAACCATCTTCTCGGTTTGATCATTTTAAAATGCGAAAAAAGAGAAAACCAATAACAAAATGTAAATAAAATACTCAAGAATCTCTCTCTATCAACGGCTCTTCATAGAAATCAATTAAACCAGTGAAAAGTGTGCCAGATAGAGACTGGGTTATTGAAAAACAATTACTTCGGAATTTTAAATAAAAAATACAAAACAAAAGAGTTGAGTGAACGACAAAAACATCTTACCCGAACGGAAAACAAACTTCGGACCTTTTAAAATCGAAAAACAAATAATTAATCTACATTTAAGGTGATTGCTTTTGTTTAAACATTTTGGGACTGCCGCCTTTGCTGTTTATTTAGCTGCACCCAAAGAGGATTTGGAAAACAAAACAGTGAAAGAAAACATAACCCGATAGCATTTACCGGAAAGACTACCATTTTAACTTTAATAAGTACGTTTATTGATTCTTTTGTGAATACTAACCTTTGGATGTGAATACACCTCAAGACTCGTGAATCAAAGACAATTAAAAAAAAGTTCAAAAATTGACGTTCCATGTGACAGTTCGAAATTCAAATGTTGGAATAGAGATGTGCAGTGCAATTTGAAATCGTGATCGATAGTTTATCAAACAGTGCTGAAGTGTAGTGTCAAAGTGGCAGGGGACGAGCATTTGGACATGTTGGGGGGCCCCGAATGGGGGCAGCGGGAAGCGACCCCCCCGAGAGACGCTCCCCTGCCGAGTTTTGGCTTCACACAGGAGCAGGTCGCGTGCGTTTGCGAGGTGAGTGAACTGTTATTAAATTACAGCTTTATGATTTAGTATCTGATGATTCTTTCACTTCTTTACCTGGGATTACATACAATGCATATTAGCACGTCTTTTTCCTTTGCGGGGTAGACAGAGCCCAAGCTATTAAAACCCAAAAGCCGCAATTAGCTTGTTAGTGGGTTTTAGGATGGAAAGCGGAAACAACATAGTGATGGGTTTACGGTCTGCGCGAAAAAAAAAACAGCTGGTATATTTTTCCCTTTTTCCCAAACCAGCATGAAAGAAAGTGTTACCCGGGGTTATTTGTGTATAAGTCGTTACTGGATTCTGGATAAATGTCCAATATGATGAAAATGATCATATTTCATGACCTGACCGGGGATCGAATCCGGGACCGTCCGTGTGGCCGGCGTGTTGACCACTGCGCCACGGAGTTCGTCAAATGAGTCAAAGGCTAAGAACTAGACTTAAGAAAATAACCTTATGTTCGATTTTAATTATACCTATGCCAAGGATATATTACCAAGGAAGGCGAGACTCTTCGATGCCCAAACAGAATAATTGCGAGAACTCCGCTCAGCAAAGTTATGGATTGTTTTGCAATAATTTATCAGAGAAAGTTATTTGTGGTTCATTAAGTAGACGTAGGTACATGAAAAATGGGAGTTTGATGTGCTCCCTTTAAATCATGATACATGGGCGGAATATATCAATATTGTGGTGGGAGTTCCATTGAACAAAATTATGAGTTACGTTCAAATTGTATTCTTCTTCTTATACTGCGTATTAGCAACTAAAACTTATGGAGATTTTTTTAACCTACCTGAAGACATCTAGTATAGTCTCTCAATACTCTTTAAACGAGTGCGCTGACGGCGCGGCTGGCTTTTATCACATGCGTGTTGTCATTCATTCATTTTTATCACCTACAATCCTATAGGTACCTCTTATGTTGTTTAAGTTTTGAAAGACTATAGCCATTTTAATTTACCATGTGTAGAGATTTACTAACTTACAGTACTTACTAGTTACCTATTTACTTTTAAATAGCTGTTACAATATAAACTTGGTCGGGCCATCGCAAAATGTGTGGATCATGCGGATTATTAATTACCTACACTGTGCTATTCTTAGGATGCTCGCGCCACCCAGCAATTAAATTCTTTAAATCCTAAATTATATCGAATTTTAAAAATCTAACATGAACACAACTTAGTCAATTACTTGTAGTATTTTGGTATTACTACAAGTAATTTACTAGGGCATATTATACATAGTTTTTCTCAAACGAATATTAATAAAAATGAATACCAAAATACTACAAGTAATATAAGTATACTAGTGAAGCACTTACATGTTAGATTTTTAAAATTCGATATAATTTAGGATTATAAGAATTAATTTCTGGTACTATTTTTGAACGTGTGACCACTCTTCATCGAAAGATTTTTGCATGGAAAATGAACGACAAAATTTCAAAAATAGTACCCCCGAGTAATTTCTCCTAGCGACGTCAGGTCAACGAACATATTCAAATCAATCATGATGACAAAACTAGTATTAAAATTGTAACATACAAAGTCAAAGTCAAAGATTTTTATTCAAAATTGGATAATTGTATCTCTTTTTGAACGTCATATTTTTTAATTTCTTATTATTTTTAATTTTTAATATGCAAAATCGAAAAACTACTAGCGTTTCGTAATGACCACCGGTGAGAAGAATACGTGGACAAAGTTGTAGGTAACAGCTAATCATATAGGTAACTAGCTGTTACCCGCGGCTTCGCCCGCGTGATATATAGTCCGCGTCCTTCTTGGTACCCTCACCTATAAGTATGTATGCCAAACAAACTCACTTTCGCATTTATAATATTAGTTGGGATAGGATTAGGATTAGGATATACATACAGGTAGCATCATCAAGTCTTTTTGTGTCTCCACTGTAAGAGCACCCTGTACTACCAGAGCCATATTAGCCAGAGCAGTCAGAGAATTTGGCCTCCACTCTCCAAGCCGGCCAGACGGGTTGGAGAGGTCTCTTCGATATTTATAAGATTTGCTTAACTTGTGCTTTAAACGCCTTTTACGACATTCACGGGAAGACTTGGAGTGGTCCTATTCTACTCTGCCGGAAACCTCACGGCTGTTGAGGTAGCATTATAGCTTTTTTTTTTTTAAGGGACATATCACACAAATTGAGCTAGCCCCACAGTAAGTTGTGAACTTGTGTCGTGGGATACTAACACAACGATACTATATTTTATAACATATACTTATATAGATAAACATCCAAGACCCAGGCCAATTTGAAAAAGATCGTTTTCCATCTTGATCTGGCCGGGGATCGAACCCGGGACCTCCGTGTCGCAGGCTGGCGTGTTGACCACTGCGCCACGGAGCAATAGCTGAATAGTACACAGTCTTTGTTGGCACTAACTCTTCAGTCACGTAGGAATTTACGACTAGACAGTTTTCAGACCTGTGACGTAATACTTGCGTAGCTACCACCCACCACAGCCAATATAAAATTCAGTTTGTATATTTAGTAACGTTTGCTTTGTGCATTCTATGTACTATGCGCTTTCTGATGAATAGACTAAACAAACGCGAAATTCATGTTGGCATCTATTTTAAAACTGTCGAAAAGAAGATATGTTTTTAGAGTTTATGTAGGTATTTGGATAAAAATTCCATGCATTTATACTTAAGGGCGGCCAACCCGTCTATCTTTTCATACATACGGCGTTGTAACAAATCTTTCTTTGAAACTGTTCGACTGATAGGTGCTTTGTGCACTACATCTAGGTTCCTATCAAAATACGAAATCACGCCTCCAAAGTTCCACTTTTTAGCACAAATTTTATCTGAACTTTGGGCGTTTATAATGTACTTAATAATTGTAACAGTGAAGAAAATATTTATTTTGAAACCTTGCAAATGTAATAGAAATTTTAAATATTAAACGTTTTTTTCATAAACTTGTAAAGCTTACTAATAAACACGTATTTCTTGAAACAAGTTTAATGAAATAATGAAATTTCTTTCTTCGTTCAATATCTTCGCGTACTCACTAGCTTGTTACCATGTGACAGTAAGAGGTGTGTGGGGGACGAGGGTAAGGGGCTCTTTTCGCTCTGCCTCTTTATCTGATATATTGCGCTGGACGGAACAAGCTTTTCGACCATCTCGCGTTGACGATAGTCGGTAGGGGAAGGGCTCTCTTAATAATAAACAGGAAAGATTTGATTGTTTGTTTGTATTGAATACTTGTTTTCTTTGTGGTAGAGCCACGCTACCGGCAAAATTTATTTTTTCCAACCAATGTTACTTGTACGATTCTTTAATCTCTTCTTCCAGCAACCAATATATTATTGTTCTTAATCGTATTTGTTATCTGTGTAAAATTAGCACTACTAGAGAATACCTTAATTTTACTATTATGTTCCCCTCTAGGAGCAACTTATCTATATCATGTATGTAATAAATCTGTGAATAACGTGGTTGGTCGCAAGATTATGTATTCTTATATTAATGTGTCTTATTGTGTAATATTTATCTTGCAACTGTTTGTTATTCCTTAATAAATAAATAAATAAATAAATAAAAATTCACTTTTGCTAGTAGTATGACTGGGCCATGAGTAGCACACTCTCACAGGAAACAGAGTTTTGATGACTGGACCGATTTTCAAAAATTTTCATTTATAGAAAGCTTTGCCACTACATATTTTAAAACAAAGTCCTCCACCGCGTCTGTTAGTTCGCGATAAACTAAAAAAAACTGCACGGATTTTCATGTGGTTTTTACCAATAGATAGAGTGATTCATTAGGAAGGTTTGTAGGTATAACACATGTCCGGGCGCAGCCGGGGAGGGCTTCTAGTTGAATATAAATTTGTTAGCAGATTTTTTGAGTCGCAAAACTCGTAAAATTGTTTGGCCTCAGCCTAAATATTTTTAAGGACCGGGTAATTCATTGCTTCTCAGTGTCAGTGTCAGTCAGGCTTAAATTGTAAAGTACTTACCAAGACAAATCCAATGAGTCCAAACGATGGGCCTATATAGTTTAGAAGTGCCTATGGGCCCTATGGCCACCTTTAGACTTCATCATTAAATCAGGCGTATGGTACCATAATATTGCATTGTCATCCACCTTGCATTAGTACACAAAATATTAGCTCAATCAGTTGAGAATAATCTCTTCAAAATTGAGTTGAAAGATTTGACCCTCACAAACAAACTAAGTATGTCGAGCTCCGTGGCGCAGCGGTCAACACGCTAGCTTGCGACACGGGGGTCCCGGGTTCGATCCCCGGTCAGGTCAAGATGGAAAAAGATCTTTTTCAGATTGACCTGGGTCTTGGATGTTTATCTATATAAGTATATATTATAAAATATAGTATCGTTGAGTTAGTATCCCGCGACACAAGTTCACAACTTACTGTGGGGCTAGCTCAATTTGTGTGATATGTCCATATATATTTATTTATATTTATTTTATAAGCTTGGACCGGTAACTATAACAGCCAGCTTACTGAGTACGAGCATCATACGACGTTTTTCAATATATTTAAGATTAGATATATAATAAATTGAGCAATTGTGATTGTTGTAAAGAAAAGGGCCTAGTCCGTTAAATACGATCTAAGTTTCTGTGTCATTACGACCGTATTAATAGCAAATGTAATGAAATAATAAGAAAAGCCGCCGGCGGAAAGCTAGCACATTACAAATTGGTCAAGTTCAATACAACCTCTGTCGCCTCCCACTCAGCCACGCCCTCCGTAACCGGATATCCGGTTGCTACGCGACTGTTTGTTTGGCAACGCCTGCACAATGTTTACTATCGATATCGATGTGGTGATTGCCCCTTTCTTACGCTCTGATGACAGTTGATTGACTAAAGGGAAAGAGATTATTATTTTTATATTCCACGCTGTTCTGGGAGAAAAGAAAAAACATAGAATGTACCAGCTGCTTCTCTTCCCGCGCAGATCGTAAAAGTCGATCGAGGGAATGGGCGTCAGGAATCATGTCAATAGACGATGCGGCTAGCAACCTTATTTTGATTCCAGTCTCCAACTAAAAGCTCACCAACATGAACAAATAATAAAACAAATTAAAATGTAATATTAATTGCGTGTTTTGTAGTAAGATGGTACTGTACTCATAATCTTGCCAGTTTTTAGGATTCCGAACCCAAAGGCTAAAATCGGGACTCTATCACTAAGACTTCGTTGTCCGTCTGTCTATTTGTCACCAGGCTATATGTCATTTCTATTGCCGATAACAACTGAACAACAAATACTAAAAATAGAATAAAATAAATATTAATCTCATACAACAAACATTACTTTTTCCCGTTTTTGCTCGATAATCTAATGTTATAGAATAGACAATGGTACGGAACCCTTCGTGTGCAAGTTCACTTGTCCGATGTTTTGTTTTCTATAGCAAACAACATATTTTTCACCACACTTGCAAACTTACTCATATTTTCACCTCGCACGTGTCCCTCCCCAATTATCCAAATGTTGTTATCTACGCCCGCCCCCCATTACAGCAACCGCCCCATGTAACTGATATGCCATTAGAGTAAAGCGATTATTTTAATTTTGTTCCTAGTAGATCTGTCTTTATATTTGACCCCCGATGCAAAAAGAGAGGTGTTATAAGTTTAACTTGTCTTTATCTGTCTCGTATCTGTCTATGGTATTGTAGCTCCCAAACGAATGAAGAGATTTTCGTTTACTTTTTGTGTCATAGGTAATTTTATCCCGCGGGTTCTTCGCCATGTTTCATGAAATTCTGTTCAGCCGTTTGAAGATCGTCAGCTTTTTTCTAGATAATGACATCTAACTTAAGATTCCCACGTACAGTCGCAATCCCATACAAACGTAGTTTCGTTTTAGTTTTACAACAGTTAGGCCAATCTCAACCAAATTTCGTACATACGACCGGATAAGGCATATTGATGTTTATAATCAGATTTCAATTTTAAAAATAATACCTATACAAAATTACAGCGAGTTGAAGTTTTGTAGCGAAAACTGACAGTGTGTAAGTCTGGTTTGTATGAATGGCCAATGCAGTGTAATAAACTAATCCTTACATTATTTAATCTTTTTAGAAAGAATCCGAAAGTCCTCACTTTTTAAACCGTCTTCAAAAATGAGGAGGTTCTCAATTCGTCTGTATGTTTTTTGTATGTTTCTTACGCGATTTCTTATGAATCGATTTTAATAATTCTTTTTTTGTTCATAGTTAATTCTACTACGTAGGTGAACCCATATTTATTGGATATTTATCAAAATGTATAATATCATAATCAAGACAACTTGATCAGCAGGCCTATTTGCTAACTTTTGACAGGTACGGTGTACATCATTTTCATGGTAACTTCATTATTCATTACGGCTTCGGTATGAATGACAATTTATATTTAAGATATGAAAACCGAAATGGATGCTAAAGTGACAATCAAATCGTTGTACACCGAGATAGCAAATCGGCCTGTAGAACGTTGCTGCTCTGTTTCAAAATAAAGTGATCTACCATTAAAAATAACACCCACTTAAAATTGAAAAAATAAAATTATTTATACATATCATCATCATCATCATCAGGTCTTCCCAGTCTCCACTGCAGGAGCACGACCCTCTCTGTACTACCAGAGCCATATTTATACATATACAACAAACTAAAACTCAAAAACCGTACTCTTAGTGTAGTGTAATAATATTTAGGGTTCAAGCCGGATTAAAATTTTTTTTAGTACGCCACGGGGTGTCTAGACCATTAGGGGGTTGTATTGTGCAGGAGATAGATATTCATTATTATTAATGGGGTTTAGGTCGTAATCTTGTAATTGAATGTGTAAACCGGTAATTAATTGTGGCTTCATGCGTTTTTGCTCCTATTTAGAATCTAGGAGACTATTTTTTTAAATTGAAAACTTCTTTAGCGGCGCTGTGCACTTTTTGTGATGGGGAAAAAATGTTGAACTCGCGGCAGGTCACGTGACCGATAGGTTCGTCAGATTGAAAATTCGTAAGACGGACACGTGACCTGATTGAATAGCAACTGCCGGCATTCCCGGAGTGCAAACCGTTGTTTTTTTTTAATTAAGAATACCTACTGTTGTCTATGGGTGCCTGTATGCCAAATGCCTTCAGGATAAGTCCTGAAATACACATAACAATTTTACCCAGAAGATCGGTATTTTTTTCGCACCTATTTGTGTATCATCATCAGGTCTTTCTAGTCTCCACTGCAGGAGCACGACCCTCTCTGTACTACCAGAGCCATATACTAGCCTGAGTAGTCAGAGGATTTGGCCTACACTCTCCACGCTGGCCAGACGGGTCTCTTTGGAAGGACCTCATGATGATGATGATGATACCTTTCATCCCGGAGAAAAGTACTGTTCCCGGGGGATCGACACTAACGCGGGCGGAGTCGCGGGAAAAAGCTAGTTTTTCAATGCAACTGGGTTATTTTTTTATCGTGTACCCCTTAAATGAAGTCAGCGGGGTGTCTACATCATCATATTAGAGGGTTGGATTATGCGGTCGATACGGATTACGGTTGCTATAAGGTAATATGATGAGTAAACCAGTAAAGTGAATCGATAGTGGCCTTATATTTTTTAATTTAAAAAAATTTATACCAACCAAATGATATATTTATATAGGAAAAGGGAAAGAAAAAAGGCGGCAAAAAACTAATTATATTTAATTATTATTAGCTGTTATCCGCGGCTTTGCCCGCGTGATATATAGCCTATGCCCTTTTCAGTACTCTAACCTATGTTTATGCAAAATTTCATGATGATTGGTTCAGTTGGTAGGGCGTCAAAACCACAGAGTACTTTGAATTATATATGGTCAAAACGTTACAAACAAACAAACTAACTCACTTTCGCATTTATAATATTAAAGTTAGGGTAAGGATTTAATTACATTCAAAAGTATTTAAATATCAGTTAAAGAAAAGGTTTAATACTAAAAAGTTATACTAATCTCTCACACTTGTTAGTAATTTACAAGATCTTGTGTAGATTCAAGATGTTTATTGTGGAATCATTCGCACTGATGGCAAGGGCAAGAGGCCAGCAGGCCTATTTGCTAACTTTTGACAACTACGGTGTAAGTACATCATTTTCATGGTAACTTTAATATTCATTACGGCTTCGGTATGAATGACTTTTTTTATTTAAGATATGAAAACCGTAATGGATGCTAAAGTGACAATCAAATCGTTGTACACCGAGTTAGCAAATCGGCCTGCAGATGGTGTTATTCTTATTCCACGGCGACAGGATAAGTGTGTCTGGGATGCCACATGTGTGGACACTCTGGCTCCTTCGAACTTAATTGGGAACTTATCTTCTATCCATGTACGTTGAAAAAGGCGACTTAGTAAATAAAAGTCAAACAAAGTCTATAAACATCAAAGAGACCTCTCTAATCCATCTGGCCATCGTGGAGAGTGTAGGCCAAATCCTCTTACTGCTCTGGTAGTACAGAGAGAGTCATGCTCCTGCAATAGAGACTAAAATGACATGATGATGATGAACAACACCTATAAAATATGGTTAAAGATATTGTTACATATATGAACAATATTTTTACTTGTACAAATATTTGTTTCTAAATTTTCACTGCCATTGCTATACACTAAAATAATTATATTAATTTACTGCTTTAAAAAGACATCAACGAGCCCACTTGTAAATTAAGTCATATTTAGAAATTCTAAAATTTAAGTTTTACATGTATTCCTCAAGGAATCGCGAAAATTACTAGAAATAGATCTCTCATACATTTGAAGTTATTCAGACCTTAGATTGTTGTAGATACGAAGTGAACGCAAACTAAGTAAGTAAGAGAACGTATCATATTGAGTTTACCACTTTATTTTTAATTGTTAGAATTCTTATAGGTTTTCCCTTAATCAATAAGCAATTAAATAATAAATATAAATATATAGGGATATCCCTATATAATTTATATTATTTATATTTAGTATCAGTATTAGACAAATTGAGCTAGCCCCACAGTAAGTTGTGAACTTCTGTCGCAGGATACTAACTCAACGATACTATATTTTATAACGTATACCTACTTATATAGATAAACCTCCAAGGTTATTCTGAAAAAGATCGTTTTCCATCATTACCTGACCGGGGATCGAACGAATACGTACATACATGCTAAAAACATTACCCTTTTTCTGGGTGGGTCAGTCGGGTAATAATTCCATATAAAGCCTGTAATTCACGTTAAACTAGAGTCGCCTGGAAGCGCATGTCTCCATACAAACGGAAAAAGGGAATTGTGGCAATATTTGATAATTTTAGGGCAAAATTAAGCATCCAATCAATTAATCTCATTATAATCTACGCACGTTCCTATACAGTTTGGTTGAATTATCAAATGTTTGAGAATTATACGCCTCTCAAGATTTCCATACAAATTTGAATAGTCTTGTTATTCTCAAACCATTGGTATTTTAACCAAGCTGTATAGGAACGTACGTAGATTATAATGAGATTAATTGATAAAATGCTTTATATTACTCCAATATTATCAAATATTGCCACAATTGCCTTTTTCCGTTTGTATGGAGACATGCGCTTCCAGGCGACTCTTAAGCAAATATAAATTGATTTTTTGTTTGTCCTCCAACATCGCCGAAGGGTGGTCCCAAACATTTTGCACATGTCTGCACGTCCGGCTCTGCCTATGTCAATAACCCTGCTAAAACAAACACCGTTTTGTTGCCAATTGTTGAATGTCGCTTTTAGTTAGAATTGTCACAACGTTTCCACATGTCTACGTGAGTCTTAGCTAGTTAGTCTGTTTGTGATATCATTATTAAGATTCATTTTAGGTTAGCCGTGTGGTTCCTGGCAGAGTAGAATAGGACCACTCCAAGTCTTCCCGTGGATATCATAGAATGAAACACAAGCTAAACAAAGCTTATAAACATCAAAGAGACCTCGCCAAGCCGTCAGACCAGCGTGAAGAGTGTAGGCCAAATCCTCTGACTGCTCTGGCTAATATATGGCTCTGGGGTAGTACAGAGAGGGTCGTGCTCCTGCAGTGGATACTAAAAAGACCTGATGATGATGATAATGTTGAGTCTGTCGCTTTTTGTTAGAATTTATCCGAACTGTGCCGCACGTCTAAGTAAGTCTTAAAGGCGTATTACATCTTCCTAAAATCAGTCTCTGACGAGAGGGACGCCGCAATACGTATACCGATATCTCTTTACGTTTCTAACGTATAATAAATAAATAAATAAAATAAAAATGCTTTATTTTCTGTAACAAAAGTGATCTTATAGCTACAGGTGTTGGAGTCTCCTTTTAGGCTATCTAAGATGCCTGTGCCAGGAGGCTCCGCTCTTCATTATCTATATCTTACATTAAGATCAATACAAATTGAGTTTTAGTATATATGTGTGTGTGTGTGTATGTATGGGGGGGGGGGGGGGGGGGGGAATAGGGTGTATCAACATTCAAATCAATATGTTTATCCATATTGATTTGAATGTTGATGTCTTAGGTTTTTTATTATACATTACACAAGTATATTTGATATATTATTCTATTTTTTTTATCTCATTATATCCATTTATTTTATTTATGCCAAAATATTAACAAAAGAACATTTTTTTTATCCTATTTCTAATAGCGATTCAGTTTCCGAGTAAGTTAGGTCTTTTATCCACTCATTTATTATATTTTTAATCACATGACAAGTTTTAGAGTAAATATCAAGTTTTTTATTAATTTTATTGTAAAGGTAGCAAGAACGTTTAGAATATTGAATACTGGCAAAATCGGTTCTTATGAAAGGTATATCAACTACATTGTGCTTCCTTCTTTTCTTTAATTTGTCTGTGTCATACATTAAAGTTCTGTGCTTTTTAAGGAGCAGCTGTATGATGTACAATTTGCGTATACTTAAAATATTACTTATTTGATAAAGTGATTCTGTAGGGAAACGACGTTTTTTAAAAAACATTACTTTTAGTAAACCTCTTTGTGCTCTCTCTACTTCTAAGAAGCGAGTCTTGTAGCACCTCCCCAAACAGGAATACAATAAGTTATTATTGACTGAACCAAAGATGTATACACATTTATTAAAAGATTCTTATTCTTGGCATTACTAATTAAAGCAGGTTTAGGGGCTATATATCTCAGGTTTTTAAAAAGCCAACAGAATTTTCTGATCCTTGACGATATAAGTTCAACTTGTGGATACCAGGACAACCTTTGATCCAATATTACACCTAAGTATTTAACTTGCGTCATTTTATTTATAGAAGGGCAGGTACATGGATTAGCTAAATTATTAGAATTGCATGAATGAATTTTGATATTTAAATCATAAGAGGGTTGCGAGGAGTTCTGAATAGAAAAACAGACGTAGTTTGTTTTATCAGTATTAAGCGTAAGAAGGTTATTTTTTAGCCATGCTGCAACCAAAGCCATACCCTTTTCAGTTTGTTCTTTAGTTCGTATAGCGGCGTCCTTCTCGTCAGAGACTGAATATCGGAAGATGTAATACCTCAATTAGCTTGTCTGTTTGTGACATCATTATGATTCACGATTTTTGGTGTTATACACCGTGTAAATTGACTATTCGACCAAAGATATTAAAAAAAAATAGCTTCTTGACATAACCTTTAAAGGGATGACTCAGCCCGTCAATATGAACAACTTTTCCTATGGAAACAACGCTGTAAAAATCAGATACTTTATAGGGTTCCGTAGTAAAAACTAGGAACCCTGATAGTTTCGCCATGTCTGTCTGTCTGTCTGTCCGTCCGCGGTTTTACTCAGAAACTATAAGTAATAGAAAGCTGTAATTTGGTATGGGTATGTATATTAATCATGGCAAAAAAGTGGTAGAAAAAAATCTTGAAATTTTTTTTTATTTTGGGTATCTCCCATACAAGTAAAGTGGGGGAGTAATTTTTTTTTCTCTATTTACCCTTCATGTGGGGTATCGTTAAAAAGGTCTTTGAAAAATATTGTGAGGTTGAAAACACCATTTTTCGATTTAGGGATCCGTTTCCGAAATATTTGGTTTTAAAGTGCAAATTTTTGTTAGGGGTACTTGTCCCCCCCTCGGAAACTTATAATAAAAACAATGACTAAGTTGTTTTTGTTATAAGTTTCGCCAGAGAAAGGTCAATGTAACAAATCTATTGTTAGATTTCCTTGTGACCAAAATAGAGAAAAAAGTTATTAACTTATCTCCTACAGCCAAACAACGAGCAAATGTAGCGTAAAATATTGAATATTATAATACCGACGACGACCTGATAAGGGTCGCAGGAAGGCGCTAGATGCAGGCCGCTTCCAACCGGTCGTATTGGACATCCTTGGGGGAGGCCTATGTCCAGCAGTGGACCTCATGCTCAGCTGAAATGATGATGATGATGAATACCCTTACTAAAGTTGTTGTTTTGACACAAACGTTCAAATGACTATATTTGCGGTGTTGCATAAGCAGGTGAAAATTATTTGTTTCGTAAGTACCTATCTGTTGACCAAATAGTTGGATAGGTCTTTAAGGCCCCACACTAGCTACACTAGCGACGCCAATTGTTTTATTCCGAATACTTTACAAATAGAAAGAAATTCAAGAATGTAAATCATATTTAATAAGCCTTAGGAAATACCCTAAAGTATTTTTAAAATTTGATTGATTAAGAGAAATAGTGATTACCGCCAAAAACGGCCGTACGGTAATCTGCATCTGCAAAATACTTCAGGTTAGTGTGCCTAGTATAGGGCCTTAAACAATATTGTCGGTGTTGGAACATCATTTTTCGAATTTTTTGTTTAAAACTAACGTGAGATATTAAAGTCGTCCCAGTCCGCACTTGTCCCAGTCGTCCCAGTGCGGGCTGGGACGACTTCGTGCGCGCGTCTTGGTTCACATTCGCCCT
This sequence comes from Rhodophaea formosa, assembly GCA_963082605.1. Taxonomy (NCBI): domain Eukaryota; kingdom Metazoa; phylum Arthropoda; class Insecta; order Lepidoptera; family Pyralidae; genus Rhodophaea; species Rhodophaea formosa. The sequence continues at coordinate 10,794,655 of OY720230.1, forward strand.
GAGGAAGATCTCCGGATGAGGTTGACTGTAGCTGACTTCATACGTGAGCGACCCGTATTTTACATATTAATAATCATTTTACGATTTAGGGATCAGTTTCAGAAATATTACGTTTTGCAAATTTTTTGTTGGAGTAAAGTGTCTCTCTCTCGATTTTTCTCTTTTAAAGTTTTCAAGTGTTTTCAATAAATATTTTCTGCCCAGGTACTCCAACAAGCGGGCAACATCGAGAGGCTAGGCCGCTTCCTCTGGTCACTACCAGCGTGCGAGAGGCTCCACGCCCACGAATCAGTCCTAAAGGCCAAGGCCATGGTGGCCTTCCACAGGGGAAACTTCAAGGAACTATATAGGCTTCTAGAATCACACACCTTCAGCGCACACAATCATGCGAACCTTCAAGACTTGTGGTTAAAAGGTAAGAGATTTATCTTTCAAGCTGTGTCTTCTTTGAACTTAAATATTACATGAATCATTATCATCATCGCGTTGTCAGGTCTTTTTTAGTCTGCACTGCAGGAACGACCCTCTCTGTACTACCAGAGCCATATATTAGCCAGAGTAGTCAAAGGATTTAGCCTACACTCTCCACGCTGGCGGGTGGATTAGAGAGGTCTCTTTGATGTTTATAAGCTTAATTTAGCTTGTGTAACCTAAGTCGCTCTGTACGACATCCACAGAAAGATTTGGAGTGGCCCTATTTTACTCTGCCGGGAACCACACAGCCCAAGCTGTATCAACCTGAACCTAAATATTACAACTTTACTGAATAACCAAACTCTTGCTTTGCTGGTCTACATGAAAACACACTCTATACCTTATAAATTCGCAGAAAATGGAAGTTTGAGTAGTAGCTTTACCCCTTCTATGCTTCGTTCGGTGAGTGAGAGAGCCGGAGGCCCCTCCCTCTTCCCCCCTTTGGGAGGGAAAACAACGGCAACGTTTTTTCACACCCCTGGTGTTGCATTAGTCCATGGACATTGGTGGTCACATACCGCTTGCTCGTTTGCCGTAAGTGCACACCCAGTGTCAAGGGTGTTATCCTCAACACCCTTGACACTTGACACCTTAATTAGTTAATAGCCATGAGTGTCCCAATGTTGGGCAAAGGCCTCTCTTTCACTCCTCCAAGATTCTCTAGATTGTGCTAGTGCGCGCCAGTTCTTATTAAATTTGCTTAATTCGTCGCACCAGCGGGTCCGGGGCCGACCACCTTAAGGAGTTAAAAATTATTGTTTCTACTATTAATATATATAATATTGTGGCCCAGAAAGTGTACTTTCTAACAAGTTTTACATCACACCTAGGACGAGGTCAATGCGTGAGTAAACAATCAAAACACTTAATAAAATGTATGTGTAAGCAAATGTTTTGTATGTATGCTGTTGGTGTACCTATATAAATAAATTTAAAAAAAAAACTGCCTAACAGGTGGTATGCGCGCCCGGCCTTTCTAGCTGCTACTCTCTCATTGCCAATCCATCCGAGGAAATAGCATCCCAAATACTTTTATCCTGTTCCCTCAGTTCAACAAACTCCTACCCTTCCTACGCTTTAAAAACGGTTCTAATGGGCAGCAGCGTCGGAACCGATATAAGAAAAACAAACAGCGCTTCCCAACCCAAGCATGGTGAATATCGCAAACCCTCCAATGATAGAAATCCATGGTGGAGGCCTGCAGTCCAGCAGTGGACTTTTCGTGGCTATGATGATGACGAAACACACCCTTATTTTGCTATATACTTTCCTCTACCTTGAGCACAATCCCCATTATTGTTCTTTCTTGATTCTTCAGCCACTTTGCATACTATAGTGAGACGCTCAACGCCTGCGAATTAGTCCTAAAAACCTAAGTTATGGTGACTCTTCACAGAGGAAACTTTGAAGAGTACGCTTTCGAAATCACATACCTTATCTATGCGACAAAATCTGTGACTTAAAGATAAGACTGAATTACGTAGATTATAGAGCAAAAAAAAAAACAGAAACAAAGTGCCATAAAATTTTCTTTGATTGGACCATGTACTTTTGTTTTTGTTATTAGTTGATGATAATTATTTTATACTTTACTTTTATTTGTCCAGCACATTATATGGAGGCTGAAAGGCTACGAGGGAGGCCGTTAGGAGCCGTCGGCAAGTACAGGGTGCGGCGCAAATTCCCGCTGCCCAGGACGATATGGGATGGAGAAGAAACTTCATACTGCTTCAAGGTAATTACTTACATTGTGACAATCACGCTCGAGTCAAATAACTTCGTGAGTATTGCTGGCCAGCGCCCACCCACTACTGTCCCTTCATGCCCGCCAGCAACAGTGGATGCATGCAACACTTGTCGATAGTGAGGCATCCCCTGCAGGCTGCAGCAGTATCGGCCTCTTTACACGAGGCATCTTCCAGCAATAAACCTATGTAGATGATAGTCTTTCGAATGACAAGCAGCGAATGACTTTTACAATGATTGGTACAATCCTCCATCAACCTGCTAGAGCGACAGGCAGAACGTGGTAAATTTAAGGTAAATGGGAGCTGATGGCAAATTTATACAGTATGCCACGCATTCCCGCTGCCCAGGACGATATGGGATGGGAAGGAAACCTCATGCTTCAAGGTAATAACTTACATTTTTGCAGTCCTCAGTCAACCAGCTACAGTTGCAAGCCAAAGCGTGGTGAAATAAGCTTCAGAGGCTACTGAGAGTTGACGGTAAGAACAATGTGCGGCGCAAATGAACCTATATAGATGATGCCTGGTGGTCGTTAGAATAACAAGCAACGAATTACTTTAACAATGATTCTTTTAATCCTCCATCGTCCAAGAGCGACAATCGGTATAATTGACTGAACTTTCTATATATTTCTTGGAATTACATAACTTAAATTACGTTATTTGTTCAACAGGAGAAATCCAGATCAGTTTTACGGGATTGGTATCTCCACAATCCATACCCCTCGCCAAGGGAGAAGCGGGAGTTAGCAGAGACGACAGGCCTTACCACTGTACAGGTAAAATATATAATTTTTCCAAAATGAAGAGGTACAGCGATATGATTCACATTGTTCCTCTACTCAGGGCTATCTTTAACCAATGAAAAGCTAAGACCTTTATCGACATCCACGGGAAGACTTGGAGTGGTCTTATTCTACTCTTTCGGGATCCACACGGCAAATGTCTATCTACTTTATCATACTCCCGAGCAGTAATTTTGTGAGTCACCTCGATCTTGGCTTTCCGGCAATTTTTCTTATCATGTTACTCCGAAGAAGACGTCACTGTAGGTAGGCTTCTGAAAATATACTTTTGTAGCGGGAGCGAGGTGGTGTGCTCGACCGCCACAAAGGGAAGATCTTCCCGCTGGGCAAGGTGTGCGCCCAGGGAACCGTACGGCTCCGACTGAGTTCTGTCGGAGGTATTTCTTATGTCTCAAATGTGAAGAAACTTTGTTTGCGCGTTTCAGGATTGTGCAGCGCCATCTTGTGAAAAGTCTTGTAGCTGTTTTGCTGTTTCGTCATATTCACAGTTGGGTCTACGTGTTAGTTCTTGTGGCGAGTGTAGAGGTCGCCACACTTTGATATATCTTTTGCAATTGTATTATGGCCAGAACGAGCTTAAGTGCGTGCCTAGCTGCATTTTCCCATACAAACTTATACTTTATTTTCTTCCTCGAAACTGTATCTCTAGAGCCATAGTTTTTTCGTAAAATCTAGCTACTGTTGGCAAGCCCTTCTTTTTATCTTCTTAAAAACAGTTTCTGTTTTCTCGTAATATTCAAAGGACTAGTTTTACAAATTGGAATAGTTTTAAAGATAAAAACAAATAATAGGAGCATAGAGACCTATGCTCATTATATATGACATTCTTCCTTTTAAAAAGCCAATTTAGCATCAGAGAAACGCCTCGACTGGTTACCTCGCTTTCATAAAAATATCTTGGATATAATTTTTATTACATTGTAAATGCGTTAAAAGTGTCGTGGGCTCACTCGAGCAAATCTTGTGGTGTAATGTTACACCTCGCTTCCTCCAGTATAGGGTTACACTTAGATAGGTAGGTTAGCTTTTTTTTATTTGTCTACAAACGAATAACATACCTATGATACTTTGGTATTCATCATTATAAGGTCTTTTTAGTCTCCACTGCAGAAGCACGACCCTCTCTGTACTAGCAACCCATATATACATATTAGCCAGAGCAGTCAGAGGATTTGTTCTATACTCTCTATGCTGGCCAGACGGGTTGTAGAGGTCTTTTTGATGTTTAAAAGCTTTGTTTTGCTTGTATTTCCAAAGTCGCCTTCTACGACATCTACGGGAAGATTTGGATGGTCCTTTTCTACTACGCCGGGATCCCGAACCACATGCATTTTTAGGGTTCCGTAGTAAACAAGGAACCCTTATAGTTTCGCCATGTCTGTCTGTCTGTCCGTCCGCGGTTTTACGCAGAGACTATAAGTACTAGATAGCTGTAATTTGGTATGGGTATGTATATTAATCATGGTAAAAAAGGGGTAGAATAAAAACTTGAAAAAAATTTTTTTTAGGGTAGCCATCATACAAAACTGGACTGAGTTTCTTTCGGCGTATTCTTCTCAGCAGTGGTCTTTCCGAAACGCTAGTAGTTTTTTTCGATCTTGCAAATTAAAAAAAAAATATGACGTTCAAAAAGCGATACATGATATCCAAATTTGAATAAAATTTCATTTCATTTCATTTCATTTTCATTTCATTTCATTTCACAAGTAAAGTAGGGGAGTAATTTTTTTTTCTCTATTTACCCATAGTGTGGGGTATCGTTAAATAGGTCTTTCAAAAATATTGTGAGGTTGAGAACACCATTTTTCAATTTAGGGATCCGTTTCCGAAATATTTGGTTTTAAAGTGCCAATTTTTGTTAGAGGTAAGTGTCCCCCCCCCTCTATCTGCTAAACGGTTATATATAGATACGTGAAAAAAATTACAGCAGTAGCATATATACTGAAGTTTAAAGGAAAACTATCAGAGCTGAGTACTAAGTACAAACTAAAAAGTCATAGGCAATACCAACTTAAAATAAAATAAATAAAATAAAAATAAAAAAATAAAAATAAAAAAGCCTTTTATTTCTTGTACAGCAGTAGAAATTTACAATTTAAAAAACAGTGTGCATGCAAAATTTATTAACCTTATGTTATAATTCTCATAATTCTGGGAGCTTACTTTTGATAGTTAGGTGTTTGTATTTTTATGACAATAACTTTCAATTTCAATTTCTATTAATTAATAGCAGTAAATTGCTTCGTACCTCTAAATATTATAAAAAATGCACATAAGATGTTTTAATAAATAATAATAGTATATTAAATTTAAAATTTGTGGATGTAAATGTACAATTACAAGAACCCCTCTCAACGGAGGGTAAAGGCCTCCTCCAGAGATGACCACTGTTCTCTGTCCTCTGCTACTCGCATCCAGTGGGTACCTGCTATTTTTGTAACGTCGTCAGCCCAGCGCGCAATTGGTCTACCCCTTTTTCTTTGGCCCGTTGGCAATACCAACTTATAAACTGTAAAATTTCATACTATTTTCATTGTCAGATGTTTTTGGTCGTTAAACTGTAAGGTGCGAGTGTGAATAGTGTGAACTCAAAGTTGTCATACTCAACTACGGAACCCTACACTGCGCGTGGCCCGACACGCACTTGGCCGGTTTTTTTTTTATAAATACTCTAAAAGTAATCAAGTTTTTAGGGATATTTATTTACAGGCTAAATTGTGTGCGTTGTGTTGCAGGTTTCAAATTGGTTCAAAAACAGAAGACAAAGGGACAGACAGGCAGAACACAAAGACAGGTGAGTGTCTTGTTTCCTTATATCATACGTAACTCATAATTATGTTTATATAAACAGGATTTAGCACAAACCTTTTCTTTATTTGTTTCCGCTGATGTTTCAATGGCTAGTTAAAGTTATAGCTACATCAATCGTTGTAGCAGCGGCCTCGGTTGGACGCCCGAATCGCGACATATTACTTGTTTACAAAAAGTCAACGACGCACGAAACGCGCCCAGTTCTAATATCTATATAAGTATATCTTGTGTACATATCGTGAAATTAAAACAAGAAAGACAAAACATACATATGTATAACCACAGAATTATGTATAAGTACCTACTAACGTACAGAAAGGAAACTCGCAGCGTACTACCCCGCATTATGGCGTCCCCACACCTCTCCCCCGTTCTCGGGTGTGTTTGACAGCTTTGATAACAGGGTAAGCCCTTAATGGCATGAATAATTGGTTTAAAAAAAGTTATTTTATAGTTACTACCTATATAATTCTAAAGCTTCGAGAAAGATAACAAAACCATTTTTGGTACTGTTTTTTCCGAGAAATGGCAAAAAAACAAAAAAAATATTGAGAAAATATATTCTCCGTTTTATTATTTTATTTTATTTGAATTATTTGATATTATTTTTGGGTTACCTTGCTAGTCACACCTTACGCGACGCTTATACATACAGCGACACTGATTGTTAACTCACACTTAAATTCCCTGTATAAATCCCGTAAGAAAAGTTGTTAATATTGATGGGCTGAGTCACCCCTTAGAGGAACGGACAGGTTTTATTAACATCCTAATCCAAATCCTTATCCTAACTAACATAAAAAATGGGAAAGTGAGTTTGTTTGTTTGTTACGCTTTCACGGCGTATCTACTGAACCGATCATCATTAAATTTTGCATACACATAGGTTAGGGTACTGAGAAGGACATAGGCTATATATCACGCGGGCGAAGCCGCGGGTAACAGCTAGTATTGTATAATGTAAATATTTAAATGTCAGCTCACGTGTGCAAAGAAAGCGTATTAGGTTTCCAAACACAATATCGCATTTCGTCAAGTCGGCAAAATATATGGTCGAATAACAACGCTCATGTTACACTACAAACAATAGTATGCAAGTTATAATAACCTTTGAAATAAAAACATCGAGTTCAAATAAACTACTGAAACCTTTTGAACTATTGAAATTCAGAAATATAAGTACATATCAAAAAATGTAACTAAAATATGTTATAGGATTTTTTTAACACAAATCATACAAAAACCTCCTTCTGAATTTAAGTTGTTTGATAAAATTTAAAAAAAATGTAATAAATTAAAGCAACAAGACTGCCTTTATGTCCGCCATTTTGCTCTTCAAATCTGAAGAGTTTTGTTGTTAAGTTGAATGCACTCTTAGGAGTTACCAGTCCAATTTAAAAAAACCGGCCAAGTGTGAGTCAAACTCGCGCAATGAGGGTTCCGTACAATATGCTTCGTGAACACACACACAATGTGCAAAAATGTTTTATTCAATTGACTAGCGCTATCTAGTGGTGTTTTAGTGAACTATTTCCCTAGGTGAACTTATTATAGTGAGTTTACCACTTTATTTTCAACTGATAGAATTCTTATTATTTTTCCTGTAATCTTCAAGCAATGAATTATATATTGTAATTTTTTCGAAATTTTAGGCCTAGTAGTCTCGGAGAAAACTTAGAAAAAATATTTTTGAGATCCTCATAACAAGCCCTTTCATTTGATATATAACACGGTAAGGTTTGCAAAACTTTTTTTTAACATTTTCTATTTGGACCCCCTAAACTGACCCTTATTTAAAAAATATATATATTTACTTTACACATCCGTGTTTGGGTCATAGGTTTACACCATCTTACCAAATTTCATTTAATTTCGTTCAGTACATTCGGAGAAAATCGACTGTGACAGACGGATGGACGGACAGACAGACGCACGAGTGATCCTATAAGGGTTCCGTTTTTCATTTTTTGTACGGAACCCTAAAAAATCACCGTTGTATAGGTACGTTATCCCTGAGTGTCGTAGTCTAGGTTGCTACGGGCAAAGTCTGGGCCGACTGCTAGAATATAATACGAGTACAATACCCGTGACAATACACTGTGAGTTCGCTGTGATTTCGCAAAATTTGCGAGGTTTTCAGAGGAGTTTTTGGTTGGAAGTCAAGAGGTTCAGTTGTCGTTTGCCTTACACAATTTTGCAAATGATTTAAGTGGACTTTATAATATGAAATTGGTGTAGTTTGGTGTTATATTTGCTCGCGCTCGAGAACAATTTGTGAAATAGTTAAACTAGACTGTTAAATGGACTCGTATAGATTTGTCGCCAAAATCTCCCACGAGGCTGCCAAAGAACATACGCCATCTTTGATGCCACATACCGTACAACACCGATACTTAGTATCTCATTAGTCATTATACTGGACATTGGCAGAATCACTGAAATCTCAATGGAAGCCATAATTAAAAAGAAAAAAGAGGTTTTAAGAGTCCTAGTAATTTATGGTCTACTAAACGACTCTCTTCTATACTGGTTTAGGACAATAGGAATAACATAGAATATACCAGCTGCTTTTCTTCCCGCGCAGACCGTAAAAGACGGTCAAAGGATAGGGCGAAAATAGAAATCATGCTATAGGCGATGTGGCTAGCAACCTAATTTGATTCTGCTTTCCACCTTAACGCCCAACACGCTAAACGTGGCCTTCGGATTTCATGAACTTGGGCTTCGTCTACCCCGCAAGGGACGAAGACGTGGTAATATGTAAGTAAGTAAGTAATACTTTATTGTACACCAAAACATACAAATATATGAAGAACTTATTTAAAACTTATGTACAATGGGCGGTCTTATTGCTAAAAGCAATTTCTTCCAGACAACCGGTGGATGGAGAGGACAAAAGAACGTATGTATTTATGTACTAAACGAAAAAATTGGCCTCAAAAATCTTTTGAAGGTCACCAAATCTCGGCAGACTTATATTTAAACTCACACAAAAAGTTCAGCCGCTACGGTCGCCCAAACAAACGCATTTTGTTCTGGCTCACTGGAGTAGAAGTCCCAACGCCGGACGGATTTGATAGTTTTAATTTTGGTGATAACATCTCTTGTTAATGTAATAATTTTGTGGTTCCGTATAAGATTAGGGAACTTTTGATTCGTTCGGTGAACGTTAACTTTGATTTCACAATTATTGTTAACTAGCAATTTTACCGCGACTTTGTCCGCGTAAATTATAGCCTATGTCACCCGCAGATAAATCAGCTTTCTATCGATGAAAGAATTTTGTAAACCAGTCCAGTAATCTTATCTATGTTTAGTACCATTTCCAAAACTATTCAGCAAAAAAACCAAAAACAAACTTATCACGATTTTGTCTGCATATTCCTATTTTTGATAATTTTTTTATATAATAAAAAATACAGTACGGTCATTTGGCTCTCGAGACAAAAAAGTTTTTCTTTTATTATGTACTTAGTCCTTCTACTAATACGTGGTACTACTTCATATATGGATGAATCTCTTCAGTACATTAGAAGGCATGTTAAGCCGTTGGTGCGGGCTGTATTGGCAAGATCAAGATGGATTGTTTTTTTTTTTTGACATATCACACAAATTGAGCTAGCCCCACAGTAAGTTGTGAACTTGTGTCGCAGGATACTAACTCAACGATACTATATTTTATAAACATCGAAGACCCAGGTCAATATGAAAAAGATCTTTTTCCATCTTGACCTGACCGGGGATCGAACCCGGGACCCCCGTGTCGCAGGTTAGCGTGTTGACCGCTGCGCCACGGAGCTCAACTATTGATAAGACGAAAATTGAGATGCTAGAAAACGCCTGTCAAACGAATTAAAGATTAAATAGCAAGTGAAGGAATATTTATCACAATTAAGAAAGGTTCTCACACATTCCTCACGTAACCCTAAACCGTGGCGACCACCACGGCTCAGCTGGATGAATGAATGTTATGGTGCGCGTACGCGGGTGGCCATGTCGTGATATTTTATAGTTAAACTTACTTTTGCCCGCTGCTGAGTTCGCGTTAAGGGTCTTCCTTGGCATTTCGACTATGTTTAAACTCTATAAAAATGATCAAACATAAAGCGGACTGGGCGCGTTTCGTGCGTCGTTGATTTTTTGTAAACAAGTAAATTAGTCGCGATTCGGGCGTTCAACAAAATGTAAAAAAAAATGCCTCCGCCGACTACTCGCGTTTCGTGCGTTCAATATTTTGTAAACAAGTAAGTTGGTCGCGATTCGGGCGTTCATCGAAATCAGTAAAAAAATGACCCACCGTCTACTCGCGTTTTGGGCGGCCGATTAATTTTATTTATTTTGACTGTCAAATTAGTGCAAAGAGACATAGAGTTAGATAATTTTGGACATGACCACGACCAGCGCACAATGAAACGGAATCACAAATTTGAGATTTAAGGATTCGTAGACAGACGTCATTTGCTTGGGCAATGACGTCTGTCTACGAATCCTTAAATCTCAAATTTGTGATTTGTCTGACTGTTTGTCTACTGATTAGAAAACCGATCTGGCCGGGAGGACCCAAGCAAATGATGTCTGTCTACGAACCCTTAAATCTCAACTTTGTGATTCCGTTTCATTGTGGTCGTGGTCATGTCATCTAATTTGACAGTCAAAATAAATAAAATTAATCGGCCGCCCGAAACGCGAGTAGACGGTGGGTCATTTTTTTACTGATTTTGATGAACGCCCGAATCGCGACCAACTTACTTGTTTACAAAATATTGAGTGCACGAAACGCGAGTAGACGGTGGAGGCATTTTTTTTTACATTTTGTTGAACGCCCGAATCGCGACTAATTTACTTGTTTACAAAAAGTCAACGACGCACGAAACGCGTCCAGTTCCATAAAGCACAATACCCAAAAAAACATTTATTGTAGAATGGTTTTTAATCGTTACTTGCTGAGGAGGACTTTCATAGTTTTTTAGAAAAAAAAAGTACCGCAAACATCGATTTTTATTGCAAATATTCATAAACTACGTAACTCTTTGTCTTAAGAGTCACGCAATTTTTATGTTCAATATAATACCAACCAATCAACCTAAAAACGCTCCTGAGGAATTTTAATTTTACAGATTATTCTTCTTTTTAAAATTAAATTTATGTTATTCAATATTTTGAATGCGCGCGGGCGACGGGCGGCAGTCGACCGCTGACGGGGAACTAAGGTTCAAAACTCGGCCCATATCCTGAAGGTCATTAGCGCATGTATACAAGCCTTAATGTCAATCCCTCGGGAAAATTACTTTTCTAAGGAATGATGAGGCCCATAGACAAGGACATATCCTTGTCGGTACTCCAGACAATGTGTGTGCTTTCATGATGAGCGGTTCAATTGATAGGGCGTGAAAGTGTTATAAACAAACTCACTTTCGCATTTATAAGATTATATTACTGTTGCCTGTGGCTTTGCCCGCGTGATATAAAGTCTATGTCCTTCTCAGTGCCCTAACCTATGTGTATGCCAAATTTCATGATGATCGGTTCAGTAGATAAGGCGTGAAAAGCGTAACAGACAATTTTTTTTTTAAATATTACTTGTTCAGAAATTGTAGAGCACAAAAAAGTAATAACTTTTTTTTTTTGAAAAAAAATTGAGTTTTAGTCATTGAAAACAAATGGAAAGACGCAACGGTGTTGAATTTAAGTAAAACCGACGACGGGCGGGCGATACATTTTAACTAGCAAATCATTAATTTTACGTCCATACTTCAATAACAAACTAAAAATAAAGAGGTTATACGCGTATAAATATGTATAAAATATAACAAAGGGGAGTATAGACGTTTGCCTACCCATTTGGCTGGCTTCAACGAAACCTGATATCCTATAAAATACATCACTGGCTGGTTTTATACCAACAAAGGAAATTCGACTTAGCAACTCTATTGTTAAGGTACAAATTCAAGGGTAATGCTCGCCGTTGCCATGGTTGGATGTCGGAAGCAATTCGAATTTCGAATTTTGCGGATGCTCGCTTGTCTGTGGAAATTATTGTTTTTGTTTTAATTATTGTGGCATAGGAATAAAGGGACGGTACTGTTCATTGGCATATTGTTGCATTTATGTCGTCCGACTGCATAATTGTGATAAAATGAAGATAAAACTCTCCTCAACGCTTTCTGAGGAACTGGGTAAAAATGTTCTAAATTAAGTCTTACTTACGGTCGATATAATTCCAAGGACTTCGCAGCCACTTTTTTATACTTTTATGTTTCCTTTTTAACTCTATAAGGTGCCTGAAGATATATATAGTAAAAGAGAAAAGGCCAACCCAAATAGGGAAGCAGCACAGACAGCAAAAATTATGTACAAAATTATTTTCTTCCTTCATAGATTAAAAAAAAAATTGCTACTTCTATGTAGGAAGACATAGAAGTAGCAATATTTTTTTTTATGAGTCATAGGTAGTCATAGACACTGACGACCTATGTAGTGTTTGTGTTGCGTAGTTTTGGCATAAAATAGGATTAATCTAGTATCGATGGATCAGTCCAGTGCCGGATTTATATTTTTTATGAGTGTAGGCTACTAATCGATGAGAAAACCAGTGGACGTGTTTGACTTTTATCCTCTGAAATCAAGTGACCTTCCTCTGAAATCTACCGCCCCTAGGACGCTGCCGCCCGTAGGCCGCGGCCTATTTGTAAATCCAGGACTGGATCAGTGTGATCAAAGTATTTGCAGTAAGTTACTGTACTTCGATCACACTAGTGAAGTGGACTAGTGTCTTGTCTCTCATTCTCCAACAGCAAAAATATGCCTGTTGACACCATAAACTCCTTGATGGTTTCAACATGAGATTAGTTACTGCCAGTAACTTAATTTCATGTTGGGATTCAAATAATTACTTCCATGCTGAGAGAAGAGAAAAGCCATAGAAATACCTGCTGCTTTTCTTCCCGCGCAGACCGAAAAAGGTGGTCAAGGGATTGGGGGAGAATCTAAAGAATTACGTCAATAGACTAGCAATCCATCCAGGAATTTATGGTGTCAGGCAGGCGTATTCTCGCTGTTGGAGAATGAGAGACACTAGTCCACTTCACTAGGCACTAGGGGAGGTCCAATCAGGTCCATCCCCTTCCCCTCTGGGTAGAAAGAAATAAAGCCGGGCAATGCTCTTGGGTTGGTGTTGTCCATAAGCAGCGGTGATCACTTACCATCAGGTGACTCGCTTGTTCGTTCGCCGTCCTACGTCATAAAAAAATAACTAGTCATTCATGCCACAGAGCAAAACAGTCTTTCAACTATCAGTCAGCGAATTGTACAAATAAATACAAATGTTTAGACTAATCACGAATTGATTATGTCAACGAGTCTTGGAATGCTTCACAGAAATCTTAGTGCACCATTTTAAGAACTTAGATTTATAGTTTAAGTACCTATTTCTTAATATATCTAAACACAAATGACGAGCTCCGTGGCGCAGCGGTCAACACGCCGGCCTGCGACACGGATGGTCCCGGGTTCGATCCCCGGTCAGGTCAAGATGAAAAATGATATTTCCGGTTCGATCCCGATGTTTATCTATTTATGTATTTGTTATAAAATATAGTATCGTTGAGTTAGTATCCCATAACACAAGTCTAGAACTTACTTTGGGGCTAACTCAATCTGTGTGATTTGTCCGTATATATTTATTTATTTAATTTTACAAAGGTTAGTTTCATGATATTTTAAACACTCTGGCCTGGGCCCACACTAGGCATTATTTGTCTATGATCTTTAATGCCTAGAGAAAATATAAGGCAGTGGGTCGTCTGATAGTGATACTAGTATCTTCTTCGTAGTTTGTGGTAGTACCTATACTAAGGTACATCATAAAACTCACTTTATCCGACGCAGCCGGTTAAACTTTATCGCAATAACAAGTTATAACGAAGTAACAGTAGTACACCAAGCAGAAGCACCCAGTTTTGCTGAAAGAAAATACGGGTCCAAATAGATAAACATGTATAGATATAGGTATACTGGCAAAAATTTGCCGTGTTCCCGGCAGAGTAGAATAGGACCACTCCAAGTCTTCCCGTGGATGTCGTTGAAGGCGACTTAGGAAACATAAGCTCACTTTCGCATATACTATCTAACCAGTGTGGAGAGTGTAGGCCAAATCTCTGACAGACTCTAGACTCTACAGAGGCTGTCGTGCTCCTACAGTGGAGACTAAAAAATACCTGATGATGACTGAGCTATGGAGAGGGCTATGCTCGGTGTTTCTCTGCGAGATCGAATCAGAAACGAGGAGATCCGTAGAAGAACCAAGGTCACCGACATAGCCCAGCGGATTAGCTCTTTGAAGTGGCAGTGGGCGGGGCACATAGCGCGAAGAACCGATGGCCGATGGGGCAGAAAGGTTCTTGAATGGCGACCACGTACCGGCAAGCGCAGCGTTGGACACCCACCGACTAGGTGGTCGGACGACCTGATAAAGGTCGCAGGAAGACGCTGGATGCAGGCCGCTTCATATTGGAAATCCTAAGGGAGGCCTATGTCCAGCAGTGGACTTCTTGCGGCTGAAATGACGATGATGACTAATATCAAATGCGACCCTGTCCGGTTTTTGCCGGTATGTAAGTATACGTGTTAATATATTATGCTGATAAATAAACACGTAGGTATGCCGGCAAAAATCATAACACTCATTTAATCCGTCGCAGTCAGCTAAACATTATCGCCATAACAAGTTATAACGATGTAACAGCAATATGCCAAGTGCGACCCTGTTCGCTTTTAGTTGGCAGATGTGGCGGTGTCGGGTTACGTATCGCTGTCTCGCTCGCACTCGAGTGCTGCCTCGTTCTGAGGGAAAACGTCATTCGCTGTTATCATAACTGAAATAAAGACATAGTTATTTATAGGCATTGGTTACAATATTTTTTGATTTTATAAATTACTCAAAATTACTTAAAATTTTCCCCGCGTTTTCGCGTGAATTAAAGCCTATGTCAACCGCAGATAAATTAGCTAAATAGTCAAATATTTAAACTTTTTATAAAATTGGTATAGATAACGGTTTTCTCAACAGCTTTCCGATACGATCACCGTTGCATTTTCTGAAATTGACCGTTTTTGACAAAAAACGCTAAGAGAAAGGTTCATGTTCTCACTTTTAACTGTAAACAGTTTAGCTCATAACATAGTTTTGTCGGGTCCTCCTTACCCAGCTCCTCGTAGAGTAGACCCAACATAAATATAATGTAGATGTCTTAGGTGCTCAGCGGAGAGAGAGCTCAGGCACAGACTACTAAATAGGCTCAGGGCGAAAAGAAAGAACACAGTTTCACAGAAAATTAGACATATTAAGTACGATATTATAATACTACGCTTCACACATTCTGTTGCACTGTTACTAGTTAGAATGCATTTATAAAACAATATGGTAGGCGAGTGCCTATGAACAAAGGTCGAGTGGTCACGACCAAAATTATGAATGCAATCACTGACTGATGAGGAAGGACTGAGAAGATTTGAAAATGGAATTAGGAATTTAAAATTAAGGGGGAACACTAGGCACAGTAGCGACGCCAATCATTTTATTCCTAATACTTTACAAATAGAAAGAAATTCAAGAATATAAACAATACAAGTCTTAGTAAATAACCTGAAGTATTTTTGGAATCATGTTTTGATATTATGAGAATCAGACATTGAGAGAAAAAGTGATAACCGCCAAAAACGGCCGTTTTTGGCGGTAATCAGATTCTCATAATTCTCACTGATTCCGATAGTAATAAACATGATTCAAAAAATACTTCAGGTTATTTACTAAGGCTTGTATTGTTTATATTCTTGAATTCCTTTCTATTTGTAAAGTATTAGGAATAAAATGATTGGCGTCGCTACTGTGCCTAGTGTTCCCCCTTAATTAAGTTTCGAAATAAAAGTGGACAGGATGATGGTGATTGAGAAATGAGGTGAAAAGCAAGACGCAGCATGAAGTTATCATGCGGCACCTCAGAACATATTTATATGATCTGAGTGCGGCACCGTTACAGTTTGAAGGGCTACCTAGGGCCTCACCTTCGAGCAACACGGCTTCTGTACCAGAAGGCGTGTTGCTCGAAGGGCCTCACAGAACAAAATTTAAAATCACATCCGTTTTCTACCTAACGATTGTATTTCAAACGGTGGCAGCGTTGCTAGGCTTATAATTCTCAAACCATTAATAATTTTACCAAGCCATTTAGGAACGTACGTAGATGTGAATGCTTAATTTTACACAAATATTTTCTAATATTGCCTCAATTCCTTTTGTCCGTTTGTATGGAGTCATGTGCGTTCAAGGAACGGTACTAGGCCAACTAGTGCCACCAATAATTTTATTCTTAACAGGTACTTTATAAATAAAATCACCGCCAAAACCGGCCGTTTTAGGTGGTAAACAGTAGTCCTCTTTGACTGATTCTCATATTCATTCTATTCAATATTAAACAATGATTCGAAAAATACTTCCCCCGTAGCATGGCTCCCGCGACGCCGTTTATATCGCGCGACAAACTATCTACTTCTCGCTCTTCAGTATTGCGAAAAACAAGATGGCGATAGTCGATAAACGTTGACGCGCGTGCCATGCTACGGAGGCAGGTGATTTACTAAAGCCTATGAAACTTAGATTCTTAAATTTGATTTATAAAGTATCACTACATATTATAAAACAAAGTACTCGGCCGCGTCTGTCTGTCTGTTTGTTCGCGATAAACTCAAAAACTACTGCACGGTTTTCACCAACAAATTAAGTGATTCACGAGGAAGGTTTTAAGGTATAACACATGCCCGGGCGCAGCCGGGTAAATAAATAAATAAATAAATCATTTATTTGCTCAAATACAGTCCATATCAGATGTTAATTATATAATTGTATCTTGTATTTCACCTAAGCTAAGGCATGCAAATATTAATTATTAAACAAATACATATGAGAATAAAATTTGTGCAAATTAAGTAAACACATTCAGTCTTACAAAACATTTTTTCTTCTACTTTTACATTGTCCTATATTATTTGTTACGTTAAATAAAAATATAAAAAAAAAGACAAATTTACTATTAAAGGAAAATGTCAACACATCAAAATTCTATTATTTCATTCAGAATTATATTATATGAATATATAGTCACGCATTTTTAATTATTTTTTAGTCATGCAAAAGTCTACGTATTCATTTACAGAGTAAAAGCAGGTAGGGCTGTTAGTTAAGAATAAAATGATTGAAGGCGCTAGTTGGCTTGCCGACCCCAATGGCTGGTCTTGAGAAATCATGAAACTGCCCATCTTTCATTAAAATAACTTACCATTGTAACAGCCACCTGTTGACAATTCCTTTGCGCAAGTATTCAAAGATATTTCTAACTAAACAGTAGCTTTCTTCGAATTAAAAATTTCACGCGGATTTGAGTATTTACAATCGACTCACTTTTCAGAACTAACAATGGTCGAAAGTTCTTGTTAGTTTTTTGCCAGTATCTGCTGTATGAAAGTTCGATCAGGTGGATGAAATCATCGCTCGAATGGTCTTTCTTGCAAGACAAAGATGCAATATATAAAAAAAGCCCGACTGCTGTTTTTGGCAGTTTACTTCCACGTTTTTATGGCGTCATATAGCCTATGATAGTCCGGGAAAGAATACGAATCTAATGACACGTCATACTTCAAAATCGATCAAGCCGTTAGATTAGTACCTAAGCGACAATTTATTAATACTTTCATACGTTTCATACATCAATGCATTGACTTATATAAACAGGAAATTTAAATAATTATGTGTTCAAGGCGCAAAAATTTAAAAAGAACATGAGTTCATTTAACAAACATACATACACGCGAAAAACATTACCGTACTTCTCTGGGTGGGCCAGTCGGGTGAGAAGACAATAAGACCGATTTTCAAAATTCTTTCAACTGTAGATAGCTACTTTATCTGCGAATGACATAGGCTGTAATTCAATCCGGCCAAGTCGCGGGAAAATTAGAACAGAATAGAATATTTTTATTTCTCATAATCAGTCATGCGTAGATTACAATAACAATTGATCCCACACTAGGCTGAGCTTGTATCGTCATCAAACATCAAAGTACTCATCATCAGCTCCCTCCATCTGTGTCTATCCTCTGCCAATCTCTTAACACCCTGGTATGAAACACTTTCCACTTTTTCCTTTATTTCTTTTTCCTCTCCCCGTTCTTCCTTCTATTTTGCCTTTTATAATAGTTCGTGTCGCAACTGGGGTCCTATTATATTTCCTATTCGATTGTCCATGGCAGTTAAAACAGGTCTTTTTTCTCCTACCTTCCATAAAACCTCTTCGTTCGTTATTTTATCCGTCCAGCAGGCCGATTTGCTAACTCGGTGTTCAACGATATGATTGTCACTTGAGCATCCATTACGGTTTTCATATCATAAATAAAAATAGTCATTCATACCGGAGCCGTAATGAATATTAAAGTTACTATGAAAAGGATAGACACCGTAGTTGTCAAAAGTTAGCAAATAGGCCTGCTGGAAATTTAAAAAATTGGAAAAATTACTTGTTGACAATAAAACATCCTAGTAGTAGAAAAATTTGGCCACCGACAACGAAACCTGGCTTCCTTGCATTTTTTTTTTCTCCGTGTATTATATTTCAACATAATTTCACTAATAACAATGGCCGACTTTTTGTTCGTCTGTCAATGCTCCTCTAAACACTAATTTCCATGAAGACTCAATCAAGTGGAAGTCACCGCTTCAATGGGTTTGTTGTGTCTCGGCGCCGGCAAAAAAATTTGCGCTCTGCTTTTTAAGGATGTCATATTTGAAATAAATTACCTATTTCAAAGAAAATAAAGATATTTAAAATATTGCTCTGCGGAGCCTAGCTAGATAGCCCTTCAAACTATTTTAAGAACTATTAGACCAGTCAATATCGATACAAAAAAGTGCAAACATTTGCGAACGCGTATGTAACGGCGAATATTATCTTATCATATATTGTAGAGACCGCTTAGAATACTATACACCCAAGTTTGCACAACTTTCTTAACCTTGTGCCTTCATATTGTCAGGCCCCCTAGGAGTACCTAGGGGGCCCGAAAATGTTAGACTATTTTCAGTTTTTACGAAAAAATTACCTAATGGATGCCTTTCTCGGATCTCTTTGATGTACCTATGCTTTTATGAAATACACAAAATTATCTGCCGTTCGAGTATTTGAACACTCTCGTGACATAAAGTTATTGAGTCATAGCTTGTGTGGTTCCCGGCAGAGTAGAATAGGACCACTCCAAGTCTTCCCGTGGATGTCGTAAAAGGTGATTAAGGGACCACAAGCCTATCAAAGCTTATAAACATCAAAGAGACCTCTCCAACCCGTCTGGCCAGCGTGGAGAGTGTAGGCCAAATCTTCTGACTGCTCTAGCTAATATTTAGCTCTGGTAGTCAGAGAGGGTCGTGCTCCTGCAGTGGAGACTAATAAGACCTGATGATGATGATGATGATGAGCTTGTCAAACCATGTTTTTTTTTTCAAATTTGGGGTAGTTTTGCTTTCCGTGCTCGTAGTGCCCGTACCAACGAAACTGTTGATCTTACAGGAAAGTTGTAAGGAAATAAAAGATACAAAAGAGTGTAATTTTATCGCTCAAATTTTTTTTTACCGTAGAGTAACAAACTCTCAAAAATGGTCCTTCCGACGGCATACGTGCGTAAAATAAAGATACCGTAGACCATAGACAATAGCCAAATAATCCCAACCTTTTTCCACCAAGTCTACAACACTTGCGCAAGCTGACGAACGCGAGCTGACAGCCCGCCCCACGTAACCCGACACCGGGCCAAGATGGCCGCCGTATTCTTTTTAATTTTACCTTTTTCACGGTTTCGCTAGGCTTAGACGTGATGTGGTTAGACATCTTTGTTTTGAGTTAGATTCGTGCTGTGTTTTCTATGTATCTATAAAGTGGACTGGCTATGTTTGGAGGCCCGTTAATAAATACAGATTCGCATGAATAGTGTAGTCACATTTTTCAAAGTGCCAAACATATATTGTTCATCATCATTATCATCAAGTCTTTTTTAGTCTCCTCTGCTGGAGCATGACCCTCTCTGTACTACCATAGATCCATATTGTATTACCTATCAAACCAGTCAGAGGATTGCATACATACATATTCGTCGTCATCAGGTCTTTGTCAGTCTCCACTGCAGGAGCATGACCCTCTCTGTACTACCCCATACCACGCCATATATTAGCCAGAGCAGTCATGGGGTTTGGCCTCAGGGTTTGGCCTACACCCTCTACGCTGTCCACACGCGTTGGAGAAATCTTTATTATGATGTTTATAAGCTTTGTTTAGCTTGTGTTACCTAAGTCGCCTTCTACGACATCCACGGGAAGACTTGGAGTGGACCTATTCTACTCTGCCGGGAACCACACGGCAAAATATCATCACGTCTTTATCCCTTGCAGGGTAGACAGAGCCCAGGGTCATGAAATAAGACCACATTTAATTAGAGGCGAATCAAAATGGGTTTCTAGCCGCCTATTGCCGTGAATCATTAGATTTTCGCATATTTCCTTACCCGGCTTTTACGGTCTACGCGAGAAGAAAAGCAGTTGATATATTCTTTGTTTTTTCTTGACCACCATGAAGGTGCCAAACATAGATCATAATCAAGATAGGCCTCTAAGAAATGTAACATTGACGCTATAGATTTAAAAAAAATTGTATGAGTGACGCTAATGCAAACGAGTGGCGGCACAAGCTCACGCACACATGTTAGACGTGCATGCAATTCTCCCATTAATTTGCCCTACTCACAATTTAAAAAAAAAAACAAAATTTCCTACGAAAAAATCGTAATCCTTTCGTAAATTCGTAATTCCTAACTTTTCTTAAATAAGTAATGCCGTCAAAAACAATAATCTTTTTGAAATTTGGCAATATGTTAGGTGACTGAGAAGGACATAAAATACATTTCATCCCGGAAAGAATTAATGTTCCAGTGGGATTTACGATACACGACGGCTAAAATATACGCGAGCGAAGCCGCGGGTGTGAGTTCGTAAATGATAACGATACAGCGCGTCTTGCATGGGCTCGTGACATCACAGTTTGCGAAAAGAGAGGAGAACAGAACAGAGGAGCCCGATGGTCCAGTGGGTGTGAGCTCTATGAGCGCTTACGTATGTTAAGCAACAACTGGTGCAGTCCCTACTTGGATGGGTGACCGCAAGTGGCATAAAAATATCTCGAGCTCCTCCGTGCTTCGGAAGGCACGTTAAGCCGTTGGTCCCGGCTGTCATCGTTGATGGCAGTCGTTAAGCTATGTCAGATGCCTTAAGGCAGCTTGAAAAATCTGACACCAGTGTTGGCCACTTACACATACGAAAACAAACAAAACAGTTTGCGAAAAAGTGTAACAAACTATGTCGTCACACGAAATTTCAACGTGTTTATCTTTCTACTTTTTGTTAGATTGACGAAAGAAAAAATAATACGTGTCAAATATTTTTTGATTATCTAATAACAGAAAGACTTACTTACTTACTTATTATATTTAAGTTCTAGGAAACTAGCCTATTGTCAATTACAGTTGGCCGAATGTCAAAGTATCTATAAGTATAACTAGTAGTGTAGTACTAATACTATTAGCGTGGTAATTACGTAAATGTTCGCTTATTTTGGTCGGATAATGTTATGACCATAACCAAAAGGTTAGTCCTCGTTTTATAATTCAATAGCAATTTTTCTAATATATGTATGTGTATACAATACAAACAAACAAACATTCAAATTTTTCCTCTTCATAATATTAGTAGGTATAGTTTAGTTCGAAGTTCAAACTGTTTTCGGCCGTTCTGTGTAAGCGTCTTCGTGATTCATATAGGGCTTAAAATAACTAAAAATACTTCGAACATCAGTGTTTACATACTGACTGCTTATCTTAAGTTTGAAGATATCCACATGACTGTGATACGATAGAATATTACAAACATATGTAGGTATTAAAGTCAGAGTAGACGGTAGTAAAATCTTCTTACTTGCTACTCGTTTGTTTTGCTGTGTAAGTGCCTAATACTGGTGTCATATTTTACAAGTCACCTAAAGGCATTCGACATAGCTGAAGGACTGCCACCAAAGATGACAGCCAGGACCAATGGCTTGAGGCTTATAATCAAACGGCTTGACATGCCTCGAAGCACGGAGGAACTCGAGATAATTGAATGCCACTTGCGGTCATTCATCCAAATGGGGACTGCGCCCGGCGTTTCTTAACAACCAGAAGTGATAATTAATGCTCACGCCCACTGGGTCATCGGGCACCGGTAGAGTGAATAGCCAGACCAAAAGCGGGACAGCAGGATATATGGACGTAAAATTCTTTGCCCAAGAACAAACGCGTGTTTCAGTTGCGGCTTACGGCAGAGCCACAATATCAGCGAAATTGACTTTTGTTAGTAACATGAATGGGCCGGCTCGTCCGGGGAAGTACCACACTCTCACAGAAAATCGACGTTTAGCTTTGCCGCTTCTATGTTTCGTTCGATGAGTGAGAGAGCCGGAGGCCCGCCCCAAAGCTCTAGACACACCTCTGGTGTTGCAGTTGTCCATGGGTAGCGTTCATCACTTACCATCAGGCGACCCGGTTGCTCGTTTGCCGCCTAGTAATAAAAAGAAACAGAGAACAGAGACGCTTCTAAGATCATAATTAATTCTGAGTTCAAACTCACTGTTTTCGACCGTCATTCTGATCGCATCTCCGTGACTCAGTGTGCGGCTAAAAGTCTAAAAATACTTCTTACATCAATGTGTTTACTAACGATGTCTATTGAAGAGATTCATATGACTATGTTACGATTAAAAATATTACACATCATCTTCAGGTCTTTCTAGCCTCCACTGCAGGAGCACGACCCTCTCTTTACTACCAGAGCCATATACTAGCCTGAGTAGTCAGAGGATTGGAGAGGTCTCTTTGATGTTAATAAGCTTTGTTTAGCTTGTGTTTCCTTAGTCGCCTTTTACGATATCCACAGGATGACTTGGAATGGTCCTATTTCACTCTGCCGGGAACCACACGGTATCGCATATTACACATACTTACATATTAATATCACGTCTGTATCCGTTGCGGGGTAGACAGAGCCCAAGGTCATAAAACCCGAAGGCCACGTTTAGCATGTTGGGCGATGAAGTGGATAGCGGAATCAAAATATTGATGGGTTGCTAGCCGCATCGCCTATTGACGGCCACCAGGCTGTATTTCTTAAACCGTGATAGCAACGCAGTTTCAATGTTGATGTTTTTGTTTCCCGTAGCTTACACAAATGCACTGATTTTGAAGTTTGAGGTGTCATTCTTTGTCCTGCGCCACGGAAGGTCCCGGGTTCGATCCCCGGTCAGGTCAAGATGGAAAATGATCTTTTTCAGATTGACCTGGGTCTTGGATGTTTATCTTTATAAGTATCTATTATAAAATATAGTATCGTTGAGTTAGTATCCCATAACACAAGTCTCGAACTTACTTTGGGGCTCTGTGTGATTTGTCCGTATATATTTATTTATTTGTTATTTTCTATTATATGGCTTTCATCGAGATTTTAGTGATTCTGGCAATGTCCAGTTTAATAAGATACTAAGTATATCGGTTTTGTACGGTATAGCTTTTATGTGGCATCAAAGATGACGTATGTTCTTTGGTAGCCTCGTGGGTGCTTCTGGTGACGTATCTATATACGAGTCCACAGAACAGTCTACTTTAACTATTTCACAAATTGTTCTCGAGCACGAGTAATTTATAACACCAAACTATACCAATTTTATATTATAAAGTCCACTTAAATCAATTTGCGGAATTGTCTAATGCAATCCCCTACTGTACCCCTTGACTTCCCACCACAAACTCGAGGTGTCATTAAGTTCACATTTTTTCCCGGAGTGTCAAATGAAAGTTGACAAAAAGGCAGTCGGGTAGCAGTCGGGGATTTTTAACTTTTTAAAAATAATGTTACTTGCCTTCCTTCGATCACCTATATACTTGTCTTCACCATTCTGTTAGAATCGTATGATGATTCATGATGTGCGGCTAAAAATAACGTCGTGTCGTATACACAAACGGTGTTTGCTAATGAAGTTTTTGAGGAGATCCACGTGACTATGTTCTTCTTCTTCTTTAGGTGCCACTTCATCACTGAAGGTTGGCCGTCAGCTCCTTAAAACGCGCCTTGTCCATGGCGAGCCTGAATAGCTGTTCAACTGATTTGATGCCAGTCCACTGGCGGATGTTTTTTAGCCATGACATTTTGCGTCCTCCCACTCTGCGCTTTCCAGCAATTTTTCCCATCATGGTGGTCTGAAGGAGACTATACTGTGGATTTCTTAAAATGTGACCAAGATATGCGACCTTTCTTGTTTTAATGGTCCTAGCAAGTTCCACCTTCTTGCCTAAGCGCTTCAAAACATCAACGTTGGTAATGCGGTCCGCCCAACTTATGCGTAGCATTCTGCGATAACACCACATGTTATCATTGTATTATATTGTGACTATGTTAGGGGTCGTGCATTAATCACGTGACTTTTTTTAGCACCTATTACTGTTGTATCACCTACTACCTCTGTTGACACGATAATGATATTGGATGGAATTTGGTATAGATTCCTTTTATGATGTAAGTGAGCACTAAGAAAGGATTTTTAAAAATTCAACCCCTAGGGGGCGTTAAAGGGGGTGAATTTTATGCGGACGAGGGAAAAATTGCTAGTACCTTAATATTATTGAATCGTGTACCATATAATTATTATAAGGGTATGCAAATAATTAAAACTTTCTTTTTCTTTCTTTTCAGTGGCGGCACAGGCGACAAGCAGCTGGACTCCTCAACGGACGACGACAGCGACGCCCCCCACCAAGCGTCGCACGCGCCCCCCGCGCACGCCCCCCAACCCCTCTACCCCCTCTACGAACACCCCCTCGCTCATTTACAATACCACCATACGTGACAATTTGTTTGCAATCTTTAACATTAGGTTAGGATCTGATGCTTTTCGAGTTTCGAGAATACGATTAATATCGTCTTTGTACAGTCACCATCATCATCATCATCAGCCTATTGCAGTCCACTGCTGGACACAAGCCTCCCCAAGGACACGCCAAATTGTGGAATCTTCTGCTTTCCTCATCCAAACACAGTACAGTGCTTTCCTCATTTGTACAGTCAAACAGTCATAAATTACACATACGAAATGTATGTTGGCCACTTACACTTACAGAAAACAAAAAGAACAAGCATAAATATATAAACCGTGTAAATTGACCCTCGGACCGTCAAAATGAACAACTTTTCCTATAGGATCAAAGCTGGAAAATATTTTTTTATTTTGTACAAAACTAGCTGTTACCCGCGGCTTCGCCCGCGTAATATATAGCCTATGTCCTTCTCAGTAGCCTAATCTACGTGTATGCCAAATTTTATGATGATCGGTTCTGTAGATAGGACGTGAAAGCGTAACAAACAAACTCACTTTCAGATTTATAATATTTCCGATTTATGGGATTGGGATTAGTTGTTATTCAGCCGCCCGGGCAATTAGTAGATATGGGAAAGTCAATTTTTTTTTAGAGTTCCTTGAATTGATTGGTCCCATAGAAAAAGTTGTTAATATTGACGGACTGAATCACCCTTTTAATGGCATGTCGAGGGCTTTAACACGTACCTATATCTAAAGAAAGACCCAAAGAGTATATAATCGCTACGCTTTAAAGATCCTGGAACGTCATTTGGTGAGATTTTTGTCCCTGTTTCGACCGATTATGTATTTGTATTTACATATATTTTTAAATCATCATATATTTATATTATTCGAACATAAAAAATATGAATAGTTTAATGATTAATGAGTCACGATAACCAGTTCTGTCGGACATTTATAATATTAATGTGATTATAATATACCGACGTGTTTCAAATGGTTTTATTAATATTAATAACAATATTGAGTTATTAATATGTATTTTCTATTTAAGTTATATTTCAAACCACCTACAATTAATAGTAATGAGCATATAACATGCATTAACAGACGAGCTCCGTGGCGCAGCGGTCAACACTGTGCCTGTGACACGGATGGTCCCGGGTTCGATCCCGATGTTTATCTATATATGTATTTGTTATAAAATATAGTATCGTTGAGTTAGTATCCCATAACACAAGTCTTTCTTAAGAACTTACTTTGGGGCTAGCTCAATCTGTGTGATTTGTCCGTATATATTAAAAAAAAATTTTTAAGCATTACAAATTTTAAATACATTTACCTAATTTGAAAATATTATAAGAAATATATTAAAAATCTAATATAGGTCACGTATATAGGTGGAAAAAAGCAATGCTGATTAATATACATGTTGAACAACAAGTGTAAATGTCTACATCATAACTCCTACAATATAAATAACACTACATAACAATATATTTATTGCAATATCTTGTTACTAGTTTGGGACTAATATTATGCATTATTTTGAACCAACCTGATTAGTATAATCAGATAAAATTAGTCATATAGTCTGAATTTGTGATCTAATCTTGCTTCCTTATAAAATTGTATTTAAATTAAAATAAGATTTTATGTCATATGCGTAATATAATATTTAATAAGTACAATTTATTGAAATATTAACTGCCAAAAATTGTTTGTTAAAATGTGCATTTTTAATATTTTAATCATAATATTCTTGTCATTGCAAAATTAATTTTAATAGTATTCAAATAAATTACTGCATGATTATATAATATGTAGTATAATAGTAAATGTCGTGCATGAAACATATCAATTTGTTTCATATAAATAATTATAATAAAAGTAATTTTGCAGTGGATTTTTTAGGTAACCTATTTGTTTTCATTTAATAATGAAATTTTGCAGTTAAAGGTTTTGTTATTTTCTTGTAATAATCGACATAAGTAAATATTAGTTAAATTACAATAATTATAAGTAACCAAAATATCATAGTTATAAGTACATTAAATACCATTTTATAATAAAATCGTCAAAATATTTAAAGTTTTAAACCAAACATTGTAATAATTTGTTTTAAATCATGACGAATTATTTATAAACTGGTGTAATATTTATTGTATAGTTTAATTATATTAAAAGTATAATTTATTTAGTAAAGCGTGTCTTTTCAATTGTAAAAATAATGTTAGTGAGATAAGATACCGGACCTAGGGTAGTTTATTTTTTAAATGAACGTGTGTTGTTAAATTAAATGTTGTTTTATTTTATTTCATTTTCATCGTCGTCATAATATCACGCAGACGATTTTGTTTTATTAAAATTGAAAATATGTGATGTAATAGAATTCGCCACAAGTAGGATTATTTTATATTGTTACAATAGTAGATTGTTGCACTGAGCAGAAAGTAAGTTATTGCTGCACGAGTGATTATTTGGAGCCCGAGCGATAGCGAGGGCTCTAAAAAGCACGAGTGCAATATAACTTACTTAATGCGAGGTGCATAATCTGCTTTTCTTTCAACTACTGCAATAAAAGTAAGTGAAAAATAAAACTGAAGACAAATTACAAAAGTTAAAAATTTGTTGTTTACATTCCCACCTTTTTTCTTTATGGCCAGTATTTTTTTTTAGGCAATACACACGTCCCTTTGTAAACTCCATACGGCCGTTAGATTGGCCAACCTTCTTTATGACATGTGACAACTATTATTGTCCCGCAATTTAAAAAAAAACCGGCCAAGTGTGAGTCAAACTCGCGCAATGAGGGTTCCGTACAATATGCTTCGTGAACACACACACAATGAGCAAAAAATGTTTTATTCAATTGACTAGCGCCATCTAGTGGTGTTTTAGTGAACTATTTCCCTAGATGAACTTATTATTGTGAGTTTACCTCTTAATTTTCAAGTGATAGAATTCTTATTATTTTTCCTGTAATCTTCAAGGAATGAACTATATTTTGTAATTTTTTCAAAATTTTCGGCCCAGTAGTTTCGGAGATCAGGGGGGGGGAATGGTCAATTTTTGCCTTCTTTCGTGAATAAAATCAAAAGTATTGATTTTACCCGAACAAATAAAAATATTTTTGAGATCCTCATAATGAGCCCTTTCATTTGATATATGACACAGTAAGGTTTGCAAAACTTTTTTTTTTTAATTTTGTAATTGGGCCCCTCAAAATGACCCTTATTTCAAAAAAATCTTTATTTACTTTGCACATCCGTGTTTGGGTCATAGGATTACACTATCTTACCAAATTTCATCTAATTTGGTTCAGTAGATTCGGAGAAAATCGGCTGTGACAGACGGACGGACGGACAGACAGACGCTCGAGTGATCCTATAAGGGTTCCGTTTTTCAACTTTTGTACGGAACCCTAAAAAGAACTAAACAGTGCAGTAAAGGATTTTCATACATTTTTGCTGCACTAGAGCAGCAAAAATGTATGGAAATCCTTTACTGCACTGTTTAGTTTTTTTTTACTCCTAGTGCAGCAAAGTTGCGCTTTGTGCTGGATATGTAGTGCAGTTATAATAGAATTGCAGCGTAGTTGGAAGAAAAGCTTATTATGCACCTATTTGATTTTTTCTGATAAAATATTTTCATCAGAAAAATTTGGGAGATCCCAGAATATGACCTAAACACATAGACTCCAAGATTTAATCAGGCAAAGCCTTCTTAAGAATTTTTTACGACAATTTACAGCTAATTTACTTTAATTTTGAATTATGATCGTAAACTAAAAAGTACTAGAGTGTCATGGCACACGCACACAATCAGAATTTGTACTGTTGTAGAAACACATGCAGTAGCATGTGTTGTATTTAAATTGAAAAAAAAAATGATTGTTAATTCAAACTAAAATATGTGAAATTGTGTTCACATTTTTAAGATCGAACATTAGAAGAACATAAGCTATTCAAAAGTGTTTGGGTAAAAATAATACAAAACATTGATACAAAAAAATATAAAATTATGTATTAATAATTAAGACAATTAGAAATTAACATTCATAAGCATAGTTTTCAAAGACTTATCATGGACGACCACCTTAGCCTCCGAGTAGAATCCTATCTCGATGACTTCCCGAGAGCTCTTCTTGTTCAAGAGTCCACCACTGGACATGACTGCTCCAATATCCATAGCCCAGAAGTGATGACCCCTGTACGCGTCACCGTAGTTCACTGCCGTAGCTCCAGACAAACTGGCTTCGTACTCCATCTCCACTTTAATCGTTCCTCTAGTAGCGTGGAGCTGAGCTAGAACAGCCTGGCCTGGTTGAAGCAAGATCTCCATGCCAGAGGAAGCTCCAATAGTAATACTTTCAGACTTCTCCGCATTTTCTCCCCAAGAAGACGTGTAAGAGAACGACGTAGCGCCTCCTCCATTCACCACTTCAAAGTCGAAGCCATAGTTGATTTCCTGACCAACGCTCAACTCTCCTCCTTTGCTCCAAGACGAAGAAATGGTGTTTTGAACAGACTGGTGGATTCCCACATCGAAGGTAGCGGGCTTAGTGCTGTTATTCTCAAAGACTTGCTGCATGACGATGGTTGGTTGAGAGCTGATTGCCAAAACCTTTCCGTTCTTCGGGACTAAAGTCCTGACAACTTGATCCCAGCCGTAACTCTGGTACAAATCGCCCCAAGGAGTAGGGCTACGGACGTAGGCGTCAGTAGGGCGTTTGCCGAAGTACGCACGGATAGCATTCTTCAAGTTATTGTCGGATAAGTCGAATGTGTTCCTCTCAGCATCGGTAATGACTCCGACTTGGTTTCCCGAGTAGTACACCTTCAGGTTGGAGTGGTCGCCGTCGAATTTCCCTGATAATTCCACGTCGATCCTGGCTAGGACTAAGGCGGGAAGAACTAGGAGGATGTATAGCGACGCCATTTTGATTCTGGAAAAGAAATGTCACAGTTAATAAAGCAAACAATGAAGTGTAGAAATGTTTCATGAGGACATAAAAATTAATTTGATATTGTAGTTAAACGCTTCATGTGTTAACTAGATGTTCTAGACTGTAAATTGAGTTTGTTTTGGAAACAACGAGGGGAAGTCTTTGTCCAACAGTGGGACAGAAACGCAGTTTGGGCCCAATATTTCAGGATTGCCATCTGGTGATATTGGATCCCAAAAGTAAGGGCAGACCACTTAAAACCCATAGCTGGGTAAGGGCCCCTTTTCCATATGGAAAAACCCAGCTCAATAGCAGGTTAAGGGTCCCAATGGGTCACAAATCGTAGTTATCGAAGCGAAGGGATACTCACTTTGTAAAACAAAGGATTCGAACCCACGGTCTGCAATAGGCGACTTCGAATGGTCTTCAGAAAAAATAAAGGGCTTATATATCGGAAAATAAGATTGATGTTGCAGTCATATTGATGAAATTAGTCATTTTGGTTTTCAACAAGCAAAGATGCCGTCTTGGAAGAAATATATGACAATTTTTCAAGAAATTATTATAGAAGGTCCAAGGTAAGTGTGCATATTATACTTCACTTTTCCTTACGTTATGGGATAGATCTTTGCGTGATAGTGAGCGGTGTTGGTGGAAAACCTTTTATTTATTCCCTCATCCGGTTTTTACTATCTGTGCTGAACGAGTACCAACTAGGAATTATTCCTAGTTGGTGAATAGTACTTTCAATTTTTTTCTCAGCCCAGCTAATAGAGAAGTATAGGGAAGTATTAAAAAAACGAAATTAAATAAGCTTTAGGTTTCCTTGATCCTGAAGTGGGTTCATTTTTCAGGTCATCTGAATATAATTAAAGTAAAATTATTTAAACTTACCAGTATTACATTTCTTATGTTTTCGCGTTATAAACATTTAAATTATTTATTATACTTTTAACACGGTTTTATCGCGTTTATTATATTACTTATACACCTTACCTTTCGTTCGAAAATCGTATTAAAAATATCTCACCAATAAGTACCTATACTTTCTTCTTCCTAAACCGTATCCCACTTTTATGTGGTTCTCTCCATTTTGTTTTGTCGTCTACCATCATAGCCTTTGTCACTCACTCCTTTCTAGTTCATACTTCCTTTTCACAATCTATCCAAATTTTCTTAGGTCGTCCTCTGTTCCGCCTTCCATCCACTTTCAAATCACCAGTGTTTCATATTATTTTCTATAATTGGACCTTCTTCCTATGCCACTAGTATGAAGCTGCCAAGGCATTTGGGACAAAAGTATACCCAAGGAAGGTTGTTGTAAAGCAGACCGTGTGTAAACTTTGTCACGTGATTTTACACCATGGTCTTTGTTAGTCTCCACTGCAGGAGCACGACCCTCTCTGTGTCAGAGCCATATATTAGTCAGCCGAGCAGTCAGCGGATTTGGCGTACACTCCACGCTTGTTTGTTTTTCGTATGTGTAAGTGGCCAACACTGGTGTCAGATTTTTCAAGCTGCCTTAAGGCATCTGACATAGCTTAACGACTGCCATTAACGATGACAGCCGGGACCAACGGCTTAACGTGCCTTCCGAAGCACGGAGGAGCTCGAGATATTTTTATGCCACTTTGCGGTCACCCATCCAAGTAGGGACTGCACCAGGGGTTGCTTAACATATGTAAGCGCTCATAGAGCTCACACCCACTGGACCATCGGGCTCCTCCACTCCACTCCACGCTGGCCAGACGGGTTGTAATGGACTCTTTGATGTTTAGAAGCTTTGTTTCCTAAGTCGCCTTCTACGACATCCACGGGAAGACTTGGAGTGGTCCTATTCTACTCTGCCGGGAGCTACCCAACCAGATGAGCATGCTCCTGTGGGGTTTCGGAACCGGGGTCCGAAATTTTATATTATTAGGTGCAGAGGGTCTTGCTCATGCAGTGGAGACTAAAAAAACACCTGATGATGATGATGACATGCCCGCTCATACGTAAAATATGACATTTCAATAATTGACTGCAACATAAAATTGTCTTAGTACTACATACGAATCAGCACTGTCAGAGTAACAAATACACAAATAATAATTGAAATCAACAAATCATCAAATTTGCCATTTTGCAAAATAATTCACTAAGAGCTAGATTCACAAAAGTACATGTCATTTTATACAAGCTAAAATATTTGTTCTACAAATACAAGTAAAGGTTAAGGCGCTTACACCAGCCAACTACCGCCACCCTTGGTTTTATTTCTTTTATTACTAAATAAGATCAAATTGACAAAATCGACGTAAGTACTTCACTAGTAAATGACTTGTAGTATTTTTTGTATTGCTTCTCTTCATTTTGCATTTGGTAATTCAAGAGAACTACGCATTACCGCCAAAAGCGGCCTCTTTTGGCGGTAATGAATAGTTCTCTTAGTCTGAAACGCTGATGTGGATGAAAAGTTCTACTAAAAATACTACAAGTAATTTACTAAGGAAGTACTTACGTAGATTTTCAATTTGTTCTTATTTCGGAGAACAAGAATTAAATAACGGGTGTCGCTAGTTTCGGTGGTGTAAGCCTCTTAATCGAAAAGGAAAAATGACAGTATGTATATTTTTAATCACGTCCTTATACCTTACGGGGAAGACTAAGCCCAGGGCCATATAAGACCGCTGGCTAGTGTGACAGCGGTTGGTCAGTGAATACCAGAATCAAAATAGTGACATGATAAGTAGTACTAGTCGCATCACTTTTGACTATTTCTTGACCTCGGTTTTTGAAGCATCAGAGCTCCAAGGATTCCCCCGACAATACGGTTGGATAAGAGAGTGTGATACTGCCATATTTTGAGGTACTGAACTTGTCCTTTTTAGGGGTTTAGGGTTCAGTGCCTACCTCAAAGGTAAAAACATACCTCCAAACGGTAAAGGATGACTCGATTGTCCGTCGGTATATATGTCAAGACCATTTTGTGAGAAAAGAGAAAATGTATGAAATTAAAATTTTTGAGATTGAGATAAGCAGTCTCTATAGCTGCGAGAGACCTTCTTAATAACCCAGGGGGTGAGACCCACGCCACACCACGTAACGTGCCCGAGTATACCGATTGGGACCGTTCGTCGTCAAAGCCGCAGGGTGATTTTTAAAGCACCCTGTCTTATATCCAATTTCTATCTACCACACTGGTCTGGGAGAAAAGGAAAAGCGTAAAATGTACCAGCTGCTTCTCTTCCCGCGCAGATCGTAAAATCCGATCGAGGGAATGGGCGAATATAGGAGAAATCATGTCAATAGGCGATGCGGCTAGCAATCTATCACTATTTTGATTCCTTTCTCCACCTAAAAGCCCACCAACATGCTAAACGCGGCCTTAAGGTTTCATAGACCTGGGCTCTGTCTCCCGCGCAAGGGAAAAATACTTGATGGTATGTATGTACCATCTTCATTTATTGCGAAAGACCTTAGGTAATAATCACAATTTTATTCTTATTACATCAAAAAATTTGGTATACATGATAGGTGAAAGAAGCAAAACATCTATAGCATGTACGATTGTACTTACTTACGTAGATGACACTAAAATATAATTACACTTTAGTAGCTAGCTCTTTGTCTAACTTGTAAAAAACTATGTAATGAATATTTTTATGCAAAAGCATTACTTTTATAAAAATTAACAAATCTTTATTTTTTTAATTACTTTATGCATATAAGAATCCTAGAATTGTATTATGACGTCATAATGTCACGTTTTCTTACTCGCGGGGTAGACAGAGACAATAATCATGATTGGTGCCATCAACCTTCTTCAATTTTATTTTCTTCCAAAACCAACGACCACGACAACCATCAGCCTAGGCTAAAAATGCTTTCGTATGTCTGTCTCTCGGGCTGTTCTCCTCTGCAGGTCGCATCTCACAAGTCACGACCGATTCTGGAAAAATTTTGTGAGCAAGTTCAGGCCGAAAATTTAAAGATTCTGGGTATAAGTATCATCATCAGATCTTTTTATGTCTCCACTGCAGGAGCACGACCCTCTCTGTACACCAAAGCTATATTAGCCAGAGCAGGTAACTCTCCACGCTGGCCAGACGGGTTGAAGGTCTCTTTGATGTTTATAAGCTTTGTTTAGCTTGTGTTTCCTAAGTCGCCTTCTACGACATCCACGGAAAGACTTGGAGTGGTCCTATTCTACTCTGCCGGGAACCACACGGCAAAGTATACAGCGTGAAAATTGATCCTCTACATTCCCTTAAGTACCTAGGCACAGTAGCGACGCCAATCATTTCATTCCTAATACTTTACATTACAAATAGAAAGAAATTCAAGAATGCAAGTGCTTATATATATGAGCACTAGTAAATAACCTAAAGTATTTTTTGGAATCATGTTTTAATATTATCAGAATCAGTGAGAATTATGAAATTCTGATTACCGCCAAAAACGGCCGTTTTTGGTGGTAATCACGTTTTCTCTTAATGACTGATTCTCATAATATTAAAACATGATTCCAAAAATACTTCAATTTATTTACTAAGGCTTATATGATTTACATTCTTAAATTTATTTCTATTTGTAAAGGATTAGGAATAAAATTATTGGCGTCGCTACTGTGCCTAGTGTGCCCCCTTAATAAGGCCCCACACTAGGCACACTAGCGATGCCATAATTTTATTCCTAATACTTTACAAATAGAAAGGAATTCAAGAATGTAAAACAATAAGTATTAGGAATAAAACTATTGGCGTCGCTTGTGTGTCTAGTGTGGGGCCTTATTAAGGGGGCCTTAAAGGGGCGACTCAGACCGTCAATATGAACACCTTTAACTATGAGACCAATGCTCAGAACTCTTTGTTTGTTTTACTTTCCCATACTAATAAATAAATAATAAATATATACTTACGGACAAATCACACAGTTTGAGCTAGCCCCAAAGTAAGTTCGCGACTTGTGTTGTGGGATGCCAACTCAACGATACTATATTTTATACTAGATACTTATATAAATAAACATCCAAAACCCAGGTAAATCAGAAAAAGATCGTTTTCCATCTTAACCTGACCGGGGATCGAACCCGGGACCACCCGTGCCGCAGGCAGGCGTGTTGACCGCTGCGCCACGGAGCATGGTTCTAACCTTTTGGTTACGGAGCCGCAAAAACACAGGTAAAATAAGTAAATACGTGAATTGAAAACACTGTTACCTAAATAAATATAATTAGTCCATTACTAAGGCCTAGTGGGTTTAAGCACTATAAGCGCTTCCGCATGTTAAGCAACCCCGGGCGCAGTCCTCACTTGGATGGGTGACCGCAAGTGGCATAAAAATATCTCGAGCTCCTCCGTGCTTCGGAAGGCACGTTAAGCCGTTGGTCCCGGCTGTCATCGTTGATGGCAGTCGTTAAGCTGTGTCAGATGCCTTTAGGCAGCTTGAAAAATCTGACACCATAAAAAAAAAGAACAACGTACAATTTTTTAAAGGGTTTCCGTTCCTAAAGAGCAATAACGGGGCCCTATTACTTGTTTGTTCGTTTGTTTTTTTGTTTTTCGTATGTGTAAGTGGCCAACACTATTGTCAGATTTTTCAAGCTGCCTTAAGGCATCTGACATAGCTTAACGACTGGCATCAACGATGACAGCCGGGACCAACGGCTTAACGTGCCTTCCGAAGCACGGAAGAGCTTGAGATATTTTTATGCCACTTGCGGTCACCCATCCAAGTAGGGACTGCACCAGGGGTTGCTTAACATACGTAAGCGCTCATAGAGCCTACACCCACTGGACCATCGGGCTCCTCTGACTGAAGCCCTATTACTGAAGACTTCTATGTCCGTCCGTCAGCATGTCACAGGCTGTACTGTTTCTCATAAGCTTGATAGCTTTTCACAGATAATGTTTCTGTTGCCCTATTAACTATAACTGAAATATATTTTTTTTTAATTATTTATTTAGTTACAAATAATAATTTATAATTAAATAAATTATTAATCCCAACTAATATTATAAATGCGAAAGTGAGTTTGTTTGTTTGTTACGCTTTCACGCCGTATCTACTGAACCAATCATCATGAAATTTTGCGTACACATAGGTTAGTGAACCGAGAAGGACATAAGCTATATATCACGCGGGCGAAGCCGCGGGTAACAGCAAGTAGTTAATAAACTAAAAAAATATTCAGTTCCATGTATGGGGAGCACACATTATCTTTTATTTATAATTTTTTTGTATGAAAACAAACACACTTGGTTTGGTTCACAGAATAATCATACCTACCAAGTTTCAACAGTGTAGTCTCAATAGTTTCGGTATTAAATAGCTGTGACATACGGACAAACAGACAGACATAACGAATCTTTAAGAGCGTATACTAGCAGTATTTTTTCTATATGGTTTCCATACAAATGTATTTCTCTATGTTCTCGCTGAAAACTGATTCTAGAGCCACAATTCTTTTTTCATAGAATCTAGTACTGAAATAGGAATGCAACTATTTTTTATTTTTTCCAAAAAAACTGTTTTTGTACAATTTTTTTTTTCAAACAGGTTTTCTGAAAAAAATAAAACATTAGGACATACCTATTTTAGTAATAGAATTTATGTAAAAAGAATTGTGCCTCTAGAAGCAGTTTTCAGCGAGAAAATAGAGAAATACATTTGTATGGAAAACGCACTGCTAGTATACCCTCTTAAGGGTTCCATTTTTTGCCATTCCGCTTTGCATTGCTAATAAAAAAACTGCCCTGTAGATTTAACTAGCTGTTACCCGCGGCACCGCCGGTGTGATTTATAGCCTATGTCCTTCTCAGTACCCTAACCTATGTGTATGCAAAATTTCATGATGATCGGTTTAGTAGATAAGTAGTGAAAGCGAAACAAATAAACAAACTCACTTTCGCATTTATAATATTAGTTAGGACGACATCAAACCTAGACTTTACTAAACGTTCCTGAAAAAAATAACTTATGTGTAGGTACTTTTCACCGGGATTGAAGGCAGGTTTAAGTGTTACTTAGTCTCAGGGTCTTTTCTCCACTGCAGGAGCACGACCCTCGCTGTACTACCAGATCTATATATAGCGAGAGCAGTCAGAGGGTTTGGCCTACACTCTCCACGCTGACCAGACGGATTGGAAAGTTCTCTTTGATGTTTATAAACTTTGTATAGTTTGTATTTCCTAAGTCACCTTCTACGACATCCACGGAAAGACTTGAAGTGGTTCTATCTACTCTGCCGGGAACCACACGGTTCAGGGTACAAAGTACAAATACTTAAGTATAATACTTATTAATTTCACGATAAACTCGATGTAGGGCAGTCTACACACGTGTTAGACGGCAATATTGCTTGCAAAGCAATTTGTTATAATACTCAATCGAATATACATGGTGGTTAATACCACACAGAATTATATTACTGTTTTTTGCTTCAGCAAAACAACGCTGCTTCCTACACATTAGTTGATTTCCAAATTCATTGCAAAATGAGTTGAAATCAAATACCGCACTTGTAAAAGTGGGGTAGTTGTGTTGGGTGACGCAAGCCTAGATGCGTGTAAGAGGAATGGGATATGGTGGAGAAATTCTGCGCCGGAGCCTGAAGCGCGGTGGCGTAATTGGCAACGCGTAAATCGTACTGAGATCTAGACGCAGGTTCAAGTCCTGCCCGCGTGGAATTTTTCTTTATTTAAATAACTTTTAATAAATAACGCTGCTTTATATTTCAATATTTTGTTAACCGATAGCCATAATCACACTCGTAATTATTAGTTCATCATCAGGTCTTTTTAATCTCCACTGCAGTATTGCACTGCAGAAGCACGGCCTTGTTCTGTACTAAGAGCCCTATATTAGACAGAGAAGTCAGAGGATTTGGCCTACACTCTCCACGCTGACTAGACGGGTTGGAGAAGTCTCTGTCGTGTTCATCTTTGTTTAGCTTGGGTTCCCTAAGTCGCCTTTACGACATCCACGGGAAAACTTGGAGTGGTCAGTCATATTCTACTCTGCCGAAAACCACACCGCACAATTATAAGTACATTTTATTAGTAAGGGACCACACGCGTATTGATTTACTAAATTATTCCCTGCTTAAGAGTCCCACGTAAAGCCGCAATCCCATACAAACGTAGTTTCGTTTTAGTTTTACAACAGTTAAGGCAATCTCAGCTCAAAATAACAGCGAGTACAAGTTTTCGATACGAAACTTCAACTGGCTGTAATTTTGTATAGGTATTGTATTTAAAATTGAAATCTGATTATAAGCATCAATATGCCTTATCCAGTCGTATGTACGAAATTTGGTTGAGATTGGCTTAACTGTTGTAAAACTAAAACCAAACTACGTTTGTATGGGATTGCGGCTTTACGTGGGACTCTTAATATATTATCTTTAACTAAGAAAGAAGTCCACTTCTCCAATGTACTCAAGAAACATTCATTGTAACAAAAAGGAGCAACCTGTATACAAAAGATGTAGACAGAGAGATACGTAAGTATAAAACATTGAAAAATTTTTTTGCTGTTAGGTATATTATTCATCTGGCTATCTTACACGCTGTAAGTATACATTTTTTGTTGCCATTTTCATTTTCGAGGAGAACAAACTGGTGAGCGCATATAGTGACCGCTAACGCAGGTTAAGCAACAACGGGGTTGGGTCACAATTGGATTGGTTACATTCAAGCTTTGAAAGGCATCTGTGTGGTGACTCCGAGCTTTTGAAAGCGGGTAAAGGCTTTTTCCCGGCAGTTTTCGTTAGCACTGGTCAATCCAAATTAGGACAAATGCCTTTAGGCAGCTCGTACTGAAAGCAATACTATTACTGTAATTTTTTTGTATTTGTTGGTTTTACAAATGTCACTTTTTTAGGCAACTAGTGTTTGTTTGTTTTATTTTTTGTGTGTAAGTGGCCATCACTGGTGTCAGAACTTTTTCAAGCTGCCTAAAGGCATCTGACATAGCATTATGACTGCCATCAATGATGACAGCCTGGACCAAAGTTTTAACGTACGTTCCGTAGCACTTGCGGTCTCCCATCCAAATGGGAACTACATTCTTGCTTAACATGCGTAAGTAAGGGCTAATAACGCTCAGGACCACTGGGCCATCGGGCTTTTCAGGGATGGGTATCATTCATGGGTAGGATCCGGTACCTAATATTTTTTATTTTGCCGGCAATATGTCCGGAAGTTTAGGAACATACCGGTTTTCATTTAATTTTTATTAAAACTTTTTGATTTTCTAGTGTTTAATTTGTATAGAAACATGCCGGTTGGGTTCCCGATGTACCAAAGATATCTCTTTATTTTTCACTTCATACGGACTGTAAACTGTCCCCAAAATATAAGATCACGATAATAGACTAACGTTTTAGATTTAACAAATATAGGATTATGGTATATTATAGATTTAATAAATAATATAAATACGTTTACTTAATTTTATTTTCTTTGCAGATGAAAATGGCGTCCAAACTTATCACCGTCCTGCTCATCCTACCAGCTATCTATGCGAGGATCGAAATCAACATTGTAGCCTCCGACAACGAGGCCAAAAGATCAGTCGACCTCTTTGGAAGCAATGTCGGCATAATCAGCGATCAGGAACGAAACGTGTTCCAACTGAACGATGGAACTTTGAAGAACGCTGTAGCAAGATACTTCGGGAGAAGACCCGACGATGTCTACGTTAAAAGCCCCACTCCTTGGGGAGACTTATACAAAAGCTACAACTGGCAACAAGTCACAAGGACATTGACACCGCAGAGCGCAAAAATCTTAGAAGTCAGATCACAGCCAACCATTCTCCAGACAAACGAGTTTGGCAATAATAGCACGAAACCAGCCATTTTTAGGGTCAATATTGAACAGTCTGTCGAAAATACTGTAACCTCTTCTTGGGAAAGAAACTATGATGTAACTGCTGTACAAGAGATAGAATATGGAATTGATATAGAAGTTGCAGGCGTATCCGGAAAGACATCGTTTTCGTATACATCGCGGTGGGGTGAAGGAGTTAGCAAATCCGAATCTGTGACAGTCGGATCTACATCCGGAGTGGAGATCTCTTTGGAGCCGAACCAAAGTGTGACAACTGAATTGTACGCTACGCGAGGCTATATGATGGTTGAGGTGGACTACGAAGCTAGTTTATCAGGATCTCTTGCTGTGAATTATGGTGACGCGTACAAGGGTCATCATTTCTGGTCGCTTGGCGTGAACGAAGTCATGGGTGCTGCAGGCTTGGAGAGGACCAAGAAATCGAGAGAGGTCATCAAATTAGGTTATTATTCAGACTCTAAGGTCGTTATTAAGGATTCTAAGAACAAGAACGTATTGTACACGGTTCCAATGAAGTTGAAATATTAGTTTGTTAATAAATTGCCGTTTTTCTAAGTAATCTGAATTTTAATTACTCCTCTCCTATTATTAACCTTAACTGCCTCCGTGGTCCAGTGGTTACGGCGTTTGCCTTGTTGACCCGGGGGTCGTGGGTTCGATCCCCACGGGAAGCATACTTTGTTAAGTTGTTTCCAGTTTGGCTAAGACATTGCAGGCATGAATCACCTGATTGTCTGATAAGAAAGATGATTCCGTGTTTCGGAAGGCACGTTAAGCCGGTGGTCCTGGCTGCCATCTGGTAGTCGTTAAAGGATCCACGTCAGAGGCCGAGAGGCGGTTCCGAAGAACTCTGACACCAGGGTGAGCATGCTGATCGTGTCACCTACAAATGATATTATTTACCAAAGGTATTAAACAAATATCACATCTTACGGAACACAATCATGTTTCGTTATGTGAATATAAGCAACTAACTATTATAGTTACCTTTCTATCTAACTAATAACTTTAACGTAGAAGAGTATTTTTTTATTATGAGGTGATAGATTCATAGATATTCATTTCCTCCTCATCATCCTTTTTATACTCAATAGGAAACATGTTAATTTTAAACGTAATATAGTTGCTTTATTATATTTAAACTTTGAACAGACTTCATAAAAAGGAGAAGTTTCCAAATCTATTATTTTTTCTCGGAGAGGAATAAGCCCCAATTGAGTGCTGACGCGGGCTAAGAAACTATGGAAAACGTTCACATTAAGTTAGGTGACTACACGGCATACATCTCGACCTCCTCTACTAAGTAGTAGAAGGCGGGGTAGGCCTTTCGTCTAGGCTGTTATTGCTAGACGGCAGACTGTTGTCAGATGCCTTAAGGCAGCTTATTCGAGCTACTGAAATTACTATTATTTTTATGTGTATGTTGTAGCATACATGTATTTATGTCTTAGGATACTAACCCAATGATACTATATTTTATAAAATAGAATAGAATAGAAAATGTTTATTTGGTGCATATAAAAATACAAAACAATTAAAACAACGAAATACTCATATAGATAAATATCCAAGAAACAGGCCAATCTGAAAAAGATCATGATGTTTTTCATCGTGACCTATTCGGGGATCGAACGTAGAGCCCGTGCACAGGCTGGCATGTTGACCACTGCGCCACGAAAGCCATCATAGCTACTCATTTGAAATAATGCAGAAATATTCCTAAGTTTCAAACAGAAGTCTAGACTTCGCCTCTCGCCGTCACATTTAGTTAGGGCTATAACGAAACGGTCTATAAAAATAATACGTTGAGTAAAAATAATAAAATATTATTGCTACAAAAACCTTTTATAGATTTATATTATTTTCTTATTTATTTTTTGTGCAGACTATGTCTTGGAAACAAAAACTATAAGTATGGAATACTTATAGTTGCAGTGTACCTATTAATCAATAGATATATTTTTTAATGGAAAACGCTTATATAGCATATTAATACTTTCATTATATGTTTAGGTATTAGTTTTCCCTGCAGCACATAATTGAGAGCTGATAATAATACTTGATTAAGTGATGATGATGATTTTGTAGCTTCTTTCGTCAAGAACATAAATGTGAAATAATTCCACATTCGTTTATGCAAATGAAAATGAAGTCCAAAATCACCATACTGCTCATCCTACCAGTCATCCATGCGAGGATCGAAATCAAGATAATGGCATCAGATAATGAAGCCAGAAGCACCGTCGTCATCACTGGAAGCAACGAAGACATCATCAGCGATCTAGAACGAGAGACCTTCCAACTCAGCGATGACACCTTGAAGAGTGCTATGGCCATATACTTCGGCAAAAGACCAGATAATGTCTTCGTCAAAAGCCCCACTCCTTGGGAAGATTTGTACAAGAAATATAACTGGAAGCAAGTCACAAGGATTTTAATACCGCGGAACGCGACCATTTTGGCAGTGGCATCACAACCAACCATACTCCAAAGAAACGAATTTAACAATAACAGTTCTAAGCCAGCTACCGTTAAAACCGAAATCACACAATCTATTGAAAATACTCTCACGTCTCATTGGGAAAGAAATCACGATTTGACAGTTGAGCAGGATATAGAGTACGGAATTGATATAAAAGTCCCGACTATATCTGGCAAGTCATCTTTTTCTTTTAAATCGGGATGGGGCCAAGGAGTTAGCAAGTCGGAGTCTTTTACTGTCGGATCTGTATCCGGCGTGGAAATGACCCTAGATCCGTACCAAAGAGTCATAGCAGAACTGTACGCGACGCGTGGTGAAATGATGATAGAGGTGGAATACGTGGCCAGTTTATCAGGATCCATTGCTGTGAACTACAATAAGGAGTACAAGGATCACCATTTCTGGAATATAGACGTGAACACGGTTATGAGCGCTGGAGGATTGGAGGGAACCAAAAAGTCAAAGGAAGTCCTCAAGTTAGGTTACTACTTGGATTCTAAGGTTAACATCAGGGACATCAAAAACCAGGATGCTTTGTTGTACTCAATTCCGTTGCGAACGCTATAATAAGGGTTTTCAGAATTGATTTTTTCCTCAGGTGGCGGCACTGTGTCGAGAGGTCGAGCTGTCAAAATCCACCTATCATAAAATTGATGATTAAACATAATTGGTGGATTTTGACAGCAGCTGTCAAAAATATCTCAGGACAGTGTCGCCACCTGGATTTCTGAAAACCCTCTAAGCAAAACAATGGAGAATGGCGTACAGACCAGAAGGCGTAAGCTGAGCTCTGCATTTGTGTGAGTAATCACCAAAAGTAGAGTCAGACCAAAAACTCTTAAAAATAAATTTGACACTTGACACGTCTTTATCGTTCATGTTTTTAAAATAACTGTTTAAATTACAAAATATTTCTATTACATGGCTATTTAAAGGGTTTCGTATTCTTCGTTTACTTTTGTTTGCAGCCATTTCACTAATAAATCGGACACAAGAACAAAATATTAAGAATTAAATACGTCACACTGCTACCAGTACAAGGGTGAAGTGTGACAGGTGCGCGGCGGAGATGCGCCGCTATAAGCCGATGTCACACCTACACTATCTATGTGCACTCACACAAATGCAAAGCTCAGCTTAGACCTCGCGAACTGTAACTAGCATGATTTCTAAAAATCGGGTAACGCGGTTATATATAATAGAAGTTTTCACTTTGCTTTATTTTATACTAAGTTAATCCATCTATCATAACATTACCCTCTTATAAATGCAGTCGGATTTTAACGTGGCAAGTTTTATAAGTCTTTATACAGCGTGTTAACTGAACTTAGTGTCAAAGTGCAGTTAACACGCTGTATAAAGATCTCTCTAAAGGGGTGACTCGGCCCCTCAATATAAACAACTTTTCGATATTGAGACCACATTTTTTTTTACATTTTCATACAACAGTGATCAACCGCCCGGGTAATTTATAAGAGGAAGTCAAAAAATTCTTCCAAGGTCCCAGCATTGGTCTCTGAAATGTTGTTCATATTGTCGGTCTGACTCACCCCTTTAAGGGAATGTAGAGTGTCGTTTACACGTTGTATACCTATCCTAAAGGTGAAAATCAATTGCACTGATTAGGCAGGCAATACATAGGCATCAATATCATGAACCCTATGCCACATAATTTAGGTTGAAATTACAGCAATTTTTACGCTGCATACATGATTATTACATTAGAGAAGTCAGAAATTATTATAATAAAACTAAAAAAAATAATGTATTGAATTTTTATTTAAAAAACGTATAACATTTTTTTGTCACTTTTCGAGGTACATAGCGAGCGTAATTATATATTTTTGTATTACAATTTTGTTTGTTTGTTACGCTGTCACGCCGAATCTACAGAACCAATCATTAAATTTTGCATACACATAGGTTAGAGTACTAAGAAGGACATAGGCTATATACAACGCGGGCGAAGCCGCGGGTAATAGCTCGTTATTCTAATAAAACGATAAAATAATGTGTTGAATTTTTATTTAAAAAACGTATAACATTTTTTTGTCATTTTTCGAGGTACATAGCGAGCGTAATTTAGGATATTTTTAATAAATTAACTATTTTCATTTTCGTACTACTGTTGCTTTTATCAACAAAATGAAATAAAAAGCATCATGTAAATAACAATTTTTAACGTGATAGAGTAGGTATATCGCGATATTTCAACGATATTAAAAATTACTGCGAAAAAAGATCCTCAAATTCTGTTGTGCCAGATTGGGGATTAATGGCAAAATTAATTTTATCGGGTCATCAAACTATACTCCATATTATATATTTTTAGCATCATAATATTAATCTACAATTCTATAATGGATATAAAATAGTTACAAA
The DNA here is from genome assembly GCA_963082605.1 of Rhodophaea formosa. Taxonomy (NCBI): domain Eukaryota; kingdom Metazoa; phylum Arthropoda; class Insecta; order Lepidoptera; family Pyralidae; genus Rhodophaea; species Rhodophaea formosa. The sequence continues at coordinate 10,839,131 of OY720230.1, forward strand.
TATTAAAAACATCCAAAACTAAGCGCTCACTAAAATTGACGGTCACCTTAAATACAAAGATACATTAATTAATAAATAGGTAAAAACGTGAGCAGTCTATTATACAAATTAATTACCATGTGGTAAAACTAGTGTATGAATTACCAAAACGTTATAGTAAAGTTCAACGCCAGTTTGCGCGTCAAAAGAGTTCATTAACCTTACCTCATCTTTCTCTGTTACTCTATTTTTGTTTGCTTTGCAAGGTCACATAACTCCATTTGGAATTTCTTCCATTTAAATTAGTGTTCTTAAAAAGTTGAATAGGTCAATGAACTTTTTCACATGTAAACTGGCGCGTAATGTAGTTTTTACTAGAATCTTGTGAAATTATGCGATCCTTTCTAACCTGGTTGGCTAGCGCGGAGAGTGTGGGCCAAATCCTCTGACTGCTCTGGCTAATAATGGCTCTGGTAGTATAGAAAGGGTCGTGCTCCTGCAGAGGAGCCTAAAAAAATACCTGATTATGAAGGTTATCAAAAGAACCATAGTATTCACAAGATTCTAGACTTTCTGATAACTTTGAAACTGAACATGGCATTACATATCTACGATTTACGTAAATCATTCTACAATTACAGTACATTAGTTAATAATACCATAGATTTTGTGGTAAATTACCATACTTATTCATAAATTATTACCATCAAATTATCAGCTAGCGTGATACGCGAATAAATAAAAAGATTTTACTACGAAAGTATTTAAGTACGACCTGAAAATTATGTTTAAAAAAGCATTATTATTATAATTCTACAGGTATAGAAGTCAGGAAAAGGCCTCGGCAAGCTTAGTTCCAAAAGTCGTTGTTAGATGGCTTTAAAGCCAATGACAGTTACATAATTAGATTAATAAGAATTGTTAAACTTTAATAATGTATTTATTTGAAAGGCAAAATATTCAGAAGTGGATAACACACGATAGTCGACAGTCTATCGTGTGTTGTGTAAACGGCTGGGCCGATATTGATAATACATAACTAAGATGCACCGCTAGAAACGTTTCTTGACTAAAACCAATGCATCCCAATCGGTTTATCCGTTTAAGAGGTACGGTGCCACAAGGGATTGTAAGCTAAATAAAATAAGAATTATATTTTTGTGACTAAATTCGTATTTGTCTATAGCCTTAACTTTATATTAGACAAATTAAAAAAAGAATAAGTAAGTGGAACTGATCAAGGCAGATTGCTTAAGAGTCGCCTGGAAGCGCATGTCTCCATACAAACGGTAAAAGGGAATTGTCGCAATATGTGATAATTTTGGAGTAAAATTAATCATTTAATCTCATTATAATCTACGTACGTTCCTATACAGCTTGGTTAAAATACCAATGGTTTGAGAATTACAAGCCTTTTCAAATTTGTGTGGAAATCTTGAGAGGCGTATAATTCTCAAACATTTGATAATTTAAACAAACTGTATAGGAACGTACGTAGATTATAATGAGATTAATTGATTGGATGCTTAATTTTGCCCTAAAATTATCAAATATTGCCACAATTCCCTTTTTCCGTTTGTATGGAGACATGCGCTTCCAAGCGACTCTTAAGTTTTAAACATAATTTTAGGTCATTTTGTAGTAGTACAATTACTAACGCTAGTATTCCAGTTTAAGCTACTTAGCTATGTATATGTTGCAGTCAAAGCCCAAAGTTCCATCCATTCTGAACTGATACAAAGGAAAATAATAATTAAGGATGGTACATACTCACAAGTTTAAGAAACTTAAACCTCATCACTAATTTCCTAAGCATATTTTGAAGTTTTACCAGAGAATGGTAGTAAATATTTTAATCTTTGTAATCCACATAAAAATACCTTTTATTTGATATCAAACACTCTATTCCATAATCTTTTTTGACTCCCTTTCTTTTAAATTTTCGATCTTTCTGTTGTTGTGCAACTATGTTACTGCCAACAATGATGATAGCCGGGAACAACGGCTTAACGTGCCTTCCGAAGCTTGGAGGAGCTCGAGATATTTAGATTTAACGGTCATCCATCCAAGCGGGGACTCGCCTGTGGTTGCTTAACATGTGTAAGCGCTAATAATGTTCACGCCCACTAGGCTACCGGGCTCCTTGATTGATAACATTTTGTCAAAGCATCAATACTAAATATATAGGGACATACCACACAAATTGAGCTAGCCCCACAGTAACTTGTGAACTTGTGTCATGGGATACTAACTCAACGATACTATATTCTATATTATAATAGATACTTATATAAACATCCAAGACCCAGGCCAATGCATGGAACTTGAGACTTTGACTACAACATATTTTTTGATTCATAATCACAAATTTTCATACATACATCGTTCAAAAAGCAATTAAATGATACCTAAACATGTTCATATTACATGGCGTTATTATTACAATTGTAAAATGTAGTTTCTATTACATTTCAACTCTTTTATAATGTTTCAAACTTATCATTGACGAGCTCCATGGCGCAGCGGTCGACACGCCAGGCTGCGACACGGATGGTCCTGTGTTCGATCCCCGGTCAGGTCGAGATGAAAAATGATCTTTTTCAGATTGCCCTGGGTCTTGGATGTTTATCTATATATGTATTTGTTATAAAACAAAGTATTGTTGAGTTAGTATACCATAACACAAGTCTCTAACTTACTTTGGGGCTAGCTCAATCTGTGTGATTTGTCCGTATATATTTATTTATTTATTATGACCAACTTGTATTCAGTGACTGTAAATAAATAAATAAATAGGGACCAATCCCACAGTAAGTTGCGTTGCGAACTTGTATCGTAGGATACTAACTCAACGACACTATATTTTATAATAGATACTTATATAGAAAAATATCAAAGACCCAGGGCAATCCTAAAAAGGGCATTTGCCATCATGAACTGGCTGGGATCGAAGCCCGGACCCCTCATGTCACAGGCTGGCGTGCCACAGCGCAACCGTGACAGTATATTTGTATTTCCATAGAAATAGAAGCGAAAATGTCTATTGGCACAAAACATAGATTAATCTCTACCTATTATAAAGTTAAAAAATAAAGGAAAAAGTGGGAAGTGTATAATACCAGGGTGTTAAGAGATTGGCAGAGAATAGAGACAGATGGAGGAAGCACCACCGACAAGAGCTTAGCTCTTAAATTTTGATGATGATTATAAAGTTAAGTCCTCTGCCGCGTCTGTCTGTTCGCGATACACTGAATACACTTACTGCATGTATTTTCCTGTGGTTTTCACCAGTAGATAAAGAGACTCATGAAAATGGTTTATAGGTATAACTAGCAGCCCTACCCGGCTGCGCCCGGGCATGTATTATACCTTCAAACCTTCCTCGTGAATCACTCTATCTATTGGTGAAAACCGTATGAAAATCCGTGGAGTAGTTTTTGAGTTTTTAGCGAACAGACAGACAGACAGACGCGGCGGAAGACTTTGTTTTATAATATGTAGTGATAGTGATACATGCCCGGGCGCGGCCGGGGACGGCTGCTAGTTTCTTTTATAAGCGAATACCTATGTATAGCCATAATGGTAGAAAACCGATTAATCGTAGATAAAACTTTTTCATAGTTTATTATCATCAACATCATCATCATCAGGTCTTTACTAGTCTCCACTGCAGGAGCACGACCCTCTCTATACTGCCAGAGCAGTAAGAGGATTTGGCCTACACTCTCCACGCTGGCCAGACGGATTGGAGAGGTCTCTTTGATGTTTATAAGCTTTGTTTAGCTTTAGTTTCCTAATTCGCCTTTTACGACATCCACGGGAAGATTTGGAGTGGTCCTATTCTTTTCTGCCGGGAACCACACGGCACATAGTTTATTATAATCCAATCCAATAGGAACTACATTTTACAATTTTACACTAAATACGATGGTTGGTCAAGAAGATTCAACGTTCATCACATTAAAGCCACTCTTGAACATCTATCAGGCTATCTTGAGGGTGCGTGTCCACCAGAAATGTTCGAGAGTATGAGCCATCACTTAAAAAAACTATTGTAATGGGCGGGCAGCAACGTCGCGAACCGATCAAACAAACTGAGCTCACCAACCCGTCTGCCAAGCGTGGTGAGTATGGCAAAACGCCCCTATGATAGTAATCTTTAACTAAGGCCTGTATCTTACAGTGCCAGGAGCCCGATGGTCCAGTGGGTGTGAGCTCTATGAGCGCTTACGTATGTTAAGCAACCCCTGCTGCAGTCCCTACTTGGATGGGTGACCGCAAGTGGCATAAAAATATCTCGAGCTCCTCCGTGCTTCGGAAGGCACGTTAAGCCGTTGGTCCCGGCTGTCATCGTTGATGGCAGTCGTTAAGCTATGTCAGATGCCCTTAGGCAGCTTGAAAAATCTGACACCAGCGTTGGCCACTTACACATACGAAAAACAAACATCTTACAGTGGACTTTTTTCGGCTGTAATGATGAAATGTTGCTTACAAAAAATCTTCTCATGATGGATATTTGGGGAGGCATGTCCAGCAGTATCCCACAGCTGAGACAATGGCTACACATTTAGTGGTGGAAAGGCACCCTGAATATGGGTGTTGAAGATTATCAAACTACGCCATGGAACTCCTTGACGTTTTGTGGCATCTATTAAGCAGAGACTTCTATATAAACTGAGGTAGACGAGCCGTACATAACAAATTCAGAAGCATTCAAAGGGAGCTAATTAACACCGTAGCGCTTAGCTCACTAAACTCTGTACCGTGAAACCGCCGTCCGCGTCTCGTGACACGATTGTTTTAATGTCTGTTTCTTGGAGTAGGGCATGTCTACCTAAGTTTATATAAAAGTCTTTGTAGGGTCGATTGACACCAATACGCAACACAAATTTGACAACATCGCGTATAAGTGAGAATCAACTTTTTTAAAGTTTCGTAAAAGTTATTAATCAAAATATCGTCATTAATGATAAATTACAATAATTAAGGATTGTACTCTACACTAACAATAACATATATTTACAATTTAAAGCATACAACATACCGAGTGTAATTTAGGGTTAAGCTACACAGCCAGTGCAGAATCGAACCTTACTATGCTTCTATATTTTTCTGTTACTCAGTAGGTAGCGTTAAGATACACCTGTTACTTGGAAGTATGCTGTCATGCTACTTTTGAGTATATGCTACTTAGTAGCATGTGTGAACAGCCATGGATCAAAATAAGCATGTTACCTAACGCGGGGGTGGAAGGGGAAGGGTATTGATTAAGTTAACCGCAAATAAGCATGCGTATTTTAAGCATGTATAAATAAATAAATATATACGGACAAACCACACAGATTGAGCTAGCCCCAAAGAAAGTTCGAGACTTGTGTTATGGGATACTAACTCAACGATACTATATTTTACAATAGATACTTATATAGATAAACATCCAAGACCCAGGTCAATCTGAAAAAGATCATTTTCCATCTTGACCTGACCGGGACGTATGTGCGGGACACGAGCATGCTTAAAGAAATTGTATCCGTAGCTTTTTTACTACAGCAAGAAAAGGCGAAACACGGATATAGATCGCTCAAAATGACGTTAGCTGCGCGCCCCGCCTCCCCGCGCGCCCCGCCGAAAGATGTTCTGACCTGCACGCCTATTTGCTAACTTTTGACAACTACGGTGAACATCATTTTCATGGTAACTTCAATATTCAGTACGGCTTCGGTATGAATTACTTTTTTATTTAAGATATGAATACCGTAACGGATGCTGAAGTGACAATGATACACCGAGTTAGCAAATAGGCCTGCTGTACACGCAGCGTAATCGACAGTTCCGCTGTATGTATCCGCGTTCCTTCTTTTTCTCGCTATAGTAAGTGACTATTCTGAGTTCTATCCTTTTAAAAAGATAGAAGCATAGAAAAGTAACTCAACCCTTACCTCCGACATAAGACTTTTCTTACAACTTTACACACACACGTTGTATAAAACATTGATATTTTCGAAATCCCATAATAGTCTGGTCGAAACTCCTGTTCATATTGGGCTGAGTCGCCCCATTAGGCTACGTCGAAGGTATTAACACCCGGGCTTTCCAACGTGGCTTGGGTACATGTTTAATATGTTAAGGCATTTGTGTTCAGGTTCTATATTGCTTATCGTTGACTGTTTCTGCCGAGAAACAAAGAAAGGCAAACTATTTTATATTTTCTGCATTCACAATGCTATTCCGATAACTCTTTTTAAATTAAAATATAAGATTTGGTGAAAATATCTCACACAGCAGGATTTGAACCAGTGACCGACCTCAATTAGAAAAACTTTGGTTGTACCGAAGACAATATATAATAATATACTAATGCCAATAAACAAAACTAAAATAACTGCTCATATTAAAATATTGGAAAACTTGGTTGTAAATAGATGCTAATTCAAACCCCACCTATCTTGAATTATTTTTTTACCATATCTTATTTTTAATTTGTTAAAATAAAGCGAATGCGTGCGCATTGGCAGATCACCCTACTTTCTGCTACCTGCAAGCTGGTCTATAATAGGTATTATTAATTAACTGTAGGTGTCTCGCCCAGATTGATCGATCAGTAATCTTTGGCAACCAAAATGGGAAGTATTCCTCTTAGTGCAACCATTTTGAAGCGCATATAATGAAACGCAACTAAGTTATTCCTCGGAGCGCACCTTTTAGTTGCGCTCACGATAGCAATTTAAAATATCAAAATTTTATTATGCGACGCTTTCAAAAAGAGAGCGAGCACTACTTGTTATCGATAGTTTCAGTTAATTCCCAGCTCTATTCAAAAATTAAAGATAGGTGCGCTTCGCGGAATAAAATTTTAATATTTTAACTTGCTTCCGTCAGCGCAAGGCATGTCATACTAGAATGCCCTAGCATAACAACTACAAGAGAAGAATTCCTGGGACATCCAGCAACTATGAGCGAGGCATGCAGCACACCCTCTGCAGTCCTTCGCTTTCTCGACGAGCTGGGTTGGCTTACATAACACCAATCAGCAACCCAAAAGAAAAACGGAGAACGAAATCTCCATTATGCAGAGGACTTAGATGACGAATAGTCCTCTGCTCACACACAATGGGCCCAAACAAGAGGCCTAAGTGTGGAAAACTGCCCATGGAACCAGGTGAACCAGGTGAACCGTCAGCGCAAGTAAAAGGTGCGTTCCGAGGAATAATTTAGTTGCGCTTCAAAATGGTTGCGCTACGAGGAATACCTCCAAAATAGATGTGGCTTTTTTTAAAGGCATTCTCTTTCTTTTATTTATGAAATAATACTACTATATTTGCGATTACAGTTGAGTTTGAGTCATATTATTAAAGGATGTTTATATTGACGAGTACATTGACCCCATTTAACTTGATATAACATTTAATGATACAATACTATATAATTTTTGATGAATTGTTAAATATGTCTATACATATACTAGCGACACACATAATACGAATTAAGCAATATGCTTGGCTAGCATAACATACGACGTACATGTATTTCAAATGCATTTTTTGTATTTATGTCAATTTAACAATAATAAATAATCATAACAAATATAGCATGCATCATTTTAGTTTACTTCCATTATATTTCCTATTTCTGTAAGTAAGTGTGACTCATTATTTTCACTCAACTGTGCAAAACTAAATTTGTTTTATATCTTTTAGTCAATATGTACTCTCATCATTTGAAATGCAGATAAAAATTTATGAAAAAGAAAAATTTACTGAGTCCATCTATTTGATAGAGTAATTCATCATCATCATCACATATATGATAGTAATTATCATGATAAACATCTTGATAGTAATTACATACTCCAGTTTATTATGACATTACGTTTGAAACCAACAAATCATCCGAGTAACTTTGATCATCAAACCAGCATTGCGATAAGCGTAAAATAATCAAAACTTTTTGCTCAACTAGTAAATGTCTAAAAACTCCTATTTTTGGAGGCGATCCCTTATAGTATTTTAGCAAAAAATAACATTACCTTTCAAACTCTTCACAGATCATCCGAGCAACTTTCTTGATCATCAAACCAGCGTTGCGATAAGAGTAAAATAAGAACATATTGCTCAACGAAAGTCACCACACATGTCCCGCCACACTAACACTATCACTACACTATCACAAAGTACGTAGTATCCACACTCATATGAGGCCGTGCCGCTTCTTGTACTCCTCTAGGTTCAGCGAGCGCTTGGGGCCCGTCTCTTTCACTTTCGTTGTTAGCTGCTTCGGCTGTGATGACACCGCTTCTGGAAAGAAATCATCTATTTAGACTATTTTCCAGTTTTGCAGCCTAGATATTTCTTGAATGAATCTCATACACAGTCACCATCATCTTCACCAGGTCTTTTTAAGTTTCCACTGTAGGAGTACAACCCTCTCTGTACTAGTCTGTACTGCCAGAGTAGAAGATTTCGCCTACACTCTCCGCGCTGGCCAGACGGGTTGGAGATGGAGAAATGTTCATAAGCTTTGTTTAGCTTGTGTTTCCTAAGACGTCTAGGTCATCCACGGGAAGACTTGGAGCGGTCCTATTATATTTTTCTTTGCTAGTAAATTATATACTCGTATATTACTTGAAGACATGTGCCAGTTCCCGGCAGAGTAAAATAGGAACACTCCAAGTCACACCCACTTCTCGTGAATGTCCTAAAAGGCGACTTAGGAAACACAAGCTGAACAAAGCTTATGAACATCAGACTTCTTCAACCCATCTGGCCAGTATGGAGAATGTAACCCAAACCTTCTGCTCTGGCTAATATATGGTTCTGATAGTACAGAAAGGGTCGTGCTCCTGCAGTGGAGACTATCAAAGACCTGATGATGATGATAAAGTATGGTCTTCAGTATAGTACTCACTGGCTACAGGCAGGTCTAGCTCGATGTTGATGTCGAAGTCGCGTAGAGAGAACAGGCTGTTATATTAAGACCTGATGATGATGAGGTATAATTGGTGTAAAGTATATTAAGTAAGTATATGAGAGGCGGTTCCGAAGAACTCTGACACCAGGCTGTGCATGGTCGACTGACGTGTCACCTACACGAAATGATGATGATGATGAGTATATTAAGTTTATGTATATATATTATTTTATATTATTTATATTTGTTACGAATAACTTTGTTGTATCTTTCTTTGAACAGCTTTCTTACTCGTCACACCTATTTATTTATGTTCTGTTTACGTTGAATCAGGGTATGCATGGTCGACTGACCGTGTCACCAACGCGAAATGATGATGATGATGTTTACATTTTCCCAAAGGTTGACTAGGAGAGAATGCATTTAGCTTTAAGTCTACCTATTGTAGCTTCTATAGGCCCAATAAAGTTTTTAAATAAATAATTTATAATTAGTTTAAAAAACTAAAAAACACGCTTTTAGCACACTACTCATGTATTGTCATCAGAACTCAGAGCGTGTGCAAAATTTCATTCTAATCGAAGACCGGGAAGGTCAAATTAAGATTCCAAGATTTTCTTACATACAAGTATAATAAATAATAAATAAATAAATATACGGACAAATCACACAGATTGAGCTAGCCCCAAAGTAAGTTCTAATGAAAGACTTGTGTAATGGGATACTAACTCAACGATACTATATTTTATAACAAATACATATATAGATAAACATCCAAGACCCAGGTCAATCTGAAAAAGATCGTTTTCCATCTTGACCTGACCGGGGATCGAACCCGGGACCATCCGTGTCGCAGGCAGGCGTGATGACCGCTGCGCCACGGAGCTCGTGAAGCTAATAAAAGCGTGTTAAAAATAAATAAAGTATAGCCATTGATTTACTACTAGCCGAGTACAGCACTTACTGGCTACAGGCAGGTCCAGCTCGATGTTGATGTCGAAGTCGTGTAGAGAGTACAGGCTCGCCGTGTCCGTTGAACTCGGTTGAGAACCCTTCGGCTTCTCAGTCTCTTGTTGTTGTTGCTGTTGCAAAAAGAAGCAGTATGAATAAATATTTAATTCATTACAAATTAACGAGTAATTTTACAACATAAATGCCCGGTGAAATATTGACAGTTTTGGGTTTAATTTTTTTTAGAAGAGACGAAAAAATATCTGATGATGATGATGATTATAATCTGTTTAAATTTTTATGTATTCATTTTGGGTTTTAATTGAGCATATGCATTCCATACATACAAACAATTGTATGTTTTTGTATGAACACATATCCCCTACAACTGGTACAATAACTCATGTTCACAAAAGGCTGCAAAATCCCTGTATTTTGTTCAGAGTTTCAAAATGTCATATGGAGTAAATAGTGATGAGACGTTCCCGGGAACTTTCCCAAGTTCCTGAGATTAGTCGTTCACGGGAACATACCCAATAAATCAGGTTGGTTTGTTTGTTTTTCGTGTGTGTAAGTGGCCAACACTGGTGTCAGATTTTTCAAGCTGCCTAAAGGCATCTGACTTAGCTTAACGACTGCCATCAATGATGACAGCCGGGACCAACGGCTTAACGTGCCTTTCGAAGCACGGAGGAGCTCGAGATATTTTTATGCCACTTGCGGTCACCCATCCAAGTGGGGACTGCGCCCGGAGTTGCTTAACATACGAAAGCGCTAATAATACTCACGCCCACTAGGCCATCCTCTATAAATAAGTGAAAGTATGGAAGAATAAATCAGGGAAAGCTGTTATCAGTATCAGCAATATCAGCTGTAATCAGGGAATTTAATGTATCAGACAATTGTTTTATCACTGTAAATATATTAAACTTACCTATATGATAAAAATGATATGGTCATGTCAAAATGCGATTATTTCTTATAATTTATGAACATTACTGAAACATGCGGTAACTTTTCCTGGGAACGTTAGCCCATTACGTTCCCTTGAAGCTGGGAACGTGACACGAATAGAATCCTTTGAAATAGATAAAATATTAGCATTTACATGATTTTCCTGATTTGGACGGGAATTTCCCCCGAGCTCCGTGGCACAGCAGTTAACACGCCTGTAACACAGATGGTCCCGGGTTCGATCCCTGGTCAAGTCAAAATGAAAAATGATCTTTTTCAGATTGCCCTGGGTTTTGGATGTTTATCTATATATGTATTTATTATAAAATATAATATCGTCGAGTTAGTATCCCATAACACAAGTCTCGAACTTACTTTGGGGCTAGCTCAATCTGTGTGTTTTGCGGTATATATTTATTTAGTTAATATATATATTGGAAACATTCCCGGAATCAGGAATGGGAACGTACCCGGCAATATTCCCGATAACGGGAATGGGTATATGGTTATTTGGGAACGGCACATCACTAGGAGTATAACATCGTAACACATAAAAACTTACCAATCGCTCTCGCTCGTGCCTCTCCTTCTCCACTCTCTCTTCTTGTTCCTTCTGCTTCTGCGCCGCTTCCTCTTCCATTTCGTTCCTCAATAACTCCTAAAAGTCAAAAAATATTAAATTTTATTTTTTTATATTAATATATTTTCTCATAATACGGTTACAAAGTTGAAACAGTGCCGTCTATGAGCCAATGTCAGAACAAATTTATTATATGTTTATTTAGATCTTTGAAACTCTTTTACTGCGTTAAAAAAGAAAATATTGTTTGTGTTAGATTTATGAAGACTGCGTCAAAATTTCGTTCTTCATAAATCTAACACAAACAATAATTTCTTTTAGAACGCTGTGAAAGGGTTTCAAAAATCCTAAACAAACCTCCTCACTATAGTCAAAGACAATATAATACTAACGTAATAGACTACCCACCTCATACAAAAATATTGGACCAAATTAAGGTTGCGAAAAGCAGGCGAATGTATGGCGCAGGAGAGTTGCTTGCTACCCAATACTAGATGGCAATAATCTGCGATAGTCTTTAACTCACTAAATATATGGTGTCATTTTAAAATATTATGCCTAAAATATTGTTTTGATTTTAAATGAGATATATTTTGTGAATCATGTTTTTATATTCTCATAATACGGTAGATACAATGTTGTGTAGTTTCAAGTGGCGCAATCTATGCGAGTCTCTGAGAACAAATCGTACGATTAAGGCGTTGAGACCACATGCTATAGTACTCAGTCCTTCTACCAATGTAATACGGTAGTTGCCTAATGTTAAGATTATATAAATTTGTTTCTAATGAGACTAATTTCTATCTAAAACACTATAAAGAACACTTTTAATTTGATATCGATTCGTTAAGTGCTCTTAAAGCTTCTTTAAAGTTGGGTGAATAGGACCATTTTTTAAAGTATGAAAATCTTTAATTACAATTATACTGTATTTTAGTCTGCAAAATTTATAGCAACTTTTATTATGAAACGATTACCATAAACAAAATATTTCGTATAGCTACCAAACAAAGTTCTCACGCCACCCATACAATATACAAGCTTGTGACGTCACAAATATATAGGCATTTCAGCGGCGCGTTTTCACGTCTAAAAATTTACGTCTAAAAACATGTGTCTTTAAAACTTTTATAACTGAAAGAGTTTTTTGTTTAGAAATGTATTTCTGTCACTATTGTGTTTATTTTTGGCAAGTCTTTAAATAGCAACATGAAAAAAATTTTAGTCAACATGCCCATTATAAGGTACTGTAACTGTAAACGGGATAGAGTAGGGTTTCGTGCGGAAAAGATAACACACTGATTTTATCATATCTTATTTAGTATTTAAAGAAATAGGTACATGTCTTCATACGAGGAACGTAGCTTGACTTCAGGACAAAACAAAACCCTAACCTACCTAATCTTTAATTACAATTATACTGTATTTTAGTCTGCAAAATTTATAGCAACTTTTATTATGAAACGATTACCATAAACAAAATATTTCGTATAGCTACCAAACAAAGTTCTCACGCCACCCATACAATATACAAGCTTGTGACGTCACAAATATATAGGCATTTCAGCGGCGCGTTTTCACGTCTAAAAATTTACGTCTAAAAACATGTGTCTTTAAAACTTTTATAACTGAAAGAGTTTTTTGTTTAGAAATGTATTTCTGTCACTATTGTGTTTATTTTTGGCAAGTCTTTAAATAGCAACATGAAAAAAATTTTAGTCAACATGCCCATTATAAGGTACTGTAACTGTAAACGGGATAGAGTAGGGTTTCGTGCGGAAAAGATAACACACTGATTTTATCATATCTTATTTAGTATTTAAAGAAATAGGTACATGTCTTCATACGAGGAACGTAGCTTGACTTCAGGACAAAACAAAACCCTAACCTACCTATAGGCAGTATCCGTACTTATTATCTACTAAGTTCAGAAAATGACCCAGGAAACATATAGGGACTAGCACGAGGGAAATCTCGAGTATAATATATACTTCTTCTTCTTATCATCGAGTCGACGAGCCCCGTGGCGCAGCGGTCATCACGCCGGCCTGCGACACGGATGGTCCCGGGTTCGATCCCCGGTCAGGTCAAGAAACGATCTTTTACAGATTGACCTGGGTCTTGGATGTTTATCTACATATGAATTTGTTATAAAATATAGTATCGTTGAGTTAGTATCCCATAACACAAGTCTCGAACTTACTTTGGGGCTAGCTCAATCTATGTGATTTGTCCGTATATATTTAAAAAAAAAATGGCTTCATTCAATAGGACATATTACTGAAAGCTGTGCCGCCAGAGTGCACCACTAGCACATACAGTAAAAGAGGTTTCACACTGAAAAGTATATACTTGAAAATGTCACAGTCGCAACGCAATTAATTTGTAAAATTATACATTATTCCTTTATTAATTTGATTTTAAAATACTCCTATGAGTATTTTTATCATCATCATCATCATCAGGTCCTTGTAAGTCTCCACTGCAGGAGCACGACCCTCTCTGTACTTTCCAAGCCATATATATTATATATCATACATATAGCCAGAGCTGTCAGAGGATTTGGCCTACTCTCTCCACGCTAGCCAGACGGGTTGGAGAGGTCTCTTTGATGTTTATAAGCTTTGTTTAGCTTGTTTCCTAAGACGCCTTCTACGACATCCACGGGAAGACTTGGAGTGGTTCTATTCTACTCTGCCGGGAACCACACGGTATTTTAATATAAAAATGTATTTGTGCTGCGTAATTGTATGTAAAATAAAGGCAATTTATTGCGACTTTGACAGACTTGTCAATGTCAAACATTTGTTTACTGTCTCTGCTAATGCTGCCCTCTGGCGGGAAAACATTGCAGTATTATCTCATATTAGATATCTTTTGACCAGTATTTGGCCACGCTGTTTGCCCTGTCGTTAGCCTCATTAAGGGGGCACACTAGGCACAGTAGCGACGCCAATCATTTTATTCCTAATACTTTAAAAATAGAAAGAATTTTTTTTTATTATTTCTTAAGGGGGAACCCTAGGCACATTACCGACGCCAATCATTTTATTCCTAATACCAGTACTCATAATATTAAAACATGATTCCAAAAATACTTCAAGTTATTTACTAGTGCTTATATGATTTATATTCTTGAATTTCTTTCTATTTGTTAAGTATTAGGAATAAAATGATTGGCGTCGCTACTGTGCCTAGTGTGCGGCCTTAATAAGTGTACCTTTCAAATGGTATCATATTCATCCACGTACATACAACATAACCAATTATATTTTAATACAACTTAACACATACAAATACGAAATTACTTTTTCCACAACTTAATATATACAATATTTACTATATTATAGGTCCCCACTGACCTGACTCCGGTTGCCCTGGTGCGACTTGAAGTTCATGACGGGCTTGGTGTGCCGCCGCGTGAACGGGTCGTCTGTCTTCTTGCCCTTCATCGCTTTCACCTGTAGATAAGTCAGGAAAATTACTCATTTGTCAAAATTGAAAATCCTAATCATAACTTCCTAACTATCCTATCCTAACTTTTATTATAAATGCGAAAGTGAGTTTGTTTGTTTGTTTGTTATGCTTTGACGCCGTATCTACTAAACCGATCATCATGAAATTTTCCATACACTTAAGTTAGGGTACCGAGAAGGACATAGGCTATATATTACGCGGGCGAAGCCGCGGGTAACAGCTAGTACAATATAAATGGTGAATTTTTTATCGTTTAGGACCCTTAAGGGTGCGCTAGTCAGGTTTTTCGCCATACAAATTCTGTAGGGTGATGACTCCGTTGTTCGGTATCGTCTGCTTAAAGTTTTTAATTCTATCGATTTGTTTTGTCGTTATCTATGCTTGTATGGAATCATAATTGTAAAATTATAAGTACTTTAAAAGTTATGAGTCTCAAAACATTCCGTTTTAACACGTAATTTTAACGCAA